>JAQSUU010000066.1:32330000-32930000 GCA_038087645.1 Saccharum hybrid cultivar R570 | reverse complement strand
CAACATGAGATGGAAGTATTGGGTAGCTGAAAGCATATAGTACTATGAAAATATCAGTTGGACTTTAAAATTTCTATAGATTAAAAGGGTGGCCTACTCATTCTGTAGCATTGTTTATGGAATTGTTCTCTATAACTGTTTTGACTGAACTGAGTGCTATTTGACTGAATTGTTCTCTCTAAATTGGTAAACTATTGCAATTCAAAATTACTCTATTGTTTTCTTAGGGAAAAAGCATGCAAATCCTTGAAAATTGACAGCATAAGATTTAGATGGCATACCATTATACCCGTTGCAAGTATCGGTGCCGTGGTTTTTATTCTCACGATGACTGCTGCAAAACATTGTTTACAGATAAAGGAGCTGCAACTTTTCTAAGTGCATGATACAGTGAAGGATCACAAAATTTTGAAGCACGCAGTAGTAGTAGCCTAAAGTGCTATAACAAAAATAACCAATTTCTGAGCAATTAATACAGGAAGATATATACCTCACTTGATTATCATGAGTATTCACAATTCCGGAGCAAAGGATTACCAGTTTTTAGAAGCATGCCTCTACCATTAACAGACCTACGGCAAAGATAGGCTCAGATTAATATGTCAAGTATTTATTCTCTCAAAGAACAGTAGCAAGTGAATGACCAACATAGCTAAAAAGGCTTGCAGGCAAATAACATAACACGAAATTGAACTGAAACATGTCTATAAAGTATACCTTTGTTGCAATTTCATCTTTGGATCAGATTCTATCAAAATTATAATGCAAAAAAGCCTGTCATACAAAACGCAAAGAAACTTGGAACAGTTAATGGGTTTGATTTCAAGGTTAAAAACATCTCATCATCACAGCCTCACAAAAAAACATCAGTTAAGTGGGTTTGATTTCAAGGTTAAAAACATCTCATCATCACAGCCTCACAAAAAAAACATAGTGCACCTCAGCTTGCACATGAATTCCAGAAATATACTTCCTAGAAAACAAGACTGAGAAACCTTGCCACCCATTTTTTTCAGCTAATTTTTCAGGAATACGAGATTACATGCTTCATGCTCTACCATTTATAATGTCATTATTGATATTGAAATAGATTGACTTCTAATCTGCTGCGAAGCCCACATCAAACTACCCATACCCATAAAGTATATGTTAACAGTTACTACTGCTAGTTGCCAAAAAAAAATCAAAATTAGTAGGCATCTACACACCTGTATAGATCAGATCTGGATTCAAATAGCCAAATAGCTGAAGTTGGGGTTTCGGTGCTGGCTTTCCCACAACACCAAGGGAAGAGAAGGGGCTACCTGATTGATGCTCGTTGCCATCAAAGGACCTAGCGAGGAACCGGGCGCCACAACATAAGGGCTCCTCGGCCACGGGCTCCTCCGGATCTGGCGTCGCTGCCTTCGCCGGACCTCCACTGCTCGCTGGCATCGGCGATGGGAGAGGAGCGGCGGCATGCAGCCCGGCCTGCTGTCAACGGCATGGCATCGCAGAGGGGCGTCTTGGGGGCGGACATGGCGGCGTGGTGTCAGGGGGAGGGGGGTGGGTCGCTGATGGGCGGGGAAGAGACCGCGTGGGGGGAAGAGATTGCGTCACGGGGGAAGAGGGGGAGGGGGAGAGAGATTGTGCCGCAAGTAGGAGGTTAGGGTTTGGGAGGGATGAAGAGGTGTTTATATACTTGTGGTTTTGATCCAACGGCTCTCATTCATCTAGGGTTCATCCAATGGCTGGAAGACATCGGGCCACGTAGTGCTGGCCCAAAAACCGTTGAATGGGCTGAATTACACTCTTCTTTTTCTTCCAAAAATTTGAATTTCAAAATATGAAAACTTCAAACAATATTATGAGAAAGTAAATGATTTCAAATGAAAAGGTAGTCCAAAACAAAGTTGTAGAAACCAAAGAGATCTACAACTTTTGTTTTGGTCATCTCTCCATCCTACTTTGTTTGAACAATTCAAAATTTGAATTTCAAAAAATATCAACTTGAAACAATATTTTTAAGTAGTAAATGATTTCGGTTGAAAAGTCATGAACATAAAAGTTGTACAACTCATCAAGATCTACAACTTTTATTTTGGTCATTTGTTCATCCGACAAAGTGATAGTAACATTATTCACAAATTTTACATATCTCTCTTTTATGTTCATGACTTGTTCAACTAAAATAATTTACTCTTTGAAAATGTTGTTTCAAGTTGACATTTTTTGAAATTCGAATTTTAAATTGCTAGAACAAATTCACATGAAAAGATGACAAAAATAATAGCTGTAAGAACACAATAAATTGATACAGCATGATTTTAGAAACATTTAGGAAAAAGAATCACCATATTTGGAGTTAACATGAGGGAGAAAGACTAGTTACAAAATTTCGCTGCGGATTAAAGGGAGAAAACTTTTGTTCATGTTCTTCCATTTCTAGTATTTAAGCAATTATTTTTCTATTGAAAACCAGTAACCCATATTTCATGGTGGTGGAATTTGACTCTCATGAAAATGATCACTCTCATGAAAATAGACAATTTCGTGGCGGGATAGTCATTTTCATGGGGGTATTTAAATACTCTCACGAAAACAGCTGATTTTCATGACGGTGTGTGGAGCACTTTCATGAAAATAAGTTTTCGTGGCGGGATTTACATCACTCTCATGAAAACGATTATTTTCATGAGAGTGTGTTTTCCACTCTCACTAAAAACGGTCCCCCTTACGAAATCATGAGTTTCTGGTAGTGCAGGCCTGGCTTCAAGCTCGTTGCATCTAGCAGCTGCAATCGTTGGTTGCAACATGCAACCAACTCTGATCCTCCATGATTCACTCGATCAATTTTTTTTAACCTTGCTTTGATCTCGCTAACCAACAAATCAAAATTTAGAACAAGACAATTGAATCAGTGATGACACGAAACGTTGTTTTGAACACAAGAAGCATGATTCCAGCTTTTATTATTACATCATCATTAGATGTGCTACCGTGTCGGGCAAACATGGGCGCGCCACGCTCTCCCAGAATTGAGCTCGAATAATACTAGTACAATTGCAATAGCAATAGTATGCCTGTCCAAGTCTCCAAAATAGCAGCGCCCTCCAGTAGTCCACCAGCTAGCGATTATGCGTAGTCATCACCGGCACACTGCGAGAGTGAGAGGAGAGCCATGCCATGGGTTAGCACCACTGTACCTCAACCACGGACCACGCTGCCGCCAAAGTATATCATGTGGACGATGGCAGGTCCAAGTGCCCATGCACGCGTGTCGACCATGGAGAAGAGTTGCAGCGTTTCGGTGTCGTGGCCTCGTGGAGGAGCTTCTGCACATTTAAGGTAATGGAGTGAGTGACTACTTGAATGCCTCATTAAATTGTAGATGCATTTATGCCACTTTTAAATGTATCCACAGGAGATCTGAGTCACTGGGATACCATGGGTCATCTGTGCAGCAAGGGTACAGGCGGATAGATGCTTTGTGTTCGCGTGAAGGAAACAGAATGAAGTAAACATTCGTGGGTGGGCAGTGTCGGAGAGAAGTGGACCCCTTGCTGACGTGGCTTCACCAAATCTACGTTGACATGTCGAAGTCAGTGTTTATAGTACCTATAAATTATGCCAAGTATATTGAGCGAATTGTGTGTTCCATGGATACAGTGAGCTTCCATGTATTAATTTGGTACTGAGTTTCCGGGTTTGATTCCATATCTGGTACTCCCTCCGTCCCATTGAAAGTGTCGCTCGGGAAACGTGTTTGTGAGGGAGACACGCTTTTCCAACGACACTTTCAATGAGACGGAGGGAGTACTCCTTGCGAAAGCAGAGAATAAGTTGAGTGAAGGGGTGTATATGCTATTAAATGCCAAGAGATTAATGTGCTATACCAAGTTATTTTTTAATAAAACTTGTTGCACGGTTCTGTTCTTTCACTGATTTCAAAAATCAAGGGCGCCGGGTCCTTTGAGCATTCGCCATCCAACCGGGCCGAGAAACAAAAGGATGCTTTTGATCCATCACAAGTGTGATCTTTGTGACTACATTGAAGAGGCAACAATCTGACTTTGTTCATGGTACCTCCATCCCAGATCAAGGCTTATTTGTTAGAAGTCTCATCTAGCTACAGCCACCAAGTGCTCTAGAAAAACACTGAAGGTCGAGAATTCATCAGCCCACCAAAATTGCTGAGGCCATGAGCTCGCTTCCATGCGACTTTGAGCACTACTTTGGAATTTCTTAGCTTCCTGTTATTTCTTCCATTCCCGGGAGAAGAACACCGACGTGATTGGCTGGAAGTTCTCCTGTAATGTGACTCCTGAAATCACTGAATCATCAGACGGTCGGCAGTCGCGTGTATGGAGCAGTCGGCAGTCCCACTACTCTCCAGCTGGGTTGCATGTGACGATGTATTCTCATAATATCACCCGTGACGTGCATAGTTCGTGCTTGATATTTTGCAGTTCTCTGTGTTTGCTAACGGACGAAGCAGAGCTCGCAGCGAAGTACAATAACTCGGTGGTTAACACGTCGTGGTGTGGACTAAAACTAAAAGCATAGTTCACGCTGCTGTGCTGCTGACCTGCTGCTGCTTTTTTTGGCACCTCTATTCGCTAATGAACAAAACAGAGTTCCTAGCGAAGTACAATAAGGCAGTAATTAACACGTCGTGATCTGAGTACGGTTAGCACAATTACGGGCTTTATCTCTCGTCAGTACTCGCATTTAAAATCTGACAACTTGGTGTGAGCACTTGGACTAGTAGCGCTAACGCGGTGGGCGAGGAAGGAATATCGGCGCCACCCGGAAACTGATCGCCAGGCTTATCTGTCAGCACTCCCTTTAAAAATTACAGGATTAGATTACATATAGATATCTCTATGATACGATGACCAAATCACAATGTCTAGCTGCCACTGAAATCAGAACCTGCTAGCTAGTGGCCCAGACCGGACAAAAGTTCATGCATGGGTTCATTTCACAACCGTCAGAACACCCAAAATTCCTGTTGGCCATCAATATAATACCGAGGCCTTGTTTAGATGTCATCCAAATTCTAAGTTTTTTCACTCTCTCTCCATCACATCAATTTTTAGCTGCTTGCATGGAGTATTAAATGTAGGTAAAAAAAATAACTAATTACACAGTTTAGTTGGAAATCACGAGATGAATCTTTTGAGCCTAGTTGGTCCATGATTGGACAATATTTATCAAATAAGACGAAAGCGGTACTATTCATCGAGTTCAAATTTTTTGCAAAGTGAACAAGGCCCGAGTGTGCTAGAGTCTGCAGTGATCTAGCTTCACTGTCAGGTCATGAGCTTAGGATCTAAATAATAATAATGGATCCTTGTGATCCAGCAGTAAAGCGCCCTCTTACTGCTGGGTAGAGCCATGATCCCTAGTAGAACCATGACCCACAGTGATTATGAGAATATCACTGCCAGGCCAATCTAAAACCTGGTGAGAACACCTAGTTGATATGTACCCATATTGTTGAGTGACGAGTGATTGTCAAGGAGATGATTGAGTTTTGGTTAAGTGTGTGTGTTGGACTAACCAAAGCGTGAGTGACGTTTGTGAGACTTTTCTCTTGGCTTATGATGTGCAAGTGTTGAGCATGTCATGGCAGTCGATGGTGATCGAGAAGGTCAAGTGATCGAGGAGTCCATGTGGAGAATACCAAGAGCAGTGCCAAGAGTATGAGTAGGTTTAGACTGAGGGACTGAAGGCCTAGACTGAGGGACCAAACGCCAGAGGACGGACCATGGATGACGAGCATGTGAGCACGGTGACAAGCACGAGTACATGTGAGGACATTGTTGACTGAACTCAACATGGCGATTGCACCAAGTCAAAGCGGGCGGGCGAGTACTTGGTGATTGGCGATCAGTCAGGTCGAGGACGAGCGGGACATGCATCAACATCGGGGAGGTTATGTAGAGGCTACACGACTCCAAAACATGGCGATTGCACCAAGTCAAAGCGGGCGGGCGAGTACTTGGTGATCAGTCAGATCGAGGACGAGCAGGACATGCATCAACATTGGGGAGGTTATGTAGAGGCTACATGACTCCAAAGGGTTCGACGATTTTTGCCTCAAAACCATGGGTGTCAAGTTTGCCAGTTTGGGCCTCAAAACTGAGAAGTGACATATCAGTAGACAAGAGGCATCATCACAAAGCTTGGGTCAAGGCAAAGCAAAATCATGAAGACATGGGGTCTGTTGGATGAGGGTGGAAAATTTTAGGTAGCTTTGCTCATCGGTGTGTGTATCTAGTTCTAGTACTAGAGCCATGAGAGCATATGAATTGGGGAATACTTATGTATTACAAGTCAAGGACCTATATTGTAACAACCCGCATTCAAAACTGCTTATATGGTCCAGCTCCGCACGTGAAACAGGCCTGCATATGCGTAGCACTCCTCTTACACTTTCGTCCTCGCTTTGTGTAAAATGGTTAACCCATAGGTGCTACGTTTGGAACAAAAAAGATTATAAGCTGGCCTTCACCCTCCTAAGCTTTCGAGGTGATACTAAACCCACCAACCACAACCACACATGATCCACTGAGCCACATGGGCCAACTTCACAACTACTACATGCTACTAAATGGGCTGGGGTGTTACATTCAGCCCCTTTAAGGGTTGACGCCCTCGGCAGCTCACCACATATATGTGACAGATGTCTAGAACCATCCCTTGGTACACCCCCCCACGAGCACATGCAGCAAGGGTAGATGATCTAATACCATTTGTAACACCCCGCGTCCAAAACTGCTTATATGGTCTAGCTCCGCACGTGGAACGGACCTGCATACGCGTAGCACCCCTCTTACACTTTCATCTCGCTTCGTGTAAAAGGGTTAACCCGGAGGTGTTACATTTGAAACAACAAGGATTATAAGTTGGCCCTCACCCTCCTAAACACTTTCAAGGTGGTACTAAACCCACCAACCACAACCACACATGAACCACTTGAGCCACATGGGCCAACTTCACAACTACTACAGGCTATTACATTTATATATTGGAGATGTCTGGTGTTAGCTTTTTAAACCCTAATACTATTTGCTCTAGGTTAGCCAAGTGCTGAGTGGCTAGAGTAGAGAGATTTTATCTCCTCATGCTCTATTTTTTTAATCAAGTGCGAGGATGAGTGGAGGTTGATTGACTTAATTTGTATAGGTGAATTCATGGTTGGTTAATAGAATAATTTATGAAATTCTCGAGTTCATCTTGTCCCTCCTTCATTTTTCCTTTCTAAGTTTTTGGGCTTTTTCTTGGAAAAATTGTTCCTCATTTTTTGTTCCATTTTTTGTGAAGATCTTTGGGGAAAATCAGTGGTAGGACATGTAGGACGTAGCCCTATCATCAACTTGTTGGATTCCCTCATGAGCACCTCTCATCGATGGCTTTTACCAAATCTCCCCACTCCCTAGGGTTTCTTTGTCTTTCTGAAATTATTAGTTCTTGATTTTTTTTTTATCTTTCTGAGGTTTTGCTATCGAGATGAGTTGCACATGTTGTGGCAAGGCTGCTGCTAGAATCTCATCTCAATTGGACTTGATCTGGTCAAGGTTTGGACCAATTTTCCATTTTGCGCTCATTCTGAAATTTCCCTACTCGAGATCATTTTTGCAAACACCAGACATACCCTACTGTTCGGCGTGTGGGCGGGCGCGTGTGTATGTGTTTCTGATAAGTGCGGACCATCTGGCGGAGATATGAATGAAGAAGATGGCAATGAAGAGGCACATCTAATAGATTTTAGGACCGGATTATGGTGGACAGCAACGGATCTGGTGGCGGGGGAGCCAATTGGGACAGAGCGGAGAGGTGGAGGCGGCAGGGCAAGTGGTCGTCGGGGTCAGGTGCGGACGAAGGAAGAAAAAGAAGAGAAGAAAAATGACGTGGAGAGGAAGATTTGATCTAGACTCCCCATTTTATATCTAAGGGCAAAAAAATTCAATGATGATTGTCCTTAGATCACTTAGTTGTTGGCTAGACGGGCTAAAAAATATGTGTATGTGCTTGGAGTTTAAAACCACCCATATGTGATCCTACCTAGATGAATGTAGCCCTCAAGAACGTCACTCGGCACTTTTAGGGCTTGTTCGTTTTGCCTTCAATCTAAGGGGATTGAGGATTAAGGAGGATTCAATCCCCTAGCAGAAGTCAAAATCTTCCTCAATCCCCTCTAATCCTCTCGAAATGGAGGCTAACCGAACAAAACATTAGGCCTCTTTTGGATGCACTTGTACGTATCCAATCCGCATCAATCAATGTGCGTTGGAGGAAATTAAACTTCCACTCAAATCCACTCCAGTACACATGAATTGGATGAGCAGATACAAGTGCATCCAAACAAGCCTTTAGTGGGAATGATTCACAAAAGACACGTGCCATTCATCAAGACAGAGTTACAATAGACAATACTACATCTCGCAAGATCCACAGAGAGGGGTTTTTTCTTTCATATGCAGAAGTATTATTCATCACTGTCTCACTGATTTCTAACATTATGATCTATAGGTTAATAATGTGGCATGATTATTGATATCTCTCAAGAAAAGAGACGACGATACATATATAAATGGGTACCGGGCCGTTTATATATCGCTGTCTTACGTGTTACAACTTTTTGTAGGTTTATTTCGTCAAAACTATGACCATTCTCTTAGCGTTATTAGCAATAGTATATCAAACGAAATTGCATACTCAGTTTTATCAAACAGAAACTACAGCTTCATTTATTGAACGAACCATACAAACAGATCATGATTCATCAGAACAAATCAAGAATACACTGTAACACCGATCAGTAATTAACTGATCACCCCAGGCCAGACATATACATGCGCGTGTGGTGGCCGCTGCATGCCTGGGCTATGTAAAAGTGTAACCACACCACTCATATATATATATATATATATATATATATATATATATATATATATATATATATATAGAGAGAGAGAGAGAGAGAGAGAGAGAGAGAGAGAGAGAGAGAGAGAGAGAGAGAGATCAAAATAAATAGGCTGGAACTGACAGGAAGATCAATCAACAATTAAGCAATGATCTGACAGGAAGATCGATGAACCGTGGCCGGCTATGGACGACGATCAATTGATCATCTATGCGCAGTGGAAATCGTTGGGGCAGTTCTTGCCACAGTTGTTGAGGATGAGGCTGAGGTCGATGGGGAGGTTAAGGTTGATGCCGAGGATGTTGGCCTTGATGGCGGTGCAGAGGCAGACGGCGGCCTCCAGGTCGACGAGCCCGTCCAGCAGCGAGCAGCACGGCTGGTACGGCGGCGAGCCGATCTTGGCCTTCACCAGGCCCAGCACGTTGGCGCACACTCCCAGCTTCAGCGCGTCCCTGGGGCACGACCCGTGGTGGCCGCTGGGCGTCGGCGTCGGCGGCTTGGGGGCTGGCGGCGGCGGGCAGTAGGTCGCGCTCGCCACGGCAGCGAGGACTAGGCTGACAGCCACGAGGAGCGCCGCTCTCGCAGCCATGGCGATCGATCGAGCTGCTTGCACACGTATAGTAGCTAAGCTAGCTCGACCTGCTGCTGCTAGTGCTGGAGTACTGCTGTGTGGGAGTGCGTGTGTGCATGGCCAGTGGTATTTATAGCGGTGACGGCGGATGCGAGATGGAGCCACGCCATGTGGTGCTCGAGCTGGCGCATCTGGATCATTCCGCTTATTGCTTATAAAATGTCGTTGGATTTTGGACGTGAGCATGCCCGTGAACCCAGTGATTGATTCGTTGAACCGTGTAGGGTTCGTACGACTCTAATACTACTGTATTATTCTTTTGCATGTTCTGGCCAGAT
Organism: Saccharum hybrid cultivar R570; assembly: GCA_038087645.1. Taxonomy (NCBI): domain Eukaryota; kingdom Viridiplantae; phylum Streptophyta; class Magnoliopsida; order Poales; family Poaceae; genus Saccharum; species Saccharum hybrid cultivar. Next base: position 32,920,177 of record JAQSUU010000066.1, on the reverse strand, counting down.
CACATATATATTATATTCCTTCGTGTTTGGTTGCTGGATTTAGCTTGTGAGTGAGACCTGGAATTGTTGGCACCGTTCGCGGGTTCAGGTCGTAAATTTTCAGATCCAGCCGTAGAAGTAGGAAAGGAGGTTGGAGATAAGTTTCCTCTAGCGAAAATTCAATTGCATGCTTCACCTCTCCATCAGTCCACAGTAGCGATTGTGACCCAGTGTCACGTGGCCTGCTAATAAGGGCTCGTTCGGTTGTATAGGAATCATTCTCTGGAACGTGATCGACTAATTTGTATAATAATTGATCGGCTGGAATGGTTCCTAGTCCCACTCCAAAATAACCGAACGATCCCTAAGGCAGCTCACGAGGAGACCCGGTGGGTGTGTAAGTATGTTTGGGTCAGGGAGCCCGATTCCTGCTGCCGCTCGCCATTTCACATCATGAGCCAAGCACCGAGCCCTCACCGGCATGAATCGGCCTGAGCAGAGGTCGAAGACTCACGAATCGACTGGAGTGGAGCTTGAAGATGCAGATCCGCCTACGACTACTGCCCTACGCCGGTGGCGGCCAATGACTCTTGCAACCCTGACCCGCCACCCCACGCCCAAGCTCTGCTCTAGTCAGATTCGATGACAGGGAGGGGGCACTAGATACCAGCAGAAGGGATGCTAGATACCAGCACATCCAGCCATGGGAGCTCCATGCCGACAAATTCGGCCAAGGGAGAACAGTAGATCGAAGTGTGAGAGGCGGGAGAGAAAAGGGTGGGGTGGCCTCGGGGAAAGATAAATGAGAGAGGCAATGCGTCATGTGGGAGAAACAGAGAGACGCCGTGATGACCATGGGGAAAATGGGAGAGGCGACGCATCGCACGAGAGAAATGGGAGGGATGCCATGTCCATAGAAGGGAGGTGAGTAAAATGGGAGAGACGCCACGTACAAAGAACAGAAGGTGTCACGCGAGAGAAATGAAAGAAGGGAAGGGAGTCACGTACTCACGTGGGACAAACAGGAGAGAGACCACGTCCGTATAAGGGAAGGGAGAATCCATAAGGGTCTGTTTGGATCAAAGGATTTTTAAAGAAATAAATTCCAATGGAAAGGAATCACTTGATAGTGTTTGGAACGAGAGAATATTGAGTTCCTTTCCGAAGGAAAGGAAACCATACTAGTGTAAAACAAAGGAAATAAAACATCCACTCTGATCCTATGGAAAGAATCTTTGTTCTCCATCTCTTGCTAAAACTTACTCATGTTCTTGTACTTTTTTTCCTCTATTCCAAATAGCTCAAAGTATTTATTCCTATGTTTTAAAATCCTATAGTTTTTCACTATTCACTCTACCTTATCCATGGTCTTTTCCATTCCTCTGTTTTGTTTTTCTTTGTTTCAAACGGGACCCTAAAAGGGAGGAGAGACATCACATCCATAGAAGGGAGGGGAGAGTCCATAGAAGGGAGGAGAGAGCGGTTGCATCGCACAGAGAGAAGCGAGAGAGAGAGGCGGCACGTCACACCACGTCCGTAGAAGGGAGAGGAAGCAGAGAGGAACAGGTCCTATGTGTTAGTGTTAAGAGGGGATACACGGTATTGGGTTTTGGTAATTTGTTGGATGAGGGGAAGAAGAATCTACATTACTATTATATATAAGTATATATATTTTTAGAGGATGATGGATAAGTAATCTGTTGAAATGCTTTTATGAAGAGCACTCACAACTGTCCCCTTTAGGCCAGCCTCGGTGGAAGGTTTCATTTCACTATTTCTAAGATGTGACAGCATTGGTAATTTTGAATGAAACACTCTCTCAGTGCACGTTTTCATTTCGCTATTTCATACTCCCTCAATCCCAAATTAGAAGGTGGTGTTTGGATCTAGGGACTAAAGTTTAGTCCCTGTCAGAATGTTTGGATATCAATTAGAAGGACTGAACATGAGGTAATTATAAAAGTAATTGCATAAGCCGTGACTAATTCGCGAGACGAATTTATTAAGCCTAATTAATCCATAATTAGCATATGTTTACTAATTCGCTAATCATGAACTAATTAGACTTAATAGATTCGTCTCGTGAATTAGTCATGGCTTATGCAATTAGTTTTGTAATTATTCTATATTTAATACTCTTAATTAGTATATAAAGATCTGATGTGACAGATAGTAAAGTTCAGTCACCTGCATCCAAACACTCCCTAAGTCATTCCAAATTTGTTAGAGGGTCAAAGTATCCCAGGTACAACCGTTGCAACATATGCAGCATACAGGTCCGCGCGCACATGTAGTCCGCTTCCACGTCATTTCACGCGCCCCACACAGGTCCACGCGCCGGAGGCATATGCTCGAGAGCTGCCTCAAGCCGACGCTGACCACTGCTATAGGGGCGTGGTCTGCCCGGCGCCACTAACCACCGTGGGGTCAAGAAACACCACTGGAAATCTGATTCACATCAACCAGATGGAGATCCACTACACTTGCTCGATCTACTTTTAAAAAATCCAAATACAACACTTGCAACATACGAAAGAAGACAGATGAAACACTTGAAACATGCTTATGAAACACTTGAAGAAAAAATACCTGAAAACACTTAAAAATTATTGCAAACATATGCAACATCAAGATAAAACACTTGCAACATATATGTGAAACATATGCAACATACAGATAAACACACTTGCAACATACGTCCCAAAAACACAGATGAAACATTGGTAACAGAAGTTTACAACATAAGTGTACAACCGTTGCAACATATACAGCACCCAATCTATTTTTACAACATCCATCTGAAACACTTGCAGTAGACCCCTAAAACATCTGAAACACTTGAAACATATGCTTACAACATGCGCTTTTAGCAAAACCTGGCAGGCAGACGGGTGGAGCACTGCACAGCGGGATCTGGCTGTGTGATCACGGTGGAGAAAGAAGATAGCAGCAGGCGGGCGACTGTGCAGTCCCTGGTGAGGGCTGCATTACCCCCGGCAATAGGGCGCATGTGGTGCCCCAGCCGAGCAGTGCCTGCGGTGGAGGCGACAACAGCAATCGGGTGGGTGCAGCCTAGCACGGCGAGGCAGCATCGGTTGTGTGATCGGTGGCGGGCCTACATGTATTCAAGGGTATTCAACTGAATACCCAAAAATTTTGCCAAAAAACTTTTGTATATATAGTGTATATATGTAGGTGTAGAAAAAAAAAAGAAAATAAAGCCAAAATAAATAGAAAAAAGTCTACTTAACCCCCTGAACTATCAGTTAGTGTCTAGCCTACACCCCCAACTATAAAACCGTCTATTTTACACCCTGAACTTTTCAAAACCGTTCAAATTAACCCTAGAGCGGATTTGGACGGCGGTTTTGCTACAGTATCCATGGTTTTTGCTACAGTACCGCGGTTTTGGCTTTTCTTTTCTATTTATTTCCGCTGAATCTTTGAAAAATCATAGTAAATCACAGAAAAATCATAAAATAGAAAATCTAATTTTGTTGAACTCTTCATGAGTAGAACTACACAATGAATATATAATATAGTATGTTTTAGTACAAATTTTTTCTGTAGCTTTAAATTAGTTAGAAAATCAAATTTTATCTGTAATTAATTCGAATAATTCATAGCTACAGCTTTTATGGTCCAATTGTGGTTAAATTTTTATAGTAAACTAATTATTGTATGCTTGAACTGTAGTAAAAATTTTATACTGATTGGATCATGTATAATTTAGTTATAGATTTATTTATATTTAACAAGCATAAACCTAAACATAAACCTAAATAAATCTATAACTAAGTTATATATGATCCAATGAGTATGAAATTTTTATTATAGTTCAAGCATATAATAATAACCCCATCATAAAAATTTCACCACCATTGAACCATAGAAGCTGTAGCTATGAATTATTCCAATTAATTACAGACAAAATTTGATTTTCTAACTAATTTAAAGCTACAGAAAAAATTTGTACTAAAGCATACTATATTATATGTTCATTGTGTAGATCTACTCATGTGGAGTCCAATAAAATTATATTTTCTATTTTATGATTTTTCTATGATTTACTATGATTTTTCAAAGATTCAGCGGAAATAAATAGAAAAAGAAAAAGTCAAAGCCGACGTTACTCAAAAAACCATGGTTACTGTAGCAAACCGCCGTCCAAAACCACTCCAAGGTATAATTTGAACGGTTTTGAAAAGTTCAGGGTGTAAAACAGACGATTTTATAGTTGGAGGTGTAAGTTAGACACTAGCTAATAGTTCAGGGGGTTAAGTAGACTTTTTCCAAACAAATATCATGTCAAGAATTCGGCCAAAAACCTGTATTCTACTACTGATTTTCCACCCCACTCGATGGCCCAAATAGGCCCAGCGGCCTGTGGCCCAACATCTTCCCCGCCGGCAGCACACAGGCGCATCGCGACTCCCAAATCAGAGACATCGGCACATCACCTGCCCGTGCTCGCTCAGGCGCTCCTTTTCTATCCTGTTTTCTTCCCCAACCCCAAACCCTAGCGCCTACCGATGGCGGTGGCAGAGCAACGGACTCGGGCAGTGGCAAGGCATGGTTTTTTTTACACAGAGTGGCAAGGCACGTTGGCACGAGGCGACGACAACAAAATTCACGCTAATTTTTTTGGTACATATACAACACAAACTTGGGTTTGTTTGTACTTGATTTGAAATACCAAATTTGACAACAAATTTTACTATTGCTTACTGAATTGCTAAATTGATTTTACCAATTTACGTATGGAAATTTTAGTATTGCATACCTACAAAATTCTAGATCCATCATTGGATTTTACATTGTAAAAAAAATCGATTCGTCTTCCAATTTTGAATACCCAAGTTCAAAATCTTGGGCCCGCCACTGTGTGGTAGTGGGGGGCACGCCGCGACGGTGGAGATGAAGGCTGGCGAGAGAGGTGTGATGGAGAGGAAGGCATACGGGAGCCGTGGCGAAACGGGGTCGCGGAACGCAATCACAGCCTCACGTGTTGAAGCACGTGATGGCAAGTGGAGTGGGAAGATATTTTCGTGAGAGAAGAGCGTATGAGTACACAAGCCTGTTGGGCCGGTAGTGGTAGCGTGCAGGTCTCGGTAGTGGTAGCGTGCAGGCCCGTCGAGGAGCCTACCACACGGACAGAAGTCTTGACCCGAGCGTTACCGTTTTTTTTAAAACTCCCAAGCATTACCGATGACGGAAGGGGTAGAGAGAATTGACGCTGCTGCTTGAGCGCGCGAGGCTCGTTGCCGCAGCTAGCCACGGCGGATCGGATGACACGAACTGAACTGGCTCAGTGCTGTTTTCATTTGTTTTCCAAGCTATGGGAAACAACACTGACGAGATTCATGCCACGAAACTCTAATCCTCTCTCTTCCTCGCTACATGCAAAACTGTAGTTTTTTCTAGCATGTCACTTCATTTATTGCCTATAAAACTCCCATGAAATCCCCATTGAGACGGGCCTTAAGGCCTGTTCGATTTGCTCTAACATCAAGGAGATTGAGAGGGATTGAGGGGGTATAAACTCCCCTACAGGTCAAAATCCTCCTCGATCCCCTCCGATCCTCCTCAACCCCTATGGTTTGGTTTAGGGAAACAAGGCCTTAAGGTGAAGAGCTAACTCATGACAAGTTTGATAGTATATGGCACATGGATTGGATAGTTGCTTCAACAGGGCTGGTTGTGATGCCAAAAATAATGGCTACACAGATTATAACACGTTTATCAGGTCTCAGTCCAGTCCTTGAATGATTTGTAATCATACAAATGCCTCTCGAGATTCTGTAGGTAGCTTCAACTCAGGCTCCAAATCACCAAGAGGTGCGAAGTAAGCGTCAACCATGTCATTTGTAACATATTCAAGGGCAGGAGGATCCCACTGAGACAACAAATACATATAAATCAACTTATATAGATCACAAACAACAGAATTGTTTTTCCTAGCATAAAGAACCGATCAATCAAAACAGCAAAATAATTACCTTAGGAGTGAAGTCTTTTTTGACTAGTCGTGCTCTGACACCCTACACAGGGATGAGAAATTAAGAACTAGTATATAATAAAAGATGCAATCTTTAACCAGCAACAACAAAAAACAATAAAATGCTAAATTATAGTTCATTCACTTCTATAACAAACAGCTTCCATAATTTCACAAATTTAGTGACAGGAACCTCTCAATTTCCAAATCACAAGTTTGATAGTATTCACTTTCAAGTTCTAAAAGTTTGTGGCAACAATGGTCACTTTATCAAGCATAATGTTTACAGATACTCTGAACTTCTGGAAAGAATGCAGCATTAAGAACATACCTCACAGAATTCATGAGAAAATTGCTTTGAGATTCCATTCATGGACATGCGGTACTCACGGACAAGGCACTCATCGAGTGTCTGATACCTACCCTCACGTATCTACATCATGGCCAGAAACAATCTCTGTCAACAGCACAAGGACAAACAACTGAGGCTGTAGAACTTCTACTTACCGATCGCAGTGAGACCTTCAAAGCTAACGGAGAGGCCTCTTTCAATCGTTTCAGTGCCAAGGTACACCATTCTTCATTTGAGCTAGCTGCTTCACTTTCCTGATTATGACAGTACTCAGTTTTAAATCGTATGAAAATTGAAAAGAACTTTCAGTCACAGAACAAAAAAAACACTGAACTCAACTAAATCAAGCACCATTCAGGGCAGCAAAATTGCAATGATGAAAACATATCAAGGAGGTATGGTAAGTTTCATCAAAGGTTAACTATAAGATTCATGAAAGTTTCACGGTAAATAGTGAGATGCTAGCAAAAGGTCACAAACCAAGCCACAAATGGGTTCCGCTAGGCGCTCGCCTAGGCGCGATTCCGCGCGATTAATTGCGAGGCGAGGCCCGTCGCCTGGCCTAGGGGGGTAGGCGGACCCCTAGGCGGGCGCAGCTCGTCGGCGGCGCCGGTGGGGGTGGAGGAGCGTCCGGCGGAGGTCGCCGGTGGGGGAGGAGGAGCTGCGGGCGGCGGTGGGCGCTCGCACAGGCTTGTGCGGGCGGCGGCGGGCGCAGGCGTGGGCGGCGGCAGGCGCAGGCGCGGGCAGCGGCGGGCGCGTGCGGGAGAGGGAGATGCGAGAGAGGCAAAGAGGATGTGGGAGAGGGTCTGAGGGAGAGTTGGGCCTTCAAATGGGCCTTTTTCCCTTTCTCCCTTTTCATGAGCTTCAATATTGCATCAATATACTCACTCAGAAATGGGCCTTCAAGAGTTTGGCTCAAGAATACTCACTCATCTCCTTTTTTTTCTTTTCTTTTAAGTATTTATACATGTATTATTCATCGCCTAGAAAAACGCCTAGGAACACCTAGGCGCGATTAATCTCGCCTAGGCGCTAGGCTAAGGGTCAGCACCTAGAATCCGCCTAGCGCCTAGCGAAACTATGCATATATGAATGAATTATATCTCATGTTTCACTCGTTATCAAATCAATCAAACAATGAAGTATGTTAGGATAGTAAAAAAAAAAAAGCAGCTGAATCATCACTCACCAAGGCATCAACAATCTCTTCAACTGTGTCATGGCTGAAGCATTTATCAATCACCTCCAACCTAAGGTAACACAAATGGAAAAATGAGGGATGACAATCAAGATGATATACGCAATATGAAGGCACACTCTTGATCCTTACAGCACATCTCGCCTACTTTAAATGTGGTCCTTGATACACTCGTGAAAAAAAGAAGTTTCATAAGGTGCTCTTCTTTCGTACATGCCTTACTGACGAACTGTGTAAATGTATTCAGCCGTTTATGTGTGCTGGTGGCAGGCGTGGACGGCGATGATCTCTCCAGCGCCTCTGGCGAGGTTCATGGATGTTGGATGTGAGGATGCCATGGCGCAGAGGCCAGTGGTGGTGGACATGGATCCGTGTGTGGAGGTTGCCGGGAGCGCTACGCCACATGTTGCGGCGGAGCGCTGTAACACGTGTTGTGGCGGAGCGCTGCGCCACGTGTTGTGGAGGAGCGCACGCCAAGATGGCGCGGATACTGGACCGGCGGCAAGATGCTTGGCGGCCACAGGTCAGGCCAGGGATGTGAGGTGCGCGGCCCTGGTGGCGGACCTGCGCGAGCTAAGGCAGGGGTGGCAGAGGCGTGAGTACGAGTAGAGGGAGCGGGCCGGCCTGCTCACCGGCAGACAGCTATTTCTTGTACCCGAATCCACTGCTCTTGGCTGTCCGTGCGTTCGTGTACACTGTGATGTGGTCAGCGGTGAAAGACCTGGACGCCAGCACGAATGGTGGCAGTGGCTTCACCACGAACTGAAGCTCTCATCTTGCAGTTGGTCTGAACCAGGTCCGCACTATCACCTGTCATCTCAAATTATTAGCCCGTGCTTTAGTTTATGGACTTCATATCATCAGGTGTCTCATATTTTTGATATGTAATTAGGTTCCCGTTAGTGCTCTGGTTCATGCAGTGATTTTAGTGAATTTCATCATCAGGTACAGATGTTTGTGCTTACAATATTTGTTCCTTACATTTACTTTCAGGCAAGATAACAGTGGCCATATTACAGAGCGGATTGCTTCCTGAAATGCAAAAGTGGAAGACCAATGGGGGAGAGAGGTTCAGAAGAAAAGAGGCAGGGCATTTATTTAGACATTATTTCCCATGCCTATAAAGCCACTCCCGGTTGATTCTATAGAAAGAGGCAATGGGCTAAAAAGTAAAGAGGCAATGGGCTAAAAAATAGAGAGGTAAGGGATGAGCAAATCATTGTTTGTTAGGATTTAAAATTAAAAAATATTAGTATCGTTTAAATTTTATGTGCCCATAGCAACGCATGGGCCAATACCTAGTCTTAACTAAAAAGAAGAAACAGCAGATTGTTTTTTAAAGAGCAGACAATGCAGCATCCAGATTATCATCATCTCAAGCACACATAAATCCAACCAATATAACATTTTTATGAAGAAAATAAACTGACATGCCCAAAAGTAATGGCATGAAAGAAAGGAACACATAGATCAAAGCCCGCCATGCTAGAATCGATTCCAGGAAAGAACAAGCGCTGGTTCTAGCTTTCAATTCTTGTTCATAAATGGGTAAACATAACATTTCTGCCTTTTTCTACAGGGTGCGTGATTAATAATTATGTATCCAAAACCCCAAAAAGGATTTTGGAATAACAAAGCAGGGTTACTGAGTTATAGCTGGCAGCCATAGAGATGACACATGGTAAAGTGTTTGATGAGCAATGTTTGGTAAAATAGATTACCTATGAACAATGCTTTTTTTGTCTGGATAAACCATGTCTCCATATTGTGCAAGGGAAGAATCAATAACTGATGGGTCATCAGTTACTAACTTTGCAAGTCGTTCATCAATCAGATCCAGATGCTGTCCAAAAAACCAAACATAAAATGTTCATAAGTTGATTAAAAATACCACAGTAGAAATATCTGGACTTCAAACATGAGACATACAGTAAAAAAATCTTACGCCACTCATGGAATAGTGTGTAGCAAGGCCAAGAGCAATCATATCTGTTCCATTGAGCTTTTCACCAGTCAAGGCCACATATTCCCCTGCGAGGCTTCCAGTGTGAAAACTAGCAGACTGATTACATATTCCTATTTTGCAATGGACTACAGCACAACCACCAATAAAGTAGAAGGGACAAGATGTAACTCCACATAAGAGCACTAACCAACATGACCAGTTAGATGTGACAAATAAAATGAGGCTGCAGCGTCAGGATGGAATCCAATATGAACTTCTGGAGTTGCAAAGACCTGAAATCGTCGCATTTAAAAAAATATATCAAATACCTGACTCCTAACTATTCAAGAAATAGAGGAAGCAGCAAGAGGAAAATAGCATAAGCTCGCCACAGAAATATATAGAAAATAAAAGCGAATGGGTAAAAATACATTGACATACTGTTCTATCTGTTGCAATGCGGAATGTTCCAGGAATGGAAACACCTCCACCACCACCCATAGTAACACCATCAAGAATGGCAATCTATATTAGCAGATAAATGCAATCTCAGATGTTAAATAAAAAATATTATAATGAATCGTAAAAAGAAAATAGTTCTGAATCCATATACTTTACATGTGGTTTCAAGTACGTGCCCAGAAAATAAATGAACATGTACAAAGTCTTGAAAAAATCCTTACATTCCTCCAGCTTGCCTGATAAAGGAAAAAAATATTAAATTTAAGGTAAACTTGGACAGCACAAAACGTTTTTACAATGCACAAGTTTACAGTGGACCATCCAAATTTAAGGAACTTCTTGTACAATAAATTGGGTAAAAAAACCTTTGATTTGTGTTCTTTCCATCAACCTTTTCTAGAGACAAATAAAGCAGGTTCAGCAAGCAAGCAAATGGAGAGTTGTTTTGCCAAATTGTGTCATCGTAATAACTTGCTGCTGTTTTGTGAAAGCAAAAGCAAGCATGACAGACAGTTTACTAAAAAGGATACACAGGTGACAGAAATATAATGGAATGATTACTATCAACAGTTCACAATGGGATACAAACTATATGCTATGCAGGGCTTAACCACCCACCTTCACTGATAAGTTCACGTAATCTAACAACATCCCCACCAGCACAGAATGCTCGGCCGCTGCCCTTCATGCAATGAACAACTCAATTTATATTTGGTCAGCAATATAAGCGGAACTGAAATGATGAAGCACCATACCTTCATCATGACAAAGCCAATGTCTGGGTTGTCCTCCCATGATTCATAAAATTTATTAAGCCTAGCTCCCTTTCAAGACAGACATTTCACCAAGCATCAGATCAATTGTTTCCAATGTAAATCTGTAAGCTATAATCTATAAACCCATGGACAGAAAAAATAAATGAAGTCAGCATTATCAACACACGAATAAACTAAGCCTAATCATTTGCATTGCAAGAAAGGGACTAAATCAATCTGCAGAAGCTCCACCTTTGTTGAAGAAAAGGGTACTTCACCCAAGTCCCAACACCAAGGCACCGAGCACGCATAAATGACTCTGTGGGCATTACATTATACACATGCTCCGCAAATGATAGCAGGGGCCTAAAATAGAAAACATAATTCACCAAACTGCTATGGAGCATGATCACCGACTCATTTCATCAAACAACATCACCTACAGTTCAGTGAGCCCGAACCCCATCACCGCACAACTATGTAAAGCATCTCATCGAACAAAGAGTCTTCCAATCACCACCGAAACAAAACTGCGCGCCAACTACTATCTACAATAGTACGCGAGGAAATGGGGACGAACCATGGTGGTAGTGAGGGCATTGAGGTAGCCGGGGCGGTTGAGCACGGCGGCGCGCGCACTTGCCTTTCCTTCCACGAGCACCTGCGCAAAATACGGTGTCAGCGACGGAACCCCGCGCCTCCGATGCCAAGGAGGATGCCACGACGGTGGGCCCGGCGGACGAGGCGCTTGGTTACCTCGTCGCTGGAGGCGGCGTTCGACGGTTGGAGGGAGGAGAGAGGCCGCAGTCCCCCAAGCGCGCCGCGGCGCAGGGCCCCACCGGCGCGGCGTGCTACGGCGGCGGCGGCGGCGAGGCGCGGCATGGTGGCGCGGATCGTAGGGTTTTGGACTCTGGAGTGGAAGGTGGAGTGGTCCTCAGAGGAAAAGTGTGGCCCGTCGAAGTGCCGTGATGGGAAGAAACTCGGTCTGATTGTGTATGGGCTAGGGATCATGGGCCGAACTGTCAACCTAGTGACCTGGAAAGTGCGGTGGGCCGCATGACCCAGTTGCATCAAATCAAAATATCAAATGAAATGAATTACATCCCCTCAAAAAAAAATGAAATGAATTACATCAGTCTTTCTTAAACTCACTCTCTAAATTTTAATTTGAATAAAAATTATTATTCTTTATAACTTTCTACTGGAGTATCTTCCAACAGCTTCTTCATATCTTGTAGCACTTTTAGGGAGATATCCACGCTTTTCATATTTAGCAAGCAAGAATCTAGAAATAGACGGTGCAATATTTAAAGATCTTTCCACCAAAATCTCTATTCCTATCACTCTTTAAGTTGCTCTTATAGATACAATTCAATTGATAGTATAGTTTTGCTGAATCAAAATATCAATTGAAATGGATGCTTCATCTCAAAGAATTGAAATGGATGCAATCCTCACAAAAAAATTGAAATCGATGCCAAAGGAAAAAAAATTCTTTTCCATAGGAACCCTTTTATTGTCCGCTGCCCAGTGTTTGCCATGTGACATGATCGGCTGATCGCTACCTCAATTTCAGGGCAATTGTCATAAAAATTCACCCAACGACATTGAAATTATCACTATAATTTTATCAAAATCACCATAAATGCGTGTCAAGCAAAAGTCTCACAATTCAAACGAGACTAAGGCCCTATTTAAATCCATGGGACTAAACTTTAACTCATAGCTAAAAATTAGCCCTTACAATAAATTGGCTAAAATTTAGCTTATAGGGTTGTTTGGATCCATGGGCTAAAGATTACCTACAATGACTAATTTGCCCCTAATTAATACTCATGCACATGACTAATAAGGGTGGGTGAGGGTAATATGCGTCTTTTGCCATGAAGAAACCACTTTTAACTCTCTTTAGCCCACCTTAAAGGGGCTAATGAAAAAAAAGGTAGGCTAAAATTTAGCCCTCCTATTTAAATCCACGAGAGCTAAAAGGTGACTAAAACAGGTGGGCTAAACTTTAGCCCTATTCAAACAGGGCCTACTAATGCCACACATCGCATTGGCACATTCGCGAATAGCGAGCTGAGCATTTTGATCGTCAGATTATAGATTTGGTCCAGCTCAACAATGGAACAGATATTCGGAACAGGCAGACAGGCATCCAGATACACTTGCAGCAAAGACAAAAAAAAAAGAAAGCCCAGGCACACAGCATGCCTGCGATGTAGGTCTCCGCGGCTCCTTTGCTCATAACTTGACTTTCCATGAGCCATAGTCACTTGTCAGCTAAATGTAGTTTAAACGAAGGACCGGTTCTTTACAGCTTGAAGAATACAAAATTCGCGACACAGCAAAACACTAGCAGGAACCAAAATTCCTTTTTAAGAATATTTCCATATATACTAAAGGAAACTAAAAAATGAAAGAATTGAACTGATTGAGAAACTCATTTAACACAAGAACAAAGTGGGACTGAAAAGGTATCAAAATATGGTAGCCTCTTATAAAATGCCAAATCAAAAATATTTTGGCTTGACTCCTCCAAATAGCCGACTTATTTGGTTAGCATTATATATCTTGCTAATATTTATAATCTTGGTTCTTCTCCAGACCCAGCAAAACTGGTATCAGGTGGACTGCTCCTTCCATGCTGCCAACATTCTCAGAAATTCCATCACCTATATGCATCAAAAGAATGTTTCATTTCTCTAAACTTGCAATACCCAACACATAGTCAAACGTTCAGAAGTTTTCAATTTTCCTTTTGAACCAAGAAATCTAAACTTGCAATACCCAACACATAGTCAAAAGTTCAGAAGTTTTCAATTTTCCTTTTGAACCAAGAAACATTCAAAGGCAAAAGTTTGTTGTGGTTGCCGCAGTGCTATGAGTTACCTCAGCTGGATCCCTCAAGGAATAGAAGGCGTCACTCTCTTTGGGTATAGATGACACCAATATTCCAAAGCCACGGTTGCTTGCCTTCAGAACCTATTTGAACCAAGAGTAAATTATGTGTTGTGGAAATATATGCTTTAGAAGTCCATTCAAGTGAACTAGGCATACTTTGAATGCATCTTCATCTGTTCTGTCATCTCCAACATAGATAGGGAGAACATCTTCACTCTCATTGAGCCCAAGCGATTCGAGTAAAAACTCCACAGCTTTACCTTTGTTCCAATCAATAACAGGACGGACCTCAAAAACCTGGATTGAAGAGTGTGATTGAATATTAATCAAATTCAAACTGCTTACAACAAATATTTTGATAAGGAAAGCCTTCTAACGGTGCATAATCCTCACCTTCCTCCCATGGGTTAGTCTTAGGCAAGGGTAATCTTCCAAAACAGCACTTACACGATGGAAAACCTTTTTATAGTCCTGAGAAGCAAGAATAGGAATTTTTTAAATGGTCCATGTTCAGCTCAAATAATCCCAATGCACATTTTCTTTATGAAATATAAACACTAAGATATAGAACTATTACATCTTCCGCCACATTACGGTAATGCACAGACACACAGAACTTGTTGTCTTCCATCCTTGCACCATCAATGTCCTTAACACTCTCACCAAGTTTTTCATACACCTGGCATGTACACCACCGAGTAAGTCCAACCATATGACATAAGATGGCAACTTAAACTCAAGAAGTTGATACAGCATACCTCAGTTATCATAGGTAAAAACTCACTAGCAGGTTGGAACAGATTGACTTCTTTACCCTACGAGGAGGAAAAGGAGATTCACACTACGAAAGCAAGTAAGAAATTTAAATTATGAGGGTAAAGATCTAGAAAGTAGTTTCACATGTGCATCAGTTGACCGAATACATTCCACGCCATTGGAGTCAATAGTCTTCCTAACAGGGCCCATTATGTCCATTCCATGGCTTCCAGCGTAGTATAGTTCATTTAGCTTGACAAAGTCAAAAACCTAAAAAAAAAAATCAATGAGAGAGATGCAAAATGTTGATAGGAGTAATTTGTGTAATGGACAATAACATTGTATACCTTATCACGAGACCTTCCACTAATGATTGCAGTTGGGAAAAGTGATGCCACATGCCTCACTGCAGCACGCATCTGTGAAATACAATGTTTAGAAAGTGGACTGGAAATTGCACTGGACTGCTAATTTTACAAGAACTGTAGGACTCAAGGAAAACATACCTCATCAGACATTAATGCATTTTCAGGATTGTCCACAATCGGTGAAAGTGTTCCGTCATAGTCAAGAAACAATGCCAATCTTTTACTCCCAGCAAGATCACTAATTGCCTCAAATGAGGTCAAAGCAGAAGGATAGTTCACCTACAAAGGTGAAACAATGGGAATCACTAACATATTGGTTACGATTCTGCCATACAGTATGGGTTCAGATACATACCGTCCAGTTGCGGTATTGCAAATCAAGATCATCAGATTGAGTATCACAGATGACATCCTTGGTCTGCCTTTTGCGGGTAGGTGATGAGGCCTTCATGAGGTCAAGCCATCCAGTAGCACGAACTTCTTCAATCTTACCAGGCAGAGGTATCTTCTTTGTAGTGTTCAAGCAAAGCCCCGGAGAGGGAAAGCTAGTAGGTGTTGTGAAAGTCATGACAGCAGCAGGCGATGCTAACGTAGGGAGATGGTCAGCAATAACAGGTGAATTGAGGCCTGTCTTCAAATCCGTCAACAAGACACAACTCCCCAAGAGACTTGTGAAACCAATTACAGACTACAAAAGGTTAGTGCACCAAAATGCTTAACCAACCCTCTTGTCAATGAAAAACCAACGTTTCAATGTGTTCTTGTCACTGCAAACATGCATGTACCGCATCCAGCCCATTAAATGTGAAAAGCCTGCATTCTGTATTGGAAGGGGAAAAAAAAAGATAAGCCTTGAACATAGCAATCGCCTTTTTTTTTTGGGGGGGGGGGGGGGGGGGGGGGGGGGGACAAAATGTTGAAGCACATACTGGTTCATCACCCTGGTCAACACAGATCATTTAAAAGGAGAACTCATTCATCCGACATACCAATCAGTTCCAAGTACAATAATTGTGCACAATCACAGACTACACTACAGTAATAAAAAAGACAGAAAACAGGTGTCGTCATGTACTATCTAATGAAACACCACACCACCTAATGCAAGAATAACTGACCACATTGAACAGCATAGCTCCTGTTCCTGTCTTGCAAGTTTTAAAAAGGAACAAGACAGGATCGCCTTTTTCACGACTCACGAGTTACAAGGGAAAATGAAAAAGACATCAGCTGGTGAGCCATGATTCCTTTATGTACCACCACATATTAGTTGGAAAATGATGTTTGATCCATCCATCATTAACAATTTAAGGCCAAATTACAACAAATGACATAAACATGGATGATTTGGTGAGACCCATGTGTACTAATGGTACGTGATGAATTGCATAGGGTGTCCATGAGAACACACACTACAATACTAGGAAAATTCAAAGAGCAATTCAAGACAGGTGCACATGGAACTGTTCATGGCACTGGGAAACAAAACGCAAGCACATAATTGCGGATTACGTCAGTAATCACCCCGTATCGTGACAGGACTAATCGACTGGGACCACCGGGGCATCAATCAGGCAATCAATAGGCTTGTACAACAGATGGCGCCTGGCCAGGCTTGCAAGAAAGCCTCGGCGATGCAACAGCTGCTCGCAACGGCGGCAGTGAAAGACACAGCTCCCATCAACCCCAACCAACAAGAACAAAATACGTGGGGGCCCTCGAACACAAGGCCAGACCAGTGCAGTGCGGCAATCATCAAAGATATGCTTTTTATTTCCCTCCCAGTCGCGATACATCCAAAAAGAATCGGGGAAAAGGGCAAGAAAAAGGTACGTCCAGTTGGACGTACCCCGGCTCGGCCGCAGAGACCCCCCGCGAGGAAGAATCCCACACAGCCAACCACCACGGCCAACACCCTTCTCCCTCCCTTCCCTCTGCATCCCACCTGCTTTCTCATGGCCGTCTTGTGGGCGGCTCGATTAAAAAACTCGCCTTTGGGGGCTCTTCGGATACAGTTCCACGCATGGAACGGAACAGATTCCCCGTGGGGGCGACGGCCGTCGCCGTCGCATGGGGAGGCGGAGACGACAAGGAATACGCACAAATAACAAAAGGAAATTTACACGAACCCGACAACCAATTCTGCGCGGCGAGATCTACGAGCGCTAGATGAGCAACGTGACATAGTTTCCAAGAAAGCATGGGGACCGATCTCGGGAGGAGAAACTTACCGGACGGAGGCGGCGAGGTTATACCCAATGCCGGCGCCGGCGAGCCCCCCAACGGGGCTTGGAAACGACCAGGAGGGAGGCGGCGACGGGGAGGGGATTTGGGAGCCGAGAGAGAGAGGGAGAGGAGAGAGGTTGGAGGTGGGCGCGTATTAATAGGCGGCGACAGTCGACTTGCTCCCTCTCTTTCTAGAAGCGGAGGCGGAAAAGGCAGTTTACCGGTTGTCTCGGTCATGAGCGTTTCGCTTCGTTTTCGGTGTTCACGGGATTAACCCCAAAGCGACCGTGGCAATGGCATCGAGGCTCGCTGGCGCGCGAGCTTTTGCTGACGCGGGCGGATGGCGCGCGCCACATAGCGGGAAGCAACAGCGATCGGGAGGGGTCGCCTGGTCCAGCCCTACACGTGCACGGGGCAGGACGAAGATTGGTCTCAAGATCTATGGAGCATGGATGGCCAAATGGGTCATCAGTCTCCAGAGACTAGAGTTGCGGCAGATTGAGAAAACACATCCTTTTATTTGGGTAGAACTCACCTCTCAATGTCTAAAACTATCTTCTTCTTCTTCTTCCTCCGTCTCCATCTCTCGTTCGCGGTATGCTCGCTCACCATGGCGGCGGGGCGGCCTCCGCGCTCACCCACGGCGGTGTGCCACGTGCTTGCCCGGCACGGCAGCGGCGTGGCCCGCGCGGCGACAATGTGGCCCATGCGCTTGCCTCCTACGATGGCACGACAGCGGTGTCACAGTGGTGACAGCCAATGTGGGCTTAAAATGACAGTGATAGAAAGATGAGAAAAAAACATTGTTGGATTTTTTTTAGTGATTCAGAAAAATATAGGAAAAGGAGATTGAGAAAAAAAAATTCTAGAGCTTTTTTTTCACCTCACTCCCCTATATGACAGATTTTAAGGTAAGAGCATTGTTTTTTCTCAATATGGTGGAGATGCTCTTACGCGACTATACTACACACTAGACATGATTTTAAAAAAGCATTGCACCAACATGGCTAGAGATTTTAACAGAAAAACTTTTTTGTCGAAGCTTATTTCTCCATTCCCTTTCTCGCGGGGTTTCACGAATGCCAACAGAGAACATTCGCTCTTCATTTCTGCCTCCACGTGAGAAATTAATCCCCATGGGTTCCTGTCCCTACATCATCATCATCATCATCATCATCATCACAAGACACATGTTAAGCAAGACAACAAAACATCATTATACCATCAAAAATCAATGACTACACGCCAACCACACAACATTCATCGAAGTTTATAGATTAGAGGTCATCCAATCACTAGAGTTCAATTGGGAGCTTTGGGGTAAGGACTAGGGAGCATTGCTGGATTTCCAAATATGCAGCATGAATGTCGGCTCCCCTGCTCTTAATAGGTGACTGCACGTGCAATGCGTTGATGAGGTTGCATGCTCACTGTCACACCCGTGTGGCACCGATGCCTGGTCCGGCACTTCCAGTAGTCCGGCTGCTAGATCTGCTTGGTGCCGGGTCACGTGACTGGGGAGGCCGAAGGTGGGGTGGTGGACTAGCGGTTGGGGCGCTAGGGAGGCCGAAGGTGGGAATGGCAAATGTTGGGGTCAACTAAGAATCGAGAACAGGACGAGAGGTTGAAGAGGTAGCGTTAGGATTACAGCTTGTTATATATACACACAGGATATATGCATATTGGTAATTATTTGAGCAACTCATGATTGGATGGGCCACTTGAGTGGTCACTAAAGAACTCAAATTATCTCTTGGCATAAGTTCAGTTTGAATTATATTATTGTTGTCATGACCTAGACATATAGTAAAAGCCCCCAAGCTCTTACATGAATAAGATGTTATATGAAGAATTCGGATACTTAGAGCGTTTACATAATGGGTACTTACTCTATGACTAGTGTTGTGGGGCTAACATTTCCTCCAAGTTATTTGTGTAATATCACTAAGTGTTTCTCAAATGGAGTGCGCTAATTGACATATGAAAGTCATTAGTCCAAAACCCTATGATGTAGTCTCTCTCTAATTAAGTTAGATTCATCTAGCCACTCACCATAATATGGCTTAAATATGCCCTTTGGACTTAATTGACCAGCCATGCACATTCACATTTTCATTGCACTCAAAAGAGCATGTATGAGGTTTTGAATGAGATTTAATCCATGTTATAAGATTTCTCTATTTTGGTCACCTCATTGTCATCAACATTTAAAGGGTTGCTAAAATAAGAAATTGGTGCTTGTGTTACTACTAATGCAATCTCTTGTCTAGAGCTTATCCATACAAAATCAATAAGATGAGATTGTGCTTGTTTAAATGTATATCACAAGCTTAAAGGTTTCTCTTCACCTAAAGGTAAGAATTGGTTGCTAGAGGCCAAGGTATGTGGTTACATTAAGTATTTAAAATAATGATGTGCATCTAAAACCCTTTTTTATGCTAATGTGTGTATTTGTGTGTAACTTATTCAAGTTTCACCAAGAGTCCGTATTTTGGTGAATTGCAATGGCCTTGGATATTTGACAGATACCTCAACTCTTTTTACACGATTTGAATTTAGTTTCGTGTGATGAGAGATTTTTTTTTAAAAAAAAAGTGGGTATGAGCTAAATATACTGTGCTCGTATTGATTTGAAAAATTACACACTTTGATTGAAATAGGACATAATTTGAGGAAAAAACCAACTAGATGACCACATGTAGAACTGTAGATGGTTTTGTAAATATTTGGATTTTTGGATCTTTGTGATCCTATCTACTCACTTGTGGATATGGTTCGATGATTGTTTGTTGGCTAATCACAAGTGAAGAGATTTTCTTAAATCCATTTAGGTTAATTCTCTCAAAGTCTCATAAAATCTCTCAAATCTCAAGGTTTAGATGCTCAATCTCTCAAATCAAGTTTCTATGAACCAATGGAAGGCAAAGAAGGCATGCCTCATCCTCAATATGTCGCTTTTGCAAAATCTAAAGTTTTGAGGATCCTTGGTTGTAATTTCAAAATCTCTCGGCAGTCAAGAACCAAGGATTAAGTACCAAAATCTTGTGAAACAAATTTGTATGGATCATATGAAGGCAAAGGAGTGGAGGAGTTCACGTTCCAAATCACAAAAAAAACAAAAGATGAATTTTTTAGACTTTTTGGGGAGATTCTTGACAAACCAGCCTAGGCTAGTCGGTAGCAATGTTAGCGTGTATGCAATATTTTTCCGATCCATGCTGGTTTTATAAGATTACCTAGACCAGTTTCGGTTGATAGCCTCATGTTTTGCATGTGAAGAAGTTGGGCTAGGATGTCCTTCCTCTCTCTCTCCCCACTGTCTCACTTGCTAAGGCCGACGCCTCCAAGCCAGAAAACAAGTTTTGGTTCATTAGTGGAGTAGCTTTTTTAGGCTTTGGCTCCACGAGCAGTTCCACTAGTGGATTTGAAGCTATTTTGGAAAAATATTTGGCTAATAACTTCTCATGGCAGATAAAAGGCTGAACTATCCATAATACCTTTCTCGTTTTTCTCTCTTTTTTTTCTCTTTTCTCTTCCGATATATATTTCTATCCTCTCTCTCCCCTTATCATCTTCTTCATCTAGCCGCCTTCTATAGCACTCATCCCGCCGCCTCGCCACATCCATCGTCTCGTTGCCAACTCCACCCCACCCCGTGCCCCAACACTCCACCCTACCTAGCCTCCTGACTTTGCCCTAGCACCTCCGTCCACCTTGGCACCTCAGTTGCAATCCCGCTATTGTGCCTCGTCCCACGCACATGGCCGAGGGGTATTTCAAGGCTAGCCCACAAGCAATTAAGGACAACAGAGTCGAAAAAAGTTTGTTTTTCAGCTCCTCTAACTTCAATAAATCTCTCTCGGTGCGACTTCAAGAGCTTCATTCGCAGAGCTATTTGTCATACCCTTTAGGCAAAAAACTATGTAGAAATGCTCCTAAAGCTACCAGCTCTACCAAACGGGGCCTAAGTATGTTGTCCGTGCTATACACGTCCACTTCTACTCACATGCAATGACTCACTCGCATGCAGTACTCTACTACCCCCAACAATAGTTGAGTCAACAAGCTAGATATGCTACCCGAACAGTTGAGTTATCAAGCTACATCATATTTGACATGCCCCTGCCGTGTTATTCTATACCTACTAATAAAGAGGCAAAATTTCTGGTCATTTTTTTCGTCCATCTATTTTTTTCGTCCACCTCCCCTTAACTACCGGTAGTCAAGAGTTTCTTCCATCTAGATTTATATATAATACCTTATGCTAATACGAGTCAAAATAGTTCTTGTCTAGCAATGATACGGAGTCTGATTCCAAAAGGTGCTGCGACAATATATTGTAGTCGGTTTGTTTAAAATATCACGTGAAGAAGAAAGGATTAAATGCCGGGCATTGGATTTGGGAAATCACGTCTCCAAACTCCACGGTCCGGACAGCACTGCTTTGCATGGATTAAAAGACCATCGGAGACCCACAGAGATTGCTTCAGGAAGGAATTTTGGAAAATAGGATATTAGGTACAGAAAAGCAAAGTACTACTTGGACACCTGATCGGCCAACTTTGAACTAGCACATACGGCTTGATGGGAGGACTCGAGTCTACATTGGAGTTTAACAGGAGAAAGAGCAAAACAATTATAGTAACCGTGTTGCTATCCTCGTGTCTCGCCTATTATTTTTTGTATACAAAGGAAAGACCAGTCGCTCATACGTGCACAAAAAAAAGAGGAAAGAAAAAAAAGAAACCGGGATGGACACGGTACCATGACTCGATGGACGGAAAACCAACGTGAAAAAAACAGGACATGTGTTTTGTGTTCAGATCCCTGAAAAATAAAATTGAAACTTGGTAAGAAAAACAAAAGAGCCTATAAACTCTTTATTATGGTTTTTATTTATATTAGGGTAATTTCTATTCTTATCCTTTTCTATTTAGATTTGAATTTGTAGTAGGATCCATATAGATATAGATATAGATATAGATATAGATATAGATTAAGGTTATGATATATTACAGGTAAATATTTCTGTGTCTTACAATTGCAAAAAAATCAAAGTTCAACTCCCTCTATTTTAATTTGTAAATCGTTCTGGCTTTTCGATATATATACCTTTTACTATGTATTTGGATATAATGTATATGTAGAAGCGTAGTTAATCTATGGCCCTGTTCGGCTGGCTGGAAAAACGACTGATGCTGATTTGTTGTGAGAGAAAAACATTGTTATTTCGCTGAAACGGTACGACTGATAAGTTCAAGCGAACAGGGCCATCTACAAAAGTCCGAACAACTTACGATTTAGGACAATGGGAGTATTTTAATTCGTCAGGCTTAATAGGACATTGTATTATTAAGGATATTAACTTTATTATGGATGTTACGATCATTATAAAATAAATTATAGCTATTAAAATTTATGAAAAAATGTAAAATATAAATAGATATATAACAATATTTATCTTTTTTCCTATTAACATCTGATAGTTTATTTCTTCTCACATTGCAACGTATGGACATATTTTTTTTTGCTAGTAAAAGGCAGAAGAGGAGACGCGCCCTTCATCACATTAAATCTTAATATGCCATCATGGGCCCCACATATTTTCTCTTTCCCACCTTCCCTTCATCCGGTCAATCCGCGCTGTGCAATCACCGCGAGCGCACGAGCACTTCGTGCCCCTTGCGCCAGGCCACCATCGATGCGCGAGTGAGCGCTCTCCACCGTACCCCTCTCTCTCCCACCGGGACACTACCACGACTTGTGCTGAGCCGCACTGCACAATACTCCATGCCCCCTGCGCGATGCAATCGTCGACGTGCGCGCGAGTGCTCCCCGCCCCTCCCTCTCCACACCGGGACACCACCACAACTTGTGTCAAGGAATCACCCACACTAGTCCCAGCTCGCTGTCGCACGCTCGCTCCATGCCCCCATGCCAGACCGCGCCCGCCATATGCGTGCGAGCGCTATTTTATGCTCCCACACTAGGCCGCTTGACTCCAGCCCCCGATCAACCGCCATGCGTGCGTTTGATACAGGACTAAAGTTGAGTAGATGTCACATCAGATATTTAGGTACTAATTAAAAAGATTAAACATGAGTCTAATTAGACTTAATAGATTCGTCTTGTAAATTAGTCTTAATCTGTATAATTAGCTTTGTAATTAATTTACTTTTAATATTTTATACATGTGTCCAAACATTTAATACGACATGGACTAAATTTAATAGGCGAACCAAACACCCCCCACGCTCCTGCGCTAGGCTACTTGACTCCAGACCACTGTCGCACCACTAGGCACTCCGGTCACTTCCCGTTTTCTCCGAGTTGTCACCATCCTCCACTCCACCTCCATGCCCTCCCCAAGAGCCGACAGATGTGATGACAAGCTTCCATAGATGGCTGTACTTCTATGTAGGAGTATGCGTGAGGACAAAAGGCCGGCCATAACAGTGAGAATGAAAGGGGCCGGCGGTGAGTAAGACCCGTAAGTTTCTCATATTTCGTTCAAGCCCGCCGTATGGGATGAAGATGCAGCTCTTGTTTTTTCTTCGTCCCTTTCTCTTCCACCTGACCCTTGTTTAGTTCGCAAAATATTCACGGAGCCTGCCAGCGCTTACGGAACAAGCGATCTATACGTCCGGATACTGGATACATTTCCTTCTAGCTTTGATTTCTTGCCGGCTTGCCAAGACAAATGCGGAATGGAATGAACTGTATGTTCGTGAACCGGACCACAGGAATCGCGTCGCAGAGCGAGAAGCAGCTGCGGATCTGCTCAGCAGCAGTATAGCCTCACGATCTTTAATTTTCTCCATGGCTCTCGTCGTGGTTTGGTGGCAAT
The DNA here is from genome assembly GCA_038087645.1 of Saccharum hybrid cultivar R570. NCBI lineage: Eukaryota > Viridiplantae > Streptophyta > Magnoliopsida > Poales > Poaceae > Saccharum > Saccharum hybrid cultivar. The sequence continues at coordinate 32,896,387 of JAQSUU010000066.1, read as the reverse complement.
GGTCAAGGAGCGCGGATCGGGGAAGAAACCGTACCGGCATCAAAATATTTCTCCGCAGATCCACGGACCACGGGCTCGCCGGCAGTCCGGAACTATGGCCTTGTTTAGTTTCCCTTAAAATTCCAAGTTTTTTCACTCTCTTTCCATCACATTAATTTTTAGCCGTTTGCATAGAGTATTAAATATAGGTAAAAAAATAACTAATTACACAGTTTAGTTGGAAATCACGAGACGAATCTTTTGAGCCTAGTTGGTCCACGATTGAACAATATTTGTCAAATAAGACGAAAGTGATACTATTTATTGGGTTGAAATTTTTTTCAATCTAAACGAGGCCTATAGCAGCTTGCTTGTCTGTCGCTGGCAGCAGGTCTCTCGGGCAGTCAGTCAGGCTCGTGAGATCGCGCAAGTCAACACGCGCACGTCGTGGTCTTGGTTGGAGCATCGCTACGGTTTTGTCGGTGCGAGTACGCACCGGGCGTCCGGGCGTCTGCCAAGAACAACTCAACACGCGTGCGTGGCGCTGACGGTGAAAGCCGCGGATTCGGCAGCCCCCAACCGAAAAAAGGTCGGCCGTGACACGTATGAATTACGTGTGGGCCTGCCTGATTTATTTTTGTGGAACGAAATGGGGTCCAGCCGTCCAGGTCAAGCGAGAGCCGGCAAGCCACGCCACGCGAGTCCGTCCCAGAATTACGACGAAATCAAGGAAGAACTACTGAGCAACGCCAATGTGGGGGCGCGAGAAATTCTGCGGAAGCTTCAGCCCGCCGAATCCAGCGGCGTCGTGGATCGTACGACGTCGTCGTCTGTCACGAAGCATGACTCTCTCTCTCTCTCTCTATTCTGTTTTTATTAGGAGGAACATGAAGTATGACTCAGAGTGTCACGCAACTTCCTACTACTCCGTTGATTTGGTTTTCTCGTTGCGCCACGAAAAGCAATATATATAAATATATACTAGTGTGTGTCTATATATATATATATATATATATATATACACGGCTGTACTATACGGTAGTAATAACTATAGCTGGCAAAGTCTGGCACCGTTAAGTAGGCGTACGATGCCATGCCGGTGGCGTGTTTGACAACTTGATTGGCTTCATTTGTTTTGTTTATTAGATATATGAATGTTCGATACTTTGACAGAGATCGATAGGTAGGACGAGAAGCTGCATGACTTGACCTCCAAGAAAGACAGGACGACAACTTTTATTTTAAAAAATATAAGGCCGCTGACATAAAATTACGCGGCTGTTTTAGTTGCTAGTCCTCGTATCTTTTACATATACATGTCACCTTAGCTTCCTTTTCTAAAAAAAATGTCACCTTAGCTTTACCCTAAATCAAATATTACCGTCTTTAACAATTTCAGAAAATCCTTATGATTGCACAACATAGGAATTATATATATGAAAATATTTCTCGTAGTATAAATATAAAAACATAAATCTTATGCCATGAACCTATTTTTTTTTTGAATTATACATATGTTTGAGTTAAAGGCAAACCGGCAAAGATAACACGACATGTAAAAACGGAGTACTACATCTAAAGTTAGGCAAGTTTGATTAAACTTCTGGTTGCTGTTGAGTTGTTAGTGTGGCAAGATTCCCTTTCATTGAATGAGGCTCCGTGTTTTACTACTCCTGCGCTTGCTGTACACTGGAGTAACATTAGGGATGACAACAGGTATTTTACTACTCTTGCTAGTACGAGACTATAGTAAGGATGGCAACGGGAATTTTACCCATAGTAGGTAGAAAACTCGAACCATGTGAGCACTGAGCACACACACCTAAAACAAAGTTAGACCCATACCCACAAGGATTTCTCCCTGCAGCTGTAATTTGTACACTTTGACATCCCTAGGGGTGTGTTTAGTTGAGGAAAAATAGGTGAAAAGTTACTGTAGCACCTTTCGTTGTTATTTGGCAAAATTTATCCAATCATGGACTAACTAGGTTCAAAAGATTTGTCTCGACATTTACAGACAAACTATGTAATTAGTTATTTTTTTACCTACATTTAATGTTTCATGCATGCGTTTAAAGATTCGATGTGATGGGTGGAAGAGAAAATATTTGGGGTTCGCATGGGAAGTAAACGGGGCCTAGGTAACATTGTACTGCGCTCTGAATCGACCTGAGACTCCGCAAAATCACGCGATGGTTGTCTCACAAACTTCAAATTCAAAGGCTCCGTTCGCTCGTGCTGAAAAACAAACTGAAACACTGTTCTGACTGATTTTTGTGAGAGAAAAATTCTGTTCCAGCTAAAAAAACAAGCTGAAAAGCACGGACTATAAGCCAGCTGAACAGGGCAAAAGTAGTTTTATTAAGAGAAACACACAAATAGTGTCAGTGTCAACGACTCCCGAGACAAGACGGAGTGTCGAAAAGGTATTTTTTGGCCTTGGCCACGGCGCCCGGCGTCTGTGATGCCAGCAGCAATGGCAGCGCCGCGTACCGGCCGGCCGGTCGCCAGTACCGACCGCCACCGGACCGGACGGAGGCGGAGATCCTTGAAAAATAGCAAGGGCCCGCCGGCGCACATGCCTCCGTCCGATCCAAACGTGGGCGCTCGATCTGCTTCAATGCTTATTGGGTTAATCATGCTTGTGGTTGGTCTCCCTTCCCGGCGAATTAGGAGGAACTGACATGCGCGCACCGTGCATGGCGGTCATCTCGATCGCTGGTACTAATAGCCTGATGATAAAGTAACTAGCCTCGTGGGTGGCTCATTGACAGTGGCAATTCAATAATGCTTGTTGCTTTATTGTCCTTGCCGTCCTTTCGTTCGCTACCGTATCGTTGCCGTTGGCCCGGCCGCGGCCGTTGCCCCCGCCCAAGCGCCACTAGCCCACTACTGTGTCCTAGTATTTCGGCTACTGTACCCTTGCCTGCCCACTGCTAGCTGATAGTCGGTTACATGCAAAAGTTACTCTGCGTGTCCTTCAAAAGCATAAGTAGAAGTAAGATGATGCATTCGACCTGAATCAACCGGGTCCTCCCGAGTGCACGAGCAAACAGCCCCTCCGTCTATTATAAATTATAAGTTGTTTTTGACTTTTCTAGATATATAAATTTTACTTTGTATTTAGACATATTGCCTTTTTAGGTGCGTAGCAAACGTTTATACATAGAACATCCAGAACGGCTTATAATTTGATGAAATGGAGAGAGAACAACCGGCTAGAGTTAGAATCTTAGAAGCCATACGCCTTGTTCGCTTGAGCTTATCAGCCAGTCATTCAGCAGTGTTTTTCTCTCACAACAAATCAGTGAATAGTACTTTCAGCCATGGCTTATCAGTCAAGTGAACAAGGCGTAATCTTTTTAAGGGATCCTTAGAAGAAATAATCATTGGATGCTATTGTTTAACCTATAACTAATTAAATTACTTATACTAATTTGCATGCTTTTTACTTTATTTATTTTTAACATAATTGACATAGTCGATACTCTGAAGTCACTATTTAGTTACAATAAACTTATAAACTATCTATATGTTTTTTTTGTCGATATCCAAATTTTCCTTTGCAAGACACATATATGTATTTTGAATATGCATTGCTAAAACTCTAGCTTAAACTATGATGGCTCTTGTTGAGACTATATTTTATTACATCCATGATTCTATATTTTTATTCTAAAACTTTTAATCTTATTAGTTACTACCAAGTTTTTTTATTCTTACTGTGAACTCTCCTTTTGTATTTTATTGAAAATAAAGCTTTTTTTAGGTTGCCGTATATTAGTACTACAATAATGGCGGAGTCAAAACCTACACCACGTTGTTTCGAATCAATAGTAGAACTTGAAGCTAGTGAGATAGCATTACTAGGCCTTGTTTTGTTCACTCTAAAATGCAAAAAGTTTTCAAGATTCTCCGTCACATCGCATATGCCGGTACATGTATGGAGCATTAAATGTAGGTAAAAAAAACTAATTGCACAGTTTATCTGTAAATGTCGAGACGAATCTTTTGAGCATAGTTAATCCATGATTGGACAAAGTTTGTCAAATACAAACGAAAGTGCTACAGTACTTTTCAAAAAAAATTTGGAAACTAAACATGGCCCTAGTCTCAAAAGAATATATATATTTAAGCCTTATAATCACTGTTTACTCTAAAAGGATCTTTAAAGAAATAGATAGTTACAGTCACATTTAGTTTACATTAACCTTCTCTACTCCTTACAATTTTGAGTTTTCTCTCCATTATATTACTGTACCACATTAGCTAATTGTCTCTGTCTGGCTACCATACTCGTTTCGGCAGTGCTGAAAGGTCCTTGTTTGGTTTTGGTAATTGAGTGACAACCTTAGGTGGACTAATTGTGTTTAATGTGAGATACACAGGGATTAGTTCACAGGTAATGGTGTCATGGAGGAGCTCATTGCATATGAGACATGACATGGAGTCATGTGACCAAGGTGGCGAAGATCAAGATGAGGCTTGGCTCGACGGACCGGTTGCAAGTGTGAAGGGCAAGTCGGAGGCTTTGGAGCAATGGACCGTGAGGCGGTGAGGCTTGAGCAAGACTTGACGCCAATGGACCGACGCAACGGTGAAGAGCAAGTGAGGTCAAGATCGATGGACCAAGGTCACATGATGATATGAAGTGGATCATATCATTTGCGATATGGTTGGTGCATGTGTTGCATCAACGTCGGAGGAGATGGAATGGAATGCGCAAGGCAAAGGTATAACCTAGGGCATTTCCATTTCACCAGTCATAGGTGTGTAGAGAAGTTGATGACCGGGTTTAGGATAGATGGCCGTACTATCAAGAGGGGCAAACTTGTTTGCATATCGGTCATCTAGTGCCACTTGAGCGATCTAACTTTGCATACGTGCTAGGATCGAGTGGCGAGGCAAGTTGAGTGCCTAACTTCTTCGAGAATATGATTGTGAAAATGCTAACACACATGCACATGGTGTTTTACACATGGTGGTGTTGGCACATTTGCAAAGAAGAAGGTGTTGGAGTTGGTGTTGATCAACTTAGAGAAGAGAGAAAGGTTTTTCGGTGTTCTCCGGACACTAGGATGGCTCTTGGAGTGGAATACTACTTTGATCCATTGTGAATTGGATCAAGTGCTTTAGTGGGTTGTGTAGCCCTTTGAGTAAGCTTTCCAAAATGTCCAAAATTATCGAAATCGGAGTTCGGAGCTAAGAGTTATCGCCGTTTTTACCGAAGAGTGGTTTGTAACCGGACTCGTGACCGGACGCGTCCGGTCAGCGCGTCCGGTCAGTGTTTTCGCGTCCGGTCAGCGCGTCCGGTCAGTGTTTTTCGCGGGCAAAAGTGACCGGACGCTGCAGCGAGTCCGGTCAGTGATGACCGGACGCGTCCGGTCGCGTCGGGAGCTTGCTGGAACCTCTCTGTTCGCTGTTTCGCTGCGACCTGCGCATCCGGTTCCGTTAGTGACCTGTGCGTCCGATCAATACAAGTTTATACGCGCGAAAACTAGCCGTTGGAGCACGCTACTGACCTGCGCGTCCGGTCCGTTCGACCGGCGCGTCTGGTCGACCCGAAAATTCGCCCAGTGAAGGGGTAACGGCTCTATTTCGTTGTGGAGCTATAAATAGTAGTGGTGGCCGGCCTTGGCTGCAGCTTGGCACCCTTGAGACTTAGTGTCCATGCCTTGGGAGTGCTAGGAGAGCCTCTAACTCACTTGTGCTTGCAAGATTGCGAATCAATTGCGAGTGAGTGTGATTCTAGTGCGTTGCATTGTGAGGATTGCATCGAGTGGCACTAGGTGTTTGAGTTGCAAGCCGGTGGTGCTTGTTACTCTTGGAGGTTGCCACCTCCTAGACGGCTTGGTGGCTTGAGGCTCCGTCGAAGCTCGCAAGAAGATTGTGCGAGGCTCCGGAGAAGCTTTGTGAGGGGCATTGTGCTCGCCCCGCGGGAGTCGCGAAGAGCAACTCTAGTAAAGCGAGACGCGAAGGGCGACAAGTGGTCCGGCCGGGTCAAGTGCTAGAGCTCGTGGCTTGGAGGATCCCCATCTTGTGAGTGGATGTGCGGCACCCGCTGAGGGTTTGACTCTTGATAGTCAATTAGCTCGTGATCCAACAAGTGGGTGCATCGCCACGACGAGAAGAGCAAGAGGACCGGCGGCAACCTTGGAGCTTGTCTCAACGGGGACTAGCGTGTTGGCAAATACGTAAACCTCGGGATAAAAATCATTGTGTCAACCTTGTTTATCCCGTTGGTTTGCAATATCCGAAACACAAGCTTGTATTACTTTCACATATATATATATATTGTGCTTGTGTTGTTGCTCTCATAACTAGTTTGCTTGTGTAGCTAGCTAGTTACCTTCTTGCTTGTGTAGCATAGAAGTAGCACCCGTTGCGTGGCTAATTTGGTTTATGTAACCTTGTTAGTCACATTGCTTAGTTTGTGTAGCTAAGTAATTTGCGCTCTCTAGTTTGGCCTTAGTTGCCTTGCTATTGAGTTTTGCTAGTGAGCTTAATTGGCTTTGTGCTTTTGCTTACTAGTTGTGTAGGAGCTCCCCCGTGCTTGCTAAAGTACTAGTGTATAGGTTTGTGTAACATTGCTCTAGAATTATTTAGGAGAGCTCTTGCTAAGGAAAGCACCTTAGTTACTTAATTATGATCTTTGTGAGGTGCTTGTGAACTTAGATAGAGGGGTGTAGTCTTGGCTAGACCGATAGTTTTAATTCCGCATTTGTTTCGGTTTGCCGACGCGATTAATTTTAGAAATGACTATTCACCCCCCCTCTAGTCCGCCATCTCGACCCTTCAAGTGCGCCTGGATGTCCGGACGAACGCCCGTGCCTGCACTTTGTTTCGTGGGCCCACGCGGGGCCCACGTCGCCTCAAACTTCACCAATATCGAGAAGGAGGCGGGGGCGGCGCCCGCCTCTGGTTCGGATGCCCAGTTGGCTCCAGGAGGAGGAGGAGACACCGAGGCGAGGCAGTAGAAGGCAAGGGGGGATATAACACCCGATCTACTTTTGAAACATCTAAATGCAGTACTTGCAATAAACGTCTGAAGACAGATAAAACATTTGCAAAAACACATGAAAACCATTACAAAACATACATAACACCAAAATAGAACACTTGCAACATATGTGTGAAGCATATACAACATCCAAATATACACACTTGCAACATACGTCTAAAAAAACAGATAAAACATTGGTAATAGAAGCTTGCAACATACGTGTACAACCATTGCAACATATGCTACATCGTAATCTAACATCCATGTGAAACAATTACAACATATACCTATAAAACATCTGAAACATAGGCTTGCAACGTACGTTTCACCGTTCTTCCGTACAATGCAGCGCGGAGTGGGGGAACTGCCCGTTTCGGCCAGCCGTCGGCTTGCAGGAATTCTCACAGAAAAACGGTAAGAAGAACTCACGGACTACAAAAGTGACATAAATCCATATCCATATATAGTTAAACAGCCGAATCCACGCGTGCATGTGCTGCTGGCTACTCCTATGTTCATATGTATAGCTAGATAGAGTGTATCGCGAGTTCGCGACGCGGCCGAAGCACCGCCCGCGCGGGTCGGTCGGACGGACGGTGGGATGGCGAGGCGCATAAAATTTTAAAAGTAACGTGCAACATGCACTGATTTGACATTGTCCTCCTCCTCTCCAACTGAACGGACGGCGCAGGTAGCTGGCACCGAACGCGCACGCCAATGGCTAGTTTTTATTTCCGTATGTTTGCGCCGCCTGATGCCGCGCGCGGTAGTTGCATTGCCGGCGTCAGTGTCACGTACGCACGAATTGATGAACTATTCGTAAAGAAATGAGCTCGTTTGCGGCATGCAATGTAAGGAACGTAGTACGTGACACACACAATTTGCAGAGACTTTGTTTTTCGTTTTTAGAACCCGTGCCTTCCAAAAATAATGGTTCGATCAAAATCAGTTGCGTCCTGCATGCGCTGGAAAGGATGCAAGTTTCGTCACGATGGGTCGGAGTACACTGCAAAGCAAGCTGCGTCAGAGCTGCTAGCTGTGTATGTACTCCTACATAGTCATTCGAGCGTGTACGTAGAGACCGATTTAGGTGCACAGTGCACCACACAGCTGGCAACTGCATGCTACACAGTGGCGTGCTCGCCGAGCATGTCACTGTTCAGGGCCGTCAGATCTGACGTGTCGCCAGATCACCGTCGTGCTCGCGTGCAGCTAGGGACGTCCAGAATGCACGCTGTTCCCGCATGATGGCAGACTTGCGGTGCAGGCGTCGCGCTGGACGTGACTCGACTCGTCGTCCTGTTGCGTACATAACGTGTTACTCCTTCCATTCCATTCTAAAGTATATGGCATTTCAAGAATCTTGAAGAATCAATGCATTTTAAGTTTAACTAAAATTATAGAGATAATTACAAAAATTTATAACATCAAATGGATATACTATAAAAATATAATTAATGAAAAATCTAATGATATTTAATTAGTGTTATAATATTATTATTTTATTATATAAATTTGGTTAAACTTGCATATAACTTAGGATGATGGAAGTACATGTATGGGCGGAGTTGCAGTTGCAGCCGGTCTGTTTGCTTCCATTCCTGAGTCCTCCCAGCCGTGCCCGACCGAAATCGGACGCTGAGTTTTTTTTTTAACATGGAAGCAGATTCCATTACTCATCAACCGGTGCCAAATCATTGGCAACCAACACCTGAATACAAGCCGGGATAGAATCCCTGACCGAGTACATGTCTGAAACAAGACTAGCACCTAAACTTGCTAAAGCATGCGCTACTGAATTACATGACCGAGAGTTAAAAGTTACAAATTTTGACACAAAATTAGAAGTCAATGCATCCTTGAGTTCCCAGATCAAACCACAAGCCGAGCTACGATCAGCGATTGTAGAGGTCACTGCTTGAACTACTGAAGTCGCATCAGTTGCCAGGACAATTTTCTGAATCCCCAATTCAGCAGCTCTTTGCACAGCCTGTACACAGGCAATGAGCTCGGCATGCAGTGGTTCAAGAACTCTCACCAGTTTGCCATAGCCTGAGCTAATCACCACGCCATATTCATCTCGCAAAACAAAACCCCATCCACCTGAATGTGTATCAACTCTGAATGCACCATCACAGTTTGCTTTGACAAATCCAGCAGATGGGAGACGCTAGGCTTCCCGCGTTCGCAATGCATTTGGCCTAGGTCCCGGCACTGACAGGGAGGAACACTCATCCGCATAGGATCGGATCAATTGTGCCATCTGAAGGGTAGTTCTAGGAGTATCCCCTTCGCGGACAGCACATCGCTCAGTCCACCATAGGTATAACCAGTGGCGGATCTAGAAAAAATATTTAGGGGGGCTGGACCAAAAGGAGCTAGACCAACTTAACTTAATTATATCCCATACAAAGCTAAGATATAGCAGTTTTAAACATTTTACATGTTAACTATGATAAACAATCGAAAGTGCATCATAAAACGCATAAGAAGTAAAAGATATAATTTTTATAACTAACCAACAAAAGATCGATAGATGACGACGCATTCACGCTGCCATATTCTTCATGAATCATTAGAAGCAATCTGTATACAAGAAAAAAATTAATTAGTGACAAAAATTTCAAGTATTGAACAATTACAAAGTTTGAAAAGTAAATCTAAAGATTAAAGAAAAAGAGCAGGTATACTGTCTGTCTCGCTGTCTGTCTCTGTCCCTGGCCGGCTCCTGTGGGCTGTGGCCGACTCCGCCGAGGGACGGACCAGTTGGGTCGTCAAAATCCCAACAGTTTTTGTTCATTTGCTCTAGTAGAAGAATTAATAATCCAAATGCCATTGTACAGATCCTGTCTGTCTCTCTCTCACTTAGATTAGGCAGTTTGATCAGCCACAGCACATGATACAGAGTTTGATGGCCTAATCAATCAGATCAGAAGCATCAAAATATCTGATCTGGCAAAGGTCATGAAAGTTGAGCCATCCAATGCAATGGAGGAAAGAAAGTGCACACATTTTGTGGCTGCCATCAGCTGAGGTGCTCCAGTCCAGGCCACATACCTCCGATCCCATGTTGGAGCACCATCTCTTGTACTGCGATAGACCAACAGAAAGGAACATCTGACAATAACACTTAAGGATTCAAATCAAAATGGATCACCTAACAAGTTGTCCAGTTAGACTGCCGGCGGCAATTTCGCGCAGTGTGGATCTATCATTAACAATATCGGTTACAAGAGCACCTTGCAAAGCAGCGTGTGAATATGACCGGATTGGCCTGGTGCTAGAGGAGTCTACCTTAATCAGGTGCAGGGCCCTGCGCCCACGGGCCTGCCGCCTCCTGGCTCTTGTCTGGCCGGTGGCCGCCGCGGCGCCGCCCGGCCCAGCGCGGCAACACGCCCTGGCTGCGCGGCTGCACGCCCGCCGGGCGCCGCCCGCTGCTGCCTGCCTGCCTAGCGCCTCCGCACCTGCCTCCCTGCGCTCGGCGGGGCGGCTCGGCCTCCGCCCTCCGGCGTCCCGCGTCCGGCGTCTAGCCCTCAGCTCCGCCGTGCGCCGTCCGCCTGGCGCCCGCTAACCCTAGCCGCCGACGCCCGAAGCCCGCCCGCTCGACTCGCAGTCGTACGCGAAGAGCTGAAGAGGCGAAGACCGACAAGCAGCGAGAGAAGGAAGGGAAAAAAGGCCGATCCTATTTCCTAATGGGCTCAGCTGGCTTCTCTACGCTCTACTATGGGTCGCTGAAACAAATATGCTGGCCCAGGAAGACAGCCCAACTCGGAAGTCATCTTCAACCTCCGTCGGGAGGACTCCAGCCCCTCCTTCCCTGTTGTCAATGGCTGAAAAATTCATGGGGGGGGCTAAGGGGGGGCTCCAATGGCGTGACCGGGGTAGGGGGGGCTCGAGCCAACGGCAATGCCGCCATGGTATGTTTCATCAGTCAGTTTCAGTATCTCCCTGATGACATCTCCAGCCAACGGCAATGCCGCCATGGTATGTTTCATCAAAAAGAAAAAATTAGACGCTGAGAGACCAAGAGAGGACGCACGGTGAACCGGGCAATCTGGGCCACGGGCCACGGCCCACCACCACCATTGCTAGCATGGGAAGCCAAAACCAAAACCCTACTAGCTGTAGTTTAATTAGTGTTATAATATTATTATCTTATTATATAAATTTGGTTAAACTTGAGATCCTTCGACTCTCTAATATTTTTGGAATGCCATATAACTTAGGATGGAGGAAGTACATGTATGGGCGGAGTTGCAGTTGCAGCCGGCCTGTTTGCTTCCATTCCTGAGTCCTCCCAGCCGTGCCCGACCGAAATCAGACGCCGAGTTGTTTCATCAAAAAGAAAAAATTGGACGCCGAGAGACCAAGAGAGGACGCACGGTGAACCGGGCAATCTGGGCCACGGCCCACGGCCCACCACCACCATTGCCAGCATGGGAAGCCAAAACCAAAACCCTACTAGCTGTAGTTTACAGCTATATATAGCCCATAGCTGTATGCTGAAGAAGATCGATCCAAGAGCTCGACTGACCTCCATTGGCTGGTCCGCCGCGCCGAACCCTAGCCATCGACGCTGCCTGCTCCGCCGCTGTTGTGTCGCCGGTGTCCCCGGATCTCGGATGCTCGGCTCCTGGTTCGCCCAACACGGGGCTCAAACCTGTTCATTTCCTTCCTCGGTTTTGAGATGTATTTATTTATTTATTTATTTGCGATCTATAGTAGTACGTGACAATCGGAATTACTACTGAACACCACAGGCACACATGGAGGGAAATTATGTGAACGCGTTGGTGAGCGCGTCACTACAGATCAATGGCGGAGCTTGAGACAAATTAAGGGGGGGGGGGCGAATTTGAAAAAAAAAACAGTGAACAGTAATTAACACAAGAAATGAACTGGCAATGCATATAATATCATTAATATATACATTCGTACTTATATTAATAATAGCGGAGCATGAAGAGGAAACAAGAGGGAGCTAAAAAATATTTTAATGGCAATTATAGTAGATAGCAACAATATGATGTAGGCTCTTCTATCATTTTCTGTTTGTTATCTACAGCCAGACTTATCCCTCCCTATGCATAACTTCACAAAAGCAGAATTTTATAGAGTAAAAAGAAAAAACAATACAATATACAATGGCAAAGCATGGAAGGAAGGGGCAGGTGCCCAGCTTCGCCTCCATGAAGCTCCGCCAGTGACAGGCGCAAAACCCCAAAACAGCAAAACTCAGTCTCACGACATCTCACTGCTTTCTAGAAGTAACAGGACGCCGTCACCCTCCTCATCCACCATGCTGTCCACGCACGTTCGCTCTCGTGGCTCGTGCAGATGCTGAACTTCACCTCACCACGCAATCAATAGCCAGCGCTGCTTGCTCAACTTCGTACAAAACTACAGACGTAGACATCAAGTGAGCCCCGGCCAGTGCGGAGGAAGGGGGGGCGAGCGCCCAGCTTCGCCCCCACTAAGCTCCGCCAGTGCTACAGATGGTGAAGAAGGGGTTGCCGGTCGAGGTCCAGTGCCTTGGCGTGAGGATGCTTCAGCATTTGATATATTTCAGGAAGAAAGAGCTCAGCAGCACACAATTTGCTGATTTAAGAAAAGCTCTTGTTGGTTCCCTTGATGATTTGGTTTTAAAGGATGCTACAACTGTCACAGGTGATCCAATGGGTAGCACAGCTAATCCTAATAAGGAAAATAACAAGCATAAACGGTGCTTACTTGTGCTGGCTGTAAATATCAACTTGAGCAGTCTAGCTGCAATGGAAACAGACACTGTAATTGGAGATGTTACAGGTGAAGGTAATCTCAGCCCGTTGTCAAACATCACTAGCAATTCATATCGAAGTAGGTATAGAAGCTGTGGCTTTTGGAATAAAACATCATGTAGCAGTGTATTTGAGGACTATGATTATGTTTCATTTATGGATCATCCAGACAGCATTGGTGATATTATTAGTGCCTGCAAAGAATATGTGGAGGTTGATAAACCTGCAATGCTGGTTAATGTCGAAATGATGTCTAGCCATCGAGAGAAGGGGTCTCTACTCCTTATGGAACATAATGTTATAAGTCAAGCATTCCTTACTTTAATATCCTATTCAGGAATACATCAAAATATGGAATTAATTCCTTGCTTGCTTAGCCTTCTGAACAAAATTTGGACCTTACTGGATTGGAAATGTAACTATTTGCATCATGGGTCAGGGCTGAATCGCCTGTTTTCCGACCGCCAATTTTTGAAGATGATACACTATGTGGTCAGATTCTGTGAGACTCAGCTCAGAAGGGTCTGCACTGATGGGTTTACTGCTTCAAGATCATGTGAACCTTACATAGTAACCATTGCACAGCTGAGCCTTCCCCTGATCTTAGAGCTGCTTCAATGCATACATGGGCTGTGGTATCCACCTCTTGCTTGTAGTTTGTCTGAAGTTCTTAAAAGGGCGAAGTGTCTGGACCCTTGCTCTCAGTTTGAACATACAGATAAATTACTTTGGATTGACAACGGAGAAGGTTCCCAAGAAAAGGATACAAGACAATTGATAGAGGGAATAAGAGAGAGTGGGTACAATATGATCGGACTATGTGCATCTATTGAGGGTGCATTTTCTTGGTTATTAAATCGTTCTGTTTTTGCTACTTTATCAAAATATTTGGCATCACTGGAATTTAGACATTTAAGTAAACTTATCAAACTTACAGTTATTCCTTTGGTCAAGAATTGTCCCCGTAAGTTTTGGAAGGAATGGGTGGGCAACTTTTTACAACAGTTACTAATACACTGTGAGGATATACTTCATCTTGCATGGTCTAAGCTTCTTTATCATGGATGTGCTGGAGCATGTTACTATTTTGGTAAACTGTCTGGGGAGGCGGGAAGGAACAAGACATTGGAAATGGACACACTGCTTGAGATCACTCGTGAAGTTTCAGGTTTGCTTGAAGTTATTGCATTGACAGAACAAAGTAGAGCGCTGGAGGATAAAGAGGCCATATCTTTTCATGATTCCATGCCATCGATTTCTCTCTTAAGGTACCTTGTAATTAATGATTGCTTTGGTGATTTGAGAATGAGCCTATTTGGGTACTTTGTGGATGATATATCAACAGCGAAAGCCATTCCATTTTGCCGCGCTCTTGTTTACCTTGCAGTTGTCAGCAATGATGCAAGGCCAAAGATATTTATTCTGGACAATCTACTCCCCTGTCTAATCCAACGTCTAGATAATGAGCTGCCATGTTCAATTCAAAGGCTAAAATCTGAACTGACTTCATGCGGTAGTAATAATGCTACCAAAGACCTTACTGTCCTCTGTCATGAAATCTATGACTACATGTTAAATTGTGGTCATATGCAGACTGAGGCTTTGATTGGGGGAGACAAAAACGTCGATGATTTTGAAAATAGTTTTGAAGTGTGGTTGGGGCGTCAAAAGGAGGACTTCCGAGCAATGGCATGTTCTGCTGCTGCTAAGGAGGTTTCCTTAGGATACCCGTGGAAATGGGAGCTCGAAAATGAATGTCAGAGATATCTCTCTGTATACATTGACATGTTGTTAGAGGTGGATCCGAATTCTGAGTTTGCAGCGGATATTTATCTGGACAAAGCATGTCTCCTCCAGAAGTTGAGGCCAGAATTCAGAGCTAAATATGTCATCAACAGTTGTGAGCACCCTCATATGCAAACCATCTCATCTATACAACAACGAAAATTCTATTCAATGGCTACTGTGGTACGCAACAGAACAATCTGCAATCTTGTTCGTCAGCTAATCAAACTTAAACCTTACATTAAGGGCTCTGATCGTCCCTATGATGTTATTTGTCGTGTCACACAAACTTCTGAGATACCAGCTGAATTTTATAAATATGTGGCACCATCAGTTGATCTTCTCCTTCGTTCTGTATTATTTTTCTGGGAACCTAGATTTCATCCCATGATTCGGGAGGCCCAGATGGACAAACTTTCAGCTATAGTTGATGTATTAATGACAACTGAATGTCTAAAGCCGTTAGTGCCGACTGTTACAGATTTTCCGCTTCATCTACAACCTTATGCTCGAGAAATTATTGAGACTAAACTTAAAGAGGCCAAATACTATATCGCAAAACAACAAACGAGCTTGCATGAAGAGTTTGAGGAGTATTTGGCCTCTGGCAAATTAGATGATGCTATGGATCGTTTCATGTCTTCAAAGGATGATTTTGTGGAGTTTGCTGTAACTAAGGTGGTTCCAGATAAGTTTAGGACATTGGAATGTTCTCTAATAAAATTATCTTTTGAGCGGAGAACTGAGATAGTGCACATGCAGTATGATAACTACACCTATGCTGAACATTTGCTAGGTCTTTTTGCGAGTGAGCCATTGAAGGTTCAAGCCCAATGTTTTATAAGTCAGCTTGAAGAAGAAAACTTTTTTGATGTCGACTGCAATCGGGTCGATTGGGGGAAGGCTTCTCTTTCAGAACTGGTGAACAAATTCAATTCTGAACTTTTTTCTAGGGATTCCCTTCCTAAGCACTACGCCATCCGTGGCCTAATTGATTGCCGGGCAATCTTATCTCAGAAAGATATCAGTTTGGATGAAGCAGTCAAAAAGGTGGTTGCTGATGTACGCAATAGCTCGGCCGGATATCTTCAAATGTTTTGGAAGGATACAAGGTACTACAGGCACCAATACTATGACATTATAAGGGATCCCTTAAGACAGGTCAAGTGGTGCCCGGGAACCCAACCACTTTAAGATGCCTCGTACTTTGTTTTGCTCATTATGTGATGTAACTTAAGCTGAAGTCGCAAGTAAAATCATGATGGCCATGTTGAGGATTGCAGCTATTTTTTTTGTCGTCCTTCAACTGATATTATTATTACTCATGCAAATACCGTAATTGCTGTTCACAAAATTACTGAAAATACTGTTCAAAAATAGTACCGACCAACTAATCGGTCGTTGAATCAGGTGATGAAGTGAAGCTTCCGAGATCTAATGGCCGCTGATGCTCTGATGAAGCCATGAACTTTCTGTTTGTATTGTCCTCAAATTATGTCGTTAAGCATGCAAGCGACTAATATAAATTGAAACAAAATTGCAGAAGCCAACATGCAAGTCAAGGGGTCCAGTCGCAATTGGCTAGCTCTATTGGTCATGTCTAGTTGCAACGTAGTCCAATCGTATTAGGTTAAGTTGTGAATGGGTCCCGGCTACACTAGTAAAAAAATGATTTTTTGTCAATGCTAAGATTTTTTTCCCCACTAAAGTTCATAATTGGAATGGACGCCATTATAGTAGCATCTGGTCCAGTTATGAGTGGGGTCACTACTGGTTCAAACTAGGTATGGTTGTCACTAGAGTTGTAAGAGGTTGCAACTAGGTATGGTCGTGACTGGTCCTAACTAATTGGTTTCCATTGGTTAGTTTCAACCAGCCATGTGACTATGTGAGCCAGTTCCTGATTCGGTTGCAACCCACGCATAGCTAGTGGGTGATTAGTAGTAGCAGGCAGTGGCGGTTATGGTTATGATTTGGGTTGCGATCAGGGTATTTTAAAGAGGCGGCTCTACAAATCCAACATAGAGGCGGCTCGGTAACTTAGCCGTCTCTTAAAATAGATTTGTAGAAGCGGTTATTATTGCCATCCGTTTCTAGAAAATCGTATTTTTAAAGGCGACTGGGCACCTGTATCAATTTACAAATTGCTGATCTGTAGAGGTGGAAAACTAGAGGCGGCTAGGATACCCACCTCTATATAGCCGCCTCTAGAGTGAAAATCTATAGTAGTGCAAGCCATGCGTGGAGTGCTAGTTGCACTACAGTAAAGGTGACATTCGATGGTGATTTTCTCGTGACAGCAAAGCTATTCGTCACTAAATCACAGTCACTACACTCAATTAATAGCGTTTTGCACAAGCTGGCACAGCTTAATAATAATATGGTATTTGTCATCGAGACCAAAATCGTCATAAACTATTCTTATGTCATGTTTGTGACAAACTTCATGAAAATGTTGGTTCGTTATTTTTTTTTTGCTGATTTTCTTTAAAAAATTGCTTATTCTGTCCTCGTAAGCATGACCCACATGTCATGTTGGGTCCCGTTATCACTTGTTATGTGGTTCGACATGCGTTTTATCCGATGATTTTGCTTAGAAAAATGTTGAAGGCGTCCGCAAGTGTCCACATGCCATGGTGGGTCCCGTATGTTATTATTTATTTGGTAAAAATAGGGAGAAAAAAATGTCTTCCGGGCTTATGCTAGTAATTATATCGGTATGTTAGAAAGGTTCCAAGGCACTTACTCCCTCCATTTTGTAGTGCAGCGCATTCTGGTTTTTGAAAGTTGTACTGAAATACAAGGGATTATAGGGACAAAAAACAATTTTACATTAAATACTTTCCATTTACCAACTAATCACCATTAATCATGTTGATAACCGTGTCTAATTAGAAAATAAAGTGAGGGCACATGCATTTTTTGTGTGATCTCTTAATTTATCTTAAATATAGAGAGTACATTTAGGAGTTTTGTGCATACTAAAAGTGTTTTTCTTTTCTATCCCTTATTTCATGTTTCAATAGTTAATTATCTCTTCCTCCTCCTTCCTTAATAATAAAGAGGCAAAATTTCAGACTTTTTTTTGTCCATCTATTTGTTTGATCCGTCTCCCTTTAACTATCGGACGATGGAGAGTTTTTTTTTCTATCTAAACTCATATACTTATATATATAACCCATGTCCATATAATATATTTGTAGGACTTCTTTAGGTAAGCAGAAATCCTAATTGAAAATAGATTCCTCCAATCCTACATAGCTAGAATTCCTAATTCTAATCAAATAGATCTCAGATTCCATATAACCTGAATAGAAATTTTAATTTTTCTGCAATGTCACCAACGAGAGACCGAGTAAAAGTCGAGTTGTTCTTGTTCGTGTGTGATTCACTGGTCCATCAATAAAAATTTAGCCTTGCTGCTACAATCTTCACGCCTGTTTGTTTAATTTTATCCTGTTTTTTTTTCTCACGCTATCTGGTTTGTTCGTTCAATTTTTTTTCGGAACTGTTAGCGCCCGGACGTCCGGATCCGGGCGCTAGCGCCGGACGCTGCACCAGCCCGCCGAAAAAAAAATCAACCGCTTCGTCCGCACGGCTCCGCCCGCCCCCCGCACGAGGAGGGAGTAGAAAAAAAATCAACCGCTTCCCGAACAAGGGACCTGCCCCTAGCACCCCACGCGCGTGGATCCGTCCAGCCCTCAATCTTGCTAGACCCCAGCACCTCCGACCACCGCCAGCTCGCACCCCATAGAACCGCCCCTGCAAACAACGAAACAAGGCTATTTCAACATCAAAAAAGCTCTAATGAAACAAACGAAAAATACGAATTGCAACATAAAAACAAACAACGAAAAAATGATGTTACAACTACTGCAACATCTCAAGAACTGCTACTGCGACATCAGGAAAACGCTTGTTGCAACAAACCAATAAAAATCATTGCAACAACCAAAAAAAATCATCTATTGCAACATTAAAAACAACCCACTGCAACAATGAAACAAGGCTATTTCTACATCGAAAAAATCTCTAATGAAACAAATGAAAAATACGAATTGCAACATAAAAACAAACAACGAAAAAATGATGTTACAATTCCTGCAACAACTCAAGAACTACTACTACAACAAGAGGAAACCGCCTGTTGCAACAATAAAAAAAGAACCACTGTAACAACCGAAAATCATTTGTTGCAACATTCAAAACATCTCATTCCAACAACAACGATGAGGCAGGAGGAGGAGGAAGGAGGAGGGGGAGGAGTCAGATCCAGAGGAGGAGGGGGTAGGGAGGCCTTAGATCCAGAGGGAAGGAGAGAGGAGAGGGAAGGAAGAGGAGACATACCTGATCCGGTCGGATCCACCGCCGCCCTCGCCAGATGCGACGGATCCACGGTCGCCGTCACCAGATCCGGTGGTGGTCCACGGCCGCCGCCGCATCCACCATGGCGGGGAGCCCGGTAAGCGCGGGTGTGGGCACAGGGAGCTTGCAGAAAAAGGAGGGGAGGGAGAGAGTGACGTCGGAAAACAACCGCCGTCAAGCTTTCTCCGGTGCTGGAGGTCGCCAGAGCGAGGGAGGGAGGCAGGGGAAGAGGGGAGCGCGCGACTCGCATCCTCCGCTGCCGCCTCTCTTGGTCGCATGGAGGACGCGGGAGCAAGGAGGAAGGAAGAGGCAGGGGAGGGGAGGGAGGGACGGAGATGGAGGAGACGTGGCTTGCCGGCGAGTGCAGGTGGAGCGGCGGAGAGAGCGAGGCGCGGTGCGGAGAGAGCGAGTGCACCGTGGGCGGAGAGAGCGAGGCAGAGTGGGGAAAGAAGAAAAGGCGAGTAGGAGGGAGCAGCGCGTGTGGGAGAGGGTGGGCGGGACGTCGCGAGGTGCGCTCGGTCGGGTTGGGTCCGTCCGACGCGTCCGGACGCCCTACATGTATCATTACCGTTTTTTTAATATCTGATAGTTCCTTTGTTCCGATTTGTTCAGTCCATTTTTTCTACATACTATGTCATAATCATTGGCAGGCATCTTGGTTTGTTTTTGGGAGCTCAGGCATCTTGGTTAAATACCAACTTTAATTAGCTAATAAAATTATATATTTTTTGGAGTTTCAAAGAAAATCACAAAACTCGATATTTAACTGTACCGACACATAGATAATATGAAAAATAAAGTTATGATATATTTATCAGTAAATATTTTTGTTATTTGCAACAAAGAAATCTATTAAGGTCAAAGTAATTTTGAAGTGTTTGATGATTATCTTGACTGGATCATGACATGAAGATACTTTTAGGCTTGGTTGGTGCCGTAATGTTTGAAACTGCTTAAAAGTGGATTCTCAGTTGCAAAACACGACAATCATGCAAACACATAGGTGATTTTCTCCTCGTATCAGGCCAAGGGCCATGGGATTTGAACTAGAGGTCCTGTTTGCTCGTCTTATAATCCGTACTTTTTCAGCGAACGAGCAATGTTTTTCTCTCATAACAAATTAGCCAGCAGTACTTTCAGCCACGGCTTATCAGCCAAGCGAACTGAGCCAAACATGATCAAAGTCCGACGAGCAAAATAAGAGCCATACTTGCGGTAAAGTTTGGCAAGAAAATAAAACTATGACATGTAGAAATAGTGCTAAAAAAGTGTGGCACATCATAGTTATGACAGTAAACCACACAATTACATAAAAAAACTATGGCATGACTAACTTATGACGTGGCAAGTTGTGATTATAAACCAAACAAACCCTAAGCCCTGCGTCCGTTCTTGGGCTCTCAAGAAAAAAGGACTCCCGTTGCAACGTACGGGCATATTTGCTACTGAATATTTTCAATTATTTCTTGCATTCATCCCGGTGTGTTCTTCTTGCTTAGAATTAACTTTGCATTCAAATTCGTTTCAATTCGAATTTGTTTGAGTGTTTATAAAATCAGAAGTTTTTTTTTCTTTTATTTCTCCCTTAGTCCCTTCCCTCGTCAGTTTCATTCCGGCCTGCTCTCGTTTTTTTTTTTTTTTGCTTAGCTCGTTCGCAGCCTCCTATGCGAATTTGCCCTGGAGGCCCATTACAGACCTCAATCCGAGCCTGCCTACGTCACAGTTTTGGACTATGGCCCAATTGCTTCCCTGTTGGCAAAAATGAATCAAAATATTAGTCTATAGCAGGATCGAACAGTGACCCATTTTTGGACTCACCGAACTACGAAAGAAGGTTTGATTATAGTTTACACACTTCAACAATTTAACACACGATAAAAAAAGATGCCATGAAAATTTAAGTTCATGCAATCTCCTTTTGATCTATAATTAAAAGTTTTATCCGGTCTATCTTCTTCAAACAAACACTACTACAATAATCTTTACCGAGGCGGACAAAACCGATTAATCAATGTGGTTTTCGCAACCGCCTCGGATCAGAGGTCATGGTAAATGGCCTATTTTTCGAGGCGGTTTGCTGCCCGCCTCCGTTAATCAAATAAAAAAAGAAAAAGCCCATGGCCCAGCCCTAACCAGGTCTGGATTTGGGCCTCGCATTGCCGCACCTACACGCGCTGCCGCCACCCCTGCGCGCTCCCCGACAGCCGGGATCCGCCCACCCGCAGCCGGATCTGGCCTCCCCCCGCCAGATCCGGTTGTGCCCACGCCGGATCTGCTTTGTCAATGCCGGAGACGGCCGGATCCACTGCGTCCTTGCCAGAGACGCAAGTCGAACGCCGGATCCGCTAGGGAGCGCTGCCTCCAATGGAGAGGGAGGAGGGGGCCGAGGGCGGCCACCCCGCGCCCGGCGTGCCACCGCCGCCGCCGTGCCGGTGGAAAGGGAGGAGGGGGCCGAGGGCGGCGCCACCCTCCAGACAGAGGGACGAGCGCAGGAGCCACGCCGCCTCCGCCATGACTACTGCTGCTCCTGCTCGCCATGACTGCTGTTGGAGCACACCGGAAGAGGGGGCCGCCACTGCCTGCTGCTGCTCCTGCTCACTAGGGGTCGTCGCCTCCTGCTCGCCAGGGGTCACGGCCTCCTGCTTGCCGGGGGTCGCTGTCTCCTGCTCGCCGGGGGCACGACCTCCTGCTCGTCGGGGCGTGGCCTCCTACTTGCCGGTGAGTGAGAGAGAAGAGTGAGAGAGAGAGGGCGCTGAGGAGGGATCTCGCGACTCGCGAAGTCGCGAGCGGCGCTGCGGGGTTCAGCAGTGAGAGAAGAGTTGAGTGGATGGGCTAGGGTTTTGAGCGGCGCTTATATACTGTGACCGAGTTTTGGGCCGAGATTGACTTCTGCTAGGCTTTGGGAATATTAACCGAGGCGGGCCTTATAAGAGGTCCGCCTCCGAAAATGGGGGTATTTTGGGGGCCCGCGGTTAATAGATTTTAGGAGGCGGTTACTTTTCAATCGCCTCCATAAATTAATTTTGTGAGGCGGTTTTTTGTGACCGCCTCGGTTAATAAAAAACAACCGCCTCGGTTAATCCGAGGCATTAACCGAGGCGGTTGGAATTTCTATCCGTCTCCGAGACCCATTTCAAAACGCCTCAAAAAATATTTTTTGTAGTAGTGAAACTCAAAATTAGATAATTTTTCATGAATTTTATAAATCACACTCTATCATTTAGTGGTGCTTATCTGGTTATTTGTTGTTGTTTCATTGTTCTTGTGCTTGGGACTTGCATGGGTCCAATCGTCCGGCATGACTTCATATAAATACTCCCTCCGTCCCAAATAAGCGACGTTTTTGACTTTTCAGACATCTTGTTTGACCGTTCGTCTTATTCAAAATTTTTGTATAAGTATTATCTATTTTGTTATGACTTATTTTATCATTGGATATACTTTAATAATGATTTTATTAATTTGATAATTTACACAAAAATTTTGAATAAGTCGAATGGTCAAACAAAATGTTTAAAAGTAAAAAAATGTCACTTATTTTTGGGATGGAGGGAGTATTAGTCAACCTGGTGTGCATTTGCTTTGGTTTACTTCGAGAAAACCAAATCCTTCCAACATACCTAAAAAGTTCATCGAGAAAATCAAAATGGTGGGGGGTGTAATCCTTTGCGCCAAGTGGTGTTCATTTCAAAGGGAAAAATATTATTACCCCTTAATAGTTATGCTTATGCCCATGTATTGCTATGGGCAAAACTAAAATCTTGTTATATCATATATTCGTCATAACACCGGCACACTAACCCCATCTATATCCCTTAGGTTTCGTTCTAGGGCTTAAGTGGTCATGACATCTATTTGTTTTATCTCATCAAAAACAAGGGGAAAATAACATCATATTCATCATAAATAAAATGAATTTTATTTAAGATTGTATGTAGAAGGTAAAATTTACTTTTTACATGAAAGTTTAATATAACATTGTATAAATGAGATGTTCCACGATTATATTTGATTATTTACATAGTACCTATGAGATCTTATATGGTATATTTTAGATTGTTTAAATAGTATCTATGTGATGTTTTTTAAAAAAATTCTTCTACTACATGGATTTTTTCTCCCTTATGCTTTGTTCTATATTTTATTGATGTCTTATATTATGTTATTTATGTATCTTTGATTATTCACATAATATTTTGTGAGATGCTCTATGGTATATTTTAGATTGTTCGAGCAATATTTGTGTGATGTCTTTTTTATTGACATCTATTACATGCCTTTTTCCTTTGTATCATTTATGTTTTCTCTTATGCTTTATTCTGTTTTTATTAATCCTGTCTTTCTATTTAAGCTTTTATTATTTTATTTGTAATTATTTCCCCTACTTTTGCTGATATTATAATATCATTCCATGAATCTAATATTCTTATTCTTCTAAATCTAGAATATTGTTCTTCCGAACATAGAACATTTTTATTGTGAAGGTAGAATATTGTTTTCAAAACCTAGAACATTGCCTGTACTCTATAAAAGAGAATGTTCTACCTTAATGAGGTAAATGTTTCGAAGGATTTCTCGTAAGAAACACTATGGTGTGCCATCATGATTTTTGTTGGATGCTAAGTTTGTAAATTATGATTTTTAAAGTTTTAAAAACATTCTTCAAATGACGATATGAGTAAATGTAGACCCACCTGCAATGTGTGCTGGGACAATCCAGATTCTCTGCAGTTCTTCAGTAAAGTCACAGGTGACTTTAGTCATGCTCGATGCCGTCCGTTCACGATCCAATGGCTGCTGGACATCTCTGCTCTCCTAGTAGAAGCCTCGACAGCCCAGACGAGAACAGCCCAGCTGAGGCCCATTTATTGACGGGAAAGTAACACATTTTAGCGCTTGGTGCCTGGTTTTGGCGGCGGAGGTGCGGCCGTAGGAATATTTTGGCGCCAATTGTGTCGCTGCGCGCCGCTGCTGTCAGGTCGCGCTCGCGGCGTAGCTAGGTCACGCTCGCGCCCCAGCTAGATAGTGGCGTAGCGCTCGCTCGCGCCGCCTGCAGTCGTCGTCCTCGTCCGAGAGAGCAACGCAATTGACGTCCTCGTCCGAGATGCAAGGCAACTGGCTGCAGCCTGCAGTCCTCGTGCACTGAAGCTCGTTCTTGCCGATGAGCTGCGAACTGTGTGATGATCAACGTATTATCTTCTTCTTTCTTCTCTATTTCGCTCTTATTTGTTCACAAGTGAAAGTTCACTCATATCTGCTTATTATTTAATTGTAGTGTTCTTTAAGGCCTTAGCTTTTAATTAAAAATCCGATGGAACAACCCAACCAGTGAGTTATGATTACATTCAATTCCCCCCCTTTTTTTTCGACATAGCCCCCCCCTTTGTTTTACTTCTAGGTGTATACCAATGAGCGTGTTTTTATTTTTCTTACAGAGAGAATGCAACTCCAATTTGGGTACCTCGTATTGATAAAAAAAATTATAAACTTGGATGATGCTTGGTCATTTTGGGTAGATTATGGAGGTCATGCTGGTTTTGAGGTCCGGAAACGGTACACAAATGAAAGTAAATCTGATAAAAAGGTAACATCATGTAGATATGTGTGTGCTAAGGAGGGTTGTCGAGCACGAGACAGGAGAGATCATTTAACAAAAAATCCTCGAGCTGAAACAAGAACATATTGTCCAGTTCATATGGGTCTTACATTAGATCGAGTGACAGGGGAATATGAAGTGTTTGATCTAATTCACAATCATGTTCTTCACTTGCCACATACCTTCCATTTGATGACATCACAGAGGAAGATTTCAAAAGTGCAAGCTTTTGAAATTGAAGCCGCTGATGATTCTGGAATTAGGCCAAAAGTTGTACATGAGTTGGCTAGTCGCCAAGTTGGAGGACGAATGAATCTCAACTACACTTGTTGTGATCACAAAAATTACTTGCAGGGTAGGCGCCAAAGGGAGTTGGCATATGGTCAGGCAGGAAGCATGTTAAAGTATTTTCAAGACAAGATGTCCGAGAGTCCTTCTTTCCACTATGCAATGCAATTGGATGCAGAAGAACACATAACCAATATATTTTGGGCTGATGCCAAGATGTTAATTGATTATGCTCATTTTGGTGATGTAGTGATATTTGACACTACTTTTGGCACAAACAAAGAATACAGGCCTTTTGGTGCATTTGTTGGATTCAATCAGTTTAGGGAGACTGTCATTTTTGGAGCTGCTCTTCTATTTAATGAAACATGTGCCTCTTTCAAATGGCTATTTAAGGCTTTTCTAGCTGCACACAATGAAAAACAGCCTAAAACTATATTTACGGATCAAGACACAGCAATGGAAAATGCTATTAAGGAGGTATTCACAGAAGCATGGCATGGATTGTGCACCTATCACATAATGCAAAATGCTGTCAAGCACTTATGTAACAAGAAAAAGGAAGGAGACGAAGAATCCCATATCCTCTCAGATTTTAGTGCTTGCATGTATAATATCGAGGATAAGTTGGCCTTTGGAAAAACATTTAACATGATGAGAAATAAGGTGGACGAGAAAAAGACATCTTGGCTAGATAACATCTACAAGTTCAAGAAAATATGGGCCGAATGTCACATGAGGGATGTTTTTACATTGGGAATGAGAAGCACACAATTAAGTGAGAGTTTTAATAGTGATTTAAAAGACCACCTGAAATCTGATTTTGACATCATCTGGTTCCTAAAGCATTTTGAAAGGGTAGTGCAAGGAAAAAGAAACAAGGAATTAGTTGAAGAATTTGAAGCTAGAAAAAGCTACCTAGATTAAGAATGAGGACACCTATGCTAGTGCAAGCTAGCAAACTTTACACTCCCCCAATATTTGAAGCATTTCAAGCTGAATATGAAAGATCCATGGCTGCATGTACTAGAGCATTGGAAGAAAAAAAACATATATGCTGTTGCAATTGTGAGGTCTGATGGTGATTTAAGTTCTGAAATAGAACGTGTAGTTGTTGGTGATACTTTGGAGCAAAAAGCTTCATGTAATTGTGGACAGTTTGCAAGGACCGATGTATTGTGTAGCCATGCTTTGAAAGCTCTTGACTTGATGAACATCAAGTTATTGCCTAACCATTATGTGCTAAAGCGTTGGACAAGGGAAGCAAAGTATGGAACTATCCAAGACAACAAAGGAAAGCGCATAATTGAAGACCCAAAGTTCGATGCTATGCTTCGCTACAAGTGTTTGTCTAAAAAAATTCTTAATTTGGCATATCTAGCTGCAAGTGATCAGGAATGTTGCATTTTGGTAGACAATGCACTTGATTGTCTTGCTAAACAACTGCAGGACAAATTCAGTGCAGCTACAAGTGTCTTGTGTGATACATATAATGTCCAACCTAATGCTCAGCAAAATGAAGAATTGCTTAGTGCTGCATGCTTGAAGAAAAAAGAGGTTCAACCAAGAAGTTCAAAGAGACAAAGAAGTTGGCTTGACAAGACAAGAAAGTAAAAAAAAGTGCCAGATAATTCTAATGTATGTTCCTAAAAACTTGTAATATGGTGGCTTAATTTATTACTTCTTGCTAAAAAATAATATTTGGATGTTTTTTCAGCATGAATTGAATGATGGTGATATAGAAACTCAAGTGTTGGATAGTACTAATAAGGAGCAGAATTCATTTGCATTCACTAGCTACACAGATTTGATGATGGTATGTTCAGTATTGCTCCTTTTTAATTTTAGCTAGTGTCAATATCTCTCTTTTTTTTCTAACTTTCAATTGCCTTTGCAGGGTCCTAGTGAAATTGATGACGCTGCTCTTCAATATTTGCTTAAGCCTTCAATTTAGTAGTTGTTGTCTCATGGCAGGGCATTTTGTTCTTTTGAGATGATTGATGAGCATCTGCGTGCTAATTGAATGCTTGGGTGGAGATTATTTTGATTTTTATATGTTGTACCGGTGGTTATTGGTGGAGATTATCTATTAGCATGGAACTATTAAAAATACTTAAGTGAAATCCTCACAGTGACAGTATACTGCACTGCTCTGTAAAATGCATGTGTGTTCTCTATTCTGTGTCGTCTGTCCACGAAGTGGGCCTGAGCTGGGCTGCAGTTTCTCGTTTGGGCTGTGCAATCTAGCACTAGGAGAGCAGAGATATCCAGCAGCCGTTGGATCGTGAACGGACGGCATCGGGCATGCCTAAAGTCACCTGTGACTTTACTGAAGAACTGCAGAGAATCTGGATCCAGATTCTCTGTAGTTCTTCAGTAAAGTCACAGGTGACTTTAGTCATGCTTGATGCCGTCCGTTCACGATCCAACGGCTGCTGGACATCTCTGCTCTCCTAGTAGAAGCCTCGACAGCCCAGACGAGAACAGCCCAGCTGAGGCCCATTTATGGACGGGAAAGTAACACATTTTAGCGCTTGGTGCCTGGTTTTGGCGGGGGAGGTGCGGCCGCAGGAATATTTTGGCGCCAATTGTGTCGCTGCGCGCCGCTGCTGTCAGGTCACGCTCGCGCCCCAGCTAGATAGCGGCGTAGCGCTCGCTCGCGCCGCCTGCAGTCGTCGTCCTCGTCCGAGAGTACAGGTTCGGAGATTTTCTCGAGCTACGTGAGAAGTTCATCTTCTTAATGAAACACTGTGGGAACGTCTCTCCTCCGTGGCTCGAGTTTTTAAATTACAGTTTTTTAAAGTTTCAAAAACATTCTCCAAACACTGACATTAGCAATTTAGACCCGGCTGCATGAACATTTACTGGGAGGGTGGAAACTGATCGGCACTGTGCAATAGTCAGACGCTAAGAGCCCACTGCTTATGGCCGACCACCACCCCGGCCCTGCCTCGCCGCGTGCGACTTGCCAGCGTCCTTGATGTCGTGCACTGTTCCGAGGTCGGCCAACTTCAGGTACTTCACTGCCGCGTAGAACACGTCCTCCGCCTCCAACTACCATCCTGCGCGCCTACCTACCACCCAATGACTCAAGTGAGTACTCTATGTCGGGCAGTCTGACACCACGACCACGTCCGCTTCCAGCACGGCCTCTAGGCAGCCGTACACCTTCCACGGTCTCGTCCACTATATTGTGAATTTGTGATCGGCAACGCCGGCGTCAGGCTACCCGTACTATATTCATCCTCTATACGTCCTAGTCAGCAAAATTCTCTCCTCTATACTTAATTCTTCCGCACCCATCCATTCTCTATATCATCATCTATCCACTCTATCCACTGTGGGACTCACTTATCACTTTATCTAAATATATCCATATGTGATCTAGTTTTGAAGGATTTATTGAGACGAATTTAATGGTGCAATCGAAATTTAATTTGGATTTTTGGTTTGTGAGTTATAGGATTTTTTTCTTTGTTTAGCTAGTGGGGCCTGCCACTGCCCAATATAGAGTAAGCACTGTACTACTATAAATATAGAGTGAGAGAAATGATAGAGTATCGTTAAGCTTTAGAGTATGAATATAGAGTAAAAACTGCTGCACTGGGTACTCTAAAACGATACTCTATCCTTTCTCACTCTATATTTAGAGTGGTACAGTGCTTACTCTATAGTGGGCAGTGGCGGCCCCACTAGCTAAACAAACGAAAAAATGCTATAACTCACAAACCAAAAATCCAAATTAAATTTCGATTGTACCATTAAATTCGTCTCAATAAATTCATCCTCTATACGTCCTAGTCAGCAAGATTTTCTCCTCTATACTCAATTCTTCCGCACCCATCCATCCTCTATATCATCCTCTGTCCACTCTATCCACTGTGGGACCCACTTATCACTTTATCTAAATATATCCATGTGTGATCTAGTTTTGAAGGATTTATTGAGACGAATTTAATGGTGCAGTCAAAATTTAATTTGGATTTTTGGTTTGTGAGTTATAGCATTTTTTCCTTTGTTTAGCTAGTGGGGCCCGCCATTGCACACTGTAGAGTAAGCACTGTACTACTCTAAATATAGAGTGAGAGAAAAGATAGAGTATCGTTTTAAGTACCCAGTGCAGCAGTTTTTACTCTATATTCATACTCTAAAGCTTTAGAGTATCTCTTAAGAGTATCTACTGCGGATAGTCTTAGAGTACCCACTACGGGTAGTCTCAGAGCGTTGTAGGAGACGACGACGTCCGGCCGGCCGGATACTGGCCTCCCCACGCATTACGCGGATCAGCAGCTCCCTGACCGTACCTCCTCCAAGTCCAAGGTGCGTGGTGACGGTTGCGGGCTTGCGGCGCTGGACCTCGGTGGCATCGGCGTCTCGGTTGCCCAGGAGGCCAGGATTGGCAATGGAAGGGATCGGACTGGGTCCCGATGATAAACTTATCAAAAGACTCAAGCAGGCGACACACAACAACCCTATGCGACTGCTATGTCTACCTCATCACCAACCCTATGCATGCCGGACCACCCTCAGAGGCTCGGACCACCGCCCCGGCAGATATACCCGTCGGATTGATTTTCGTTCCAGGAAAGGAGAGGCCACTCATTCCAATTACCAATGCCCACTCCTCCCTTGCTCCCCACGCCGTCAGCTCCCCTCCGACTCGCCGTCATCGGGGCGGGCGCGGCGGGCCTAGCGGCCTCCCGCGAGCTACGCCGCGAGGGCTACACGCCTGTCGTATTCAAGCGCGCCGACGCCGTTGGGGGCACCTGGCTCTACACCTCCGACCAGCGCGCGCTCGGTGCCGCGGCGATGCACACCAGCCTCTACGCATTGCTCCGCACCAACTTGCCACGCGAGACCATGGGATTCCTCGACTTCCCCTTCGCCGCTGGCGCCGCGGGCTCTCAGCAGGACCTCCGCAGGTTCCCCGGGCACGAGGAGGTCCTCCAGTACCTGGAGGCGTTCGTGCGGTGGTTCGATCTGCTCCGGCTCGTCCGCTTCGAGACGGAGGTGGTCAGGGTGCGGAGGGGGAACAACGGGAGGTGGGCGGTGACGTCTAGGAAGCTTGGAGAGAAGAGGAGCGGCGCCGGCGAGGAGTTGTTCTACGACGCCGTCGTGGTTTGCAATGGCCACTACACGGAGCCACGCATCGTTGCTATCCTCGGTACTATATATCGCCACGATGCAACTTTGTGATCGCTTAAAACATAGCACAGTACGTCCTTCCAGTTTCAAATTCCAAGCCAACTATGCCCCATGGACCGTGGTCTCCGTTGTCTCATTCGTGGATCAGTGTTCTGCTGCCTGGAAATGAGTCGGCAAAGCTCCTCCGCCATCCGCCATCCTTCAACGACGACGTCCGCAGGTCACCGAGATAGCTCGTTCATAATGCTACAGTATTATAGGCAGCGCGTTTAGACCGCATTTTGTAAAACTCTTTTCACTCCCCTCCTAACAACGAAATATGTGCCCATAATCTAGTTAAGGCCTTGTTTGAATGCACGTGTATTCACTCCAATCCACATGTATTAGAGTGGAATGGAATGTAATTTATTTTAATTCCATTTCATTCTACTCCAACCCATGTGGATTGAGATGAATACCTGCGCATTCAAACAAGCCCTAAAAGCCCGTTCGCTTCGCTGAAAAGTCATGGCTAAAAGTACTGTTCGCTGATTTGTTGTGAAAGAAAAACACTGTTCCGGCTAAAAAAAACAAGCTGAAAAGTACGGATTATAAGACAAGCGAATAGGGCATACTGTTACGAAAATAGGATCACTGTGAGTAGACCTAGCGGGTACAAACTCATATAATCACGATAAACATTTTCTAGTACAGGATCTACGAGATTAGGAGGGAGAGAGTGAGAGTGGATGTGAAAGGTATTGACCATCGGAGTCCTTAGTGGAGGTAGAGTCCCCTGCCATGGCATCGGTGTTAGTGATGATGTTGATGTCGGTGCAGTGGAGCAGTGACGGCGGTGAAGACCGGCGTGGACAGCGGTGGCGCTTCCCGCTACTTCAGCACTCCCTCGATCGGTAGGGTTAGGGCGGTCGGTGGGGATTGTGGCGTCTGCGATCAACCTTGTACTGAGAGCCGCCGGCCCCCACCTCTTTATATAGCACAATGTGACGGGGGGCCACCAACCATGTGGGGTTGGACGCCCCCGATCAGGGCACGAGTTCAAGGCCTAACTCGGCCATTGGGCTGAGCTAGATGAGATTAACACTAACAATCTCCCCCTTGATCTCATCTTATACTTTAAATTTTATATTTAAACTTAACACTCGTTTCTTTTCCCATTCCATCACAGATCAGTGCATAGAGCGTGCCTCATCGTCACGGTCAGGTCCCATTAGATTAACAGCTACCATACACCTCTATGTTTTGAAACAGATTTTCAACTAGGCCCTTATTGTCTAGGAATCATGGGCTTTCCTGTAAACCCATGCCGACTAAGTGTTCTCTGAACACGTTGGGTGGTAAGCTTTTTATAAGCGGATCCGCGAGCATCTTTTCTGTACTTATATGCTCAAGACTAATTATATGATCCTGGACTTTGTCTCTCACAACATAATACTTTATGTCAATGTGTTTGGCAGCGCCACTTGATTTATTGTTGTGAGCATACTGTACTGCTGAATTATTATTGTAGTATAACTTGAGTGGTTTATGTATGTCGTCTACCACTTTCAACCTGGGTATGAATTTCTTTAGCCAATTCACCTGTCCCGTGGCCTCATAACATGCTACATACTCGTCATACATCGTGGACGATATAGTAACGGTTTGCTTAGAGCTTTTCCATGATATAGCTCCTCCTGCGAGAGTAAATATATACCATGACGTGGACTTTCTATCATCTCCCGCATAATCTGAATCTGAGTACCCCACTATGTGTAGGGAATCAGATCTTCTGTACATTAGCATGAGGCCTTTCGTCCCTTGCAAATAACACATAACTTTCTTTACCATTCCCCAGTGTTCTATTCCTGGATTGCTCTGAAATCTACCAAGCAACCGAGTAACAAACGCTAAGTCAGGGCGTGTACACACTTGAGCATACTGTAAACTTCCAACAGCCGAACCATATGGAACTGTTTTCATTCGATCGATCTCATATTGGTTCTTGGGACATTGGAATTCCCTAAATCTATTGTCCTTGACTATAGGAGCAGGTGAAGGCTTACACATATGCATACTATATTTCTTTAAAACCTTTTCTAAGTATGCCTTTTATGATAATCCTAAAACCCCTTTACTTCTATCTCGGTCAATCTCTATCCCCAGAATGAAAGAAGTTTCACCAAGATCTTTCATATCAAAATTTGAGGACAAGAACTTCTTCGTCTTCAGCAGTAAATTGACATCACTACTGGCAAGTAAGATGTCATCTACATACAGGATTAGGAAAATGTATTTCCCATTCTTGAACTTTGCATAAATGTAATTGTCCTCTACATTTTCATTAAACCCAAATTTTCTTATTGTACTATCAAACTTTAAATACCACTATCTTGATGCTTGTTTTAACCCATAAATGGATTTCTTCAGGCGGCATCCCATACGTTTTTTCCTTCCACAATAAAACCTTTTGGTTGTGCCATGTAAATATTTTTCTCCAAATCCCTGTTGATAAACGCCGTCTTTACATCCATCTGATGTAGTTCTAAATCGTAATGTGCTACTAGCGCCATTATAATTCTAAAGGAATCTTTACATGAGACAGGAGAAAATGTCTCATTGTAATCTATGCCTTCTCTTTGCGTAGAGCATTTCGCCACAAGTCATACTTTAAATCTTTCTATATTTCCTTTGGAGTCATGTTTGGTTTTGTAGACCCATTTACAGCCAACTGTCTTGGCACTTTTAGGAATTGTTTCTAAGTCCCAAACTTTATTGGTATTCATTGATTTTATTTCATCTTGCATGGCTTCAAGCCACTTCTCCGAGTGAGCGCTTCTCATGGCTTCTTCAAATGAGATGGGATCACCCTCCATTTGAAATTCTTCGGTATCATGGACTTCGTAGTCATTAGGAATAGCTGACTTTCTGACTCTCTAAGGCCTTCTAGGGGCCTCTGGTGCTAGTTCCATATTGGGCTATTGTTGCTCTTCCTCATGTGCGACACCAGATTCTATGGGATCCTAAAGGACAGGTTCCTTATGTTCATTCATTGTCGCCACGGGAGAACTAACAATAGGTACTACTACTACAGTGTCTTGCACTGTTGGTCTAGCAACAATAGGTAGCGTGAAGAATGGCTCCTAAACCATCGGAGTGGGCACATGTACCTGCTTCTCCTCAAGGTTAATTTCTCGGGCTACCATGCTCCCCCTGATCAACTCTTCCTCCAAGAACATAACATGTTTTGTTTCTACAAACTTCGTATGTCTGTCAGGACAATAGAAGCGATAACCTTTTGACTTTCCTGGGTAGCCAATGAAATGGCAACTGACTGTCTTGGAGTCTAGCTTCCCTATGTTTGGGTTAAAGACTTTAGGCTCAACTGGACAACCCCACACACATAAATAGTTAAGTGAGGGTTCCCTGCCTATCCACAACTCATATGGTGTTTTGGGCATCGATTTGCTTGGTACTCGATTAAGAATATGAATGACAGTTTTTAACGCCTCCATCCACAAACTTATCAGTAGAGAGGAGTAATTTATCATACTTCTCATCATATCCATTAAGGTACGGTTGCGTCTTTCAGCTACTCCATTCTGCCAAGGCTCCCCCGGTGTGGAGTACTAGGCAACTATACCATTTTCCTGTAGAAACTTTGCAAAAGGTCCAGGAACTTGGCCATATGGGGTATGATGCCCATAGTACTCTCCACCACGGTCTAATCTTACTAACTTAATCTTTAAATTGTGCTGATTTTCTACTTCAGCCTTAAATATCTTAAATTTATCCAATGCTTCTGATCTTTCCATAATTAGATAAATGTAGCCATAACGAGAATAATAATCTATGAATGTTATCAAAGAATCATAACCATCCACACTTTTCACAGGAAATGGACCACAGATATCTGTGTGGATTATTTCTGAGATTCGTGCTCTTCGTTTGACATCTTTCTTTGTTTTTTAACATACTTTCCTTTAATGCAATCAATGCACTGTTCTAAATCTAAAAATTCTAATGGTAGAAGAATTGATTCTTTAATCAATCGTTCTATCTCTCCCTTAAAATATGGCCTAAACGACAATACCATAATTTCAACAATATATCATGAACTCTCTTCCGCTTCTTACTTACATTTATAGATGAGGAGGCATTCTTATTCACATTGCTCACAACATTCATATTCTTAGAAAATGATAATAAATAAAGCTTGTTTTGTCAGAAGGCAAGACCAACATATTTATTATTAATCAAAATCTGACATTTGTCATTACCAAAATGGTAATCATAACCATCGTCATCTAAACGAGACACACTTATTAAGTTTCTTCGCAAAGAGGGAACATAAAATACATCTGAAACTTAAGTACAAAACCATCATCTAAAACTAAAGAGAGATCTCCAATGGCTTCAACTTCAGCTTGTACTTCATTTGCTACTTTAATTCTTTTTCTCCTCTTTGCATGGTCCTCCTCGTATGGAATCCCTGTAATGAATTTGCAACATAAATAGTGCACCTGAATCAATCCACTAAGTAGATTTTGCATAACTTAAATACAAAAACTCATCTATGAAAATAATAATGTCCTCACCTCTCTTCAAAAGGCTTTTCAGGAACTCTCGACAGTCCCTCTGGTAGTGTTCACGCTTCTTGCACCATTTGCACTAATCCTTGTCAACTTGAACATTGTTGTTCTGTTAATGGTGATCATTCTGAGGGGCCTTTCCCTGTGACTTGGAGGAGGAGCTACCATTCCACTGAAGTTTTCCTTGTGGTCTAGGATTCTTGTTAAAGTTCTTCTTTTATTGTCCTTCACATGGTGGACAGAATCACCATTAAAGCCTTTAGCCTCTGCTCTTCTTGCACACACATTGCCATGAGCTTATCTAAATCCCAGTTATCTGGCTGCATGTTGTAATTAACAACAAAAGTTTCATATTCTTTAGGCAAAGAAGCAAAAATCAAATAAACTAGGAACTCATCCTTGAGCCCCAGATCCATTGGTTTTAGCTTAGATGTCATGGTGCTCATCTTCAGTATATGCTCTCTTATCCCACCACCAGAGTATTTCTCAGTCATTAGCTTCTTAATCAGAGTACTTGCTGTGGTCTTTGAAGAGCCAGTAAACTAATTCTTTACTCTCTATAGATACTCTGTGGCGGTGTCACACTTAGGGATTGAACCCCTTACTGGATCTGCAATAGTGGTCCTGGCCACCATCAAGCACTTGCGGTTCGAGATGTCCCATTTTTTGTTCTCAAGATCATATTTCATTCTAACTTCTGCATGATCTCGCTTGCGAGCATTGAAATCTGCATCAGTCTCATTCTCTGCCCTCACCGGGTCCTCTGGCTCAGTAGGACACGGTGAGGTAAGTGCTAGGTCATTCTCGGACAACGCAAGTGCCAATTCATACTTCTCTCGCCATACTCGATAGTTGCTCCCATCAAGAGGCGGGATGTTCGAGATGATCGACATAGGGTTGAGTCCTGAAAACATCATCAAAGAAAGTGAGAAAAAATTTAACATAATAATTGCATGCCTTAATTTAACATTGGTCAAAATTAAAACATATAACTTTCTTCTACACTAATTCTACATCACCGTTGGATAGAAATAGAATTAAAATGCATAAAAACTCATGAATCAAACATTATAATATTGCTATTATCAACGTTGGTAAGAAAATAACAATACCATAAATTACTGAAATTTTACAACTGCTCTTAAAATTAAATTCTCCTGTTAGTTCGAATTTAATTAAAAGATAATACACATCATCATTCGCAGCGGAAACATGAAATAAAATTTACTAATTCAGAAGCATTATGTACTTATCTACTCTCTAAACAATATACACGTTGGTGCGAAATTGAATAGAGATAAAAAAAAACTAGAGAAAACTCAATAATTAAATGCATCTGAAATACTTAAAACAAATCCAAAGTGTTGCTGTGCATTTGGCCCAGCGGCCAGCTCTGTGCTGTGCACACGCGCGCAGGCCCATGGCCCAGCGCGCGCAGCCGCGGTCCCCCGCGCCCAGCAGCAAAGTGGTTTGTGGCCCAGCGGCCCACGCCGTGCTCTGGCGAAAAGGCCCAGCGGTGAAAACGCCCAGCGGCCCAGCCGCTCGCGGCGCTCCCCCGTGCCCAGGCCATAACCTGAGCCTCAGCCAGGTTTCTCCCTACCCGCTGTCGGGCCCCTACTTTAGGGTCCACTGTGCATCACGTATCAGTCCCTGGATCAGTAGCTGATACGCACAGAGCGAACAAGATTGATATAAAAAACCATACTTTTATTAATAATAGGGAAACACATTACAAAGTTCATATTTACATAGCTTGGGTCATTGGCCTTATAATATACATCAGAGTTCTAATACAGCAGTCCTATAAAGTCATGGTTCTATTCCTACAGGCAACTTGGAGTGCGGACGTAAACCTTATCTCTAAGCTCAATCTTATATTAGTATCCTAGTGGTCCTCGAGTAGCTCCTTTGCATAATCGTACAACTCCATCCTCGCACATACTCCTGTCGTCCCATCCTCACGTAGCCTCGATGGCTTCATCCTCGTATGCGCTCCTGCAGCTTGGCTCCTAAAAACATAGAATGGAGGGGATTGAGTACATATAGTACTCAGCAAGCCCTAACTTTGGGGTAGTGGTGAGGTGAATGGCGGAGGCTGTATGTGAAAGTGGTTTATGATGGTGGAGGTGGTGGTGAAGGTAGTATAGTATAGTAATTATAAATTTAGGTTGGGCCCTGGTAGGGTATTATCACCCTCACCAGTTTTCGAGTTAAGTTTATATTACCAAAACATAAACACATCTTACTAGATCATTTTAGTTGTGGAAGTCTAATCATTTGGGACCTCATCCCAGCGGTTGTCCATTCCAAGGGCGTGGCTATTCAAATAGATTATGTGAAACTCTGCAGAGGTGTACAAATTTCCCCACATGATAGGCGTAGTCGACACCTAGGCCACAGGCTCGACTGGCCTAACGAAACCTCGTACCCGGATGGTGCTACCTTAGATTTCCATATAATTCCACCACGGACTACTCAGGGACCGAAACCCACAAGCATCAGGATGATCACATAGCATCCTAGAATATCGAGTGGTTGGATGATCACACAGCATCCGGTGGATGATCACATAGCATCCAGATTAAATAATAAAAGGGTGCTCGCACATGGCACAACAATAAATTTTACATGGAAGACCACAAAGCAACCATGCCGATCAGACCACGGTAGATCACACAGCAGCCGTGTCCTCTCCTGTTAGTCCGTTGCCACTCTGGCCTCCTAGTGAAAATTATACTTCAATCTAACGGGGTGTGAGATCAAGTCTACCCATATAGACATGTGGCTGTACGAAATTCTGGCTGGGTGAGATGGCAAATGAACCGGTCCTTATGTGACCGAGATGAGTATCTCCCAACAGGAACCCTTACCAGGTGAACCTGCCAAAAGGGTAATCCACACCACGTGAAATACCCCTCACTCGCCCCATGTTAAGGTTAGTCCGATTTTACCAAATTAAGTTCCATAGTTATATTCCTTAAGTTCATATTTCTCATATCTCATCAAGGTAACCAATACCTTCTCATAAATCACATTATCATAAATAATCGCATAATTCATCATAAAACAATATTAATCCATGAATGAGGATTTAATAAGTAGTATATGTTAAGATTAACAGTTGGTAGGGTCAGGTATGGTGGGTTATGGTGGAGGCTAGCAAAATGTAGAGGTGGTAGAAGGGGAGTAAACAAAGAAATGGAAATGTAGGAGATAGGTGGGGATTAGGACTTGCCTTCATTTGCTGACGATTATATCCTTGTCCAATTCCTATGTCTCCTGCGATTGTCTTCTGGACTCCATCGGGTTCTCTCCGCATCCTCTATCCTACGTGGTGTAAGGTCCAAATAGGCTAGAGGGGGGGTGAATAGCCTAATTAAAACTTCTGCAAGAATTACTTAACCACAAGTGTTAGTACAAAAGGTGGCGAAGCAAAATGCACTAGCTCTAACTAATTAAGCAAGCCACCTACACAAGTCTAGTACAAGGCTATCCACTAAACACAACAACAACTACAAGCTAGAAATAAGGAGTAACGCGATAGAAGAGCTTTGAGTGATTATACCGCCGTGTAGAGACGAGAAGAACCAATCAATCAATCACACAAGAGAAATCCTCGGGAAGAGAATGACACAAGAATTTATCCCGAGGTTCACTTGCTTCCCGGCAAGCTACTCCCCATTGTGGCGATACACCCAGTTGTCGGTTCACGAGCTAATCGACTATCAAGAGTCAAGCCCTCGGCGGGCGCTCCACAACCGCACACAAGATGGGGATCCTCCAATCCACGAGCTCCACTAGAGTATCCAATTCACGAACTCCCGCGGGGAAGGATCAAGAACCCCTTACAACACTTGGTGAGGGCTCCAACAATCTCCAATTGCGAGCTCAATCACCTCCACTGCTCCAAGCCGTCTACCACATTGGGAAACATGGAAGAGTAACAAGAAATCCGCAGCAACTCGAAGAACAAGTGCCTCTAGAATGCAACTCTCAAGTAATGCACTGAATCACACTCAATCTCACTCAAGATGTGCAACCAAGCAAAGAGATGAGTGGAGGGGTTGTTCTCTAGCTCAAAGGATGTCTCAAGGTTAGCAAGAATGCAAGAGATACCCCCAAACCCTGGCCAACTTCTATTTATAGCGAAGGAGTACGCAGCTAGCCGTTACAAGATGTCACAGTGAAAAACGTGATGACCGGACGCACCGGTCAGGGTGACCGGACGCGTTCGGTCACTACAGGACAAACAGTAACAGCGTGCGTCAGAGAGAGCCGTTGCCGTGACCGGACGCGCTTCACCGTTTGACCGGACGCGCTGCACCCGGTGTCCGGTCGGAGTCCAGAGAGCTCCCACCGTGACCGGACGCGTCCGATCTCAAGTGACCAGACGCGCCGCGCGTTCGATCAGCTCTTCGCCACGCTCTGCCCCTCTAGGTGCCCGACCGGACGCTCTAGTTCCGTGAGGGACCAGACGCGCCGGTTGCTCGCCTTTCCTCTGCGCCCAAGTGAACTGACTGGACGCGCTGGTCAGGCCAGACCAGCGTCTGGTCACAAACCCTAGGCGCGCTGCGCCTCAGCCCTCGACTTGAGCTGACTAGACGCGCAGGTCCACCCTGGACCGCGTCCGGTCCAGCGTCCGGTCACTGTTTTTCAGTGAGAAACACACCGAACTTATGCCTCCGTTTCTCCGCCTCCGGCGCAGTAGAAAATAGGCGTTTCACTTCCCCAAAAAGCGCTGAATCCCGCCTCGCAAGCTCGGCGGGAGGGAGAGAGGAACCCAAACCCCTCTCTACCGCTCAAACTCCACCGCCTTCGCAAATGTGCTAACATCACCAAGTGATCACGTCCTGGGTACCTCGCTGCAACCGCTGTGAGCTTCTGGTGCTTCCCATACTCTTGTTTTAGACGCTACCGTGGTAGATTGTCGGGACGCTGAAAGTCCCTAGTTTGGTTTTGGCTAATTGATGAAACCTAGGACTAACCTTTGTATCTAAGTGGATGATTTAGATAAAGGTGGTCATTGAATATGAAACATGACATTGACTCATGTGACCAAGATGGTGAAGACCAAGATGAGGCTTGGCTCGATGGACCGGTTGTGAAGGTGAAGGGCAAGTCGAGGCTTCGAAGCGAAGGACCATGCGATGGTGAAGCTTGAGCAAGACTTGGCGCCGACGGACCGATGCAACGGTGAAGAGCAAGTGAAATCAAGGTCGATGGATCGAGACGGTCATGTGATGATATGAAGTGGATCATATCATTTGGAGAAACAAAATGGGCTCAAGGCAAAGGTATAATCATAGGGCCATTTTGTTTTACACTCAAGACACCATAGAGGGTGTGAGTGATTTAGGGTCGATAGCCGAACTATTAAGAGGGGAAATCTTATCGGTTATTCGACACACGGGTGCCACTAGGTGAATTCATGAAGTGCATTGCATGTAGGGCCTAGTGAGCTAACTGGAAAACCTTTGAAAATGATTGAGAAAAAGCTAACACACAAGCACATGGAGATGTACACTTGATGGTGTTGGCACATTTGCAAAGGTGGCGTTGGTCGCGCTGTGGTTTGGGCAGTAGAGAGGGCTTGGTTCCTTTCTCCCTCCCGCCGAGCGTGCGAGCGCGGGATTCAGGCGATTTCGGAGAAATGAAATGCCTATTTTCCACTACGCCGGAAGTCGGAAAAGAAACGGAGGCGAACGGAGGTCACAGAGGTGACCGGACGCTGCACCGGACGCTGCACCGGACGCGGTCACTGTGCGACCGGCGCGTCCGGTCAGGCGAACAGCGGTTCACGAGGACGTTCTGACGCGGTGCGCGTCCGGTCACACACGATCGGACGCGTCCGGTCGTCCAGGGTGCTTACTGGACTCCGACCGGACGCGGGTACTGTGGCGTCCGGTCAGTTCTTCAGCGTGTCCGATCGTTGGTTCGTTTTGCGCGACTCAGGGTTGACCGGTGCGTCCGGTCAGTCACGGGACCGGCGCATCCGGTCGTGACCAGCGCGTCCGGTCGTTACGAGGAGCGCGTCCGGTCATGTCTTCGAGCGCGCGGGTACTGTGCGCACCGGCGCGTCCGGTCGTTCGACCAGCGCGTCCGGTCATCACGTTTGACCGTTAGCGCGCAGTGACCGTTGGAGGATCTAACGGTCGGTTTTGAAAACGGAGGACACATGGTCGCTGCAGGGCGACCGGACGCGGTTGAGCGCGTCCGGTCAGTTACGACCGGCGCGTCCGGTCGTCCCGAAAAAACGGACAAGTGGCGTGGCAACGGCTCTATTTGGATGGGATGCTTATAAATACTTGTTGGCCGGCCCTTGGGGAGGTCTCTTGGCATTTCTAACATTCTTGTGCATCCTTTGAGCTAAAGCAACTCCTCCCACTCATCTCTCTTGCTTGATTGCAAATCAAAAGTGAGATTGAGTGATCCCAAAGTGCATTGCATAGCTTGAGGGCATCTAGTGGCACTTGTGGGTGGTTGAGCCGGTGGATTTCTTGTTACTCTTGGAGAGTACCGCTCCTAGCCGGCTTGGAGATTGTTGGAGGCGTTGGCAAGAGAAGGTGATTGTTCTTGGCCACCTCCGGTTGATTGTGAGAGGTTCTTGTGCTTTCCTCGGCGGGACGCCAAAAGCAACTCTATTACATTGCGCGTGTCATTGAGTTACCTCACTTGAGAGTGGTGTCTTGCGGTGCCTTGCGGGGCGTGCCTTGAGGGGCAAGTGACTTGAGGGTCACACCGAGGAACCATCTAAGTGTTGGTCGACACAACCGGTGACGTAGCTTGTCGGTGCACAAGTGAACACCGGGTGAACAAAAATATTGTGTCTCTTGTCTCCCGGTGATTGGTCTACATATTGTGTTGTTGTCAATATTGATTGATTGTATATCATCTTGGTGATTGGCAACATCTTCACTTCACCGTCGGTATAAGAATCACAATCCTCTCTCTTGCATTTACATTCACTAGTTTATCTTGTGTTGCTCTAGTGGTAGCCTTTGCTAGTAGTTGTTAGCTTGCTCACTAGTGTAAGTTAGTGACCTAGCACTTGTGTGAACTAGAGATCATAATCTACTAGACTTGTGGATAGGAGGCTTGCATCACAACCGTAGGCTAAGCAAAACTCGCTTTACGCCGTTTGTTATTCTAACAAGTTTGCTTAGTGGTGCTTGTAGAATTTTTATAGGCTATTCACCCCCCCTCTAGCCATCTAGG
Source organism: Saccharum hybrid cultivar R570 (assembly GCA_038087645.1). Lineage (NCBI taxonomy): Eukaryota > Viridiplantae > Streptophyta > Magnoliopsida > Poales > Poaceae > Saccharum > Saccharum hybrid cultivar. The sequence continues at coordinate 32,854,663 of JAQSUU010000066.1, read as the reverse complement.
ACCTTATAGACGCTGGTCACCGTCACGGCCGGTCCGCCATGACCGTCGGGAAGGGCTCCCCGGAGCTATAGCGTAGTCGTTAGGGGTTAAAACAGGTTCGTGGTGAGTCGTAGGTGCTGTAGAGTCGCTTAGTTGGGTGACCGAAGCAGAGCTCGCTGGTCGGCCACCGCGCGGGCATGGCCGGGTCACGGGAGAGAGCGAGGGAGGCGGAGGAAGGCGATGACATGTGGGGTCGGGCGGTCAGCGAGCGCGGGAGAGAGAGCAAGCGCGCGCGGGCGGAGCAGGCCGCTTGCTGGGCCGTGCCGCTGGGCCGCGTGGGCGAGAGCGGGCGCGCGCGAGCGCACGCGAGCGGGCCGCTCGGCTGGGCCGGACCGCGGGAGAGAAGGATCGGCCCGGTTCGGTTTTTGTTTTGGTTTTTCTTTTTCAAATTAATGAATAGTGCTATTATTTGTTTATTTCATTAAAAATTGTGTAGAGTTCCAAAATTCATGAAATTTTTTGAGTAAGCTTCTCAATGTGTAAACCATCTAGGAAAAATGTTAAATCATGAATTTGAATACTTTGTGCAGTAGAATTAATTAGTTCCAATAAAGATTAAATGCAACTTCCAGGAATTTTAATAATTAATTTATTAATCCAAAAATTATGAAATTTATTGTGACACTGTTTTAAATCATTCTTAATCCATAGAAAAAGTTTGAGCTTGTTTAGACAAAGTTTGATCAACTGTTACTTATGCCCTAATTAGTTAAATAATAAATAAATGTTAATTTGAGAACTTTAAGTGTTGTGTGCCCTTTTGATTGAGTGATGTCCTTAGGCCACTACTCTTTGGTGATCTTTAGCACCTTAATTTCATATTTGAGCTCGTTAGTAACTTACTTAGTGATAAAAAGCTGGTATCGCTAGTTTTGTCGCTACTAGTTAGTAGGTTTTCTGTTTGCGACTGTACCGCGAAGGAAAGTTGTACTCAAGTCATACATCGTGGCATATAATCATCAAGCATCATGTTTATCATTGAGCATCATGTTAAAGCATGTTATGTACTCGTGTAGTTTCTGCTTTCGAAGAAGTCGAAGTCGCCGAGCAAGCTTTCGGAGAAGAGCTATCGTCGGTGGGTTCCGGACCAGAAGTCAGAGTCTGTGAGTCCGAGTCTTTTGTCTCGTCAGAGCAAGGCAAACCCCGGTGCATTTAAACCCTACCTTGATATTTACAAATCTTTATTATTTATATTATGGTTTATTGCATTAAGTAATTAGGAGTTGAGTGATAACCTAATTGCTGCATTATCATCCTTGATTATTGCGATATCAACCTTGATACCTGTTTTACTGAAAATGCGTAGTATGCTTCGCTATGCTTAGAAGTTAAGCTTTTAAATGAAATGTTTCCATGGCCATGACGGCATACTTAATGAATATTGAAATATGAGAATGAACTTGAAAGATCGGGCGGGTGGTTTGGCCACTGCTAACATGCATTGGGAAAGGAGTCTCAATGTAGTGTTTCCGCCTTGTCGGTTAAGGTCCGTTCGTTGTAAGCCTGTTGTGTTCAAGACTTTGCAACTAGCCTCATGCCTTGGGTAAGCCCAAAATGTTGGTGATTCCATTTCGAGAACATCTAACCTCGCACTGGGAGTGGAGAGATGGCGGGAGTAGCGTGTACCCTCGGGGCTAGAATCGGGCCGGGTTCGAGGAGTACTGTACTCTCGGGTGGCGATGGACACGTTCTGGTTTTGGGAGATCTAAATGAGGGTTGATATATGCAGATTCGGTTCTACATATGTCGTGATGTTAGAGATCCCCAGCTGGGTATAATCGGTTCGAATCATCGTTGCTCCTCGGTTATGGAGACTTGATCACCTGACTTGCATTGTAGTTAAGAACTGGAATTGAAAGAAAGAACGAGAAGTGTTTTGATGATAATTACTTGATCTAGATTAGGATCACCTAGAGTTGGTTAATGAACCATCAATGGTAAAAATAAAATATTGAAGGTAAGGACTTACTTTAGTAAGCTTTTCTGCAAAAGAAAATTTGATTCTGGATTACCCGTACCTTGATTCCTTAAAGCTAGCATGCCCTTGGAGTCTTTGTCTTAGTCGGGTAAGTCTTGTTGAGTACTCTCGTACTCAGGGTTTGTTGAACCCCTTGTTGTAGGTGCGGTTCATGAACAAGTCAGCTTCGAGCCTTGTTGCATGACCGTCGTGGTTAAAGAAAGTGACGACGAGTAGACTGTGTGGCCTTTGGGCAAGGCATCTCGCTTGTGTGATGTAATAAAGTTACTACCGATACTTCTCTACTACTGGTTTGTAATAATGTTACATAAGGTTTGAAGTTTGAAAACTGGTTTGTAAACCTAAGTTATTGTAAGACTTCTGCTACTTTACTCTGTTGAATATTTTGAATAAATTGTTATAATATTGCAATACTCCTGTGATTGGATCCTGTTCGGAAGAAAGCAGGCCTTTTAAGTTATGAGGAACATAAGTACGGTTGTCAGAGGTCATTATGACGATGATGGGTACATGTGGGCCATCATAATTAGGAGGTTCTGTGACAGCTGGTACCAGAGCATAATCACTCGAGTTATTGTAGTATTACTTTGCAAAACTTCAAAATGATTTGGGTCGAACAAACTTAATATTGATATTTTGGTCCAAATTGCTTTTGCTTATCTTAATCTATTCTATAGTTTCCTTAGCTCATATTTGAAAGCTTCGTAGTGAAGTATCATGCTATAGTGCCCTATGTTATAAATATTGCATGTGTTACTTAATCTTTTCTGTTAGATCATAAGTACGATGCATGCATCATGTTTAATTAACCTACTTAAGTTACCTTCCTTTTAAAGTGGTTTGGGTTAAGTAAGGTTCAATCCTATTCATGCTAACCTTCAGATCCCTCCTATCTGTTCTCATCGTTCTAATTCTATCTTGCTTTAGGATGGCACGTGTGAAGACGACTCCTCGCAAGAAAAGTGGTCCGAAAGGAGTGCCATGTCATCAGTTGGCCGCCAGAGGTGATGGAGCAAGCAGTAGCCGCAATCTGAACCCGGATTCGGAATCAGAGGTTGCAAGGCTTACATCAGAGGTAGAGCGACTGAGGCGCAACATGCGTTTTTGGAAGCAGTTCTAGAACGAGTCTCTAGAAAAGGAGACAGAAGCCAGGGCTCGTGTTCGTGAGTTGGAGCTTTATGCGACACACCTGGAGCAGTACAACACAATTTTGCATGAGGAAGTCCATAGGCTACATGATCTGATGAATCCCAATCATCAGCCTCAGGCAGTAGAAGATGATGTCGGTGCCATGGTTGTTCCTGGTGGAGAGGACAATGAGGAAGAAGATCCGAAAGAAAATGAACCCATGATGGAAAGTGGGGATGATGCAAGTCATGTCACTGGTGCAAGTGCTCCAGAGAATGAGGATGGAGTGATCGTGATCAGCGATGATGATGAGGAGTGAAGTGTTGACATGGATCGTTATGTAATATAGTAGTCTTTCCTGTTTTCTAAGAACCTTAGTGGGTAGTTTCTTGCTTGCGAGCAAGTTTGTAATGAAATAATGTAAGATAAGTTTGATGTGTGTACTAGTACTGTACTAACTGCTTTTTAATTCAATAAAGCGATGTAAATAAACATGGTTTGTGTACAACAGATGGACGGTACTGGAACTTCCCAGGATGGGGACAATGCTCTGAATCCCCAACCGTTTCCACCTACCTTGGCAGAAGTTATTGCCGCACTGGTTAATGCCACTACCCTGTTGGCTCAGAATCAGAATCAGAATGGAAATCAGGGTCGTCGAGGCCGTAATAATGGAGGAGAAACCACTTGTGTGGATTTCACCGATACCCGTCCATCGGTGTTTTCAAAGGCAGATGAGCCGCTAGAGGCGGATGACTGGCTCCGTACCATGGAGCAAAAGTTTGAACTTTTACAGTGCCCAGAGTACCAGAAACCCGTGTTTGCAGCACAACAACTTAGAGGTGCCGCAGGGGCGTGGTGGGTGAATCTGGTCGCCGCACGGCCTGCTGGCCACCGTGTCACTTGGCAGGAGTTTTAGGATGCTTTTAGAGCACACTACATTCCAGATGGTGTCATGGCCATGAAGTTAGAAGAGTTTCTCTCGCTGAAGCAAGGGAACCAGACAGTTCTACAGTATGTGGGCAAATTCAATCATCTGTCCCAGTATGCAGCTGAATATGTGAACACCGATGCGAAGAAGAAGAGTTGTTTCATGAGAGGTTTGAGTACCAGGATCCAGGAAGCATTGGTCACCTGCTATAATGCCACGTACCATGAGATAGTCAATGTGGCTATTGCGTCAGAAGAAAAGTCTCGCCTACACAAAGAGTCGAAGAAAAAGAAGCAAGTGTTGTCTAGCCCGTCTGGCGGCATTAAGAAGCGCTAGAAGTTTATTTACCACCCTCAGAACCATTTCTGCCCAACTTATCATCCACCGCAATACCAAGCTCGGCCGTAGACGTTTTTCCGCCCTGCCGCAACCCCACAATTTACACAACAGCCGAATGCCCCTGGTATTCGAAACCAGACTCCAGTAACCCATAACTTTCCCTATTACAATTGTGGAAAGCCAGGCCACTTTTCCAAGGACTGCCCGTATCCAAGGCAGTACAATCCCAATTATCCCAGAGCTCCCGTACCACAACAGCAACAACCTCAGAGCAAGAATAACAATCTGAATGTTCAGAAGGGTAAGGGTGAGAAGAAGAAGACCGGGCGTGTATTCTACACTCAAGCAAGTGCAATCCCAGAGGGAGAACCTATTATGATGGATATGTTCCCTGTTGCTAATCATCCAGCAGTACTGTTATTTGATTCAGGTGCATCGCATACATTCATAAATCGCACCTTTGTTGTTAAGCATGACATTCCAATTATGGGAACACAAGAAGATTTCTTTATTCAGTTGCCCGGGGGACGACTGTGTACTAAGGAGATGGTACGTGACGTACCTATAGAGTTAGGTGGGCATATATTCCCTACCTCAATGATAATATTACAGAAGCAGGATATAGATGTAATCCTGGGTATGAATTGGATGTACCAACGAGAAGCCATTATAGATGCACTGCACAGAACTATAAGGTTGAACTTGCCAGATAATAGATCTCATCTTCTTATCCAACTTCCTATTCCCAAGAGAACAGTTGAAAGGTTATGTGCAACTTCAGTACAGGAGATTTGTGATATACCGGTAGTCTGTGAATTTCCAGATGTGTTTCCAGATGATCTACCTGGACTGCCACCGGACAGAGATGTAGAGTTTATGATTGAGTTAAAACCTGGTACTGCCCTAATATCCAGGAGAGCTTACAGAATGCCATCTAATGAATTGGCTGAACTCAAGGATCAATTGCAAGAGTTACATGACAAAGGTTTTATCAGACCCAGTTCATCACCGTGGGGATGTCTGGCCCTTTTTGTTAAGAAGAAAGATCAGACTTTAAGGATGTGTGTTGATTATAGACCGTTGAATGAAGTAACCATTAAGAACAAATACCCATTGCCTCACATTGATCTACTCTTTGATCAGCTTGCGGGGCAAAGGTATTTTCAAAGATCGATCTTCGATCAGGGTACCATCAAATCAAGATTCGACCTGAAGATATCCCAAAGACTGCATTCACTACCAGATATGGATTGTATGAGTACCTAGTTATGTCTTTTGGTCTCACCAATGCACCGGCACATTTCATGTATCTGATGAACTCAGTTTTCATGCCGGAACTTGACAAGTTTGTGGTTGTGTTTATTGATGATATTCTGGTATACTCCAAAAGTGGAGAAGAGCATGTTGAGCACCTCAGAGTAGTTCTGACTCGTCTGAGAGATCATCAACTGTATGCCAAGTTCAGTAAATGTGAGTTTTGGTTAAGAGAAGTGCAATTCTTAGGACATGTATTGTCAGCCGAAGGAATAGCAGTAGATCCTGGCAAGGTGAAAGATATTCTGAATTGGTAGCCACCAATCTCAGTTCATGAAGTCCGAAGTTTTCTGGGAATGGCGGGTTATTACCGTCGATTCATACCTGACTTTTCAAAGGTAGCCAAGCCAATCACGGAGTTGTTGAAGAATCAAACTAAGTTCATATGGTCTCCAGAATGTGAGAAAGCTTTTAGAATTCTAAAGAAGTCATTGATAACTGCTCCAGTCTTGGCACAGCCAGATATAGAAAAGCCATTTGATGTTTACTGCGATGCCTCGGGTATTGGCCTTGGTTGTGTATTGATGCAGGAAGGCAGAGTCATTGCTTATGCCTCGAGACAGTTGAAGCGTCACGAAGAGCATCATCCGACACATGATCTTGAACTAGCAGCCGTGGTTCATGCATTGAAAATCTAGCATCATTACTTGTTGGGTAATACTTGCCACATGTATACAGATCACAAAAGCTTAAAGTATATCTTTACTCAGTCAGAATTGAATATGAGGCAAAGAAGGTGGCTTGAGTTAATAAAGGATTATGATTTAGAAGTACACTATCACCCTGGAAAAGCAAATATTGTTGCTGATGCACTCAGTAGAAAGAATCATTGCAATTGTATGACTGTGAAGCCAATGGATTACAATTTGTGTTATGAATTGGAAAAGTTGAATATTGAAATAGTTCAACAAGGTCAGTTAACTAATGTCACTGTGGAGTCAACAATCAAAGATCAGATTGTGTCTGCTCAGAGAAAGAATTCTGGAATAGCTCACATCAAAGAAAGAGTTAGGACAGGTCAACAAACAGATTTCAGTATTGATGATACAGATGTGTTGTGGTTCAAGAACCGGCTAGTGGTCCCAAAGGTCCCAGAGTTACGTCAGCTCATTCTTGATGAAGCACATAGTACAGGGTTTTCTATTCATCCAGGGAGTAATAAGATGTATCAAGATTTGAAACAGAGATTCTGGTGGACCAAAATGAAAATTGAGATCGCCAAGTATGTTGCCAGATGTGACACTTGTTGTAAAGTGAAGGTTGTACATTTGAAGTCAGCAGGAATGTTACAACCCTTGCCCATTCCATTCTGGAAATGGGAAGATATCAGTACGGATTTTATTACTGGGTTACCCAAGACCTCAAGAGGCTTTGATTCAATTCGGGTCATTGTGGACCGACTGACAAAGTCATCTCATTTTATTCCGGTCAAGGTGGACTATTCTGCTATAACTTATGCAAGAATATATATTGCACGAATCCTGAGTCTTCATGGGGTACCAAAGACCATTGTATCTGATAGAGGTACACAGTTTGTTAACAATTTTTGGAGCCACTTACATGAGTCCCTGGGTACAAAACTTCTGCACAGTACCGCTTATCATCCACAAACAAGTGGTCAGACTGAAAGGGTCAATCAAATTCTAGAAGATATGTTAAGGTCATGTGCACTTAATTATTCAGATGCTTGGGACGAGTGGTTACATTCAGCAGAATTTTCCTACAATAATAGTTATCAAAAAAGTATTAAAATGGCATCGTTTGAAGCATTGTATGGCCGCAGGTGCAGAACTCCATTGAATTGGTCAGAACCGGGAGAAAGATGGTTTTTCGGTGTTGATCTTGTGAAAGAAACAGAAGAAAAAGTTAGACCGATCCAGAATAATCTGAAAGTTGCTCAGTCCCGACAAAAGAGTTATGCTGATAAGAGGCGTAGACCCTTGGTATTCAAAGTAGGAGATTATGTTTATTTGAAAGTATCACCCATGAAGGGAGTTAACCGATTTGGAGTCAAAGGCAAACTCGCACCACGTTATATTGGTCCATTTCAAATCATTCAACAATGTGGAAAGGTGGCATATAAGTTAAAGTTGCCTGAACAACTGGCAGCCGTGCACAATGTATTTCATGTATCACAGATGAAGAAGTGTCTGCAAGTACATGATCAAGTTGTTGATGTTGATGGAGTTGAACTTAAACCGGATTTGACATATTCTGAACATCCTGTCCGAGTTTTGGATCAAAAAGATCGTGTTACCTGAAGTAGAACAACTAAATGGTACAGGATACAATGGAATCAACATTCAGAAGAGGAAGCTACATGGGAATTGGAAGATTACCTGTTGGAGAATTTTCCCGAGTTCTTTGCTTCTATCTAGGTTGCAATTTCTTCTTTAAACTGTAACCTATCCTTTTCAAATCTTTATAATGTAGAAAACCCCCTACCTGTTTTGTAGACAAGTCTTGGACGTGTTTGCTTGACACGTTTCCTTTTCCATTACTTAACTCAAGGCTTTAAATCTCGGGACGAGATTTCTTTAAGGGGGAAGGGCTGTAACACCCCGGGTGTTATAGTGCTAATTAATCTGCCATGTCATCATAATGCATTGCAAAGCATCCATGATTAGGTCAACCTTGTTATGCATCAACTAAAACAAGTTTACTTATCTAGATTGGATGTGTTTCTTCGTGGTGTGATCCGAAACAAAAACTCTAAATTCGAATGTCACCGCAAATACTTAGTCCGTGCCCTGCGTAATTTGAGGTGTGTGACTGTGTTGCACACTAGTGTCAAATGTAGGGTATGAGCTCAAGTGCAACACATAAAATGAAGCTCCAAGTTTGAGTTTGAGTTTGAGTTTGAGTTGGAGTCCAAAAACTTGTCACGAGTTTTCCGATTCGAATTTAAATTCAAATTTGGGGAAAAATGTAAAAGAATTTCAAAAGCTAAATTGGTCAACCAAGAGTGGCATTTGGTCAACTATGTCATGTTGGTCCAAATGACGCCCTTGGGTGATGTTTTGATCACTAAGTAATCACTAATCAAAATAGCAACAAATTCCAATTGAAAATTTCTCCGAAAACCCTAAATTTCAAAACCCTGTTTTACCCCTTTTGAAATAATTCAAAATCTAAGCAAAATTTGGGAAAAAGTTCAAAACCAAGTTTGTAGAACTTTTCAAGGGCTACAACTTTGGTGTTTTGAGTTTTCAAAGTTTTAGTGTAAAATGTGGAGCAATTTTGAAAATAAACAAATTTCAGTTTTAATTCATTTTTGTCCCCAAACTAAGATTTCAAAATGGAGGCAGAATTTGAAAATGTTTTGAGCAGCAAAGTTGTAGGTCTTGTTAAGATGTACAACTTTGGTGTTTGGAGATTTTGAAGTTTCAATATGAAATCAAAAGTAATTTCTAAATTACCAAATCCCAAAAATGTGTCCCCTTTTGAATTTAAACTCAAATTTCAAAATCCAGTTAGAATTTGAAAAAGTGTTCAATACAAAACTTGTAGAGCTTGAAATTCTGAAGATTTCATAGATTGGAAGTTTTTCAAGTTTCCACATGAATTTGAGAGTAATTTGAGAAAACATTTTGAAAATTTAAAATTTGGGGGGGGAGCTACAGTAGCCGGCCAATCACCGCCGACCACCGCGCGGTATGGGCGCCGGCGAGACGCCGGACGGCTTCGGCCGGCTTCCAGGCGCGCCCAGGATCGCCAGCGCGATGACGAGCGTCTTCCAACGCTGTAGCCGCAACCGTTGCCTATATATATGTCGAGGTCGCCGTGTTCTTCTTTTCCTTCTCCGTTTTCGCCACCGCCGCCACCGCAGCTCCGCCGCTCGCCGCTGCCGCCATCGAGCCACCTCCAGCCACGCAAAGCATGTCATCACGTTCGCCTCGACCTTGCGCACCCCGTGAACCACTTGAGCTAGCCTAATTTAGTCTGAATCACCGTAGCCACCCGTCCCCGTGCCCAACTCCGGCGACCTTGCCGCCTCACGTGGCCGGCCTTTTCCACCGCCGCTCCGAGCCTCCTGGGTACCTCGCTGCAACCGCTGTGAGCTTCTGGTGCTTCCCATACTCTTGTTTTAGACGCTACCGTGGTAGATTGTCGGGAAGACGGTCACCGTCGCGGCCGGTCCGCCATGACCGTCGGGAAGGGCTCCCCGGAGCTATAGCGTAGTCGTTAGGGGTTAAAACAGGTTCGTGGTGAGTCATAGGTGCTGTAGAGTCGCTTAGTTGGGTGACCGAAGCAGAGCTCGCTGGTCGGCCACCGCGCGGGCATGGCCGTGTCACGGGAGAGAGCGAGGGAGGCGGAGGAAGGCGATGACATGTGGGGTCGGGCGGTCAGCGAGCGCGGGAGAGAGAGAGCAAGCGCGCGCGGGCGGAGCAGGCCGTGCCGCTGGGCCGCGCGGGCGAGAGCGGGCGCGCGCGAGCGCACGCGAGCGGGCCGCTCGGCTGGGCCGGACCGCGGGAGAGAAGGATCGGCCCGGTTCGGTTTTTGTTTTGGTTTTTCTTTTTCAAATTAATGAATAGTGCTATTATTTGTTTATTTCATTAAAAATTGTGTAGAGTTCCAAAATTCATGAAATTTTTTGAGTAAGCTTCTCAATGTGTAAACCATCTAGAAAAAATGTTAAATCATGAATTTGAATACTTTGTGCAGTAGAATTAATTAGTTCTAATAAAGATTAAATGCAACTTCCAGGAATTTTAATAATTAATTTATTAATCCAAAAATCATGAAATTTATTGTGACACTGTTTTAAATCATTCTTAATCCATAGAAAAAGTTTGATCTTGTTTAGACAAAGTTTGATCAACTGTTACTTATGCCCTAATTAGTTAAATAATAAATAAATGTTAATTTGAGAACTTTAAGTGTTGTGTGCCCTTTTGATTGAGTGATGTCCTTAGGTCACTACTCTTTGGTGATCTTTGGCACCTTAATTTTATATTTGAGCTCGTTAGTAACTTACTTAGTGATAAAAAGCTGGTATCGCTAGTTTTGTCGCTACTAGTTAGTAGGTTTTCTGTTTGAGACTGTACCGCGAAGGAAAGTTGTACTCAAGTCATACATCGTGGCATATAATCATCAAGCATCATGTTTATCATCGAGCATCATGTTAAAGCATGTTATGTACTCGTGTAGTTTCTGCTTTCGAAGAAGTCGAAGTCGCCGAGCAAGCTTTCGGAGAAGAGCTATCGTCGGTGGGTTCCGGACCAGAAGTCGGAGTCTGTGAGTTCGAGTCTTTTGTCTCGTCAGAGCAAGGCAAACCCCGGTGCATTTAAACCCTACCTTGATATTTACAAATCTTTATTATTTATATTATGGTTTATTGCATTAAGTAATTAGGAGTTGAGTGATAACCTAATTGCTGCATTATCATCCTTGATTATTGCGATATCAACCTTGATACCTGTTTTACTGAAAATGCGTAGTATGCTTCGCTATGCTTAGAAGTTAAGCTTTTAAATGAAATGTTTCCATGGCCATGACGGCATACTTAATGAATATTGAAATATGAGAATGAACTTGAAAGATCGGGCGGGTGGTTTGGCCACTGCTAACATGCATTGGGAAAGGAGTCTCAATGTAGTGTTTCCGCCTTGTCGGTTAAGGTCCGTTCGTTGTAAGCCTGTTGTGTTCAAGACTTTGCAACTAGCCTCATGCCTTGGGTAAGCCCAAAATGTTGGTGATTCCATTTCGAGAACATCTAACCTCGCACTGGGAGTGGAGAGATGGCGGGAGTAGCGTGTACCCTCGGGGCTAGAATCGGGCCGGGTTCGAGGAGTACTGTACTCTCGGGTGGCGATGGACACGTTCTGGTTTTGGGAGATCTAAATGAGGGTTGGTATATGCAGATTCGGTTCTACATATGTCGTGATGTTAGAGATCCCCAGCTGGGTATAATCGGTTCGAATCATCGTTGCTCCTCGGTTATGGAGACTTGATCACCTGACTTGCATCGTAGTTAAGAACTGGAATTGAAAGAAAGAACGAGAAGTGTTTTGATGATAATTACTTGATCTAGATTAGGATCACCTAGAGTTGGTTAATGAACCATCAATGGTAAAAATAAAATATTGAAGGTAAGGACTTACTTTAGTAAGCTTTTCTGCAAAAGAAAATTTGATTCTGGATCACCCGTACCTTGATTCCCTAAAGCTAGCATGCCCTTGGAGTCTTTGTCTTAGTCGGGTAAGTCTTGTTGAGTACTCTCGTACTCAGGGTTTGTTGAACCCCTTGTTGCAGGTGCGGTTCATGAACAAGTCTGCTTCGAGCCTTGTTGCATGACCGTCGTGGTTAAAGAAAGTGACGACGAGTAGACTGTGTGGCCTTTGGGCAAGGCATCTCGCTTGTGTGATGTAATAAAGTTACTACCGATACTTCTCTACTACTGGTTTGTAATAATGTTACATAAGGTTTGAAGTTTGAAAACTGGTTTGTAAACCTAAGTTATTGTAAGACTTCCGCTACTTTACTCTGTTGAATATTTTGAATAAATTGTTATAATATTGCAATACTCCTGTGATTGGATCCTGTTCGGAAGAAAGCAGGCCTTTTAAGTTATGAGGAACATAAGTACGGTTGTCAGAGGTCATTATGACGATGATGGGTACATGTGGGCCATCATAATTAGGAGGTTCTGTGACAACGATGATGACGACGACGACGACGATGATGCTGATAGAGCTGCCCATGCGACGCTGGTTCATGCTACAACGTCCGATGTTTCACTTTCGGTGCTTCATGCCATGCCGACTCAGGGCAGGCTGGTCCATGATTTACCAGAGGGTGGTGTGCCGTATTTTGATTCGTGGGGTAGGATCAGCGAAGCACAGCATTATGTTGCACCACCCCCTTACACAGAGGCAGAACTCATGCAACTGAGCCAGGGCGGTGTACCTTTAAGTGGTGGTCCGAACTACAGGGATGTCAGCATGGTACATATGGCAGTTTGTGACACAAGTCTGCAGATGTGTGCAGAATCACTGTATAACCATGAGCATGTAATCCTTCAGAAGGGCATGATATTCAATACAATGTCAGAGATGAAGCTCTTTCTTCAGGATTATGCTGTGTACCACCATAGGCCATACTTGGTGACTCATTCCGACAAGAACTTGAGGTACCACATTACCTGCAAAGCAGGTTATCCATGCCAGTGGAGGCTTACTGCAAGGAAGAAAGCGAGTGATGGCAAATGGAGGATAAGTAAATTGGTCCAACCCCATTTATGCTTGGATAACAAGGGTAAAGAATATCATCCGCAGCTCACTACACGTTACCTTGCCCGTCGTATATTGGGGCTCGTTGACAAGGATAATGATGTCTCGGTGTCTTATTTATAGCAGTCCATATATGAGCTTGTAAAGTATCATGTGAAGTATGGCAAGGCTTGGCGTGCAAAGCAAATTGCACTGGCGATCCGATGGGGTAGTTGGGAGGAGGCGTACAACCGAGTTCCCCGAATACTGTCTGTAATGAATTACTACAACCATGGCATGAAATGGTTTGTGGACACCGGTGGGATGTTTTTGCAGAACTCGGTGAGGCATGTGCTACATCATGTTTTCTGGTCGTTTGCTCAGACAGAGCATGCTTTCCAGTTCTGTAGGCCAGTGGTCCTTGTTGATGGCACTTTCTTAACGGGAAAGTACAGGGACACTTTGATGATGGCTGCAGCGGTTGATCCGGAGGACCAGATAGTACCAATGGCTTTTGCTTTGGCAGAGGGAGAGAATAATTCGTCGTGGTCATGGTTCATGCGGCTTCTACGTACCCAAGTGATTGGGGCATCACGCACTATATGTTTGATTTCGGATCGGCACGCAGGGATTCTCCACGCCGCCAGTGAAGATATCGAAGGGTTCCCATCTTTGGTGCATAGATGGTGCATGCGTCATTTTGCAGCTAATTTCTGGTGGCGTTAGAGGAAGAAGGAGGTTAGTGACATGGTTAAGGCTCTATGTTGTGTGCGTACAGAGTACCAGTTCAAGGAGAAAATAAGAGAACTAGACAAAGTGCTGAACCAAGCCGCCAAGACATGGTTATAGGACCAAATGGAACAGAAGGAAAAGTGGGCACTAGCATACGACGAGGGTGGATTCAGGTACGGCATCATGACCACCAACTTGTCCGAGTCTTTCAACCGTGTGTTCACCGGAGTGCGCTCGTTGCCAGTGTCTGGGATTATTGAGTTCTCTTTCATGAAGTGCAACGAATATTTTGTGAAGAGGTGGGAGATCGCGTAGAGGAATATAAGGGAGGCAGGGGTGTGGGGAAAGGCAGCCACTCATTTTATTAAGGAGGGAGAGGAATTAGCCAAGCAGCAGATTGGCGAGCCATACAGACCTCACAGGCATATCTACAGTGTACGGGGGTTGGGTGGCACAAGTATCGGCGGGGAGCGTTACGGTGGCAGGAACTATCGTGTCGATTTAGACAAAGTTGAGTGCAGTTGTAACGTCCCTCAGATCATGCATGCCCCTTGCTCTCACATGATCATAGCCTGCAGGATGCGCGGATATGACTACTTGGCTTTGCCATATATGTCTCCTTTGTACCTCCGTTCGAACACCGTTCGGGTATGGGAGAAGAGCTTCGAGCCTTACCTCGACCCGTCACAGTGGCCCTCATATCATGGACCTGACTACGCGCCCAATCCGGCCCTGCAGAAGTTGAGCAAGGGCAGAAGGAAGAAGAAACGTCTAAAGGGGGATATGGTCCGGGAAGGTCTTCCGCCCCTGAACCCCGCACTTCTTACTGCAACTGTGGACAGGTAACTTATTTTTCCCCTAACACAGGTGTTGTAGAATGATATTTAAAGTATGTAACCATTTTTTCCCTAACACAGGTGGAGGCCGGAGACCCACACTTTCCACCTTCCTTGCGGCGAGATGACCGTGACCCTGGAGGATGTGAAGGCAATACTTTGCCTTCGCATTGGTGGCAGTTGTGTGACTGGCGTAGTGGACAGCGACGGTTGGAGGCAGAAGGTGTACGAGTTCTATGGCCACTACCCAGATGACAACGAGGAAACTAAGAAGCATAAGTAAGCTACTTAATTGCTTCTCGTTGCTTTCATTGCAGCCTTTGTTTCAAATCGATGGCCACTAATTATTATTTTAAATTTTAGGAAAACTTCTGGTGTCACGTCACAGTGGCTCATAGGGTGCTTCGATAACCTAGACACACATGCTGGGCCGGGTACCGTCGAGACGTACGCTCGGGTGTGGCTATGGCTCTTCCTTGGTACGTTCTTGTTCCCCGACGCGTCGGGCAACGTCGTCAGCTGGATCTTCCTGGACATACTACATCAGCCGTGGGAGAACATTGCCCTGTTCAGTTGGGGCAGCGCGGTCCTAGCGTGGATGTACAGGCAGTTGTGCGCTGCTTGCCATCGTGGATCGGGCTACCCGTCGCTTGGTGGTTGCTCGTACCTGCTGCAGATCTGGATCTGGTACCGGTGGCCTGTCGGGCGGCCCAGAATGGCCGCTTTGCCTGTAAGTAATGTACAATGAAACTAATTACATTAGCATTTCGTGCGAAACTTTATTTAAGAAACGACTAATTCATTTTTGTGTACAATGCAGGATTGGGAGCCCGAGGATACAATGCCTACAGCCTTGTGGGTTTGGAGCAGGGTAGAGCAGGTCACAGGGAATGCAGAGCGCAAGTACAGGGAGTACACTGACTTGCTTGACGTGCTAACACACATGCAGGTACGTTGGAGTCTTTCATGTGTATGGTAATAGTTTATCTTGTCAATGTTAAAGACTAACTGAATTGCCATTTGCTAGGTGTATTGGCAACCGTACGACGATCCCCAGCTGCGGGCCCACTTGAGTCCGAAGTGTTGGCAAGAGAACGACGAGTTTCGGTCCGACGTCCTGCTCGTTTTCTTTCACGTGGTTGAGATGCACTATCCCATCAGGGTTTGCAGGCAGTTTGGCAAACGTACGGGCGTGCCACCACCTCTTTACTCCACGAGCAAGGAGCTGCACAGGTTGGTTCGCAAAATCATATTTTTGCATCAACTAATTTGGCATACGTACGTCATTGCATTTATGTGCACTAACACCGTCTGTACTTGTTGCAGTGTGGACCGCAGGCTAAGGATGAAGCAAAAGGACTGGCGTGAGATACATGCACAATACATCGAGAGATGGGAGAGAAGGGAGAAGCAGCCGCTACAGGATGGCCCTCCACATGATCAACATGCCTTCAACGAGTACCTACGGTGGCTTCACAGGTCGACCCGTGTGCACGTGAGGCAGCCGTACAAGGGGGGAGAACTTCCCGCCGACTCCGAGGACGACATCGTCGCCGACGAATACGAAGAGGCGACTATGCGCGAGACGCAGCCACAGAGAGCCCCCCTTCAGAGATACGTGGTAAGATTCTGGGTCCGTGCACTTTGGGTGGGGTGTATTCCAGTTTTAGTAAATTATAACGTCAAGGTGAAATCTCGTTTACGTATGCAGGCCAGACAATTGTCAATGATGTCCAACGAAGCAGCGTTTCAACTACACGATTGCAGAAACAAAGGGCGAGGCGCCCTTGAGACATTTGTGCACATAAGCAACACGTTCAAAATATCCTATAATGTTGTACGAGTTAAAAGGTTGTCCCAAATAATATGAGTCAACACATGTGTTTGCAGAAAATGAGCAGGAGTTTGAGGAAGCTAGCCCAGAAGTTGAGCTGCATGGACACTCCGTGGGAGCCGCCAGCAAACCCTCCGCGTTCCCAGAGCATAGCTTTGGCTTCTCTGAGGACACCTGCAGGCTCTTCGGACCCCGTCACAGGGTCCACCTCCGGCGCGCGTACACCACCACACCACCCCGACAAGGCCCCAGTTGAGGTAGAGGATGACGAGGACGACGACTTAGAGTCGTCCGACGAGGACGAGGCACCGGGCTTCGGCATACCCCAGCACAGCCACCCTACGCAGCAGGGCCCTTCCCACCTCGGTCCTTTCCAGCAGGGTCCTTTGCAGCAGGGCTTTTCCCAGCCAGTCCCGTACCAGCAGGGCTCTATCCACCTCGGACCTTTCCAGCAGGGCAACTTTCAGCACGTACCTTTCCAGCAAAGCCACTACCAGCACAGCCCGTACCAGCCCAGCTCGTACCAGCACACCCCGTACCAGTACGTCCCGTGCCAGCCCAGCCCATACCAGCACACCCCGTACCAGCACGTCCCGTCCCAGCACACCCCGGTGGACCCTTCACAGCACCAGGAGATTGGCATGTCGCAGCTCTTTGATGCCCTGTTTGGAACCCAAGGAGATGAACAGGTAAAACTAAATAAGCAAATTTTCTTATTTGCCTAACCCATGTTACGTAATAATACCACAATCTAACACTGATTTGTCTTTTATCTTAGCAGGGGCCGACCTATGTACAGGGGACCAGCCATGCGCAAGGGCAAGGACGGCAGCACCGTCATCGGGACCACACGGACGTTGGCTACACCCCCAACGTGGTGCCTACCAATCCGAAGAGACGGAGGCGACCGAGGGAGCCTTACACTCCTGGGACATAGAGTGCATGTAAGCATAGCAATTATATAAGGATAACATTCTAACGAGCAAAAAAATTATCTATGTGTTACTTACCAATGTCATATATACTGCACGTTGACTTGGTCATTTTCATTGCAGTATGAAGTTGGAGACCCTTTGTTGCACTCTATGTCGCCATTTATGTATCCAAGTCATTTGTTGAACTTATGTGTCCTAGCAGTGTGTCAAAATAATTTGCAACTACATGTATTTGGAACTAATAGATTTGAGCTTGTAATATGATGTTTTATGTGTTCCAGTGAACTTGTAATGTGCAACTTATAATGTGCTTACATTCTACTTTTCAAGCTCACTAGAGAGTTCGACGACGTTTAACATTGTTTTATGGATGCCGCTCCCTGGCTGGGGGAGCACTAACTCTGTCGCTCCCTGTCTGGGGGCTGTGTTTTCTGCTGCTCCGTGCTTTGATCGGTAACCTCGACCACATGTACTTCTTTATAATACTAGGACATGTTGGAAAGTCACATGTTGAAAATAAAATACTTGCACGATCGAGGAAAATAGTAGGCACATGGTACACACTTATTACAAGGTTCAACAGTTCCACTACCACTTGCTCCAACATAAACATAGTTCAAACTCAAACACTGATATTAACGAACTAAACAATGACATGTTGCAAACTAAACCTAACATGCCTAATAATGGTACCACATATTGAACTGAATTGCGCCTTCCCCACAGTAACCTCCTATTGACGGCGGCGGTGGCGGTGGCGGCGGAGAAGGAGGCCCGTGCTTCTTATGGTATGGGCACTGGCAGTATGGATTGTTGCATAGTGGCTCCTCTGCATCGTTGATGCTGTCGTCCTCCGACATGTCCCTATTACCACTTCCAGGGCCATACTCTAGATCAAAGATGCGTCCCTGTAGATATGTGATGTATTGTTGATGGGGATAGATATGAGGAGGATCGACCCATCGAGTGAACCCACAGTTATCTGGGCAGCTTGAATCCTAAAAATGCATCTACCAATAAGTACTTCTACAAACCAAATACAAATCTAAAAAAATGAGAGTTAAAAGGAAATACAAATCCTCGCAAGCATCTGAAGAAACGACGGCCTCCACCATCACAGTCGTTGTACATTTGCACGACGCAATCCTCACCGTGGCGACATTTTGGCCAATCTTCCGTGCGGTTGTCGTATGATCTAAGAGGTCTCTCGCGGGTGAAGTCACTCTTGCTCTCCAAAGAAAATTGTTCTATAGGTTCCTCAAAAGAATCAGGACCCAGAGAACCCTCCCACACAATCGGATGTCCCTTCCTCACTCCCTTTCCTCTACCTCTGCTCGACGAACTTCCGCCCGACATTTGAACTACAACTAAACAACAAAATAACTTGTGTGATGGCCGTGAGGGGGGAGAGGGGGCGCGGCGCCGAAACGACGAATGACAACAGCTCAAGAGGAGAAGAGAATAAAAGGCGTCCTACGCCTGCCGCTCCTTGATCTGACGAGCGGCAACGCTGCTAAGGTGGCAGTGGTGAAAAGGTGGCAGGGGAAGGCTTGCCGCTCCCCACCTTTTCAGCACTGCCACCTCAGCAGCATTGCCGCTCCTCCGTGTGGGGAGCGGCCAAAAGTGTTAGATATAAAAAAAAAACTTCCGGTGCTAAAATTAAAAATAGTTTTTAAAAAATGTTAAAAATAAAAAAAAATTCTCCATTGTGCGGCCAACGACGAACAGAGAGAGGGAAAGAACAGGGAGGGAGGAGAGGAGGAGAAGGCGGGAGGGAGAGCAGGGCGAGCAGCCGGAGAGCAGGCGCAGGGCGCCGAAGGCAGCGGCCAGGACCCGCTCGGCTCCGGCGGCCACCGCTCGGCTTCGTGCCTGTTCTGGCGCTCGAGGGTGAGAGGAAGGAAGGAGGAGAAAGGGAGAGAGAGTAGAGAGAAGGAGAGGGAAGAAGAGCAGGGCGCCGGCCGAGCAGTGGTGCTCGGCGTCGGCCTGCTGGGGGCAGAGCGGGGGAAGGAGAGGGCATGGCGCTGGCGGTGCTTGGTTCCGGTGGTCGCGCGGAGCTGAGGAGGCTTCGGCAGCGTCGGCGCTAGGGATCTCGGCGGCAGGGCCAAGTGCTGCTCCGGCGGTGCTCGGCTCCGGCGGCGCGGAGTGAGCGTCGGGCAGCACCTCCAGCTTCGCCGATGTTCCTGTCACCTGCTCGAGCTCGGCTTCCTCGATGACGGCCATGGCCATGGCGAGCGGGCGAGCACAGCCCCGGCGGTGGTGCCTCGTCTCCTTCGCGAGACGAGGGGATTCCACCCTGGGCTCGGCTCGCTGACACAAGGCGGCAGCGACCTCGACTCGTCGTCATCCCCATCGCGTGCGCGAGCCCCTTCGTGTGTCCAGCCATGGCAGCCTCGCTGCCCTTTTATAGGCGCAGGTATGGCGGTGGAGCACAGGAAGGCGGTCGCCGGCGTAGAGATATTTGCCGACCATGGTGCTCCGCTGTCGACGGAAAATCCGGAGCGGATAAGCTTCGCTCGGATACAGACATGGGAGAGAGGCGGTATCTCTGCTGCTCGTTCTCCACGTGCTCGGAAGCGGCAGCGCGGGCACGGTCGCCCCGCGGAGACGACGTGGCAGCGGCACGGCCCGGTGCTTGTGCTGCTCGGCATGGGCCGAGCTGGGCTGGGCTATGCCCATTCGGGAGGGAGAGAAGAGTACACAGTAGCGTTTTTCATTTTCTTTTTGTAAATAATAAGCAGGCAATGCATGTATACATATATACCCATATACGTATGACCTTATTAATTCATAGATACTTAAGAAGGGAACAAGATATATATAATGTACGTATTCAACGGCAAGGAATTAACTAGCATGTGGTTGAGATGAGAAGGATGATAAATTGACCATGTATATGATGTATATGTATATATATGCATTATAACGTATTACTAAATAGAGAATGCAATACTAGAATTCAAAATATATTCTAGTATAACTAAATATTATATATATATATATATATATATTCTATCATAACTATCATAGAAGCAAGGATTTCATATATATATATGGAGATTAAATGTAAACTAATATTAGGAAGGGCAATTAAATCTATCAATGCGATGACTAGTATAATTAAGCAGAGAAGGTAACTAAATATTGTTTATATTTATGATGCATTATCTACTGCTATAATATAAAGAAAAGGTCAAGAGTGCAATTGATATTTAAGGGAGGTTATTTTGGTGCCGCAATATAAATTCTAGAAGGCAAACATACAAGTATTTAAGCAAGCAAGCATTCAGTCAACCAAACATTCTAACAATCGCAAGGCAAGGCGAATGCATATGGTGAATTTTAATGCAAGTGTTTTTGGAAATCATTTTATTTAGAAAAGGGTTTTGCAGGAAATAAATAGTCAAGGTTTTAATTTGTTATAAAGCTAAAAAAAATTCAAATTTTTAGTGGTTTTTAACATGATGCAAAAACACGGGTGTTACACCCGCCTGGGCCGTATTTGGCCTAGAGCACTGCCGAGCGTCGGATCTAGATCGACGGTTGTCCGCTCACTTCGGCAGAACAAAACGCCACCGTGGTCGGCCTCCCCCGAACCCTAGGTTCATTTCTTCCCTCCCCTTCTGCCTCTTGCGCCGTATAGCAACAGCCGCCGCCGGCGGACGACTTCGCCGGAGACCGACGTGAGAGAGATATGGTGCCGCCTCGGGGCCCCTTGCCGGCGCACGCGTGCGGAAGCGCGCGGCACCGTCGAGCGGCCTCTGGGTTGGCGCCCTTTGCCGAAGGCGCGCACACACACGTACAAAGCGGCGGATGCGTGGCACCCTTCCCGCACACCAGTGAAGCGGCAGCGCAGTCATCTTCCCGCGCGACGGCGGTGGTGACGGCGGGAAGATGACCCGGGTAGGTCCCCCTTTCCGTCCTATCTTCTTCTAGGGTAAGGGTTTGCATCTAGGGTTTGCATTTTCTTCCCGATTCGAATCGGTTGGTTCATCTTCTTCTATTCTTCTCATTTTCTACCCCGATCTAGATCTACATCCTAGTTAACCTGGCTCCGATACCATTGTTATGAAAATAGGATCACTGTGAGTAGATCTAGCGGGTACAAACTCATATAATCGGGATAAACATTTCCTAGTACAGGATCTACGAGATTAGGAGGGAGAGAGAGTAAGAGTGGATGTGAAAGGTACCGACCATCGGAGGCCTTAGTGGAGGCAGAGTCCCCTGCCATGGCGTTGGTGTAGGTGGCGATGTTGACGTCGGCGCAGTGGAGCAGTGGCGGCGGTGAAGACCAGCGTGGACAGTGGTGGCACTTCCCGTCACTGGCTGTGCCCCTCTCTAGATCGGGTTAGGAATTGTTAGTGGGTCTGGCGGCTCGCGGTGAACCTCGTACTGAGAGCCGCCAGCCCCCACCTCTTTATATAGCGCAATGTGATGAGGCCCACCAACCATGTAGGGTTGGGCGCCCCCGATCGGGGCGCGAGTTCAAGGCCCAACTCAGCCGTTGGGCTGAGCTGGATGAGATTAACACTAACACATACTACATGCATAGCGGGATAGACTGAATAATCTGCCTAACCTTCAACTCCATGGATTCATGTATTTAATCTCAGTGTTTGGATCATTCATGAAAGCGATAGAGAAATCTGTAACACGTTCACCGTTTGTCCAGTTTCTATTTCCTTCGGTAATCAATTCGTTCTTACACTTTCGAACTTCGGCACAGGGGTAGATGCTTGCCCAGGAAAGCAGATGCATAGCCACAATTACCGTGTGCCCGAGCCATTCCTCAATCAAGTGTGTGCTTCTCCTCTCGATCGGTGATGTATGCTGCCGTTATGCATTAATCCCAATGGTTAACACGAAGACTATGTGCTGCAATGAAATTGAAGGTAGTGATCATAGTCGGGGCCTCAGCAAGTGCATTTGACATTTCAAGAGACATCGCATGCGTAGCGAAAGAGGTCCATGTCGCCGATAGGCGATAGATCAGCACCAGCTCCCACATGTGACAAGCAGCCGGGCTACGATAATCTGTGGCTTCATTCCATGGTAAACGACCTTTTCGATCTCCTAGCGAGTCAAGATATCTAGCTAAAATTATAAAATATCTTATAATTTGTAAAATATTATGTTTTTCTAGTATCTTATAATTTGTAATAGACTGATTAGCTTATATCTATCGAGGAGCTACCATGCATTGTTGCCAAACTAATGCTCGGGCTGCAGATTGACTACGCACTGGAGGATGGAAGTTCCAGGATGGCCACTCAGTTAGAGCTGATGTCATCATGCAATGCACTGGGTACAGTGATTAGTATTATTCCTAGAATCCTATTTACTACAAAAGCATGCATGTCATCTTAATATTTAGGGCATTGTGGGCGCCCGGACGTCCGATAGAATGGGATCCCGTCGGACGGTGACGTGGGCACACTCCCACCGAACGGCCTAGCAGAACGGCACATCAGAAAACGCGATCACGCGACCCCGGCTTCGGTCACCAGCCCGCCCGCCCGCGCCTACCGCTGCGCCGTTTGCTGCTGCACGCGCGTGTCCGTCCCCGTCTGCCTCGTCCCGCTCCACATGCGTACCCCGCCGCCGTTCGCCTCTCCCCCGCCCGCTGCTCCTTCCCCCTGACCCCCTCCTCTCTCTCCGCGTGGGAGGGGCCCGGCCAAGAGCCAGGATGAGGATGAGCACGCCCCGTCCGTAGGATCCCAGGCATGTCGCGCCCTATCCGCCGGCCCCTGGCTCGCTGCGTCCTTCCCCTGGCGCACAGGCCGTGCCCCCATGACTCTCTGAACATACCTCTAAAACACGAAATACTTGCAACATGAAACACTTCAATGCAACATACGTCTGAAGCAGATGAAACATTTGAAATATACACATGCAACATGTGTGAAACATATGCAACATCCAGATAAAATACTTGCAACTTGCAACATGAAAACACTTTTTGCAACATAAGACTAAAACAGTTGAAACATTTCGATCATACTCTTGCAACACATGTATGAAACATGTGCAACATCCAGATAAAAAAACGCTTGCAATATACTCCCTCCATACTGGTATTAGAAGTCGCTTAGGACAGGATTGCGCATACCAAAGAGTGCCAAAAAAAAGTGATTAATTACAAGGGAGTTTTTCTTCTTTGCCCTTATTAAATAGGTCTGCGGGTATCTCCTATACAGCAATTCTTAATAGCCCGACTAGTAAGCTCTTCACGGCCCGAGGCTGGAGGTCCAGGGATCGAACTCCATGGCATTATATTTTTTACCTCTACGGGGAATTTGCATGACCCTGTGCACGTCGCTGCTTGCTCTCGCGTGCACACTGGCTGGCTGGCTCGCGTTTAGGCGTGTCTGTGCACCCTATGCCGCACAAAATTTTGCCGATGGCGCGTGGCCGCGCGAATATTTCGTTCGCTGGTTTGTTTCGCTTGGGCGCGTTTAGGTGCAACATTTTCGTTCGTTTGGCGTGCGCTCACAGCCAGCTGGTCCGACGGCTCGCCTGCCTGCTGCATTAAAACGCCGGAACTACTGCCTTGCCTTGCGCGGGGCTATTAACGCGTGGCGCGGGAGCCGAAGCGAGAGGGGCAACAGCGTCCAATTCTTCACTCGGACCCAGAACGACTTCCTTTGATTCAATTTCTGCGGATGGCAGAACGACATCTAATACCAGTATGGAGGGAGTACGTCTGAAATAGATAAAACATTTTAAAAAAATGCTTGCAACATGCCTATGAAACACTTGCAACATCCTCTGAAACACTTGCAACATATGCAATATTCTGATTTACTTTAGCAACATCCATATAAAACACTTGCAACGTACCTCTGATAACATCTAAAATACTTAGAAACATATATTTGCAACATAGGGGAATGGAGAGGCCAAGGCCAGTTGATTCCGGCCTCAGAGTAGGAGCCGGCGCCGAGCAGCAGTGTGCGAGCACCACCAGCACGGGCCGCACTTATGGGTGCCCTTGGCTCGGTGGGGACCGACTTGAGACGCGTGACTAGAGATGGCAACGGGTACCCGAAACCCGAGTACCCGACGGGTATTACCTGATAAAGAGACGGGTATAGGATGAATTTTCTACCCGTGGGTACGTTATTGGGCAAAATCATATACCCATCGGGTATGGCGGTACGGATGCGGGTGTATACTACCCATACCCGCATATCCGCGGGTAAGACATACCCGCAAAAATAACTAGTCAACCTCAGTTATTTTAGCGCAATAAGTCATGAATTTGGCTCATTGAGATATACACTATATTTCTAGTAGATTGTCTTTGTTGTAATGATGCTGATAATGTTTGTTAGCATGTTTGTAACTTGTTGGAAGCTTAGAATGATTTATTTTTGCATGTGACTATTTGATATTTTTAGGTAATTTTCGGGTATGCTATCGGGTACGGGTTACCCGTCGGGTGAGAATTACCCGGCGGGTACGGGTATGGAACTATTTTTTTACCCGCATGCGGGTACGGATAAACCGACGGGTAAAATTTTGCGGGTGCGGGTACGGGTGGGCACTACCCGTTGGGTACGTACCCGTTGCCATCTTGACGCGTGACGGCACCACCAGCACCAGCAAAGGTGGGGCGCCGCACCAGACGGCGTGGGTGGGATTGCGGGAGCAAGGAGCCAGAGGCGCGGGTGGGGCGCGCGATGGGCAGAAGCGAGGAGCGAGCAACGTAGGATGAGGGCACGGGGAGGGGGGGAGATGGCCGTTGTGGCGAATGCGGAGTAGGGTGGGTTGACGGCCGCATGGTGCTTTGAAGCATGCGATGTGCGAGCAAGTAGAAAGATATTTTTGAGAAAGGTGGAGGAGACGTACAAAGGAGGCAGGCTTGTTGGGCCGGTAGCGCGCATGCAGGCCCGGTAAGCGGCGTCCGATAGGACGGACACCTGACCCTGAGCATTACCGTAATATTTAATAATAGAGGCCTAAAGGAGTCTCCACGTTAGTCCTAACCTCACCAGACATGCTATAAAAAATCCTAAAGATTCTCATAATAATAAAAAAAACTTTAAACCTTTAATTTGGCATCCTCTCATCATCATCATCGCCATTAATAAAATTAGATCTATTCTTCTTTATAAAAACTACCTACTTCAGCTATTACGAAAAATACATAAAGTAATTGCGTAAATTTGTATCTAAATTATCCACCACTTTCATATGAAATGTAATTTGAAATAAGCCTCTAATTTTATATCGTATCTTACTGTTACTAAAGAAAGGCCCCAAAGAGCCTCCATATTAATCGCCACGAGATGTGCCAGGAAAAAGAGATAAATCTTAAAAATTTTTGCAATAATCCCGAAGCATATGACCTTTAATCTGGTATACTCTAATAATCATTGGTAGTAATAGTCATTAGATATATTTTGTGTTATAAAAATACCACTTGTACCATTACGAAAATACATAAGTAACCCCTAAATTTGTATCTATTTAAATTACCCACCTCTACCATTACGAAAGATAATTCAAAATAACCTACTAATTTTGTATCTAAATTATCCACTCTACCATTATGAAACATAAGTTAAAATGACCTAATAGTTATATATATCTAAATTACCCACATATGTCATTATGAAAGATAACACAAAATAACCCCTAAATTTGCATTTAATTTACACACATATGTTATTATGAAACACAATATAAAGTAACACCTTTAATTTGTATCTAAACTATCGACCCATTCTGAAAAAATAATCAAACAAAAATATCCCATTTACAAATAAGTACTAATCTAAGATATTATTGAAATAACTTAATGTCCATAAAATATGCCATATATTTCTATATTACACACCCTACCATCACATATCAAAGTAAGCATAAATACTATATGCCACCATGTAGACCAAGTACATATGCATTCATGATGTTAAATGTTAAATTTTAATAGCTATCAAGCGTGGAAAAATGTTTCCTTGACAAACCACATATCAATGAGGCTGATAATTTATTTTTGTTATATTAGTACTCCATGAACAATTGATTGACACATGGTTGAAAACTTGTGATAACTAATAAGATCAAAAGTTGAAAGCCACTATAGAGATTCATGATGACACATAAAGGGATGCAACAGTAGCTTATTATACAACTAGGTTTCAACTAAATACATATCGCACTATAGGTCTGCAATTGAGCCTCCACATCAATTCTAGATGTTTCATCAATCAAGAAAATTATTCCTTAATGACTTGTATATGAATGATACAACAAACTGTCTAAAGCTATATTAGTATTCATGACACATAATTTATATAGATTTTTATTTTAGATAAATTTTATTTTAACCAAAACATTGGACATATCTATATTGATAGTATAACTATAAAACTTTATATTTTATAATAAAGAAATATTAATACATATATGATTCTTTGATAAGGAAATGCAAACATCTTGATATCTTAAGAAATCGAGGAAGGTTAGTGGAGACCAAAGGTTGCTATCCTTTCCTGGTCTTTAATAGTTCTTTGGAGCAGGTAGTGATCATAAGGCACAAATGTATTAATATGCTCTTAAGGTTACCACTGATCTTGAACGATGTGATGTCGGTTTAAATGACCATTTATGTTATCGTTGTACTTAAGAGTGCAGTTTGTGACCTAAGTTACTTAGTTTTAACAAAATACAAACGGAGAGTTAATAAAGATGCAATAAGCACAAGAGTACCAACTTAACCCAAGGATTAAAAAAATCTATAGCAACTAATAATATCAAGATTTGAAAATCAAAATCTAGATTCATAACAATATAAGATTATGTCATTTAAATTCCTAGCCTGTGTGTGGGAGCACTTGGTTAATGAATAGTGTTGTGCTAATTTCGCTGAATCTGATAATGTGCTTCTGGCATTTATGTTTTGCCTAGCTACCTCTATGATTTCCCTTTCCTTGGAGATGACAGCACTATCACCGTGGATGACAACCGTGTCAATCCACTATACAAGCATGTTTTCCCACCGGAAGTGGCTCCTCAAC
The DNA here is from genome assembly GCA_038087645.1 of Saccharum hybrid cultivar R570. Classification (NCBI taxonomy): domain Eukaryota; kingdom Viridiplantae; phylum Streptophyta; class Magnoliopsida; order Poales; family Poaceae; genus Saccharum; species Saccharum hybrid cultivar. Next base: position 32,827,361 of record JAQSUU010000066.1, on the reverse strand, counting down.
TGTCCTTCATCGGATTGTCGTTGAAGGTCAGTTTTTCTGCAAAATGTCATTCCCCATCAGTTACATATGCATGCACACGCACACGCACACGCACACGCACACACTTTGTGGTGCTCTCTAAGATCTGAAACCTTACTTTGTTCCAACCAGGCTATTCCTTTTCCACTAGTTGAACTCCAAAGTAAGTGGGTTGCTGGAGTTCTATCTGGATGGATCGAGCTTCCATCTAAAGGCGAAATGATGGAAGATGTGAAAGCTTTTTATTCAAAACTAGAAGCACGTGGATGGCCTAAGAGATACACACATAACTTATCAAATTGTCAGGTAGATGTCTATGAATACTTGGTTAAGCTCTGTGACATGATCACTATCCTGGGTTATATTAATATTTCATAGTACATTTGAATTTTCGGTCATACACATGTTTTATATATGCAGTTTGAGTATGATGATTGGCTTGCTGAGCAATGTGGCCATCCACCAATCGAAGAATGGAGGAAGCAGATGTTCATTATTAGTTTTTAAGAACAAGACAGCTCGTCCTGAGAGTTTTCGTGCTGAGTGGGATGACTATCATCTAGTGGCTGAAGCAAATGAAGATTTCAAGAAATTCTTGTAAAATCTTTTCCACTAATGTAAAGACCTTAAGAAGGCATTGTTCGGAGCTCTTGAGCTTTCCCTGTCAGAGAAAGACGAAGAGTACGCATCACTAGTAAAATTTAGGCTTGTTGGAGTGTTTAGTTCATTCGACCATCTCAAGTCTAGTGCTCACATTGGAGCCTACCTCGAGGGTTAATCCTGAGTTTGCTGGCTTTAGAGTTAGGGAGAGGAGTGGCACTTTTAGAACTTACCTCAACGTGGACGATTAACTGATCGGCAAGTCAATGAACCACGGAAAAACATTATGTGTCATCCTCTACTTTGTGGTTTGCATATCTCAACACTAGCTTCTCACTTGTACTAATCTTGTGTTAGTGTAGTTGCTCTTCTGCTAGTGTAGTTGCTTACTAGTGTAGCTTGTAGTTAGCATTTACCGTTTCCTCACTAGTATGTGTATAGGAGCTCCGTGTGCTTTCCCATTAGCTCAGCACCCTAATTGGTTACCAGTTTACTCTTTTGTTAGGGTGCTAGCAAATGGTTAGAGGGGTGTAGTCATGGCTAGATAATTAGTTTACTTCCGTAATTAAATTGGCTAGCCTTTGCAATTAAGTTTTAGAAATGACTATTCAACCCCTCTAGTCGGCCACCTCGGTCCTACAAGGTATTTAAAGAGCGTGTTGCAAGGAGCTTAATGTAAAGTATGTATGGCCGATATGTGTGGATATTGCCTTTAGAACAGTATACGGACGATGTAATTTATTTTAATTGTACGTAGAACAGTTTGGTCTTAGGGTGTTTTAAGGCTAGAAAGCTTCCCTTAAAACAGGGCAAGATATGCTAGCGAACAAAATTGACTCGCTATGGGTTCACTAGGAAATCAGGCTAAGCCAGGTTGTAATGTTGGCTAAGGCACCTTTTTCCAGTTCGAGTAGGAACCAAAGATTTGTAAGGAATTTGAGTTGCAATCTATAAATGATCTACAAACTACATAAGACCAACCCTACCATTATTTTATAAATATAAAGGCCAATACTAATTTAGGGCACCCAATCGGTCAGAAACAAATTTATTATCTTCAATTTCTACCTTTTTCAACCTTCATATTTGAGTGTTCAAGGGTGTTTTAGGTAGCTTGCTGACCTTAGAACAATCTTAGGTGCACCTTTTGACGGTAGGGCTGGGCACTTTTATACTAAGAACCAAGAATCCGAACCGAATCGTGCTAAACTCAGCCGAATTGTCAGTTTCGGCTTCGGCTCCTGGTTCTGCAAACCTCGATTCTCGGCTACAGTTTTGGTTTTAACCCAAACCGAACCGAGGAACCGTTTAGACCGAGGAATGTCGACCACCGAACCAACACAGCAACACCCCATCGACGCATCCCCGTCCTTGCAATGGGTGCGTGGAGGAGTGGCTGGAGGGTGGCGGTGGGTGTGTGGAGGAGTGGCAAGAGGGAAGCAACGGCACACGCAGGGGAGACGCTAGAAGGCGTTGGCGTTGGCGCGGTTCGTAGGTGGGAGGCACGACGCTCAGTGGCTCGGCTTGTCGGAGATGAGCGGCGGATCTGCATTTGGCGTGCCGGCGCGAGCACGAGTGAGTAGAGCTGGGAGCATGACACCGGCGCCCCTGTTTGTTTTATGTTGAGTCTATTCTTCAGTCGGTTCAGTTTTAACCGAAAAACTGTAGTATAAAACAAAAACCGAATAAGTTAGTTTCGAGTTCTGAAAAACCGATCGGCTCAGTTTTGCTGAGTTTATCGCGAGGTGATTATCAAGCAATTGGTGCATGCTAACACCTGTGGTGTGTGTCCAAACTTTACATCGACATCTAGTTAATTTGTTACATATAATTTTTGAATCATTGGGAGTACCTAGCATGCAAATGATTGGATGGAAGCAAAAGAGGAGGAAAATCTACCTAATTCCGAGCACTAAGGCAAGTATGACTTGTACATCACCAAGACATGCAGATCTTTGACTTTGTTTCAAATGACAATTTGCTGGTTTAATCACAGGTCGTGGCTCATCATCAGTGCCACATTTGCCAAAAATGTGTTGTAGCAGGCACATGGTTTTCAGAAGACAGAATCGTCAGTGCCACTTTCTGTTGAGATGTGTTCTTGCAATTGACAATCCTATACAAATTTAAAATGACTATCAATTGTGTCCCACAGTTAGTAGGTTCGTTCATAAGGAGCTGATATATGCTAGTTTCTGTTATTAGAAATGTTCCTTGTGGAACACAAATGTCGTGAGTGTTCTCGTGTTCACTTTGTGGCAGAGCTTCTCCAGCTGTCTTCCCAAATCGTCCGGACCACAGTAGAAAACCCCTGTCAATGCATTCAAGCTCAATTTAGGAGGAACACAGAAGCAAATGTTTCTTCTTATAAGCTTCTTTTGCTAGGTTACCCTAATATAGAATAAGAAAATTGCTGATAGGATAGGAGCAAATTTCTGCAGCTCCTTGGGACATGAAGATGAATGAGAATATTGACATATAACGACGATTATACTTGAAATGTTACGGCCAAACAAAATCACTAAATAGATAAAGAATGCACTTTATTTGCCTTTCTCATCTCAAGTTGTTCTTTCATTTCATTTTCAGGCAGGGAAATACTTAGTTTCTAGGCAGGAACAAGACAGTACTCTTACCTATCCTCTCCCCGATATGCCTTCTTGCAAGACCATGGAGCACTCTAGGCCAGTTTGGCCTTGAAAAGTGCGTACGAACCTACAAATTAAACAACTGTGTTTAACGTTTCACACTCTACAACCAACACTTATTTAGCGACATGTGGTTCAGAACCAAAGATATTAGGCGCATATATGACACTTGTGTCTTGCGTAGCGTAGTTGCCTTGGAAAGTAGATACACTTACCGGAGTTTTAGAGATGATATCAATGCCATGGCGTGCAAAATGAAGTGCTTGAATCGCACTTATTAGCATCGACCGCTTATCACCTTCTTGGTAGACACTTGTCAGATAGTTATACATTTCTATCACACCCTACAAGCACATTCTGACATCTTAAGAACGCATCATATGTAGTGACGTGGTCACATGGAGTACTATTTCTGAAGAAAATATGGTTTCTTTTTAATTAAAGTGGTTATAAAAGTGAACCTGCTTGCTATCTAGAACTGAAACCTCTTTCATGATATCCCTGAACCACTCAAAGGATCCCTGCTCTCTTGTCACCCAATAAAAGTAGGCTTTCTTCAGTCGGTCAGAGTGATAATTTAGGCTGCCATGTCCCTGAGATAGTTTCAGATAATAAATATGATAAATTTTCAGCTGATAGAAGTATATGAAATTACATATCATGAAGGTGTAGTCATTGCCTTATCTAATCCATTGGCAATGTCTTTAAGAACACTTATGAAAGGGGTTGCTCCTATTCCAAGCCCAATTAACAAGATAATTTCATATTTTGAGTGATCCTGTGATGCTGCACCGTAGGGACCATCAAATAATATTTTCGGCATGCTGGAGTTGCTGGAAAGCAGCGCCTACAAACCTCAAAACATATCTTTTAAGTATCACTGTAAACATGCAAATAATAGCATGATGAATAATTATTGTACTTGTTTCATTCAAGAGTGGATAAAGAACTGGTGCTTTACCTGTTGGAAGACATTATACATTTGGTAGCTCCAATCACCAAGAGATCTTATGTGGATGCTCAAGTGATCATCATCTGGAGCAGATGTAAGGGAAAATGGGTGCCTAAGACAATTGGATAAAGTAAATCTATAATTAGTAGAGGTAAGAAGGATGCACTTCATTCAAGTGACAGCAGGAAATTAACTAAAAATTGGTGCAGCACAGCAGTTGTTGACTGTATAATTAGTAGCAGTCTTCTCACCATTCAAACTTTGATACTTCTGGACATTGGACAAATACATACATTCCACTGTGATATTGAAAACCCGGAGGCTTTGTCACCTTGAGGGCAAGTACCTTCCCTGGATAAGCTGTTGCCTGTAAAGGAACAGAAAACGAAAAAACAAAACTAAGATTGAAAGTTGACATAACAGCTCATATTTTCATTGAAAAAAATATAGTATTTGTTGCAGATTATCACACATTGAGGATCTTGACATCAAACACCATAGATCTGACCATCCTGAACATTCGTTCTCCAACGTAGATCACCACAGGAATTGCGACATACATCCATGTCTGATACATGCATTTTGTGGCAATAAGACGGGCATAAGCATACTGAGCTTGATTTATTTATTTAATGAGCAGTATTATATTACCGTCTTCTCTGCGACGTCCTTTGCTAGGAAGAGGAACATGGAATGCACGATGAGGAGAACATAGACAGCAATGAACACATGGTGTGAGTACCAGAAGGAATTGAACCCAGCAAACTGTCTGACTAGAGGCGGCAGCGTTCCTGGATTCCTTCTCCAAGGACTACTAGCAAGCAAGAATGCGATCAACATTAGGACCACCATTGCTATACCAGTTGTCCCCTCGGTTGATGCCACTATCTCCAGGTAGGATGGCTGGTGGTACCCAAAGTCAGCAGCAATTGTACGTCCAAAGAAGGTCTTGTCTGCCCTTGCAATCCTTGGGAAGTCACATGCCAGGTGGATGCCTCCATGAAGGATTATACCGATCACAATACCTGCCGCAACAAGCTAAACTAAAAAATGAGCGTTAAACTCAGACCAGTAAAGCATGACACAACACAGTCGAAAAAGGATCACACACACACACACACACACACACACACACACACACACACACACACACACACCTTGCACACACACACACCTTGTGGAAGTTAATGTTGTCATTAAATGGGATAGCCGAGTTGATAACACGGCTTCTCCTGAGCCAAGTGACCGTGTTGCGGCAAACAGGTAGGAGCACAATGGCCATGTTGAACTTGAGAGTCTCTGCAGCCCCCTTGGCTGTCGACAGGCAGTACCCCATTACCTCGAAAGCCAATCGCTGTCTGTACTGCATGAACTTCCATGTGAAGAGTGCAGCACATGCCATGAGCCACAAGAAAACCACAAATATACGCCTCCAATGAGCTTGGAAGAAGACTACGGTTGCAGTAAGTATCTGTCGCTGTCGTCTGTATTTCATTGGCATTGGTATTGGCCTGCAAGTTGGTTGGAGATCCCTTGACAGGCCCTTCCTCATGGCATTCATCTGTAAATTGGATTAGAATTACTAGGAGATGCACATTTGATTTTACTTAGGAGATACACGTTTGAATCTGCTACTGCTAAGTTCCAAATTTTTGTATATGCCACCAATTGTGTTTACTAACATGGGGTTCTGTACCGACACAGTGAGCCTTTAAAGATGATTAGTAACATAATTATACATGGTTATGAAGAACTGTTTGTTTCAAATTACTAGGAAATCACCTCGATGACCCCTTGGCCTGTCTGGAGCTCTTCTAGGATCAAGTTTGTGTATTCAGTGGCCTCATCTTGGTTTAATGTGAGCTTGTTCAAAGAGGCGCTGAACATGATTGCCTGGTAAATTACAAGCACATAAGGAGACGTATTAGGCTCACAGCAATAACAAGTAATTTTGCACCATCGATGCCTTCTACAGTACCTGCTTAATATCCTTCTCTGTGATTCTGCTAGTTGAGTTTCTGTCGCAGCTGCAAAGATATGCTTGCGTAAACATTTCTGGTTGATCAGCGTATACTGTAAAGAGTTGGGGATCACAGTTCAGGAAGAATACCTGTCCATTGCTATTCTGATGCCATGACTAGGAGATCGACTGATCGATCTACTGGAGTTGATATTTTGATTGACCGGAAGAGGATATATGGTTGAACTGTTAGATCCATTCTCACCTACAGAAGAAAGTAAATTGTTTGATTAATGAAGATCCAACAAAAACAGGCTTGTGCGCACTCTCATCCCGTGCCCCTGCTCCACGCCTCGACCTACCCCTCGCCGGAGAGATGGCCACTGCCCCAGCTAGACCCAGCAGTAGCCGCCACTTCCTCGATCGAAGGCCAGTCCCTAGTGGCGCCCGTCGTCGTTAACGGCGAGGAGAGGGATGGCGCGGCGACAGGGACTAGGGGGAGAGGGGACACAAGCGGCGACTCGGTGCTTGACCCTAGCGACGGCAGCAGCAATCTTCGTCCCGTGCAACATCAAGGTTGGGGATTTCGCGACGGTGACCGCAGGCCCTAGCCGCACCCGCCGCGGACACCTAAGCCCTCGCCGCCCCGCGCTCTATCCATGACGAACAACGGCTAGTCCTAGTCGTCCGTGGGTCGGCGGTGCTTGAGCCGTCCGTGACGAGCACTACCACACAAACGTTTTTTTTTTACAGAGTCAAAAACGGTTTTTAAAGTTTTCTTTTTTGAAGTGGAAAACGGTTTTTAAAGTTGGTATCAAAACGTTACTATACCATCCATTATAAAAATAAATTATTTTTGAAAGCGGTTTTATTAAAAACTAATTTCAGTCCACCGTTCTTAAAAAATAATTTTTAGACTTTTTAAAAATCATAAAAAAATTAATATGGTCTAAGGCCTATAGCACTGAGGACCACACAAAGTATAGCCACGAGAATTTGAAAGCATGGATCCATTTTCTTCTACCACCACACTATATAGTCACCGGTGACTATTTATATGATGCTATAATTTTACATTAATACATACGAATTTTGTAATATTTTGACTCATAAACGATCTGTCTCTATCCAAGATTATTTGAAAAATTCAAAAAGTAAAAATTAAAAAAGCCTGAGAACTTACTATATAAATTTGGACTCATAAATGATCTCAAATAAAACATCAACTCCAAAGTTTTAGATCTCATCGAGCTTTATAATTTTAATATAACTCTTGTCTTCATTTGACTGTTTTTTTAAAAAAATTATGTGTTTATTTGTGTTGTAGCTATTTTTAAGGGCGATTGACTAGTGGTTGACTTAGCCATCCGTTTTTGAAAAACGATTTCTAAGGATTGCCCTCTAGGAGTCACCTATTTTCACATACGGTTGGAATAATATAAAATCTCTCCAAAAGCATATCCCGATTAGTAATAATCAACAAAGAGGTATGGGGGCAGTCCCATTATCCACTGTTTGCTTCTGTTGAGATTACTTTTGGCAACACTAAGAGCCATCATCTACTTGAGCAAACTTGTTTTGTTGAGGATTAATTGTTAAGATAAGACTGATTTATGAAAGCCAATTTATATAAACGGACATAGAAAGAAGCCCTTTACTCAAGGGCACTTGCATAAACACGTCTTTTATGTGGATATCCTACTACTTATTTTGTATTATTAATTTGTCTTAAATTTCTAGACTAGAATACAATGTATTCGTGAATGGAGTGAGTAGCTAATTTTCTGTGTAAAAATACATCTAAATAAAGAAACAAAAAAAGAAAGCAAATAGAAAACGAACTTATAAAAAAAAAAGGCTTGTCCTGCGCGGTCAAAATAACTAACCAGCGTTACTCCTCCGCGACCTCGACGCGAACTGAAGCCCTCCTCCCTCCAAAGCATTCCACCTCAGCTCCCCCGTGCTGTCGCGCTCGATGAACTCCTCCATCGACCTCAGCGACTGCGCTCGCAGCAGCCTTGACCTCCCGGCTTCCATATCCAGCTCACCGTCGCTGCATCCATGGAAAGACGTGCTGCGCGACCACACAGCCGCCGGCGACGTCGTCATTGTGGAGTAGTCATCGTCGTAAGCGTAGTAGTCGTCGTTCCCCTGGAAGAGCACCTGGATCTCAATGTCCGATGAACTCCCACGAGACGAACTCGTCGACGGGCAGGCGCTCAGTGACGCGGCCACCGCGTCGCCGTCGCCGACAACAACGTTGGACACGAACTGTATGGAAGGACTGCGGATCGCCGGCCGGACTGGAGAAGTGCCTGGAAATCCAGACTCACACACTGGTTGCATGGCAGCAGGGTTCTTTGAGCAAGAGCTGTTGGGTTCATGGGAATGGGAGGATGCCATTATGCTTTGGAATGCACACGATGGTTGATGTCTGTACTACTTTAAGGGTCTAGATTTGTGCAAGAGTACAAGCAGGGCTGGTCATCGTTCAGTGGTGGTGTGGTTGGATTTGGTAGGGCGGGAGAAGGTGCCATGGTGAGGCGCGCGAAGGTGGAGTTAGGAATTGACTCGTGATCATTCATGCGTATTATGTGATAGCTTTTGGTTAGCTCAAGCTCGTCATTGGATCGTCGCATGTCAAGGGCATCATCATCTGCTGTTGATGATGGTTGATTTGTGAATGAACTAGCGTTCTCCGTGCGGGCTCTGGACTGTGGTCAGAGTTCGGTGGGTCGTCATTCCAGCCTGATGCATCATGCCAACGACAAAATGCATGCTTGGCATGGTGGTTTAATTGAGTAGGTATACTACTGCAGAAACAATTTGTAGGGTTGGTAAAAAAACGGTTTTCAGTGTTAAAACCGACACTACATCACCAATCTTAAAAATATGATCTTTATAGTGTTGGGCTTTTAACCGTCCCTACCGACATATTTCTAGAGATGGTCCTTGAAAAAACATTTTTAGGGATAGCTGTTTATTTAAAATAGCCGCCCTTAAAGACTAATTGAAAATGTATTTTCAAGAACGGTTGGTTTAAGCAAACGCTCATAAAATCCTTTTTCAGGAATGACTGATTACCGCATCTGGAAAAACATTTTATGGGATTGTTGACTTAGTAGAATCACCCCTAAAAATCCGTCTTCAGTGCTGATTTGTTTACAAATAGACGACACCCTGAAATACTTAATTCTTATTGAAGTTTCCCACCATGTTTGAATTTTTATTTAACTACTAAATTCACGCTCTCATGCCTACTGGATAAAAGAGGATCAAAGAGGAGAGAGAAGGTTAGTGGAGAGGGTGAAGAGGATTGCTCTCAGTATAAGACTAGCCACAGCGTGTGAATTGTGCGATGCTTGAAACAAGAGAGAGAGTGTTTGAGCATCGGATTGCACATTGCAGCTATCGATGCTTGGAGAAAAAATGCTGGCATCGAGGAATGTTGGCGACTCGAGGCTGAAAGAATAAAAAAAATATTTTTTTAGCCAGCCGTTGGTCGTGGTCCTGCTCTTCCGCACGCTAAGCAGTGAGGCAGTGAGCACGCACCTTCTGAAACTTTGGGTCCCACCTACAGTAAAGCATCGAGGTTGACACTGTGGCTATATATGGTTTCTAGCATCGATATGAGGTGGCAGATAGAGATGTCTTTTGAGCACCAGAAACGTTGTGGCTAGTCTAAGGCCCCACGCATGAAAATCTTGCATTGAGTGAAGTAGTTCCTACCGAAGGAGTCTTTAGACCTTATTTTAGTTTTCTAGCTCCATCGGCTCCACGTTATAGTCTGCTACATTAATAAATAGTGCTAGAGCCCGAACAAGTGAGAGGCACACCAAACGACCCCTTACCCGCGTAGAAACTACTACGTGCTTTCTGCATTGAAACTGCTCAGGTAACGTGGAGGCAAATAGGACCATTGATGCGATGCTAGAAAAAAAAACTTGTTTTCTCTCTTCTTGCATCTGGTTTGTTGAATGTTTCCAAGTTGGAACTGTTGAAAGAAACTGTGGATGGAATGGATCGAATGATCTCTGTATTGTATTCTGATGAACAGTGATATATATATACATGTGTCAGTTGCCATTGTCAGTGACTCAATGGCGAACTGGTGTCTATTGGTGCCGAAAGGGCCTAAACGGTTATGCCTATAGAAACCGTAATTAGCACATGCTAATTACAGGATTTACAATAATTGATCACTAATTACTAATGCTAATTAATCTTAACACTCCCCCTTGATCAATTTGATCTTGTGTAGGCACCTTTGCTTGTTCATTAGAAAATGTCTTGAAGCTTTGGAAAATCCTGTGGGAAAAACCAAAGTATATTGATATACCAAGCAAAACTCCTTAAAACCCAGTGGGAAAATAAGGAGAAACACCATGATATATATAACTCCCAATGTTAATAGACTCTTGGGTATTCCCAAGACATAGTCTAAAACAATTTGATCAAGGATCAATATGTCATAATTATCTTCGAAAAACCTCTATGAGGAAAAATAGATAATATGACATTTATTATGTGCTACCATTACCTCATTAAAAACTTTATGTGAGAAAACTCCAAAGGAGTAAAACTCATATAAAGGAAAAAGAGTATAATGTAAAGTTGGAATAGGTTATGTTTAGAGAGTTTTTCCCCCTGATTCTCGTAAGTCTCTAAGTCTTCTCATACCAATACCATCAACACATTTACGAAATGCGGAATATGGTAGAGACTTTGTGAATAAATCTGCTAGATTATCACACGACTTAGTTTGCAAGATTTCTATTTCTCCATTCTTTTGGAGTTCATGGGGGTAAAATAACTTAGGAATAATATGCTCGGTCATATTACTCTTAATATAACCTGATTCCATTTGAGTAACACATGCCGAATTATCTTCAAAGATAATCGTAGGTGTGTCAAGTACACCAATACCACATGATTGTGCTATGTGGTTTACCATTCTGCGAAGCCATACGCATTCGCGTGATGCTTCATATAAAGCTATTATTTCAGAATGGTTGGTAGATGTAGATACTAGAGTCTGCTTTGAAGATTTCCAAGATATTGTTGTTCCACCTTGCAAGAAAACAAAGCCTGTTTGTGATCTGCCATTGTGAGGATCTGATAAATAACCAGCATCTGTATATCCTAACAAAATTGGATCTTGATTTCTGCTATAGAATAATCCAAAATCTCTAGTGCCATTGAGGTATCTCAATACCGTTTTAACTCCTACCCAATGTCGTTTGGTAGGTTTAGCACTATGTCTTGCTAGCAAATTTACTGCAAATGCAATATCCGGCCGAGTGCTATTAGCAAGATACATTAGTGCTCCAATGGCACTTAGGTAAGGGACTTGTGGCCCCAATATCTCTTCTCCTTCATCCGGTGGTCTAAAAGGATCCTTCTCAATGTCTATGGATCTTACTACCATCGGAGTTTTTGTTGGATATGACTTATCCATATTGAATTTCTCCAATACCTTTTGGACATAGGTAGCTTGGTATATAAATATACCTGAGTGAAAGTGCTCAAGTTGTAAACCTAAGCAATATTTGGTTTGACCCAAATCTTTCATCTCAAACTCCGTCTTTAAATGATGACGTGCTTCATTAATATCAGATTCGTTACCGATGATATTGAGATCATCAACGTATACTGATATGATACAAAATCCTGTTGATGATTTTTTAATGAAGACGCATGGGCAGTCATCATTATTTGTATATCCCTTTTGTGTAAGGAATTTACTTAACCGATTGTACCACATTCGACCCGACTGCTTTAAGCCATATAATGACTTCTGCAACTTTATGCAATATGTGTTGCAATTTGCCTTAGGATTCGGTATACTAATTCCATCAGGAACTTTCATGTATATATCTGAATCTAGTGACCCATACAAATATGCTGTCACTACGTCCATCAACTGCATAGATAGACGATTTTGTACTGCCAACGATATTAAGTATCGGAACGTTATACCGCTCATTACTGGAGAGTAAGTTTCGTTGAAATCAACGCCAGGTCTTTGCGTAAAACCTTGTGCCACTAGCCTTGCTTTATGTCTCACCACTTCGTTGTTTTCATTCCTTTTACGGACGAAAACCCACTTGTACCCCACAGGGAAGATACCAGGAGGTGTTGGCATTACAGCCGAAAACACCTTCCTTTTATTAAGCGAGGCAATCTCTGTTTCAATTGCAGCCTTCCACTTATCTCAGTCTGAGCGCTTCTTGCACTCAGCCATTGACTTGGGATCCGAATCGGTTAGAAGGATGTTTGCAATTTCTTCAGAGAAATATGTGTCGACTATTATGGACTTACGATTATAAGACTCTCCAGTCTCAGCGAAATTTATAGAAATTTCGTCTACCCTTAAAGATTCATCATGACTTCCCGAAACAATGGATCTAGGGTCTTCCGATATTCCAGCCTCAGCGTTTATGCGCATAACTGAGCTGGATTGTGGATTACTTTTATCCACCGGACAATGTATGTCCTCTAGGTGTCTTTCAACCAAAGGTTGAGTTGCATTTCCAGTCTTCTTTTGCTTGCCAGCAATCACATCTTGCCTCTTGGAAGTGCTTCTCCCCCTCTTTTTGCCAATAGGGGGTTGAGTGGTTTTATTAGGTACCTCCACTCGTTCAGGCACATTCCTTGCAGGATGGAGAGACTTTGTGACACCTTTATAATCAGAGAAAGCATCTGGCAGATTGTTTGCAATATTTTGCAAATCAATAATTCTTTGAACTTGTAGTTTAGTTTCTGTAGTACGTGGATTAGTAAATGAAATGCCTTCTGCATTCCAATTAATTTCCTGGCATTCATTTTGGTACAATTCTCCCCCTAATGCCGGGAATTGATCCTCATTAAAAATACAATCAGCGAACCGGGCAGTAAATAGATCTCCCGTGAGGGGTTCTAAATACTTAATAATAGACGGAGATGAGTATCCAACATAGATCCCCAATTTCCTGTGAGGACCCATCGAAGTTCACTTAGGTGGTGAGATGGGTACATATACAACGCACCCAAACTTGCAAATGGGAAATACTCGGAGGATTCCCACGTACTAACTGCAATGGGGAGGTTTCATGATATGCAGTTGGTCGTAGTTAGATTAGGTCGGCAGCGTGCAGAACTGTGTGACCCCAACACGACGTAGGCAATTTACAATTTGTCAACATAGGTCTTGCAATGAGCTTGATTCTTTTAATCAACGATTCAGCCAAACCATTTTGTGTATGTACATAAGGGACTGAATGCTGAACCTGAATTCCCAATGCCATACAATAATCGTTAAAAGTACGGGATGAGAATTCAGCGGCATTGTCCATTCGGATTGATTGAATCCGATGTTCCGGATAATATGCCTTCAACTTAATAAGTTGGGCCATTATTTTGGCAAAAGCATGGTTGCGTGTCGACAAAAGGGACACGTGAGACCATCTAGTAGATGCGTCTATCAAAACCATGAAGTACCGGAACGGCCCTGATAATGGTTGAATCGGACCACAAATATCTCCTTGAATCCTTTCAAGGAATTTAAGTGGTTCAGCTCGAATTTTAAGATATGATGGTCTTAAAATTAATTTCCCTGTTGCACAAGCAGTGCAACAAAAATCTTTATTTTGGGGGAAATTTAGCGTTTTCCATATCATGACCTATGGAATTACCAATAATTTTCCTCATCATCCCTATTCCAGGGTGCCCAAGTCGATCATGCCAGTTTCGGAATGTATCGACATCTTGGAAAATTATCTTATAAGCAACATGTTCTATGGGCTTGATGTATGTATAGTACAATCCAGTTTGGAGTGAAGAAATCTTTTCACAGATTTGTTTGCCATATCCAGTAAGTTTGGTAAAGAGAAGAAATTCCTCTTTATTATCCATATGTGTCTCCACGTAGAGACCGTTCTTACGGACGTCTCTAAAACTTAGAAGGGTACAAGTAGAGTCAGGATACAACAATACATCCTCTATCGTAATTTGCGTACCCATGGGGAGAATAATAGTGGCTCGTCCTGAGCCAACTATTAACGCATCTCGACCCGCAATGGTCATAATATTTCCTTCTCTTTTCTTAAGAGTCTGGAAATATTTCATTTCTCTAAGTATAGAGTTTGTGGTACATGAGTCCACAAGGCATAATTCTTCCTCCTTTGGATTGAGGTCAACAGACATCTATATGTAAAGTGAATGTAAAATAAATATTCAAATTTAACACATAGAACTTATATATATAATATATTAACTATCAATACAAAAGTATGATATTACAAAATCTATGAGTTCTACAATATAAACAATACAACTCATACGCACACTAATTAAATACAATCCAAACTAATATAAGGATGTATGACGTATACTATTACAACAATAGTCTATAGTGATATCAATGTTTTGACCGAGATTATTTAAAATCTCCAAACATGTCTCCGGAACTGAAATCTATGAGCATGTTGTCCGACGATGGAAGGTCTTGTTCAAAGTTTAGAGGTTTGTTGTTCACTTGTTCTTTAGGGGCCTGATTAGAACAACCCTCTTCTGCAACAGCCTTAGATGCAAGATTGAAGTGTGCCTCATATCTTGTGTCTCCTGCTGGCTTAGCCTCTTTCAAAGACTTTTGGTACAAAGCTACCAAATGCTTAGGTGTACGGCAATTCTTAGCAAAATGCGTGAAATCCCCACATCTATGGCACTTGTTGTCATTTTTGGGTTTCGCATTTTCCTTCTTCCTCTTATTTGAATTAGGTCTTTGTCTCCTATTATGTTTGCGTTTACCAGTTATGTTCTTTGGATCAGGTCCATTGAACTTATTCTTATTCCTAGGCTATTTCTGTACATTGTGAACCTCAGGCAAAGGCGCCGAACCAACAGGGCGCTTATGATGATTTTTCATAAGAACTTCATCATGTTTTTCTGCCTGAGACAATGTATGAATAAGCTGGGAATATTGCTGGTAATTATGAGCCCTGTATTGCTGCTGCAATACTCTATCAGATGGGAGCATAGTAGAGAGTGTTTTCTCTATCTTATCTGCATCTGATGGCTCTTTCTCGCAAAACTTTAATTTAGAATAAATTCTATGAACAATATGATTATAGTCTGCCACAGATTTAAAATCTTAGAGACGTAGGTGATTCCATTCATAATTGGCCTCTGGCCAAATCAGTTCCTTTTGCTGTTCATATCGCTCTTTCAGAGCGATCCATAATCCGCGAGGATTTTCAATCATAAGGTATTCAGATTTAAGATCCTTATGAATGTAAAACCGTAATAAAGCTAGAGCAGTAAAAGTATGCTTCTCTTGTATGGCAGCCCCTTGTTGGGGTTCCTGAATTATAGCCAAAAGACTACGAGAGGCAAGCGCTATTTTGATATCAGACGCCCAAGTAGCGTAATTGGTACCGTCTAACGCGAGTTCCTCGAACTCCTTAGTAGCCATGATCCTACGTGGATAACCATGGATGAATTAATTTACCGTTTGGTAAATTAAAATCAACGTGGCAATGTTGTAATACTAAATGCAATATTCTTTAGATTTATATCTTATCATAGTTTTGGATTGTTGTAGGTAATCACAAATTGTGTAGACCATACACCAAATCATCATATTTTTTTTGATAAACACAAGACAGATATTCTCTATGTCAAAGACAAAGAGTAGATCTTTATAGTAGGCAAATATATTGCTGCCTAAGCACGGTCTCTGGGCAAGATAATTCACAAGTGAATTAAATGCAGCCTTTGCTTAGGACTCTACTATCTTGTGTAATAGCAAAACAATATGATGAAGATAGCAATCCAAAACCTTTATTTTGAGTAAAAACACGGTGTAGGTAGTCATCAAGTTTCAAAGAAACAAGATGTAGACCTCTCAGTAACAGGTGATTTGATCACTGCTATGGCACGGTCTCAGGGCAGGATAATCCACAAGTGGATTAAACGCAGCCAATACCATAGACTCCGTTACCTTGTGTTAATTATCTAAAATAAATAAGATATTTATATTGCAATGTGAATTCTATAGATATTAAAGTTTTCTAATTCTATAGATGGCATAGTTAAATTACAACTAAGTCTACTAGCAATTTTAACTTGTATATGATGCAAAATTGTGGTTTGGGGCACCAACATACCCAATTCTATCATAAAATAACAAGTGTAACCTTTATGTTGATGCAAATCAGGGGGTTTGGGTGCATCAACATAGCCCAAAACAATTATCAAAGTCACAAATGTAATATGTATGTGGTGCAAAGGGGGTTTGAATGCATCACATACACCAAAAATATGATAGAATCACATGGCATTGTATAATAATATAATCAAACCACAAATTATATTTATAATGGCAATATCCAGCAGGTACAGAGCAATAACAATCAATATAAATAACGGATGTTCTTGCAGAAATTAAACTAGCAAAGCATATGCTAATTAACTTATACTACTGCTGATAGAAATAACTAAGAAATTGAAATTCTAGACACAAAAACGAAAAAGAAAACGGCCAGGCGTGCGGCCCAGCCAGCCAGCCAAGCGCGCGGCCCAGCCAACCGGCCAGGCCCGCAGCCTAGCTAGCCCAACGCGGAGGGACGCGCGCACGTAGGCCTTGTCCTGGGCCCGGCCACCAAACTGGCCCAGGTCGGTGCGCCGCCGCGGCTTATTTAAGGCCGGCGGTTAGGGTTACAACCCTAACCGCTCAGCCCCAACCACCGCCGTCGTCTCGCCGTCAGCCCCCGCCGTCCGCCCACCGTCGCCGCTGCTGCTTCTTGTGCTACCGCCATCGAGCCTCCCGATGAAGATGACCGCTGTCTTGTGCCTTATCCTCCTCCCCCCATCCTCTCATGGCGGATCAGGGCCGAGGCCCTTTCTCCGGCCATGGAGGCCGGCCGGCGGGGCGTGTCCCGCTCGTCCCCGGCGAGCTCCGGCCACGAAGGCCGTCGCAGCATGCCAGGAACGGTGGAGCCGCCCCCACCGGCTCCCCCGAAGGGGTTCAACGGCGGGGAACCGCCTCCCCCTCGACGGAGGAAGAGGCGAAACCCGCTCCAAGACGCGGCGTCGAGCGGGCGGCCGCCACATCGGCGTAGTAGCGGCCGCGATTCAGAGGAGGTCCAATCGGAGGAAGCACTGGCGTCGGCGTGAAGATAGCGTCGATGTCGTAGGCAAAGCTGGGAGGCCACGCCGCCGCGCCGTTGCTGCTTCTGGGTGGAGAGGCGCCACGGCACCCGGCCATGGAGCCACCACCTCCGTTCCATGGCAGCGCGAGCGTGTCCGACGGCAATGGTGGTGGTGGCGGCAGCAGGTTCGTCAACGGCCTCGGCAGCGACGACGACATCGACGGGGACTCCGGTGTTGCCCCAACACGGCGGACGAACATTGTTGGGCCGTGGCGAGGGCAAATGCCGAAGTCGTACTAGAGCCTCGACGAACGAGGCACCGGACGTGGCGTCGTCGGATGGCCGCCGGCGTTCGGTCCATTGCCGTGGAAACGGCGAGGAGCGATGCGGCGG
Organism: Saccharum hybrid cultivar R570; assembly: GCA_038087645.1. Taxonomy (NCBI): domain Eukaryota; kingdom Viridiplantae; phylum Streptophyta; class Magnoliopsida; order Poales; family Poaceae; genus Saccharum; species Saccharum hybrid cultivar. Next base: position 32,809,661 of record JAQSUU010000066.1, on the reverse strand, counting down.
TCGTTGATGTCGCGGAGGACGCGGCGGATGGCGCCCTGGAGGATGAAGCGACGAACGCCTCCATGGTGGCTGTTGCCACGGACGATGGCGGCTTCGACGGCGTCGGTGACCGCGTCGACCATGGCGTTCATGGAAGGTGCAAGGTTGGCCATCTTCTACCTTGGGCTGTCGTGCAGCAACTCCGGCGAAGTTCCGGCGAGTTTCCCGGTGAACTTCCTTCCAACTTCTCGGTCTACTAGCGACAGCGGAAAACAGTGCGTGATAACGTGTTGAAAGAAACTGTGGATGGAATGGATCGAATGATCTCTGTATTGCCCTTGTTTAGATCCCAATTTCCCCCCTAAATTCTACTATGCAAAAAGGAGATTCCCCATCACATCAAAATGTCGGCAAATGCATGGAGTACTAAATGTAGATGAAATCAAAAACTAATTGCACAGTTTTGTTGTACTTTGCGAGACGAACATTTTGAGTCTAATTAATCAATTTTTGGATAATTTTTTACACTAAAAAACAAAAGCTGCTACAGACAGAGCCGAATCGGGCCACCCGATTCTGGAACTGAACACGGGCATTGTATTCTGATGAACAGTGATATATATATATATATATATATATATATATATATATATATATATATATATATATATATATATATATATATATATATATATATATATATACATGTGTCAGTTGCCATTGTCAGTGACTCAATGGCGAACTGGTGTCTATTGGTGCCGAAAGGGCCTAAACGGTTATGCCTATAGAAACCGTAATTAGCACATGCTAATTACAGGATTTACAATAATTGATCACTAATTACTAATGCTAATTAATCTTAACAGGAACAACTTGAACACATGGGCTAACATCTTTGTCTTGGTAGAATAGAATTGAGTGCCCACTTTCAGGGGTCTAAAAGAAATTACTGGGCTCTTCATTACATTAGAACAGGGAGAGTAGATCTCTACAGGAAAAGGTCCTCCTGAACTATTGTCAACTTTATATTTTCTTCTCAAACTTCAAAACATGACAAACTACTCCTTTAACTCTTACAATTGTTTAAATTACCTCATTGTCTTGATTAGAAATGGTTTTCAAGGTGGATTCATGTTTTTTTAATTAAAAAAATTGGTACATGAAAAGGTTTTTAACCATAAAAATACCTCTAAGCTTTTAATAAATTTGAGGAAAATTATAGATATAGATTTGAGACACATAAAACCAAATAAAATATTTAGAACTCATAAAAATATTTGTAGAAGCTTCCGAAATTGGATTTAGCTCTTAGAAAATGGAAAAATATCCCCAAAAATCTAGGGAAAAAATCCTAAAACGTTCTAATTAATTGATGTCTAATTGCATTTTAAAACCCTTTCATAACAAAAACATGAGATGCAACCACCATAAATATATTCAACATTCAGTTAATCAACATGAATGTATGTAGGAACGTGTTAAATAGCAAGGGGCTTGGGCTAACATTAAGGCTTGAGGGCCCTTTAGCTATGGTGAAATCTACGCCATCGCTCCACAAACTTTTTTTTTCTTCTTTGTTTGGTTTGGGTGTTAAAATTTAATAAATACTGTAGCACTTTCGTCTTATCTGACAAAAAAAGTTTTCAATCTTAGACTAATTAGATTTAATAGATTCGTTTCATAAATTACTCCTAATCTGTGCCGATATATATGCAATTAATCTATATTTAGTACTCTATACATTTACCACAACATTGATCTGATGAGAGTTAAACTTTAACGCGTGCAAACCAGGGCAGGGCGTCGGTTTCATTCAAGTAATTCAGTTACACGGACACCCGTAGTCTCTCTCTCCCTCGGTCGGTCCCAATCCAAAAATGGTTAATCCCCTCTTCATCTTCCTCCCCCTCCTCATCGTCGCCGCCGTGCCCCATGCCGCCGACCGGCCGGACCCCTGCGCAGGCCGGCGGATCCACATCCGCGGCCTGCCCCCGCGCTTCAACGCCGACCTCCTCCGCCACTGCGGCGCCGACGCCTTCCCGCTCGCCGACCCGTCCGCGGCGGCCACCTCGACCCCGCCCTGCGAGTCGCTCGCCAACCACGGGCTCGGCCCTCGCACTCACCCACGCAGCCGGTCTTGGTACCGCACCGACGCGCGGCTCCTGGAGGCCTTCTTCCACCGCCGCATCCTGGAGCGGGACTGCCTCGCCGACGACCCGGCCGACGCCGATGCCGTGTTCCTGCCCTACTACGCGGCTCTCGACGCACTGCCGTACGTGCTCGATCCGGGCCTGCTCGACGAATCCGCGCGGCACGGCGTGGCGCTGGCGGAGTTCCTGTCGCGGGACCAGGCGCGGATCCTGTCTCGCCGGCACGGGCATGACCATTTCCTGGTGGTCTCGGGGTCCGCGTGGGACTACGCGCAGTCGCCGAGCGTGGAGCCCAGGCTATGGGGCTCGACGTCGCTGCTGCGACTGCCGGAGCTGGCCAACTTCACGTTCCTGACCCTGGAGTCCCGCACGTGGCCGTGGCAGGAGCACGCGATCCCGCACCCGACGTCCTTCCACCCGTCATCCCTCGGACACCTCCGCGCCTGGCTCGCCCGCGCGCGCCGTTCGCGTCGCGCCACGCTGATGCTCTTCGCGGGCGGCGCCTCCCGCCCGTCCCGGCCCAACATCCGGGGCTCCATCCTTTCCGAGTGCGCGAACCGCACCGACGCGTGCGTCGTCGTCGACTGCTCCGGCGGCAAATGCGCGCACGACCCAGTCCGGTACATGCGCCCCATGCTGCGGTCCAAGTTCTGCCTGCAGCCGCCGGGGGACACGCCGACGCGGCGCTCCACGTTCGACGCCATCCTCGCCGGCTGCGTGCCCGTGTTCTTCGAGGACCTCGCGGCGCGGAGGCAGTACGGGTGGCACCTGCCCCCGGTGCGGTACGACGAGTTCTCGGTGCACATGCCCAAGGAGGCCGTGGTGTTCGGCGGCGTCCGAATCGTGGAGACGCTGGAGGCCGTGCCGGAGGAAGAGGTGCGGAGGATGCGGCGGCGCGTGCTGGAGATGGCGCCGAGAGTAGTGTACCGGCGGCACGGGAGCACGCCCGAGCTGAGGGAGACCGTGAAGGACGCCGTCGACCTCGCCGTGGATGGCGTGCTGCAGAGGATCCGGAGGCGGACGCGTGCACTGGAGGACGGACTGCCGGAGAGGATTTACGCGCAAGAGGACAGCGTCGACATATAGGATCAGCAACATCCTCTTCGGCTACATCAGGAGTTCAGGACATTATTATGATGCTGTATTCCCGGTCCAAGAGTGAAACAGAGTGTGTATATGTTGCTGTTGTATTTCCCTGTAATTGTAATTGTAGTAGTTTTTTTTGTCACCAGTATGGTGCGAACTTGCTGGCTTCCTCTGATGAATGGCATTTTGAACAGTCTACTACCTCGATTCACCCAATTAGGAGCCATGAAATGAAATGGCACAGTAGCCATTTTGATCCCTCAACTGTTTCTCGAGGCAACTTTGAAAACGGCCGTTTAAGTCCTCAAACGTTAGTTTTAGGCTCAATTTCACCCTACAACTGTACGATCGTTTCAGTCCTCCAGTTTTGTATTTTGGTCTCAATTTCGTCCACAAACTATCAAAGTTCATTTAACTTTTATTTTCAACTCAATTTTGTCTATTTAAAAAGAAAACTCTATATTTTAGGCACAATTTCAGCCATAAATTATCAAAATTATAGATAGTGTTCGATGCAACTATAATTGCTCCCACAAATATCATTTAGTCGGATATATATAAATGGTACCATTATAAGGGTAACACTAAAAATAACAGCTTGGAATTATTAATGGTCACGAAAGAGTGTTTGGATGAATATTATTTTTGTATCTCCAATCGTTGGTGGTGTTGGAGCTAGCTAGGTGCAACAGTGCAGCATTTCACGTAGAACGTAGACAAAGTTGAGTTAAAAATAAAAGTTTAAAGAACAAAATACACTTTGATAGTTTATAAAAAAAAATTGAGCCCAAAATACAAAGTTTGAGGACTAAAACTATCCTCTTGATAGTTCTAGGATGCAATTGAGCCTAAAAGTAGAGTTAGAAGACTAAAACGGCCGTTTTGAAAGTTTGAGGACAAAACTGAGCCTCGAGTAATAGTTAAGGGACTAAAACGGCTATTCTGCCAAATGAAATCATTTTTGAACCATGAATGGAAAGAACGAAATGAAATCATCCAGCATGAGGAAGCACATATTGACCTTTTACAGAATGATGAAAGACACCAGTTGTGTCGTTGCAAAGAATGTTGAGATGATGATAGATAGATGGCATTGCCATTGTGCGTGTGCTCTGTGTTCACTTCATTGTACAGTTGATGGCTGTGTTATTGGCGCGACAGAACTTAATTGGCACATACATAAACATCGACGATTTAGTGGAAGAAATAGGGACCGCATGTGTTGCGTAGTTGCTAAGTAGCAGAGACGACACTTTCAACATCTAATATTAATGATCAAAACCAACATAAAAGCAAGAAGCACCAGTGGTCTAGTGGTAGAATAGTACCCTGCCACGGTACAGACCCGGGTTCGATTCCCGGCTGGTGCAAAGTTTATTTTTTAAAAAAAAAACCTTTATTATTTTTTCTCATGTTACTAGACGATGCAAAACAAAAAAAAACCATTTGCTCTTTTTATTCGCCGTTATTTTTTCTTATGTTGTTCGTTGATGACCAATCCACAGTTTACTACAAGATTGTTTGCTCTGTAATTCCTATGGCAATGAAGAACAGTTCATATATACATCGATCGAATGATCAATGAAATGCTAACCCAGAAATGTGGCCAATCCCCATCACATAACTAATTAAATGATTATGCATATTTGCATATTGCAGTTGAGATCAGCCTCAGGTATGTCGAAAGAATATGGGATGAGAATAGTAAGAATTTACAAGAAATTCTTGAAGTCTTCATTTGCTTCGGCCACCAGATGGTCGTCATCCCATTCATCACGGTAACTCTCAGGACGAGCTGCCTTGTTCATTGCATTAACAGCATACATCTGCTTCCTCCATTCTTCGATTGGTGGATGGCCACATTGCTCAGCAAGCCAATCATCATACTCAAACTGCACATAAAGATATGCATATATATGAAGAAAAATTCAAATGTATCAACAGTGAAATCTTAATATAAAACACTGTGGTCAGGTAACAAAGCTTAACCACGTATTGACAGACATCTCTAGGCTACCTGATGGTTTGAAAAGTTATGTGTGTATCTCTTAGGCCATCCACGTGCTTCTAGTTTGAAATAGAAAGCTTTCACTTCTTCCATCATCTTGTCTTTAGATGGAAGCTTGATCCGTCCTGATAGAACTCTAGCAACCCACTTACTTTGGAGTTCAAACAGTGGAAAGGGAATAACCTGGAAAGAACAGAGGTTGGAATATTTAAGATCTTAGAGCTTCACAGGGTAAGTTACAGGTGCATCTTAACTGGGGCATCAATTTGCAGCAAAACTGACTTTCCAAGGCAATCCGATGAAGGACAGATGAGGTGCCACTTCGGGTGGGAAGATATGCTTGTATAGTGGATCAACACGGTTGTCATCCACAGTGATAGTGCTGTCATCTCCAAGGAATGGAAAGTCATACAGGTAGCTAGGCAACATACAAATGCAAGAAGCACATTATCAGATTAATGTATTAAGCCAAATTAGCACAAAATAGCATGCTTTTGTAGGAAATGGGATGGCAGTGATACTGCAAATCACTATACCCAGTGCAGTGCATGATGACATCAGCTTTGATTGAGCTGCCATCCCGGAACACCACAGTGCCATCCTCCTGCGCATGGTCAATCTGCAGCCCGAGCATTAGATTTGCCACAATACTATAATACTGTGGCAGCTCCTCCAGTAGATAAAAGCTACCATATCTTGATTCACCAGGATATAACATAGTCTTACCATGGAATGAAGCCACAGATTATCGTAGCCAGGCTGCTTCTTACAGGTGGAAGCTGGTGCTGATCTATCAGCAATATGGACCTCTTCCGCCATGCTTGCGATGTCTCTCGAAATGTCAAATGCACTTGCCGAGGCCCCAATTACGATCACTACCTATCGTTACAACATATAGTCTTTGTTAACCACGGGAATGCATAATGGGAGCATACATCACTGAGAGGAAACACACTTGATCAAGGAATGGCTCCGGCACACGGTAATTGTGGCTATGCATCTGCTTCCCTGGCCAAGCATCTACCCCTGCCGACGTTTGAAAGTGTAAGAATTGATCACTGAAGGTAAAAAGCATCTCGAATTTGCAATGGCTGTAAATTGTTATAGATTTCTATCACTTTCATGGATGGTCCAAACATTGCAAGTACACATAGGAAGAGGAAGCCGTGGAGTTACAGGTCAGGCAGTTTAGACTATCGGCACCGCTATACTGTAAAGTGACCTGTACTTCAAATATACAGGTAAAAGCCTTGCACCGCTACACTCTAAATGGATCGGTATTCACCAGTTCGCTACAGTCAATCTTTAAATCCGGCGTAGGCAGGTATGCACGGTATCCACTGTTCAGCTCAGTGGTGGGAGAGGATAAAAGTAGAGATTGGTGGGCCCCACGTGATAATAGTTGATATAGAGCATGATATAGAGTAACATGAGTGCAGAAGAAGTTGATATAGAGGTAAAAATCTTGATGACTGGGATAGAATATTTTTTTTTAGAGTGCGAAATAGAGGTGACGCGGTGCGGATAGCCTTATTCCCGAACCTATCCGTGCTTATGAGCTCAAATTAACGCGATCACAGATTGTATTTGTGGCGAAATTACCGGGAATGACGGCGATGCGTGGCTCCGTGTAGTGACCATTGCAAACCACGACGGCGTCGTAGAACTCCTCCTCGCCGCTCCCCTTCTCCCCGAGCTTCCTCGACGTCACCGCCCACCTCCCGCCGTCGTCCTCCCTCCTCACACTGAGCACCTCCGTCTCGAAGCGGACGAGCCGGAGCAGATCGAACCGCCGCGCGAACGCCTCCAGGTAGCGGAGCACCTCCTCGTGCCCGGGGAACCTGCGGGGGTCTCGGGAGCCCACCGCGGCGGCAGCGGCGAAGGGGAAGTCGAGGAAGCCCATGGTCTCGCGTGGCAGGTTGGTGCGGAGCGACGCGTAGAGGCTGGAGTGCGTCGCCGCGGCGCCAAGCGGGTCGGAGGACGTGGCGGCGGGGGCCGTGTAGAGCCAAGTGCCCCCAACGGCGGCGGCGCGCTCGAAGACGACGGGCGCATGGCCCTCGCGCCGTAGCTCGCGGGCGGCCACCAGGCCCGCCGCGCCCGCGCCGACGACGGCGAGGCGGAGGGAAGCCGACGGCATGGAGGGAGGTGGAGTGGGCAGCGGACAGCCGGAGAGCCGTGTGGAGTCTGGGATGTTGGAACTTGAACGAGTGGGCGTACCTTGTTCTCCTGTCAGTGATTCATCGCCTCATCGGGGGATGTGTTTTGTTTCCCTTCTTGGCTTCTTGCCTTCCTGAGGACGGCACCGTCACGGCAGTATCGCCGGCCGCCAGGCGGCGAGATTAGCGGCGGGGCATCATGATTGCGTGAAAGAACGAAGCTCCTAGCGCCCGTCTCGTCACCGGTCGAACGACGTCTGTTCGGCGTTGTCCGCCGCCATCGGAGAAATCAAGCCCGCACCTGTACTGTAGCCAGCCCAGCAACAGGGCCGTCTCAACAATTTGTAAGGTCCTTGGGCAAACAAGACAGTAGAGTACATGACGGTTGAATTATATAGTAATAATAAGAATTAACTTGCAACATATATTTAGTTTAAAAAAATAGCCATATTACAGAAAAAAACTAAATAATGGTGAAATAACTATATTATAAGTCGCTAAGAATATACGGACGCAAACGGCCACAACACATGACACTCATGCCGTCATGAAAAGTCACTAATACAAACAACGAGTGAATATAAAGGTTTGCAAACAGACATACACGGAGCCGTGGACTAGTTGTCGAACGCCGCGCACACTAGAGTGGATCTAAACGAGTGAACTATGAGCCAAATACTGAAATACATATACTATAGATACATATACTCATGGACCCAATCGACATGGGCCTCCAGGCGTCGCTGCCCCTGCCCCTAAGACAGGCCTGCCCAGCAGCAACATTCCAGAGCGCAGATTGGGCTTTGTAGGCTATATGCCGAGAAACAGGAAACACTATGGGCCAATACGAAGAGCTATTGTAAAGCAAAAGGAACGCCCGCGAGAAAGCAAACAAAACTCTGTGGTAGCTAACTAGCAAACGGCGAATGGACCTATGGGAACCAGTAGGCAACTTATTCCACACGCAAACCAGCCAAAAAATTATCAACCACCCTTAGATCTAGTATTACACATGATGAATGCTAAGATGAACCGGTATGCATGAAAATCTTAGCAAAAAAAAAACTAAACTTCCTGGTTTTCCTTGGGGATGTTGTTCGGTTTTTCAAGGGACAGACGAGCTATGCATCGGCTAGCTAGCCTAAATTAGCCAATTCGGCGGTCGAAACCGATAAGCCAATTTAGGGGATTTACTACTATCTTAGTAATGACAACTTTCACGCAACCATCGGTTTCCACCACTCGAGCTGATAGCAAAACAACAATGACACATTTCTATTTTGCTCGCAATATGGCGTGCCAAACCCTCCTAAGACTCCATTGAAGATTAGTAAGCTAATATGTATGCAAAGTACTTTTCACAAATCAGCAATCCGGCCCCATGGGACGAAGCTTTAAGCGATTTAAGGAAATTTGCATATCGCTAGAGGAAATGTTGGTTGTACATTTTAAAACAGTTGGGAATAACTATTCAAGCCATACCCTTCATATTTTGATTACATAAAAACTCCTGATGGTTGAAAAGTGCCTGAGTTTTACAAATTTAGTGTCATAAAATCATAAGGGAGCACATTAGCATGTTTCTTGCATAGTTGGATGAAGCTAGAACCATAGAGCATATGAGGACTCACAATTGTTTTATTATCTCTTACCAGTTCTTCTTTTTGTGCTTTTCATCTTTACAACCTTGCTCTATTGGTTCTAGGGTAAAGTTAAAATAAAAGTTCCATGAGCATTTTTACAATGGAACCAATGAGCTTAAATTGTTTAATTTGACATTGGTGAAGCAAGGACATGATGATTCTATCCTTGATTATGTTAAATGATTCAGAGATATTAAAACCGATGCTTTAATTTGACAAATTTTTTTAAAAAAGACACTAGTAGGAATGTGCACATATACGATGAATTTCTTGTAACGACTAAAAAAGATCACTGGTACCGATTTGCCATGACTTGTGGGTGAGTTGAGGAGCTACTTTTCCTGGTGAACTTTATGTGAAATGAACTTGCTAGCCATCTAAATCAGGATCCCCATGAGAAACGGGGACGATGAATTGTCTACCGTCCGCGTCCGTGTTCCATGGGTGAAAAATCTCCTCATCTCCATCCTCTAATGGGATAATTCTCCATAGAGAATTGGAGATCAGGTCGTATTACCATTCCTAACCCCAAACTATTTATTATATAAACATTATTACTTAACTATTGTATATTTAAAAATTAGGGCAGTGTGCGGGCATAAGTATTTCATTTTTTAACATACAAATTTATTCTTGAGGCAATGGTATGGAATGATAATACCTAGCGAAACACTTAAAGCCTTTTGATACTAGTAATTCATGCAATGCCAGCTTTAGGGCTCCCGCCACTATAGAACAAGTTATTAGAAAGTGAGGAATGGATTCGACAACGACATCTGAGAATAACTAAGGGCAGTCCCAATGCAAAAAACCATAGCAGTTTCTATAGCCTAGGGCATCGTATTAAGAAATTATCATTCACAATGCAAACTACCAGAGTCCAGATAAAAATTTGCTCAATCATTCTACGTGCTACTCTGTCCCACCACCGGATCCTTTACGCATTTGGTTTTTCATTCTTTTTCTCTTCCGTGTTTGTTACACAGACACAGGAAAGTTCAAGCAATTAGAAAACATTAATCACTAAACTGAAAAGACAGATGGGACTACACAAATTGTCAACTGCAAAACTGCAAAAAGGGCGAGAGGAACAAAACAAAAATCAAAAGACACTGAAGAGCTGCTCAAGAGGTTTGAACAACTATTGATACGCACAAATCAAAATACGCTGAACACCTGAGACCTGACCGCGACACGCTGCAAGGAACTGGCGCCAAGGCCCTGGCCCTTTCCAACTCACGCCCCTCGCGATGGCCCTTGGCAGCACGGTGCCGCCAGTTTCATCGCGTCTCGGTGCTAGCGAACACTCGGTTTCGTGAAGTAAAAATCATTTCTCTATATTTTACTCTCTCTCTCTTCTTAAACTCTTTTGCCACACATCAACAAAAAGCTAAGTTGTCATGGTAATTAATAGAGATAGAAACCACCATAAATACACCACTTGGACTACCTAAGCAACAGACCTAAGCCAATTTTTCGGTTTCATCGGCGTGTCTGAGCTGGAGCCGGACTTAGTATGCCAAACAAGCTTTTAATTATTGAAATCTCTAACTCTGTCTTCAGATACAAGTAGGTCAGTATTCATACGATGCATTTCCAAATTGTAATATAACATATAATTCAAGAGAATCTTGCAGGTAGAGGCTGAAACTTTGTTCATTATAAAAAAAAGAGAGAGAGAAACTTGCAGATTTGATGCAAAATCCGTGCTTCCGAATTAATTAGTCCACCCATGACCGTATTGTTGGTTGATGTCACGTGCATCTGTGCATCGTGGCTCCCTCGGTCCGTCAGTAGTACCGTCACTGCAGGTGGGGCCACTGGACCATGTTTACTCTACACCTTGTTCCAGTCAAGGTAGAGGAGGTTCTATACTAAGGCTACGTTTAGTTCCCAAATTTAGAGTGTCAAAAATTACTGTAGTGATACTGTAACATTTTATTTGTATTTGGTAATAATTGTCCAACCGTTGACTAATTAGGCTCAAAACGTTCATCTCACAAAGTACAATCAAACTGTGCAATTAGTTTTTGATTTTATCCACATTTAGTACTTCATGCATTTATCGTAAGTTTGATGTGACGGAAAATCTTTTTTATAGTGCACTTTTCAATGCAACGAAACACAGCCTAAAATGACAGTGGTTGGAATATTAAAAGGAAAAATGATTCAAATCCAACAGCTCTGTAGTCTGTGGGTTAAACTAGTAAAGATTCAAACTATGCATAACGCACGTCCTGCTAAAATTCTAATGTGTCATTTTCGTTTGGTGTAAATGCAACAAGCAACTTAGTGCAGTTTGTCTAGGGTCCGTAGAGTCTTTTTTTTTCGAGACTCAATACAGGCGTACGTCTCTTAGAGCATCTCCAGCCACAGGCCCTAAATCAGGCTCCAATTTCTCTACTTTGGAGCCGGCCTGCAAAATTTGAAGGCTAAAACAGAGCCTAACTCCAGCGGGCCTCTCAAATCTCGGCCTGCAAATTAGCGGGACCCACATGTCAGCGAAACAAATCATCTCCTCTCGTCCTGTCTGCCCCAGCACGCACCGCCACCCTGTCTCGCCCGTCGCGCCCTCGCCTGCAGCGCTGCGGCCGCCGCGTGCCTGCCCCCGGCCTCCGTGCTGCCCGTCGTGTGGCCTGTTATCGCTTTGGCGTAGATGTCGTTGGATCAGTCACGGACGGTGCAGATGACCGACTATAAAGTACAGTCCAACGACACAACTGCAGACAATCTGGTTCCGCACACGACGAGCTGGATAGGAGCCTCCTGTTCCTGGGCCCTGGGACTAAAATTTGGGAGGCCTTCTAAAATGGGAGCCCAAATAGAAGGTCCACTGGAGTTGATTTTTTTTTGTTAAACTCCTAAAATTTGAGATGAGGGCCTGTTTAGGGGCTCCGCTGGAGATGCTCTTATATAAACAGACTAGTCACTAGATTTAGTCATACTCGGCAATACAACAGATTTGTATGCCGATGGACACAAAAATTAAAATACTCTCATCTCCAGCTAAAACAAGAGATCTTGTATACTCCGAAAATAGAGGTAGCTACATACAACACAATATAAACAAATAATAATAATAATTTTATCGGAACGATTTGCTTACAGGACAATCATATACCAAGACATTGCATACGTTTATACTATCTTGGATTGTGTTGCATAAAGTCTAATATAAACTAAAACTAATACACGCAACAATCACACATATTATTTTCTTGCTCCTTTAATCCTCCCCTTTTCTATTATGATACACTTTTTGTAGGTGTCGGTGATGATACAACAATTGACCTACCTTTTATCAGAGATGAAATGAACCCACTAACCAGGTAAGATAACAACGCACGTGGTATGGATTCTGGCTCTGATGGGCAGATTAATTACTCGTGGCCCTTTTTGTTTTGCGGGTAGAATAATTGTGGCCTTGTGGGGTCGACAGAACATTTGGAAGAGACCGGCCAGCCTGAACTGTGCTTGTAAACTTGTAATAGAAGGAGCCAACTAAACAACGGTTACCTCTAAGCCAAATGATTTTATGTATAGGAGATAAATATATAAGGGATCATCTAGGTATTAACCACAGAGATGGACCGATGTGATTAGGATATACTAATAATATGAAAAATGAAGTTTGCGTTATAGATTGTGGATTATGCAGCCGGCCGGTGCGGTCCATCTGAAATTCTGAATGGACTAGGTCGAGTGGTCGACTAAAGATAGAAATTAGTAAACTTGGAAGTCAGCGTTTGTTTGGAGCGTGGAAAGTTCCTCAGTTTCTACGTATAGTAAATCGTTTTATGTGAAGTAGTACGTGACACTTCATAGTTTTTTTCTGGTATAATATGTAAAAATTAAAAGGACGATGGACCTGGTTCCGTGGATCTTTGCTCAGAAAATATTATACGGATCGTCTACTTCGTGAAGCAACGAGGCTTCGGTCAGCCTCGGGGGGGTGGTGGTGGTGGTGGGGAGAACAAAACACGAGGGGCTTTTTGGGCAAAGCATCCCTCGCCCCCCTACAAAACCATTCCGGTATTCCCCTATGCAGCCTTTGCTGTCCTGCGCCACTTGGTCTGTGTTCAGTTCCGGAATTGGTGCTCCCGTATTGTACCAATTCGTTTGTATTTGGTAAAACTTATTCAAATTTTGACTAATTAGACTCAAAATGTTCGTCTCGCAAAGTACAACAAAACTGTGCAATTAGTTTTTTATTTTATCTATATTTAGTACTTCATGTATGTACCGGCATTTTGATGTGATGAGAATCTTCTTTTTGCATAGTGGAATTTAGGGGTTGAATTTAGAAACTAAAACAAGGGCTTTATTTCTGCTGCTGCTTTTCTTGTACTGCGTACCATGTACTATTTGTTGCAGTGGACCATAACCATCAGCCATCACTATCAGTGTTGAAGCTGCAAATCCAGAGAAGCAAATAAATAACCAAACTGCAGCTATCTCCGTGGTTTTTATTTTTGTTTTCACACACTGGTTAGATATTGGCCTGGTTTAGATATCAAAGTTGGTATCCAAATTTTGCATAGTAAACATCATATCACACTGTAGTAATTTTGTTTTTATTTGGTAATAATTGTCCAAACATTGATTAATTAGGCTTAAAATATTCGTCTCGCAAAGTACAACAAAACTGTGCAATTAGTTTTTTATTTTATTTATATTTAGTACTTCATACATGTGCCGGCATTTTAATGTGATGTGGAATCTTTTTTTTTGCATAGTAAAATTTAAGGTGAATTTGGGTATCTAAACAAGACCATTGACGACATTGACAAAAAAAAAAATACTAGTCGATGACAAAGATTATGAACTATATAGTGGCTTTCGGAACGCAGATTTGAGCCAGATTTTATCCGCACACATATTTTAATGCAAATGCTACTAGTAACAACCAACAGCACCTACTTTCTCCTCTGGAATTGTGATTCTTGACCACAAAGTGGCAGACTTGACACATCTCCGTCTCCGTCCGTCCCCAACCCCACCTCGCTCCTTCCATGCATATGCAGCTGCAGACCAGCAGTCACAGCTAAGCAGAGCCCTAGAAAAGATTAGACTAACGAGAGGTATCAAATCCCTACCTGGCTATCTCCATCCCCATCTGGCCATCTCCACACTACCCATGCATCAGTAAATCATAGCAGGTGAAAAAAAGGCATGTGAGCCGAGAGATAAACAGGAAAGAAGGAGGAGGAAAAAAAAAGCCGCAGGGGCTGCTGGGTTGACGCTACGGACAGCCGCCTGCACCAGTATCCAGCCGCGAAAGAATTGAGAAGATCCGAGACCGAGTTCGACGAGGGGAGGCGCGACAAAGAAATATCGCCACGGAAAGGTTTCCTTTTTTCCCCTGTTTATTATGCGCAATAATCCTCTCTTTTTTATGGTCTCCCTGTTTTTGTGTATATTGTTAGAGCTTTTGCTGTTGCTTCGGTAGCTAAGAAGTGGTTGTTCTTCACAGGGACAACAAAAAGAGAGGGAAATTTGGTTAGTTGTCCAATTAAGGTTGGTTTCTTGTTTATGGTTATATATAAGCTGTTGCGTTAGGGTTAACAGCTTTGGTGAAATTGGATTGTGAGGTTACTTTGGGTTGCGACAACATGAATGTGAAGTGATATCTTTTTGCAGATGCAGGATCTGAACAAGTTTTATGCTTCTTTCTGGAAGCAATCTAGCAGTTCACTTCGTAGCCTGCACTCTGTTCATGAGCATAAGCTGGTGAGGGGGAATAGCTAGATTTTTTTCTCCCATGTAAGTTAGTCTAAATTTATCTTGCTAAAGAAGAGTTTTTGGTGCCCAGATGAATTTGGGTTCGAGGCGCAATCAAACCCAAGAAGTTTCCACCAATTCCAGTAAACGCAAATCGTTGTCTGAAATTGTCGACCTGAATTCAGATGTTAGGACTTCAATTAGGAGAAAATCTGATGCTTATCACGAAGTGATTGACTTGGAGAAGCCATCGATTTCTGGTGATGTGGTGGAAGCTATTGGTTGCTCTGGCTTTGGCAACCTTGCCAACCAAAATGGCAAGTCTCAGCATGGTTCATGCTGTATTTCACCAGAGAACACCTCACTTGCAGAGTCTCTTCAGTTGTGTAGAGACTGGAACACATCACGTGTAAGCGTTGGTGAGTCTCTATTTAACCTTTGCATCTTGTGCTAACATGTTTCAGAACTACTTGTGTTGGCGTCGGGTCCCGCGAGGGTCCTAAGCCAACGAGTGAATCAATGCTGCGTGTCCCTAATCTGGATGGTGATGCAAGGAGAATACACGAGGATTTATCCTGGTTCGGGCAAAAGAAGGCCCTACGTCCAGCGGGGAGGGGGGAGTGTTGTATTTCCTTGCACCTAAGTGCTTGCGTAGGGGTTACAAGCTGTGAGAGAGGGAGCCGATCCCATGTCTCAGAGAGAAAAAGTGAGAGTACAAAGGAGATTGCTTGAGATGTTGATCTTCTACGGTGGGATGGTGACTAGCTTTTTGTCGTCCGTTGTCCGCCCCCCTTCGTAGAGTCCCCTGCCTGCCCTTTTATAGGGTCAAGAGGAGGCAGGGACGCCGGGGGTGCCTTAGAGGTGAAGTTTTGTCGAGCGCTGTGGAGGCCGCTGTAGCGACGTGCCCCGAGAATGGCCGGCCATCCCCGGACACCATGGTAACGTAGAGGATGGGATGGTGAAAAGACTCCGGGTCCTGTGTCATGCAAGCCTTGCTTTCTTGTTTGACCGGCGGTTGGTCGAGGCCGGGTCGAGGACGGGTCGAGGTGGGTCGACGGTGAACGGATAAGGCCGAGTCCCAGGAATTTCGGGGTACGACACTCGTTGTATTCTCCCTCGAGGGTGATCAGTGGCGGAATAGTGCTCGGTATGGCGCGTACAGTGACAGGTTTTCACCGCCCATCCCGGGATGGGCAGTAAAAAGTGAGATTTGACATTGGTACTGTTTCCATGCCGGTTGTTGCTGTAGCCATGAGGGTAGGAAGTGGTTGGCGGTTGCATTAAATGTTCTGACTTTTGTCTCAGAGTTGGTGAGTGCGGTGGGTCGACCGGCTCGACCCAGGGTCGTGTGAGTCGGAGATTTCTCGGTGGTCGAGGTGTTCCGTCGAGCGAGCCTCGTGCGAGTCGGAACGTGGTCGAGACGTCCCGTCGAGCGAGTCTCGTGCGAGTCGGAACATGGTCGAGGCATTTCGTTCATCGTTTTGGCTCGTCCCGTCTCGGTGGGCAGAGTTTTTGGCGTGGTTTTCTCAGGGGTTTGTTTTTCTTGATCGTTGATTGTGGGTACCCCTTGTTTTGGTACCCGACAACTTGGATGCAAGCGTGCTGCTGTTATCTTGTATGACCTATATTATGACTGTACTGGTTGCTCATGCATGTGTGTATAATTTGAGCCTTTGATGAAAAAAAAACTGTAGTGCTCAATTAATGCATGCTTGACAAAGAGGATGATATTGCCGCACTGTTTGTTCACTGTCATCAGACAGTTACATAAATAGCTAAAAGTTGTTATGTATCTGCTAACTACTGGCAGTAATTGGGTTTTGAAGAATGAGATCAATGTCATTTGACTAGTTAGATGATTTTTTTTTTCTTGGGAGATCTGCATATCATTATATTAAGGAGAGAGGGAAATATTTTACAATCTTTCACAGAAAGGAAAAACAGCTATGTTACAGTAATGTGGTCTTTCTCAATTATATCCATGTTTGCATTCAAATATTTTCTGCAATTTTAAGGAAGTTTTGTTGCTAGCAAGCTCTACTGGGCCTATTTCAATGCAAAGTTTAGTTTTGGACAGGTCAAGAACCTGGATGGCATATTTGTTGCTCTAATATACCTCTAAATCTATGTCTACTAACTAAAATTATGTCAATAATTCATTTGAGAGTTCCAAGTTCTGCAAATCCGTATATTCCCATTTTAGGATCATTCATGCTTTAGAGCTTTATTAGTTGGTATATTAGACATGTCATGAATTCGACATGACCACAAGTCCAAGATCACAATGAGATTATTGGAATATTTTCAGGTTTTATGTTCAATTGCAAGCTAAATCATAATCCAACAGGATGGACTACACATAGAGCTTCATGACGACTATTCTAACCTTATGCATTTTCAGGTTCAGTTGGATCTAGTGACACTCCGGATTGCCAGTCCCCTATCAAAACAAGTAACACTGAAGCAAGACATTCACTATTTGACCTGAATGTTCCTCAAGAAGAAAGCCTTCTTATGCCTTCTACTTTGTTTCCTTCTTCCTCGACGTACTGTGGAAATTTTCCAGACAACCCTAGAGAAACTTGTGAAAAACATGTCTCTGGTATTGGATCAATGAAAGGATCTTCCATCACAGTGATCACGCCCAACTTAGTTGCAGACAGTTCAAGTGATGTGGTAACTGAATCGTCAGTTCAACAGAAGTTCCTTTTTGACCTTAATGTGTCACCTGAAAGCACTGACATGCCATCAGAAATCAGCGATTATAGAAATAAGGTTGTAAATAATGATGTAAGTAAAGGAGCAGCACCCGATCATTCTTTATCCACGAAAAATAGCCTGCATGCAGAAAATTCTACCAAACATGTGGTTCCTGGAAATGATCATATGTTGGCAAACAAGGATGACAGTCACGTGCTTCTCACAGCCCCAACAACTAATGGTATCAATAAGGTTCAGTCACCAGAGTCTGAAACCATTAACAAGGAGTTGTTGATCCTGGGATCTCCTCTTGTTGATAATAATTTCCATCCAAGACTTGGGATATCCCACAGTGGAGCATCAAATATTCAGAAGTTAAGCGTGCTTCAAGATAAGGTCGATGATGATGGCACAGCAGCTGATATTGCAGCTAGAACCCTTCTTTCCATTTTTCAGCATAGTTCTGACTGCATGGCTCATTGCTTTGGAAGCAGCAATCAGACAGCAGCTCAGAACGGTGACGATGAGCCTCAGCCTTCATTGGACTCGTTCGAGAAAATGGTGTTGAATTTAGAGGAGATCAAAGATGACGGGCAATCCGTCAATGTGTCACCACGCTATAACGAAGGACCAGCATGTCGGATCAAGCTAAAGAGAGGGAGGGGCATGAGAAATTTTCAGAGGGAGATAATACCTGGGCTTCTTCTAGGGAGGCAAGAGATATGCGAGGACTTGGAAGTTATAGGTTATGAGCCAAAGAAAACTCGGTCCAGGAAAACCCGCAAGGGTCCAGGTGCATCCTCAACTCGACCAAGGCCGCGCAAGCGTGGAGCTGTCAAGCACTGACCAAGAGCATCTGCATTCCGTGGCAGGGTGCCATAAGGCAGGCAATTCAGAACAGGAGAGTTCATTCTAACCATGTGAATATTCGTGTGTATCAAGTCTAGTTTCAAACTCTGGTTTGCTAGTGACCATTTGGTTGGGGATATTCTTTTCTTTCTTTCTTTCTTTCTTTCTTTCTTTCTTTCTTTCTTTCTTTCTTTCTTTCTTTTTCCCTCTTATTATATCTTTGATGATGAATTGATCAGGCTGTTAGATTCAAGCCTTTTGCCTTATATATTTGAAAGTTTAGCAATGAAGACGCAGTCATAGTGCCACAATGATCAGTCTCGAAATTCTAAATTTAGATTAGATCAGAGTTGATGAAGGAAAAATGGTTCCTGATGATATCCTAGCATTTTCATCTTGAGTTATACTACCTTGGATTAGTGCGGAAATGTATACTTCCCCTATGTCAGATATTGTTGTGTGTCTCTTGACTGCTGCCAGCCTGTTCGCTTGGCTGGAAATAAGCGGCTGACTGATTTGTTGTGAGAAAAAAACACTGCTGGCTGGCTGAAAATAAGCGGCTGAAAGCTCAAGTGAACAGGCTGGCATCTCTGCAACAGCCCTCACTTCAATTCAGGCGATTGGACTGGTTTCACTGACCTGTACGTGATTCAAAGAAAGGCTGTCTGTTAGTACAATTTTACGACCATACTGATTTCTGATGTCCCAGATTTGTTGTCCTTTGCGCAGCATTAACAATGCATCATAGCGAAATTTCACCAGAAAAACAGTGCCTTGATCTCTTCTCCAGGTCGCCTGATCTTGCGACGTCGTCTCGTCTCCATTGATGAGCAAGAGGCCATGTGGAAGTACAGGCAGGATAATAATGTCCCGGTGTCACGAGACATCGATCAGGGATCGCCGGCGAGCTCGGGGGAGTCGGAGTACTGCGTCCACTGAACTGTTAACTGTGTCGAGTAGAGTTGATGGCGCGTGCAGTTATTTAACGCCATGAAATGAAACTCGAGTCCAGTCACAGTCATTGCGAGGTAGGGTAGGTACTCAAACAAGTGAAGGTGACCTACTGGCTACTGCTACAGTGTTACTACCATGATCCAAGTTGCTGAACCGGACCGGTGAAGTATGAGTGGATTCTCTTTGTGAGCGATCTGGTCGGTCCGTCGGTCGGTGCATGAAATTCGATTCGATGCTGGGTGGGCGACATTTGGGGCTGTGGTTGAATCGATGACCCCTAACCTGAGGCCTGAACTGATCTCATTCTCACCACCATGCATGATGGCCTGAGAGCTAGTAGCTGTAGTAGTGGACTCCTACTCCATCTCCATGACTCCAAGGAGTATGAGACCACCATGATCCAGGCGAAGCCGTACTAATCTGCTCCATGATCCTCGCATCGCATCGCTCCGCCACCAGTCCATCATCAGCCATCTCCCGCAATAAAAGGGGAGGGACATGGTCGGTGGCAAAGCCCAGCGCTGCATGATTGGCGCTAGATTTTTACTGCCGTCGCCAGAGAGACACGGCACTGGCATGCAAATGCAATGCATTCTCGGCTCTCCACTCCACCATCATTCTCAGGGACGCAGAGCCCGTATCGTACTCGTACGTCGGTCAAGCCGTCAAGGGGAGGGACGGGATCTTGACAAGACCAACACGAATTTATCATTCAGAGATGCGCAGCGCACTGTTGCTCACTGAAACACAGGCAAGGTATGCCCGTGCTGCTGATTGCTGTGCACTGTGCAGTGCAGGTATACGGCGACTCGCTCATCGGCTGCTCATCGCTGCGCTGCATGCAACCTGCGCAAGGAATAACTCGCGTGGGCCCCGGGGTCCAGAGAGACCCGGCCCTGGGTACTGGATGTAAGAGTGTGTCTTCAACTCTTTCCATGAGTGTACGTCGCTTCTTGAGCCTTCAGCGTTCATGTTTGACCATGAACAGTGAAGCGATAACGATTCACTCACTCACTCGGGCAGGAGTCAGGAGTACTCGTACGTCCCAATCTCCTGGAGTGAGGTCAAGTCTATAGTGGTTAATTAGCCAGCACTGACAGTTGATTATTCAGTTCTGAGCGTTGGCGTCACCTGGAAGCATGATAGCAACAACTACCAGAGGTGACGAGATGCAGGCACGGCGACATGCATCGCATGTTGCCATGTTGTGGTGTTCCCAGCAGCCGGGTAGCCGGCTCAGGACAGTTAGATAGGCGGAGTAAATGAGTGCCGTCGCTCACTTGCCTGCATTTGGATTGGATGGATGGACTTCATCATACTACTACTACTAAAAAAAAACTAGTGGATCATTGTTCATTCAGTCGTTCAGTATAGGATCCTGCGACTGTCCGTAAATCTCCTGCCGTCAGAGCGCTCTTGCCGTTCCCAAAGAGATGCCGCCGCTGCGAAGATTCAGGGCAAGGCCTTGTTCGGCTGGCTGGCTCCCAGCCAGCCAGCAGTGCTTTTCTCTCACACCAATTCAGCACCAGTCAGCAGCCACCAGCCAGCCAGCAGTATTTCTCTCTCACAATAAATCAGCACCAGCCACCAGCCACCGGCCAGCCGAACGAGGCGCAAGTCTATTTGCTGCGAGAACGAGGTTCCGGGGAACGCAAGCATCCCCGATGGTAGATGCGGCAAGTGAAAGCAGCCAGCTTCGCAGTGATTCTCGTCGCCACCCATATGCTCAGCGAACCTGAGGCAATACACACGGGAGAAACTTCGCTGCGGCGCGGCCGACGCGATGTGATGTTTACCCAATGATGATTGGTGCTACGGAGACAGTGGTCCAGCGCACAGTCACAGCCTCAGTGCCTCACTATCCTTGTCTGGTCAGGTGCCTCCGCAAGAGACATGGTAACATGCCAATACGCAATAGCTCAGGCCCTCCCTGAGAAAACTGGTGGGGCCCAGTGTCAGCCATCCTGATGTACAGTCTATGCCATGTCAGCCAGATCTACACAGTCGCTTCTTGAGGAGGAGATGCATAACCACACAGCTAATTTGTACACCACTGTTCAAACCTGTCAACCTGTGATGGACATTCAAACCTGCGCAAGCGTACCATGATAGTAGTGTGCACACCAGCACATGTGGATACAGGGGACTATGGATATGGAAACGTGTCGTCGGACATTCAAACGGAACAGGAAAATGGACTTTGTGGCGTGGCATGCGTTGTCGCTCGACGAGAGCCTTTGGACCCAAGCAAGCGCCACCAAGCAGGCAGCGGTTGCCCGATGGGGCACTGCTGCATGCTTAAGCTGAAGAACGTCACCGAGTTCTACCTCGCATTTACTTCACACTAACCACCCCGGACGCCTTTGCCTGGATTGCAGTTGCCACCAAACGGAACAGAACACCTCCACCCGTATTCAATGAAAACGCCATTGAAAAAACACGAGCAGCTAGCTAGCAAAAGCGAGCGCACGAAGAACACGGATGAAGGGGAGACAGAGCGAGCAACGCCCTGCTGCGATTTCTTTCTTTCTTTCTATCACTGAAGAAAGAAAAAGGAAAAAGCGACGAGGACAGCGCAGGACAAGAGCAGCTAGCAAGCAAAGCATGGGAGTGAGGTAGCAGCAGGACAGCGCCATGACAAAGGGACCAAGCAAGCGAGCATGGAGCTCGTCTAGTACCGTCCAGCACGAGCCCGGCAGCGGGCAACCTCTTCGCCTGGGGCATTGGTTAGTTCAAGAAAATTTTGCAAAATTTTTCAGGATTCTCCATCACATTGAATCTTTTGACACATGCATTAAGCATTAAATATGGATAAA
This sequence comes from Saccharum hybrid cultivar R570, assembly GCA_038087645.1. Taxonomy (NCBI): domain Eukaryota; kingdom Viridiplantae; phylum Streptophyta; class Magnoliopsida; order Poales; family Poaceae; genus Saccharum; species Saccharum hybrid cultivar. Next base: position 32,787,599 of record JAQSUU010000066.1, on the reverse strand, counting down.
AAATAAAAACTAATTATATAGTTTAGCTGTAATTCACGAGACGAATCTTTTAAACCTAATTAGTCCATGATTGAATACTAATTGTCAAATAACAACGAAAAGTACTACAGTAACATTTTACAAAAAAAAAAAATCGCCAGCTAAACAAGGCCTGGCTATGGCTTCCCAAGATGTTGCCAAATCACGTATCACAGAAACCTCTTGGCGCTGCAAAATGAAATGTTACGGGAGGACGACACTGTTTTACTTGCTGAGTCCTGGAATAGTATTTTCCTCTCACAACATTTACAACATTTTAGTATAAACATCATCGTAAGCTAAATTTTGCATAAGTGAACAGGGTACATCCCAGTCCCAGGCAGGCTCCCGGGCATTGCTAGACGGAAGGAAACAAACGAGGCCATTGATGGACGGAAAGAAACAAACGAAGCCATTGATCGATGGAAGGAAACAAACGAGTGGCGACGGCGAGAGAAAGAAGAGAACACGAGCGCTGCGCCAAAAACACTTTAAACCCGCGGCGACATATCTCTGCGCTGGAACAGACGAACAGGGAGGGTGAGAAGCCGTGACCGTGAATCTCGCTCGCTGTCACGGGGAGCCGTCCGGGCGATCGGAGCCGTGCACGGGGGGACACGCACGGCCATGATCCGCGAGGGTGATCTGGGACTCGTGGGGGCTTTGGTCTTCTGTGTCCTCTGCAAAGTGCACAAGAGCAGAAGCAAAGAAGGCCAAGGTACATTGCATGCAGAGCAGAGCGATGCGATTGCAAGAGACGGGGAGGAGCTGTTTGAATGGACAGCCGAAAGCAAAATGTTTCTATATACCATTTCGTGATTCAAACCAAAAACAAAAACAAAAAATAGGCAGCGGTTTTTGTACTGATTTTTACACGCACGGCAGAGGGCTCCATTCCTACCATACCATCCACACCTGACACTCCGGAAAAGCAGAGTCCCAAAACAATGCTAGAGAGAAGAAGCCTAGCGATTAGCGTGGCGATTAACGATGGGGGTTAACGGTCACGGCGGTCGGTCGGTTAGTGCGATCCGGAGTCGGCGGCGGCGGCGGCGGCTAGACCTTGTAGATGATGAGGAAGCAGGGGAGCACGGCGCGGCTGTCGAGGACCACCAGCTCGCCGTTGCCCGTGTCCACGGAGTCATAGGCGGTCGCGGCGGAGCCGTGCGCGTGGCGCGGGGACGGGTGGTTGGCGGGGCAGACGCGGCCGGCGATGACGCGGCACACCAGCATCGCCCTTCGCCCAGTGGTGGCAGCGCAGCCGCCGCCGCCGGCGCTGGCATGCGCGGCGCCGCTGCAGGCGAACGTGCGCACGGCGGAGACCGAGGCGCCGAGGCGGCAGGTGGCGACGCCCGCGCCGAACACCCCGCTGGGCGCGTCGGCGGGGGCGCGGCACTGGAACCGCATCATCTCGTTGCCGTCGGCGCCGCACCGCGCCGCGGCGCCGTGCGCGCGGGCAGCCGCCCTCGCCTCCTCGAACCGCGCCACCGCGCGCGACGCGCTGTGCACGCGGAACAGCGCCTCCACCGACGGCTCCGGCGCCCCCGCGCCCGCGCCGGCGCCTCCTCCTCCTCCCCACCCTGACGCGAAGATGAGCTCCACGACCCGCCGCGACGAGTGGCCCTCGGGCAGCTCCGCCATCGTGAGGAACGCCGAGCTCACGGGCGGGCCCGGCGCCGGCGACGGCATGAACAGCGCCCCGGCGGCCGCCGCGTCCTTCGCCTTCGCCATCGGCTTGGGCTTCTTCTTGGGCCGCGGACGCGGCTCCCGCGTTTCCCTCCGCCTCTCCCGCTCCCTCCCCATCTTCTTCCTCCTGGCCTGCTGGGCGTACGCCACGGCGTCCATCACGTCCGCTGCCGCCGCAGTGGCGCAGGAGAAGGGCAGCGGGGGCGGCGGCTTCTTGGCCGGGGACGGCGCGATGGCGGCGTCGGTGACGGCGTAGGAGGACCTGCAGCTGAGAGAGCGCACCCACGCCGTCGCCATTGTTCGTCGCCGCCGCCGCGGCAGCTCCAGCTCCTGTGGGGGACTGGTGGTGGTGGGTGGTGGTGGTGGTGGCCGCAGACGGCTGGCTCGTCTCCGGGTGTTATTATGGCTGCGGATTTATTCACAACCCTGCCGCTGCCGTGGGGCGCCGTGTCGCTGACAATACTGTTACGCTGCACTTGTTGCACCGGCTCGCTAGACTACACGGCCTCTAATATCCGTCAGTGACAGGTGGGGACGGCCTTTTGGGTCCAGGATGTCAGTGACAGTAGTCAGCCGTGATGGGGGTAGTTCTGGTTTTACACGGCAGGTTTTGTGCTGGATTTGGAATTTGGATGCGATTTGGTTAACACCTTTGAATTTTGGTTCCATTTGGGATCATGATTTGTTTAGGGCCCCATTTGGGGGTGGACAGGTCAAGATCAGGGGTGGGAATGATCATTCGGATTTGGAGCCCTGCATCTGCATCTGCATGCCTCCCTGCTGCCCTCCTCCCAGAATCCGTCCCCCACCACTTTCGCCGCTGGTTTTTGTCTCTTTTTTAGCCTTTCTTTTCTCCTTTTATGATTTCTGCTCTTTTTTAGAGGACCTGCTGTGGTGCAAGATCTGCAGCACTGATCAGTGAGTGCCTTCTCTCTTTTTTTTCCCCTGCGACTGTGGCTAAGGCTGGATAACGAGCCGAGCTGGCTCGGCTCGGCTCGGCTCGTTAGGATAACGAGCTAGCTCGGCTCGGCTCGTTATCTTAACGAGCCAGAAAGCCAGCTCGGCTCGACTCGTTATGAGCTCGAGCTAGCTCATTAGGCTCGCGAGCCAGGTATAAAAAATACATAAAATATAATATTTGCATTTATCTAAAGCTTAAAAATATTAATAATATAAAAATAATATATTCAATAACCTTAAATCAAATAAAATATTCATATGAGCTAACATATCATCCATTTGTGAAGTGCAAGAATACAAAACTAATATAAGTTATGATGACTTTTTCCCTAAAACTACGGCTCCTTTGGCTCGCGAGCGGCTCACGAGCCAGCTCGAGTTGGCTCGTTATAGCTAACGAGCTAAAATCCTAGCTCGGTTCGGCTCGTTATCATAACGAGCCGAGCCGAGCTGAGCCGAGCCAGCCACGAGCCAAGCGAGCTAACGAGCTTCGAGTTTTTCGTCCAGCCTTAACTGTGGCGTACAGTTCGTGCGGTTTTCTGTGGCACGCGTCGGTGAAATTTGTCGGCGTGTATATATATCTGATTTCTAGGTGTCTACAAAAGAGACGTCTCTTTTGTGTTTTTGGGCACCCCCTTTCGGTCTTGGTAGTGGACCCTCTTTCGTGCTCTTGCCGCTGATGCAGAAGGAGCGCACAGGCAAGGAAAACAAACTTTGAATTCAAACTGTTGTGGAGCGGGGCGCAAGCGCAACTACCAGGAATTTATGTATTCTGCTGCATCAGTTACTGTGTATTCGAACGGCAAGTCACATTATTTGTTCACTGTTGGCGTTTTTCTTTAGTCGTTTTGTTGCATCAACGTGTGTCTTCTAGCGCCATGCATCTTGGTGGGATCAGATCAGGCAATGCTCAACTCATATTTGCGTATGCATTTCTTTGGTACAAAAACGAAAACCGGGTCTCCGTCGTCAATTATTCATGTGTGTTTGTGCATATGGAGTGATTCCACGACCACGAGCAGCAGCTGACCGAGAGGAAACAGGCACACATTTTAGGCATGGTTCGTTCAGCTCTCTGCATGCGGCAGAATGTCAGCAGGCAGCACAACAGCAACTAGCCGCAAGGGCACAAGAATGATTCGACGGTTAGTTAGCACGTGTGGTGTGGACGACGCCGACCAACTCAAAAACTAATCCCGCGAAACCGTCGTTTTGTTCGTTCCGGGAACATTCGCAGCCAGCCAACCACCACGCTACTACACGTACAGTACGCGCAGTAGCTAGGTCTAGGTCCAGACGACAACATCTGACAAGATTGCTTGCAAGCAAACTAGCAACTATAATCTCACTGCATTTTGTTAATCCCATAAGATCAGTTGATGCGGATCGGATTCCTCTCGAACTCGTTTTTTATTGCGGCCCCGTTTAGTTCTGAAAATTTTTAGAAAAAAATTTCTGTATCACTTTTCGTTGTTATTTGATAAAATTTATTTAACCATAGACTAACTAGGCTCAAAAGATTCGTCTCGACATTTACAGACAAACTGTGCAATTAGTTATTTTTTTACCTACATTTAATGCTCCATACATGAGTCCAAAGATTCAATACGACAGATATTGTACAAAATTTTTTTGGCTTTTTTTGGCCATCTAAACAAGGCCTGACAAGATTATGATCGGTAGTACTCAGTAGTGAAAAAAAAATGGTTATCGGTGGCTCGCATAGTTGACAAATGTAGCTTGCATGCATGTGTAACGTGTTGCATCAGAAATACTCCTCCTAAACTGTTGCGCGTGGGCGTGTGACTTGGCAAACTTCCCTTGCACAAGAAGAGACAAAAGCCTGGAATCTCTGAACCGATAGACGACAGCAATACTACCATCGCATTCCAGCGAGCCGACACACGCATACTTCTATTATTCTATACGTATGCTTTCCTGTTTAGCTAGCTGAACGAACATCTATCTCGTCCGCGTAAAAAGTTCGATCGAGCAGATTTTGTTGCGTGATCTTGGCTAGCGTTTCCCAACAACGAATGAGTCGTTTGTTTTGCGAACCTGATGTGAAAACGTCGAACACGTGCAAGGGAGGAGAGCGAGAAGCCTGCCTTGTTGCTGCATTGATTGACAAATCGATCGATGGACTTCCCCGACGATGATAGCTAGTGATTGATTTTCTTGTCGTCCATGATGCTTTCACGGCCTTTGAGGGATCCATCCATATCCATGGCGTATGGCAATGCCAATGCAGAACTTCCCAATGCTTTCCACGACCTGCATGCATGCCGGCCAGCCAACGACGGCGAGCGGCCATCATTCCGGGGCGCACGACAGAGAGCACGCAGAGGCGCCATCGCAATCTGCCACCCGAGGGCCGAGGCCTCACTCTGTCAGAGCCGGCCGCGAAACCTGACCGGGTGATGATGGGCGCCGTCGTATGGATCCACGACCTGCGTCTGCGTGTGTGCGTGCCGAGCTAGCTAGAGAACCCCGGCCGATCGATCATTCCCGAATCCATGCATGCGTCCATCCACCTCGATCCGTTGCCCCAAAAACCGATCATTGAGGCATCAGGGGGCTCAAGTCGGATCCGTGTCCAACGCAGCATGCATTTGAAAACTGAAACCATGCAATGCACCTCTCGCCTCTGCCTCTCGGTACGTGTCTCCATCGTTGGTGCTTTCAGCCATTGACGCCCATGCCTGATGTCTCCGAAAGGGACGCCCCAACTCGCAGCGACAACACAGCGCGCACCTAACGTGATCACTTTGATTCGGGGTCCAGACACTTTATCAGAACGTTTCGTGTCTAGCTAGTCTGAGCAAATAGATAATTAGCAACTGATGGTTGATACTTGATAGCAAGCCCTAGCCAGAGTCTTGTTGCTGCTCCTTGTCCGGAAGATATGGCAATTGGCTGATGCACAAGGCAGAGCAGTGCACTGGCCACCTAACCAGAGTTACCAAGCTGGGAAGTGATTGGTTGGGAGAGACGAGACAGAGGAAAATACATATGCATGCATGAAGTGTTAGATGGGCATGCTGCAGTTGCACCCAACAACCAACTCGATCGGGCACAGGACGATGCCAGCCATTGTTAGCGTTGTGCGACACTTCACAAGCTACATGCATGGTGGTTCTACACGCCTTTGCTTTTGCTTGGCATCCAAGAGATTAAACTAGCAGCAGTAGCAGACGAGCAGCAACTGCATAGTATATACTAGCAGATCAGCTTCCATGCATAGAGTAGTAGAGTATTACTAGAATATGGACGCTGTCACTGTGCTTCCAAGTCTTTTGGTAGTTGCACTGGGTGCCTCCGATCGTCTGTTGTGTGTGTGATCGATAAGGCGGCTTACTTTTTTTTTCTAGATCGCACCCTATGACACATATTTCAATAAGTAGAAGTGGAGTTTTTGGGTTACAAAGGATTTGCAGGTAATCCTAGGATTACCAACACAAACCCACAGACACAAACGAAGACGCAAACAAAAGCAAGAATACACGAGGGGGGTACAGTCCACCCCACTTCCCTACCCGACTGAGCCTAATACAAGAAGATAACAACACATTGGTAGTCCACAGTTGTAAGGTCCAAATGGCTAGATGGAGGTGAATATCCTATTTAAATTTTCTACAAGCTTCACTAAACAATAAAGTTAGTATATAGGATGGCGAAGCTAATTCTAGCACTAGCTCAACTATTTTTATGCAAGCCACAAATATAATTCTAGTGCAAGGCTATGATCTCTAGTTCACACCAACAAAGCTAAGTCTCTAAACTAATTACCCTTAAGTGATACAAACTACTCTAAGCACACTAGACAAAATATAGTGCATGAATGTAAAAGGGAAGTGAATTGATTTTTATACCGACGGTGTAGATATTAGATGTATCCAAAGAATCAATCACACACAATCACACTGAGAATCCTCGGCAAGGGATGACACAAGAATTTTTACCGAGGTTCACTTGCTTCCGGCAAGCTACTCCTCGTTGTGGCGATGCACCCACTTGATGGATCGTGAGCTAATCAACTATCAAGAGTTGAACCCTCAGCGGGTGCCGTACATCCACTCACAAGATGGGGATCCTCCAAGCCACGAGCTCCACTAGAGTAGCCAATTCGCGAACTCCCGCAGGGAAGGCTCAAGAACCCCTTACAATCGATTGGTGAGGCTCGAAACAATCTCCAATCACGAGTTCAACACCACCGCTGCTCCAAGCCGTCTAGGATGTCGGGAAACATCCAAGAGTAACAAGCAATCCACAGCAAACTCAAGAATCAAGTGCCACTAGATGCAACTCTCAATGCAATGCACTTGAATCTCACTCAATCTCTCTAGAGTATGCAACCAAGCAAGGAGATGAGTGGAGGGGAAGTTCTCTAACTCAAAGTATGTCTCAAGTGTTCAAAGAGTCAAGAGCTATCCCCCAAACCCGGCCACCATCTATTTATAGCGAAGGGGTAAGCAACTAGCCGTTACAAGACGACGCAGTGAAAAACATAATGACCGGACGCACCGGTCAGGGTGACTGGACGCGTCCGGTCACTGCAGGACAAACAACAGCAGTGCGCGTCAGAGAGAGCCGTTGCCATGACCGGACGCGCTACACCGTTTGACCGGACGCGCTGCACTCGACGTCCGATCAGAGTCTAGAGAGCTCCTCGCGTGATCGGACGCGTCCGGTCGCACGTGACCGGACGTGCCACCGCGTCCGATCGGCACTGAGACACGCGCTGCCCACTGGGTGTATGACCGGACGCGCCGGTCCACGACCTTCACGCGTGCGTCTCTGCCATGCGGTTTGAACTGACCGGATGCGCAGGTCCACCCTGGACCGCGTCCGGTACAGCGTCCGGTTGAAATTTTTCAGAAATAAACACTATGGACTTTCGCCACATTTTCTCGCCTCCGGCGCAATGGAAAATAGGCATTTTATTTCCTTGAAAACGCCTGAATCCCGCCGAGAGGACCCCAAACCCCTCTCTACCGCTCAAACTCCACCGCCTTCGCAATAGTGCTAACACCACCAAGTGTACACCATCATGTGTATGTGTGTTAGCATTTTCACAATTTTTTTTCAAGGCGTTATGTTAGTCCTCTACTAGATCCTAATGCATATGCTCAAGATGATGACCTAGTAGCACTTGATTTATGAGATGATTGTGATTGCCCCTCTTGATAGTCGGCTATCAATCCTAAACCCGGTCAATCACTTCTCTACTTATCTTAGACCGGCAAAAGCAAACCCTATGATTATACATTTGCCTTGATCACTTTGTTCCACGTCCATCTCCACATGCTTGATCACCTTGATCATCATTTTATGTGCATCTCCACCTCTTATGATCTTGTGGCCATCACTTCATGCCACATGCTCCTTCATCACGTGTGTTGCTTATGCCTAACTCATTCAACTTGATACAATAGCATGCCACATGCTCCTTCGGCAAAGAGATGACACAAGATTTTTACCGAGGTTCACTTGCTTCCCGGCAAGCTACTCCTCGTTGTGGCGATGCACCCACTTGTCGGTTCGCGAGCTAATCGACTATCAAGAGTCGAGCCCTCGGCGGGCGCCGCACAACCGCACACAAGATGGGGATCCTCCAAGCCACGAGCTCCACTAGAGTATCCAATTCGCGAACTCCCGCGGGGAAGGATCAAGAACCCCTTACAACACTTGGTGAAGGCTCCAACAATCTCCAATTGCGAGCTCAATCACCTCCGCTGCTCCAAGCCGTCTACCGTGTCGGGAAACATGGAAGAGTAACAAGAAATCCGCAGCAACTCGAAGATCAAGTGCCTCTAGAATGCAACTCTCAAGCAATGCACTTGAATCTCACTCAAGATGTGCAATCAATCAAAGAGATGAGTGGAGGGGTTGTTCTCTAGCTCAAAGGATGTCTCTATATCTCAAAATGTGCAAGAGTTGCCCTCGGCGGGCGCCGCACAACCGCACACAAGATGGGGATCCTCTAAGCCACGAGCTCCACTAGAGTATCCAATTTATGAACTCCCGTGGGGAAGGATCAAGAACCCCTTACAACACTTGGTGAGGGCTCCAACAATCTCCAATTACGAGCTCAATCACCTCCGCTGCTCCAAGCCATCTACCGTGTCGGGAAACACGGAAGAGTAACAAGAAATCCGCAGCAACTCGAAGATCAAGTGCCTCTAGAATGCAACTCTCAAGCAATGCACTTGAATCTCACTCAATCTCACTCAAGATGTGCAACCAAGCAAAGAGATGAGTGGAGGGGTTGTTCTCTAGCTTAAAGGATGTCTCTAGGTCTCAAAATGTGCAAGAGATGCCCTCAAACCCCGGACATCCTCTATTTATAACGAAGGGGTACGCAGCTAGCCGTTACGGACGACGCAGCGAAAATCACGCTGACCGGACGCTCCGGTCAGGGTGACCGGACGCGTCCGGTCACTACACGACAGCAAGAAACAGTGCGTGTCAGAACTAGCCGTTGCCCTGACCGGACGCGCTCCCGCGAATGACCGGACGCGACAGTGCCAGCGTCCGGTCACGTTCCAGTAAGCTCCCGTCGAGACCGGACGCGCCACGCGTCCGATCGTCACTCCACTGCTCTCTGCCCCTCTGGACGTCTGACCGGACGCTCCGGTTCCGTGAGGGATCGGACGCGCCGGTCGCGCGCTCTTCTTCTGCGCACAGGTGAACTGACCGGACGCGCTGGTCAGGCCAGACCAGCGTCCGGTCACAAACCCTAGTGCCGCGCCGCGTTGAACTGACCGGACGCGTCCGGTCAAACCGTGACCGCGTCCGGTGCAGCGTCCGGTCAACACAGTGACCGCCGTTCGCCTCCGTTTCTTTTCCAACTTTCGGCGTAGTAGAAAAAAGGCATTTCACTTCCCTAAAATGCGCCGAATCCCGCCTCGCAAGCTCGGCGGGAGGGAGAGAGGAACCCAAACTCCTCTCTACCGCTTAAACTCCACCGCCTTCGCAAATGTGCTAACACCACCAAGTGTACACCACAATGTGCATGTGTGTTAGCATTTCACAAACATTTTCAAGGCGTTATGTTGGCTCTCTACTAGATCCTAATGCATATGCTCAAGACATTGATCTAGTGGCACTTGATTTCCGAGCTAACTGTGATTACCCCTCTTGATAGTCGGCTATGTATCCTAAACCCGGTCAATCACTTCTCTATTCATCTTAGACCGGCAAAAGAAAAACCCTATGGTTATACCTTTGCCTTGTGCTCTTAGAACCTTCTCTTTCACTTGATCATCATGTCCATCATATTATGTGCATCTCCACCATGATCATCATTTCATGTCCATGCACCATTTCTTTGTGATCTTGTGGCCACCACTCCTTGCCATGTACACCTTCATCACATGTGTTGCTTATGCCTAACTCAAAACACTTAACACATGGCATTAGCAACTTGGTGTCATTAATTACCAAAACCAAACTTGGGCTTTCAATCTCCCCCTTTTTGGTAATTGATGACAACCATCATAAAGATATGAAATGAAATCAATTTTCAATTTTGATAGTATTAGCTCCCCCTACATATGTGCTTCCATGAGTTTGGTTCAATTGTGCACATATGTATGGATTTGAATTTTGGGAGTTACTACTATCAAATTGATGCTAAGGTATATAGAATGGACCTTTGAAGCGTGATACCAATCGGAGTTGCCTTTATATACCATCCTTAGCATCGAAGTAGCTAGACACCACTTGTAATACATCACTTGTAATGATCACAAACACTAAAGTACCCCGTGAGATCAACATTATAAGCAAAGGTGTCTAGATACCACTTGTAAAGCTACTCTTAACAAATCATCATTCAAGTTCTATTTCTAGCATACACCATACAATCATGAAGATGAATTTAAGCTTTGCAATGCAACAATTCATCATGTTAATGCACATACAAATGCAACAAATCATTCATGAGCTTGCTCCCCCTACTTGTGTGCTCAATTTTAATTGATCCCTTTCCAAAGTCATATCTTTTGCTTTCTCTCCCCCTTAGTAACTTAACTTTTTATCTTTGTGACTTTTCTATCTTTGTGACTTTTCTCTCCCCCTTTGTCAACAATCACCAAAAAGGTGCCAATTTTAGTGAGAGAATTAAGTCAATCAAAATGAGGGAGTCCAAATTATGGTTCAATCTAGATCACTTGCCTAGAATATGTAATTCGGTTTGATCCAAGGACAAGCTTCTTCACACCTCATAAAGTATAAGGGTTATCTTGACCATGTTGAATTACACATCGTGAGCTCATTTTCTAGATTCAACACTAGGTTTGCAAGCCCACAAACATGTCGTATGCTACCACTAGATCAATCAAACATAGAAGCAATAGTGGTACCATATATACATCAAAATCATTTGATTTTCATGAATGAGCCTATTTGTCATGCAAATATGTCTATATGTTCTAAGCATATCCTTAGCAAAGTATGGATGATATGTCAAACAACTTTACCTTGCTATGTCGGAGGAGAGGCATGTCATATAAGAAAGTGGGGGTGCACTCATTTCAAGTTGGAGAAGTCAAGTATGTTCAATTCATTCTTTAACTTGTAAAATCTTTTCTCATCAAGTGGCTTTGTGAATATGTCGGCTAATTGATCTTCGGTGCCAATGCTCTCAATGCTAATATCACCCTTTTGTTGATGGTCTCTTATGAAGTGATGCCTTATGTCAATGTGCTTCGTTCTTGAATGTTGAACCGGATTTTGTGTCATCTTGATTGCACTTTCATTGTCACAAAACAATGGCACATTCTTGAATTTTATTCCAAAGTCATTCAAAGTGGCCTTCATCCAAAGCAATTGTGCACAACAACTACCGGCACTAATGTATTCGGCCTCGGCGGTAGATAGCGCAACACTATTTTGTTTCTTTGATGACCATGAAACAAGAGACCTTCCAAGCAATTGACAAGTGCCACTTGTGCTCATTCTATCAATCTTGCATCCACCATAGTCGGAGTCCGAATATCCAATCAACTCAAAATTAGACCCCTTTGGAAACCATAATCCAACATCATGAGTGCCCTTAAGATATCTCAATATTCTCTTGGTTGCTTTCAAGTGACTTTCTCTAGGTGAAGCTTGATATCTTGCACACTTGCACACACTAAACATTACATCCGGCCTAGAAGCGGTGACATATAGCAAACTTCCAATCATAGACCGGTATTGCTTTTGATCTACCATGTTGTCACTTGCATCAATACCCAATTGATCATTTGTGCCCATTGGTGTACTCATTGGCTTAGCATCTTGTAATCCAAACTTCTTGATCATGTCCTTGATGTACTTCCCTTGACTTACAAAAGTGCCATTCTTCATTTGCTTGATTTGAAGTCCAAGAAAGTAACTAAGCTCTCCAATCATAGACATCTCAAACTCATTAGCCATCATATTTCCAAACTCTTCACAAAAGTCTTGGTTAGTTGATCCAAAGATAATGTCATCCACATAGATTTGCAACACAAACAAGTCATTTCCAAGCTTCTTAGTGAAGAGAGTGGTGTCAATCTTTCCCATCTTGAACCCTTTAGAGAGAAGAAAGTCCCTCAATCTCTCATACCATGCTCTAGGTGCTTGCTTCAAACCATACAATGCCTTCTTTAGCTTGTAAACATGGTTGGGCTTCTTGTCATTTTCAAAACCGGGAGGTTGCTCAACATAAACTTCTTCATTGATGTAACCATTGAGAAATGCACTCTTGACATCCATTTGATAGAGCTTGATGTTGTGTGCACAAGCATATGCTAATAAGATTCTAATTGCCTCCAATCTTGCAACCGGTGCATATGTCTCTCCAAAGTCAAGACCCTCAACTTGAGTGTATCCTTGTGCTACTAATCTTGCTTTGTTTCTCACAACTACACCATCTTGATCTTGCTTGTTTCTAAAGACCCACTTAGTACCAATCACATTATAATTCTTCGGCCTTTCAACAAGTTTCCAAACTTGATTTCTAGTGAAGTTGTTTAGCTCTTCATGCATGGCATTTACCCAATCGAAATCTTTCAATGCATCTTCTATTTTCTTAGGTTCTTCAAGTGACACAAATGAGTAGTGTTCACAAAAGGATGCTAATCTTGATCTAGTTTGAACACCACTTTGAATTCCACTAATGATTTGATCCAATGGATGATCTCTTGCAATGCTAGTAGGTTGGAGTATTGGGAGTTGATTGCTTCCACTTGTTTGACCTTGATCTTGCACTTCATCATGAGAACCACTAGAGCTTGCTTGATTTGTATCAATGTGTACACTTTGGTTGATCACATGAATATCATCATCATCAACTTGCCTTGGCCTAACATCACCAATGTCCATGTTCTTCATTGCATTTGACAATTGATCTCCTCTCACATCATCAAGGTTTTGAGCTTCATTTTGAGATCCTTGGGTTTCATCAAACTCAACATCATGAACTTCTTCCAAGGTGCCATTTGTGAGATTCCAAACTCTATATGCTTTGCTTGTGGTAGAATAACCAAGTAAGAACCCTTCATCACATTTCTTTTCAAACTTGCTCAATCTAGTGCCTTTCTTGAGAATATAGCATTTGCAACCAAACACTCTAAAGTATGCAATATTGGGCTTTCTTCCATTCAATAGCTCATATGGTGTCTTTCCAAGCTTCCTATGGCAATAGAGACGGTTGCTACAATAGCAAGCCGTGTTGATGGCTTCACTCCAAAATGAATGACTCACATTGTATTCACTAAGCATTGATCTAGCCATGTCAATCAAAGTTCTATTTTTTCTTTCAACTACACCATTAGATTGAGGAGTATATGTTGGTGAGAATTGATGTCCAATACCGAGATCATCACATAATTTCTCAATTCTTGTGTTCTTAAACTCACTACCATTGTCACTTCTAATCTTCTTGATAGTTGTCTCAAACTCATTTTGCACTCTCTTGACAAAAGACTTGAATAGATCATAAACATCACTTTTGTCATAGAGAAAGAACACCCAAGTGTATCTAGTGTAGTCATCCACTATCACGAAACCATACTTGTTGCCACCAATACTAGTGTATGTTGTTGGCCCAAACAAGTCCATGTGCAATAGCTCAAATGCTTTTGATGTGCTCATTTCACTCTTACTAGGATGTGTATTTCCAACTTGTTTGCCGGCTTGACAAGCACTACATGGTTTATCCTTTTCAAAAGTCACATCTTTCAAGCCTCTAACTAAGTCATGCCTCAAAAGTTTGTTCAATTGTTTCATTCCAACATGACCAAGCCTTCTATGCCACCACCATCCCATACTAGATTTGCTAAGCAAGCATGATGTCAATTGTGTCTCACTATCATTGAAGTCAACCAAGTACAAGCTACCATGTCTAAATCCTTTGAATATCAAATTTGATCCATCAACACTAATGACTTCAACATCATCACTACCAAATATGCACTTGAAGCCAAGATCACAAAGTTGTGCCACCGATAAAAGATTGAAATCCAAGCTCTCAACTAGCAACACATTAGATATGCTCATGTCATTTGAAATAGCAATTTTACCAAGCCCCTTGACTTTACCTTTCTTGTTGTTGCTGAAAGTGATAGCATCAAAACCACTATTTTGACTTGTATCAATTGATTTGAACATACAAGAATCCCCGGTCATATGTTGAGTGCACCCACTATCAAGCACCCAATGCCTTCCTCCGGCTTTGTAATTGACCTACAAGACAAGATCAATTCCTTTTAGGTACCCAAACTTGTTTGGGTCCTCCAAGGTTAGTGACCAAGCTCTTTGGTACCCAAATGACTTTCTTCTTTGAGCTCATCCATGGTGTACCAATGAACTTAGCATGAACACCATTTATATCCTTGGTAAGTATATAGAAAGAATCAAACTTAATTGAGGATACATTAGCTTTGGATTTCTTGTTCATGCAATGTTGCTCTATGTGACCAACTTGCTTGCAACTTTTGCAATAGCTACCATTGTTCTTCACAAAATGAGTCTTGTGAGGAGCAAAAGCGGCCTTGCCTTTCTTGGGGTTATAGCCCAATCCCTCTTTGTAGAGAGAAGCTCTTTGGCTACCCAAGCACATAAGCAAGCGGTCCTCACCACCATAAGCCTTAGCTAAGGTGTGATTGAGCTCTTTTACCTCCTTCTTGAGATTTTCATTCTCAACTATAAGTGTGGAGTCACAAGTGAAACCATCACTACTAGATGAGGATGATGTAGATGAGCTACATGAAGGGTTAGTGGGAGCAATAACAATAGGCTTATGACAAGATTCATCAATTATATCATATGATATGCCTATGTTGCAAGTTTTAGCTTTCTCAACATTAGTTGGCATGTTTTCACATTTTTCAACTAGAGAGGAATGAGCTTCTTCAAGCTTGGTGTGAGACTTTTGAAGCTTCTTATGGTCTACCTTTAGACTCTCATAAGATGCTCTAAGCTCATCAAAAGTTTCTTCTAGCTTGGCCCAAGCATCATGAGCAATCTCAATGTTCTTCACTTGCTCAAAGGTCTTGTCATCTAGTGCCTCATGAAGAGCACTAATGGCAATGTCATTGCATTGGAGCTTCTTCTCTTCCACCGGTGTAGGTGCTTCCGGATTAGCAACCTCAAATTTTGTTTCGGTGACCTTCCACACTTCTCTATAGATTGACTTGAGGTGTGCGGTCATCTTAACCTTCCAATATGCATAATTTGTGCCATCAAAGTGAGGTGCCTTTTTGGTGTTGTTGATGTGCAAGCTTAATTGAGCCATTTCTTTTTCACCGTAGGTTGTTAAGCCTCAAATAAACGGTGCCTCGGCTCCGATACCACTTGTAAGGTCCAAAAGGCTAGAGGGGGGGGGGTGAATAGCCTATTTAAAAATCTACAAGCTTCACTAAGCAACCACGTTAGTACAAAAGATGGCTATGCTAATTCTAGCACTAGCTCAACTATACTATGCAAGCCACCTATACAATTCTAGTGAAGCATGGCTATGATCTCTAATACACACCAACAAGACTAAGTCACTAAGCTACTTACTCCTATGTGATAAAGGCTACACTAGGACTAGTACAAGAAAGTAGAGAGCAAGTGACTTGATTCTTATACCAACGATGTAGAGAAGTAATGCACTCGAAGAATCAATCACAATGATCAACCACAAGAGAAATCCTCGGCAAAGAGATGACACAAGATTTTTACCGAGGTTCACTTGCTTCCCGGCAAGCTACTCCTCGTTGTGGCGATGCACCCACTTGTCGGTTCGCGAGCTAATCGACTATCAAGAGTCGAGCCCTCGGCGGGCGCCGCACAACCGCACACAAGATGGGGATCCTCCAAGCCACGAGCTCCACTAGAGTATCCAATTTGTGAACTCCCGTGGGGAAGGATCAAGAACCCCTTACAACACTTGGTGAGGGCTCCAACAATCTCCAATTGCGAGCTCAATCACCTCCGCTGCTCCAAGCCGTCTACCGTGTCGGGAAACACGGAAGAGTAACAAGAAATCCGCAGCAACTCGAAGATCAAGTGCCTCTAGAATGCAACTCTCAAGCAATGCACTTGAATCTCACTCAATCTCACTCAAGATGTGCAACCAAGCAAAGAGATGAGTGGAGGGGTTGTTCTCTAGCTCAAAGGATGTCTCTAGGTCTCAAAATGTGCAAGAGATGCCCTCAAACCCCGGACACCCTCTATTTATAACGAAGGGGTACGCAGCTAGCCGTTACGGACGACGCAGCGAAAATCGCGCTGACCGGACGCTCCGGTCAGGGTGACCGGACGCGTCCGGTCACTACACGACAGCAAGAAACAGTGCGTGTCAGAACTAGCCGTTGCCCTGACCGGACGCGCTCCCGTGAATGACCGGACGCGACAGTGCCAGCGTCCGGTCACGTTCCAGTAAGCTCCCATCGAGACCGGACGCGTCCGATCGCACGTGACCGGACGCGCCGCGCGTCCGATCGTCACTCCACTGCTCTCTGCCCCTCTGGACGTCTGACCGGACGCTCCGGTTCCGTGAGGGACCGGACGCGCCGGTCGCGCGCTCTTCTTCTGCGCACAGGTGAACTGACCGGACGCGCTGGTCAGGCCAGACCAGCGTCCGGTCACAAACCCTAGTGCCGCGCCGCGTTGAACTGACCGGACGCGTCCGGTCAAACCGTGACCGCATCCGGTGCAGCGTCCGGTCAACACAGTGACCGCCGTTCGCCTCCGTTTCTTTTCCAACTTTCGGCGCAGTAGAAAAAAGGCATTTCACTTCCCTAAAATACGCCGAATCCCGCCTCGCAAGCTCGGCGGGAGGGAGAGAGGAACCCAAACCCCTCTCTACCGCTTAAACTCCACCGCCTTCGCAAATGTGCTAACACCACCAAGTGTACACCACAATGTGCATGTGTGTTAGCATTTCACAAACATTTTCAAGGCGTTATGTTGGCTCTCTACTAGATCCTAATGCATATGCTCAAGACATTGATCTAGTGGCACTTGATTTCCGAGCTAACTGTGATTACCCCTCTTGATAGTCGGCTATGTATCCTAAACCCGGTCAATCACTTCTCTATTCATCTTAGACCGGCAAAAGAAAAACCCTATGGTTATACCTTTGCCTTGCGCTCTTAGAACCTTCTCTTTCACTTGATCATCATGTCCATCATATTATGTGCATCTCCACCATGATCATCATTTCATGTCCATGCACTATTTCTTTGTGATCTTGTGGCCACCACTCCTTGCCACGTACACCTTCATCACATGTGTTGCTTATGCCTAACTCAAAACACTTAACACATGGCATTAGCAACTTGGTGTCATTAATTACCAAAACCAAACTTGGGCTTTCACACGCACTCAGCAGCAAAGCTTCTGCCAAAGTGAGGAAACCAGAGCGGAAACGACGGCAAAGCATCCGCCAAGGAACAACGACGGCAGAGCATCCGTCAAGGAGAGCGCGAGCGGCCAAGCATCCGTTGCAAAGAACCGAAGTGAAGAGCAAGTTAAGGCATACATAGGCACAACACAGAGACACCTCGGCGGGAGGATCGGCATGGCATGGCAGGCGTGCTCCAACAAGGCCTTCAAGAATGGAATGACATCCGTGGATGCCAACAATGTTGAAAGAAGCGCACGAGGACTTTCGTCCTAGAACCTGCCCCGTCTCCCGCGACGAGTAGTAACTACGACGTCGTCTCCAAGAAGAACATGACGCAGACCGCGCCACCACCGCCGGCCTAAAGCATGAAGCCAGGTAGGGTTTTCGCCCAGAAACGACTCGACGGCAGACGGGCAGGAGGGGCTGACACCGGAGCAGGCCCCAGGTAGCAGTCGGGGGAGCCTAGGCCAGGCCACCACCGGCCAGCTGGGGGAGGAAGCCGCAGCCAGTGGGAGGCCCCAGCACAGGCTGACCATGACCACCAGGGAGGGGAACGACCCAGAGGGCCCGGACCGCCCCGCTGGCCAGCCGGCCCACCGGAGCATCGCCACCTGCAGGCACCACATGCTCCAGGCCACCTCCGCGCAAGGGGCATAGCCAGCGACCGCCATCGCCACAGAGGCAGGGAGCCACCCAGCCAGCCACGCCCCAAAACGCTACACCTAGATCCGGTGAAGGGGAGGGCGGATCCGGTCCCAGGGGCCCCGGATCTGGCCCGCTGGCCGGCCAAACTGCCGGAGATGCTTGAGGTAGAAGAGGGCAGGGTGGAGGAGGGGTGGGTATGGAGGGAGGAGGAGGAGAGAGGAAGCAACAGTGCCTCTGCTTTGGGCCGTCGTGGGCCGCCGCCGCCGCACGCCGGAGGGGGGCAGCGGCGACCAAAGGGGCGCCGGGAGGGGGGCTCTGGTGCGGCGGCGGCTGGCCGCCCGAGTCGCCCCGTGGGGGGGGGGGCGCTCGGGGGAGCTAAACTGAAAGGAGAAGGCCTCTAGAAACACTCCTGGCTAGGCGGCTTACTTTCAGTTTCGGTTGGAGGCAAACACGAAGCGCAGACAAGCAAGACAGTGGAACGCGCGCCCTTGCTTGCTTTGGAGCTAAACCGTACCGCCACACTGTGGTTTGCAGAGGTGGTTGTTGAATCACGCGCGTCGTCGATGGGTCAGGTAAATGGAAGACAAGACGCACCCATCCGTCGCCGGTAAACGGCTAGTGCTTTCCTTGCTTGCTCGTTTCTCTACGGTAGGAGTCGGTAGATATGGGGCGGTGAAAGGAAAGGAACGAGGAGGGAAAAGGCAGGCAGCTCCATCCCGCCGATCTCTCCATCCACTACCACTACCACTAGTGCTAGCGCAGTCCGCAGTCGTACAATGGCAGCAGCAGGCGCCGGCCAGAGGTCGGGAAAGGCCAACGGGAAAGGCACCAACTTTTGCATTTTTGGCAGGAGGAGGCAAAGGCTAGAGGGCGGCAGATGGGATGGGAATATTCAAATCAAAGAACGATAAAAATACAAAAGTGCGTGCCGGGGAGGGGGGTTGATAGAGAGATGGCAACAAAAGCAGCGCCACAACCAAGAGACGATGAGAGATCGAGAGAACAATCAGAGGAGAGGCCGAGAGGCAGGCAGCAGCACCGGTGAACAACGCATGAGAGTTCGGAAGAGTATACTACTACGTACTAGTACTAGCAAGCAATCCGGAGTGGACTAGCGTGCAATGCAGTAGAGTAGCTGGGCCATGCCACATTGCCACGGCAGGTTTAGCCTTGTTCGTTTGAGCTATTCAGCGGAATTAACAGTCATCCAGCAGTGTTTTTCTCTCACAACAAACCAGCGAATAATACTTTCAGCTACAATAAACCAGCGAAACGAACAGGCTGAAAGATGGACGTGAAATTTCGTGCCACGCCGCGCCGTTTCGTTGGAGACTGCAGATGCATCAGCAGGCACAATGGAACATGAGATGGATAGTTGGATACGGGCTTTTGGTTTGGGTACGGTAGCGCAGCGATTTCTGATGAGGGCAGACCAGGGCAGGAGCAGGACGGACGACCGCCGTCGGTGGCGGGGCGCCTCGTCCCGCCGGCACGCGGACGAATGAACCCGGTGGCATGGTGATGGTGCAACTGCCTCCTGCCTTGGAGTCCGTGGTGACCAACTTTTGGAGAGTGTTTTTCGTTGGCTGGCCCGGTGCACCTAAAGTTGCCTGCTGCATTGGCCAAAAAGGAAGAGAAGCAAATATGCCTGCACGTTGTTAATGGCGCGCTTTATACTAGCACGGACGTCTTTGACTCTTTGTCAAGTGGGGTAATTGTACAAATATATGCATGCGTTTTAAGGAGGAGACGTACGCACGCAGAGCTAGCTATTGAGTACGGAATACCATATCGCCCTGGGCCGTACTACGTGGCTATCTAAAGATATGCAATCTGTTGGCCACAACGGGAGGACAGCGAGGCCACGGTGGCAAAAAAGATGTCGACCGTCCGATTGGTGGCGGACGGTGGTGCTTTCGCTGACCAGAGCGTTGGAATAGGAGTGGGCCAGCGTCCGTATAGGTCTGCCGCCGTTGTCGTCCGCCCACTGGCCACTTGGGTTCGTTGTCGAGCGCCGGTTGGGTGAAGCGCAAGGGCCTAGTGGCAGCCTCGCCTCGAAAAGCCGCTTTTTGCCGGTCCTTGCGGGTGGGCGTGCGGATGGAGTGGATGTTGGGTTGCGCGTGGCATGCCGTCGCTGCCTGGTGGGGACATCTGTGGACGAGGCCCCGTGTGTCAGTGTCGTTTTCTAGGGCCGCACCGCAATGTTCTTCGTTTTGGTTCGCTCGTCCGCTTGGTCCCTGGATAAAGACGCCGTTCACCCCTCCCTTTTCGTTTCCCCTCCGTTCCGCCGGCTGCGTGAGGTGCGTTAACCCTCTGCTATTCCCTTCCTCGGTTTCCCTGGTTGTCTTTCCCGGCCGCTGCTGGATTGCTGGTCGACAACGCTGCTGCCGTCGACGACGTTTTGACGCCGCTTCGTTTTGTAGGGTGTTGCGGCTGCTGGATCTGTTTCCGTTGGCGAGCTGTGCGAGGCCTGCGTCGGGCGGGCGGCCGAGCTGAGCCAGGATCGTTGCTGCTGAGTGCCCGCGTCTTCTTGCTTCCTTGCGTCCTCCTTGTCCTGGTACGGGCTTCTCAGATCTTGTGCTATTGCATTACCAGTTTCGTGCTCACATTGCTGCTCGATGAAATGTCTGACATCCTCGACTTTTTTTCCTTTTTGCGGGATTGTTTTTTTGGTTTTGCCATATGTGGCCTTTTTGCCGTGTTGCGTTTTTCCATCTTTACTTTCTTCGTCTTTATTTTGGGGAAAAATTCCACCTTCTCACGGCTTACAGACCGGATCGATGTTTGCGGTGGGAGCGTCCTACCTCTCCCTGCTACAGATTGTGGCGGCCAAGTGTGGCCTACCATATGCCTCCGTCGTGTTTGAGGTAGCAGGAGATGGGTCGCCTGCCTATGGAGTTGAAGTGGATGTGCCCTGTGCCGGTGCCGTTATGGCACGCCGGAGTTTTTTCTTTTGGGCACCTCCAGGAGAGTTCTCAGGTTGGGGCTACGAGCAGGCTGCTCTGCAGGCCATAGCATTCTTGCAGAGGCTGTATGGATTTGTTGTTGTAGACTACAGTTTCCAGGGTGTAGTTCTGTACAGTAGGATTGCTCGTGATGCGGTGTCTGTTGCTGCAACGGCAACTGAAATTCTGAGTAGGATAGCTAGAGAACGGCAGGATTTGGCATTGCAGTCTGATTATTTGACTAGGAAGGTCTCCTTACTCAATTTTCTTATTTAGTGCCTTTTATTGTAGGCTGGAGAGTGTTTGTACTTTTGAATTTTTCAGCTTGTAGACTAAAGAGATAAATAAGTTTATCTGGTACTGCTTTCCATAAGGTCTTCCAATGGTGCTAGATGATTCTGAGTCTTGCTCCGGTGGTGCCCATGGAGGAGCCAGTATGTTGTGCCCCTTGTTGCTTTCCTGGGTGATCCAGAGGGCTGCTATGTGGTTGCAGTAGACATGCATTGATAGTGTTTTTGCGTTTTGCGTTCGTAGCTTCTTCGTCGTCTACAGCTATGGCTACGGTACAGCGTCCAAGAAAGAGAAAGTGTAGGTGACATGTAGTACAGTTTGTGGATGCAGTTATCTGTGTGTTTATATGTAATATAGGCATAATTGTTTGGTTTTTTTACCTTATAGCCGGCGGTGCCTACTATGCACCTCTGAAATTCACACCTGCTGAGTGTCGGCGTAAGAGAAAGAAATATCTAGACCAGAAAAAAATGGTAAAAGCAGGACAGATGTTAGGTTCTTTAGGTGCCTTCTCTGCTTCTATGGGATGCGGTCGCTTCACCCAGGAGTACATTGAGGCACTAAAAGGTTTGTTTTGCTGTAGGGGTAGGTTCATGCTGTATTTCATTTCTATAGTGAGATTCCTGGTGCTGATTGTGTGTTGCTTTTGTGTTTATCTGTTTTGTGTGTGCCTGCTTCAGCCGCTGTTTGGTGCCCAGCTACTTATTCCGGTCGTTCCAGTTATGGCGCCCCAGAGTATCGATGTCGATGTTGCGGCGCTATGTTTTGGTTGCATGAGTGTGTTCGGGGAAACTCCAATTTTAGAGATGGTCAGATCGTTTACAATAGATGTTGTAAATCCGGCAAGGTTGACATACCCCCTTTTAGAGAACGCCCTGAGCCGCTAAAATCCTTGGCTAGATTTGATAGTGATGCTAGGTGTAGACGTTTCCTAAAGAATATACGACAGTATAATTGTTTGTTTGCTTTCACGTCCATGGGTGCAAACGTAGACAGATCTATGAACGACGGTCGTGGACCTCCTGTGTTTAAAATATCTGGCCAGGTTCATCATCGTATAGGATCCCTTCTCCCTGACCATGGTGACCCCCCAAAATTTATTCAGCTTTATATATACGATACAGCGAACGAGGTCAGGAACAGGCTACATGCGTTGAACCCAGATGAACGGCCTTCTGAACCTTTGGAGCCGTCTGCTGTTCAGGGATTGCTAGAGATGCTAGATGATCATAATCCCTTGGCTAGGCAGTTTAGATTGGCGAGAGATAGGTTAGAAGAAAGTGGCGATGAAGAGTTCATAATCAGGATTGTGGGGGCGAGAGAAGGGGACCCGGTTCAGTATAACCTTCCTACTGTTGATCAGCTCGCAATGCTTGTCGTTGGTGATTTTTCTTTAGACACTTTTCAGAGAGATATAGTGGTGCAAGCTAGATCTGGTCAGCTGCAGCAAATTTCCTCCTTGCATCCTGCCTTCATGGCTCTGCAGTACCCTCTTTTGTTTCCCTATGGCGAGCGTGGCTACCAGGTGGGCGTGGTCTATGCTGGTGTAAATCCGGATAGCAAGAAAAAACGTGTTAAGATGACCATGCAAGATTACTTCCGTTATATGTTTCACTATAGAGCAGACCAGCCCAATCCCTTTTTGTGCTATGGTGCTCTATCTACCCAGGCTAAGATTGATGCACGTGCTTCTATCGATGAGAATAGACTATGGTATATAATCAACAATCAGAAAAAACTACGTGTAGAGACCTTACAAGGCATAGTAGATGCCGTTGATCGTGGTTGTGTGGATGGAAACGAAATTGGCAAAAAAACTGTCCTACCGGCTTCACACACCGGCGGTAGACGGTACATGATCCAAAATTATCATGATGGAATTGCAATCTGCAGGGTCTATGGCCCGCCTGATTTTTTTACAACATTCACATGCAACCCAAAGTGGCCAGAGGTTGTGGCAGCCCTATCTTTTGAGCCTGGTCAGAAACCAACCGATAGAGCAGACTTAGTGGTTAGAGTCTACAATATGAAACTGGAAGAGCTCCTCAGTGATATAAGAAATGGTTCCGCTTTTGGTCCTGTCAATGCCGGTAGGTTCCTATAGTGACTCGGTGTTCTCCTACACTGAAAGCCTTGTCACTTTTGCCACTATTTGATACTATTTTTTTTTGTCTGTTTGCTTATTTAGTGCTCCACACTATCGAGTTCCAGAAGCGTGGGCTGCCTCATGCTCATATTATTGTTTGGCTAGCTCACGACACCTCGCATCCAAGTCCTGCCTTTATAGACAAATTTATAAGTGCTGAGATTCCTGATCCAATCAGAGATCCTCTTGGATATGCGTTAGTGGCCGAACATATGATGCATGGCCCTTGTGGACCAAAACATGAAACTTGCCCCTGTATGAAGAACGGTAAATGTTCGAAAAAATTCCCGCAAAGGTACCAAGATGCAACAAGTGTTGATGAAAATGGTTTTGCTATATACAAAAGACCTACCAATGGAAGATTTATTGAAAAAGGTTCAGCACGGTTAGACAACGGTTGGGTTGTGCCATATAACATGTTCTTCCTAAAAAAATATCAAGCTCATATAAATGTAGAGTGGTGCAATAAAGGGATATTTATTAAATATTTGTTTAAATATGTTACCAAAGGGCCCGATCGTGGTAAGGTTTATATACAAAGAGTGAGAAATGGCGAACCAGCTCCCTATGATGAACAGACAAAAACAATCAATGAGGTAAAAGAGTACTTAGATTGTCGGTATATATGCGAACAGGATGCTTGCTGGCGTGTTTTTGGTTTGATATCCATAGACATCATCCGTCTGTGGAAAGGCTACTTGTACATCTTCCAGATGACAACTGCATAGTGTATGATGAAGATGTTGACATAGCTGATGTTGCCTCCCAAGAATTTCTTCGCAGAACAATGTTGACTCAGTGGTTTGTGGCTAATCAATATAATCCTGCCGCTAAAGATATTTCCTACTGTGAATTTCCTTCCATGTGGACGTGGGATGCTTCTTCTAGATCTTGGAACCGTAGACGGCGAGGGACCGGTAAAATAGGCCGCATCTATTATGTACATCCATCGGTAGGCGAGAGGTACTTTCTTAGAATGTTACTGCTTGTGGTCAAAGGCGCTTGTAGCTATGAGGACGTTAGGAGATACAACACAGTTCTGTATCCTACGTTCAAAGAAGCATGCAGTGCCCGTGGCCTCCTCGGTGATGACAAAGAGTGGTATGATGCTTTTGATGAGGCCGCTGCCTGGGCAACGTCTGCACAACTTAGAAAACTATTTGTTACTATGGTCTTATTTTGCGAGGTAAATGATGAACATGCTTTTTTTGAAAAGGTTTGGAAACTTTTGGCCGATGATATACAGTACCACGTTAGAGAAGTTATCGGTAACTCTGAATACCAGATACCTGACACAGATCTTAGGGACTATTTGCTTGATGATCTTTCAACTCTTTTTTCAAAAAAATGGTGTAAGAATGAGAGACCAAAACCTACCTGTCAGAAGCAATAGGTCAGACTCTATTTCTGGTAATAGGCTTATCGAGGATGAGGTATCGTATGATGCTGCAGAATTAATGCCGGTGGCCAAGTCTTTGGTGCAGAAACTGAATGAAGAGCAGCTTGTTGCCTTCAACTCAATTACGGAGACAGTTCTAAATGATAGGCCAGGATTTTTTTTGTGTCTGGTTATGGAGGTACTGGGAAAACTTTTCTCTAGGGGGCTATAGTTACCTGGTTACGTGCGCATGAAAAGATTTGTCGGTGTTCGGTCCCGAGGGGGTTCTAAACCGACGAGTGAGTGCTGCGTGTCCCTATCCTGGATGGTGATGCAAGGAGAACACACGGGGGTTTATCCTGGTTCGGGCTGAAGAAGGCCCTACGTCCAGCGGGGGGAGAGAGTTTTGTATTTCCTTGCACCAAGGTGCTTGTGTAGGGGTAACAAGCTTGCGAGAGAGGGCGGTGAACCCAAGTCTCAAAGAGAGAAAGAGTACAAAGATGATTGCTTGAGATGTTGATCTCTGTCTTGTGTCTTGCCTGTCGTCCGTCTCCCTTGGTAGGGTCCTGGCCGGTCCTTTTATAGGGTAGGAGGAGGTTAGGACGCCGGGGAGCCCTGAGGTGACGTTTTGTTGATCCCTGTAGGAGTGACTGTGGCGATGTGCCCTGGGGATGGCCGGCCATCCCTGGGCACCATGGCGACGTAGGGGACGAGACGGCGAAATGACCCGGAGCGCCGTGCCATGCCGTCCTTCCTTCTCTGTTGAACTGTGCTGAGCGTCGAGGCCAGGTCAAGGTAGGGTCAAGGTCGGACGGATAAGGTCGAATCCCCGAGATTGCGGAATACGGGCCTTGTCGTATCCTCCCTTGAGGGTGACTGACGGTAAACAGTGCACGGTAAGGTGTGTATAGTGACAGGTTTCACCTCCCATCACGGGATGGGCGGTAAAACAGTGAGGGCTGACACCGGCATTGCTCCCACGTCGATCCTGGTTGCGACCATACCGGTAGGTGGTAGTAGGTAATCGCATTAAATGCTCTGACTTCTGTCCTGGGGCAGGTGAAGTGAAGGGGTCGAGCGCCCTGACCCGGGGTCACGCGAGTCGAAGTTTTTCCATTGGGCGAACGAGCCTCGTGCGAGTCGGAGTGTGGTCGAGGTGCCCCATCGTGCGGGACGGGGCGCGGTCGAGGCGTTCCCGTCGAGGGTGCCTCGTACGAGTCGGAGCCGGGGCGCGGTCGAGGCGCTCCGTCGAGCTGGCCTCGTACGAGACAGACCTGATATGCGGTTTGAGGTGGGCTGCGTTTTGCTGTGGCTTAGTCATTTTTGTCTTTTATTATCGATGGCTGTGGGTACCCCCATACTGTTGGTACCGACAGTAGCCCCTGAGCCTTTGGATGAGTGTAGGATCACTCTCCTAGAGGTTTGTTGGTTAGTGAACTGGAGTCGTAGCGTCGTAGTTTTTTCCGGTGGGGGCGCGCGAGCGCACCCGCCGGGTGTAGCCCCCGAGGCCTCGATGGAGTGTTGAGACTCCTCCGAGGTCTTTTATGCGTTCTATTGGGGGATGGTTTCTTGTTGTGGCGTGATCCGTGCCTTTTTGTTCGGAGTACGACTCGTTGCGGTCGAGCCCCCGAGCCTCGTACGCACGAGGTCGATCAGAGTCCCGACCATCTTCTATCGTTCAACCCTCACGCTCCCCCTTTAGGAAGGAGGAGGAGGGGTGGGGAACGCCGTACTACCCCTGTTTGGGCGAGTTCCGACGATCTCCGGTGAGCTACTATAGGGGGAATTCGAGTGTGAGCCCGTGCTCCAGTCGTTAGGAGTCGGCTAGTGGCCCGGAGGCGCTCTCAAAAATGCCAAAGAGTGGTCGTGTGGATCTCGATTCCCTGCGACGGGGTTCGAGGGCTCGGTGCCTCCCTCGAGGGGATTCCTACATCGACCTCCTTCTTCAGCCTCGAATACGTCCTGGGGTGCCTCGAGAGCGTGGCTCGAGCCCTGGCCATGCACGGGCGCATCCCTAGTCGTCCCTAACTCTGTCGCTCGAGGGCAGCTGTCGAACCCAGGTCGAGGGCCAGCTTCCGCTCCCTCGAGACTTATGGTGGGCTCGGAGCCCGTTTACCAGGTACCTAGGAATATCCGTCCACGGATCCTACCCCGCCCGTTAGCTGGGCGCGCCTTTTCAGGGGAGAGAGCGAGATCGGCGCGGTAGTGGGCGACGTGGCGTATGGTTACGACGTGGGGGGACGGCCACGTGCCCAACTCCTACGAGATTGAGGGAAACGGTTAGGTAAGAGCATTAAATGCGGGAAACCGCTCCTACCTTTTTGCGCGGCCGTTGGGCTTCTGTCGGGGCTATAAAAACAAGGCCTAGGGGTCTACCTCCCCTACGGGTCCTTTGCGTTCTTGCATCCTTTGCCTCAGACAGCCCTGTGCCTCTTGTGCTCTCCGCCCACATCCAGCGCCGCCGCCATCACGCCCTCTTCGTCCACACAACCCTCCATAGCGCCAATGGCAGGAAAGAATCGGATCCTCCCCGCCGACGACTGGGCCGCCTCTTCGGTGACAGAGAGGAGGTTGGAGGAGCTGGTCGAGGATGGGCTGCTACGGCCGAGGACAAGCCGGTCGTGGCCGGAGTGGGTTGCGCCGCCATCCGACCACCGGGAGCCGGCACCCCCCGAGGGATACGTGGTGAGCTTCATCTGCTTCCAAGAGCGGGGGTTCGGCGTGCCGGCAACCGTCTTCATGCGCGTGCTCCTCCACTACTACCGGGTGGAGCTGCACCACCTCGCCCCAACGCCGTTGCACAGGCCGCCATCTTTGCGGCGGTCCGTGAGGGTTACCTAGGGGTGGAGCCACAGTGGAATCTGTGGCTCCACCTTTTCAAGGCAGAGCTCTTCGCCAAGAAGGCGGGGGAGAAAGGACATCGGTGCGCAGTTCGAGCGGGGAGCTGCGTCCTGCAGGTGAGGTCGGGTCGGGCAGATCTGTACATCCCGGCCCATCTCATCTCCTCGAACAACAGTTGGCACGACGGCTGGTTCTACCTCCGCAATGACGAGAGTCAGTTGCCGAGGTACATCGGCCGGGTGCTGACCGCCCGAGAGGAGAACTGGACCTACGGAGTCCCGGAGGCCGAGAAGCCGCGTCTGGATCCACTGCTGGCGGCGCTACAGCAGCTCCGTCTATGGGGCTTGACGGCGGTGGCGGTGGCCACGGCGTTTCACCGACGCAGGGTGATGCCGCTGTGCCAGCGTCGCCTCCGCCTCGACCAGATGACTCCGGAGGCGCCACTGGAGGGGAGTCGGATGTCACACGAGTCCCTCACCCTCGAGGAGGTCCTCCGGCGGGCGGGCCGGATGGTGGGGAACTTCAAGGTGGACGAGGTCGACAAGGTCCCCATGCGACCTACCCTGGGGTTCGAGCCCGTGGTAAGTGTCTTTGGCTGGTACGTTCATTTGTTTCGTTTATTTTTGGATTCCTCTGATTTAGTCGAGGCCGATGCGCAGGATCTGTCCGCGTTGCGGGAGACACGGCCGCCAGTCCCAGAGGACCGGCCCGCCCGGGAGGCTCGACGCCAGCACGCGTCCCAGCAGAAAGCAGACCAAGGAGACGACCAAGAAGCGGCAGATCCGCAAGGCCAAGGAGAAGGAGGCGCTGAAGAAAATTTGGCGCCAGTAGGCCCTCGACGGGCTCCCCCTCGCAGAGTCCCCCTCTCAGATAGTCTCGGGGGAGAATGATGACGGCAGCGATGGTGATGACGACGATGCCCTATCGCGGTACGACGCCGCGACCGGTTTGGGGGATCTCCCTGACATTTGTCCGCTGTTGGAGCCCGTCGGGGGGTTGTCCTCATCGGTCGTGGTGGTCGAGGAGGCGGAGGAAGAGGTGGAGAAGGAGGCGGGCCCCTCGACGGGAGGGGCCGCCTTATCCCGGACCCAGCAGGAGGGGTTGACCGGGCTACCCCCACCGGTCCAGGCCCCGCAGGCTCAGGCGGAGGCTGGAGCAGTGGCGCCGGCGTCATCATCGGCGGCGCCACCGGCGGGCGTGAGGACCCGGGGCCAGCTGGCCTCGGAGGTGCAGAGGACCCAGGGCGGCCCTCTGGCCAGGGCCCCAAGGAGTGCCCGGCCCACCGGTGGGTCGGCCGCGAGGCCACCACCGGCAGCGCCGGGAGGTTCGGATCGGTCGGGATCGAGGCCCTTGGTGCCGCTTTCCGGGTAAGTGTCTATGCTTCGCTTTCTTGCCTTCCACCGGAACCGTTTTCCGACGTTTCTTCTCGCTTTGTAGGTTTAAGCGAAAGGCGGAGCTGATGGGGCTGACCCCCGCAAAGTCGCTTCGGGCGAGCGCCGTCGTCATTAATCGGACGGTGGCGTAGGATTCCGACTGGATCCAGAGGCTTGAGGCTGCGAAGGAGCGGCTGAAGCAGTAGGAGGCGGTGGCCCAGGCGGAGGCAGGTGCCTCGGCGGTCGCCGGTTCTGACCCTGCCGCACAGGGGTCAGGACTGGCGGAGGTGGTGGCGCCCAGCACGGGCGAGGCGGAGCCCAGGCCGTCGTCGACGGCCGAGGCTGCCGTTGAGGCCGCAACGGCCGAGGCATCCGTCAGCGACGCGGAGCGGGCGGATGCGGACGTGGTTATGGAGGAGGTCCCGCCGGCAGCGGGACGGGAGGTGGCACAGCCGGGAGAGCCGCAGCCGCAGCAAGACCTGTCAGCGGAGCCGGCGGCTACGGTGGAGGGTGGGGTCGTCGAGCCCCCGCCCGAGGTCCCAGAGGAAGAGGTGCCGGCGGTCGAGGGACCGGCCCCAGCGGAAGCTTCGACGCCAGCCACGGTCGACCTCACCCTCGACGATTCCCCCTGGATAAGGGGAAGCAGGTGGTCGGAGTCAAGGGGGTCGAGGCCGTGGACCGAGCTGGTCCCTCGGCGGCGGTTGGCGAGGCGGGAGCCGCGGGTGAGGCCGGCCCTTCGGCGGGGCCGGAAGTCACCCCGGCCGGACCATCGTCCTCGTGGCCGGACATCGCCGCGTTGGCCCTAGCGCGGGTGGAGGAGGAGATACCGCGGTGGGGGGGGACCGTCCCTCGAATTCAGGGACGCTGCGGACCCCAACGCGGATCCCGTCTTCGCCCTAAATGACAGGGACGAGGTGCATCACTGGGAGTACCTCGAGGGTCTCCGTCGATACCTCGAGCGAGCGCTTCGCGTGGCGACGGACTCCTTGTCACGAGGCATGCGGGATGCCACCGAGGTACGTTTGGCTTATCGGTTCTTTTTGCGGTTCTTTTGCTGTCTCCCTTTTTCTTGGTTCTCAATCTTTTTGGTTTTTCCGAACCATGATCAGGAGCTCAAGGAATGCTCCCGCCGCAAGTCGCTCTTCATCCGGAATGAGAGCGGTGTGTGGGCGGCGCTTGCCCGGCAGCGGGCTCTGGTCGAGGAGGCCCAGAAACGGATTTCCGATCGGAACGCCAAAATGGCCGAGCTACGCGTTGCCTACGCGGCGGTGAAGGAGGAGGCGGTGCAGGCCTGGGCGACCGAGGCCATGGTGCGTGAAGACGCGACCAAGGCCCGGGAGGAGGCAGCCCAGGCCCGCAAGGACCTCGAGCCCCTGTCGGCACGGGTGAAAGAGCTCAAGGAGGACGTTTCCCTGGTCAGCCGTCAGCGTGACGCCCTCAATGTCTAGATTGGGTAGGTCACCGCTCACTTCGACGCCCTGAAGGACGAGATCGTGGCGTTGAGCGGAGCCGTTCAGGAGAAGGACGCGGCTCTTCAGACCGCCCGCCAGGAGATCGAGGCGCTGAGGGCGACCATTCGTGACAGGGACGACGCTCTCCAAGGGCTCGAGAGGATGTGCGGGGGGCTCCGTGACGAGGTCGTGGGCTTGCAAACCCACACCGAGGGTAAGTATGGGCGTTACAGCCACGGTGTCGAGGCCCCGTGTTAGTAATAATTTAGTTTATTATGTTTCAGAGCTGGAGAGGGAGCAGCGGGTGGCTCAGGCGGCGGCCAATTCCTTCCAGAGCCTCCTCGAGGCCGAGACCCAGAGGACCCAGTTGCTTCAGGGCGCGATCACCTCCGTGTGTGACGGCCTGGGGGTCGAGCCCAACGCCGACACCGGGGAGGACGCCCCGGGGAACTCCTTCGACCGCCGGATGGCGGCGCTGGGCCGCCTCGTCCGGGATAGGATACGGGGCAGCCTCCACCATGGCATGAAGAGGGCACTGGCCGTCGTTCGGTCTGGGTTCGTGTTCGACATGGAGCTTGTTGCTGAAGGCTTCATCACCGACCCGGATCAGACAGACGAAGAGAACGAGGACGCTTGCCTGGACCTAATTGGAGCTGCTGAGGAGCCTGGGAGCCGCCTGGCCTCACTTTTCGAAGCCGAGGTGGTTCCGCCTGCCGACGACGAGGGCCTGTGAGCCAAATCTGGGCGCAAAGGCCCATGTAATAAGTTAGTATTTTTTCAAATTTTAGTCGTGGTGGCCTCGGAGGCCTTAAAACTCGAAACATAAACCAGTGTTTGGTTATTTAAGTTTTGTTCGAGCTTTTCTTCCCTTTATCGCTTGAATCATGTTCTCGCATGATTTACTTAGTCACGCGGTTACGCCCTTTGGCGTAAGGGAGCGAGTGGAGGTACCGTAGCCTCGGAGGCGTAAGTGATCTCGCGGCTCGACTGCCCTAGAGCTTCAGGGTGCTCTTTGTGGCCTCGCAGATCGTGTAAGAACCTGATCTAAGCGACAGGGGGTGTATTCCTTTTCAAAGTTATGAACCGCCCTTGGGTCTACTTAACGTGCGGTCATGCCCCTAGGCGTGAGGGGTGAGCGGAGGTACCGTAGCCTCGGAGGCGTAAGCGATCTCGCGGCTCGAGAGTCCTTTTGAGCCTCAGGGTGCTCTCGCAGCGTTGTTGACTTAAGAGGTAGTTCTTCAACTTTGAAAAAGAGTACAAGTTTTTTCGGGGACTGGGGGGTTCCCCCCTTGTAGCCCCTGAGGGAGGGTCGATTCTAGGAGAACAGAGTCGATCCTTCCTCATTGTTTGTAAAACGAAAGTTTGAACATCGCTGTATTCTTTATTGATGCGATTGAAAAAGAAATTACAGAGACTCAAGGCTTTTTAAGGGAAAAAGCGACATAGCTGTTCAATGTTCCAAGCGTTGGTGAGGATTTCGCCCTTCTCGTTGGATAGCTTGTAGGTGCCCGACTTTAGTACTTCTGCGATGATGTACGGTCCTTCCCATGGTGGCGTGAGCTTGTGCCGTCCCTTGGTGTTCTGGTTCCGTCGTAGCACCAGGTCACCGACGTTGAGGTCACGCTTGCGGACGTGTCTGTCGTGGTAACGTCGGAGACCCTGCTGGTACCTGGCAGAGTGCAACAGAGCCACATCCCGGGCTTCCTCAAGCTGGTCGAGGGCTTCCTCAAGTCATTGGTGGAATTCAAAGTGGTGTTCAAACTAGATCAAGGCTAGCATCCTTTTGTGAGCACTACTCATTTGTGTCACTTGAAGAACCTAAGAAAATAGAAGATGCATTGAAAGATTCCGATTGGGTAAATGCCATGCATGAAGAGCTAAACAACTTCACTAGAAATTAAGTTTGGGAACTTGTTGAGAGGCCAAAGAACTACAATGTGATTGGTACTAAGTGGGTCTTTAGAAACAAGCAAGATCAAGATGGCATGGTTGTGAGGAACAAAGCAAGATTAGTAGCACAAGGATACACTCAAGTTGAAGGTCTTGACTTTGGAGAGACATATGCACCGGTTGCAAGATTGGAGGCAATTAGAATCTTATTAGCATATGCTTGTGCACACAACATCAAGCTCTATCAAATGGATGTCAAGAGTGCATTTCTCAATGGCTATATCAATGAAGAAGTTTATGTTGAGCAACCTCCCGGTTTTGAAGATGACAAGAAGCCCAACCATGTTTACAAGCTCAAGAAGGCATTGTATGGTTTGAAACAAGCACCTAGAGCATGGTATGAGAGATTGAGGGACTTTCTTCTCTCTAAAGGGTTCAAGATGGGAAAGGTTGACACCACTCTCTTCACCAAAAAGCTTGGAAATGACTTGTTTGTATTGCAAATCTATGTGGATGACATTATCTTTGGATCAACCAATCAAGACTTTTGTGAAGAGTTTGGAAATATGATGGCTAATGAGTTTGAGATGTCTATGATTGGAGAGCTTAGTTACTTCCTTGGACTTTAAATCAAGCAAATGAAGAATGGCACCTTTGTAAGTCAAGGCAAGTACATCAAGGACATGATCAAGAAGTTTGGATTGCAAGATGCTAAGCCAATGAGTACACCAATGGGCACAAATGATCAATTGGGTGTTGATGCTAGTGGCAATATGGTAGATCAAAAGCAATACCGGTCTATGATTGGAAGTTTGCTCTATGTCACCGCTTCTAGGCCGGATGTGATGTTTAGTGTGTGCAAGTGTGCAAGATATCAAGCTTCACCTAGAGAAAGTCACTTGAAAGCAACCAAGAGGATATTGAGATATCTTAAGGGCACTCATGATGTTGGTTTATGGTTTCCAAAGGGGTCAAACTTTGAGTTGATTGGATATTCGGACTCCGACTATGGTGGATGCAAGATTGATAGAATGAGCACAAGTGGCACTTGTTAATTGCTTGGAAGGTCTCTTGTTTCATGGTCATCAAAGAAACAAAATAGTGTTGCACTATCTACCGCCGAGGCCGAATACATTAGTGCCGGTAGTTGTTGTGCACAATTACTTTGGATGAAGGCCACCTTGAATGACTTTGGAATAAAATTCAAGAATGTGTCATTGTTTTGTGATAATGAGAGTGCTATCAAGATGACACAAAATCCGGTTCAACATTCAAGAACCAAGCACATTGATATTAGGCATCATTTCATAAGAGATCATCAACAAAAGGGTGATATTAGCATTGAGAGCATTGGCACCGAAGATCAACTAGCCGATATCTTTACAAAGCCACTTGATGAGAAGAGATTTTACAAGTTGAAGAATGAATTGAACATACTTGACTTCTCCAACTTGAAATGAGTGCACCGCCACATTATTAAAATGACATGCCTCTCCTCCAACATAGCAAGGTAAAGTTGTTTGGCATATCATCCATACTTTGCTAAGGACATGTTTAGAACATATAGACATATTTGCATGTCAAATAGGCTCATTCATGAAAATCAAATGAGTTTAATGTATATATGGTACCACTATTGCTTCTATGTTTGATTGATCTAGTGGTAGCATATGACATGTTTGTAGGCTTGCAAACCTAGTGTTGAATCTAGAAAATGAGCTCATGATGTGTAATTCAACATGGTCAAGATAACCCTTATACTTTATGAGGTGTGAAGAAGCTTGTCCTTGGATCAAACCGAATTACATATTCTAGGCAAGTGATCTAGATTGAACCATAATTTGGTCTCCCTCATATTGATTGACTTAACTCTCACTAAAATTGACACCTTTTTGGTGATTGTTGACAAAGGGGGAGAGAAAAGTCACAAAGATAGAAAAGTCACAAAGAGATAAAAAGTTAAGTTGCAAAGGGGGAGAAAGATATACTAAGGGGGAGAGAAAGCAAAAGATATGACATTAGAAAGGGATCTATTAAAATTGAGCACACAAGTAGGGGGAGCAAGCTCATGAATGATTTGTTGCATTTGTATGTGCATTAACATGATGAATTGTTGCATTGCAAAAATTAAATTCATATTCATGATTGTATGGTGATTGCTAGAAATAGAATTTGAATGATGATTTGTTAAGAGTAGCTTTACAAGTAGTATCTAGACACCTTTGCTTATAATGTTGATCTCACGGGGTACTTTAGTGTTTGTGATCTTTACAAGTGATGTATTACAAGTGGTGTCTAGCTACATCGATGCTAAGGATGGTATATAAAGGCAACTCCGATTGGTATCACGCTTCAAAGGTCCATTCTATATACCTTAGCATCAATTTGATAGTAGTAACTCTCCCAAAATTCTAATACATACATATGTGCACAATTGAACCAAACTCATGAAAGCACATATGTAGGGGGAGCTAATACTATCGAAATTGAAAGTTGATTTCATTTCATATCTTTGTGATGGTTGTCATCAATTACCAAAAAGGGGGAGATTGAAAGCCCAAGTTTGGTTTTGGTAATTAATGACACCAAGTTGCTAATGTCATGTGTTAAGTGTTTTGAGTTAGGCATAAGCAACATATGTGATGAAGGTGTACGTGGCAAGGAGTGGTGGCCACAAGATCACAAAGAAATGGTGTATGGACATGAAATGACGATCATGGTGAAGATGCACATAAAATGATGATCATGGTGATCAAGCATGAGGAGATGGACATGGAACGAAGGATCTAAGAGCGCAAGGCAAAGGTATAACCATAGGGTTTTCCTTTTGCCGGTCTAAGTTGAGTAGAGAAGTGATTGACCGGGTTTAGGATACATAGCCGACTATCAAGAGGGGCAATCACGGTTAGCTCGAAAATCAAGTGCCACTAGATCAATGTCTTGAGCATATGCATTAGGATCTAGTAGAGAGCTAACATAACGCCTTGGAAAATGTTTGTGAAATGCTAACACACTTGCACATGATGGTGTACACTTGGTGGTGTTAGCACATTTGCAAAGGCGGTGGAGTTTAAGCGGTAGAGAGGGGTTTGGGTTCCTCTCTCCCTCCCGCCGAGCTTGCGAGGCGGGATTCGGCGCATTTTGGGGAAGTGAAATGCCTATTTTCTACTGCACCGAAAGTTGGAAAAAAAACGGAGGCGAACGGCGGTCACTGTGTTGACCGGACGCTGCACCGGACGCGGTCTCGGTTTGACCGGACGCGTCCGGTCAGTTCAACGCAGCGCGCCTAGGGTTTGTGACCGGACGCTGGTCTGGCCTGATCAGCGCGTCCGGTCAGTTCAAACCACAGTCTGACGCGCGAGTGAGAGGGTCGCGGACCAGCGCGTCCGGTCCCTCGCGGGACCGGCGCGTCCGGTCACGCACCCAGGAGTTCAGCTTGAAGGGCAGACGCGATCGGACGCGGTGGCGCGTCCGGTCACGTTCGACCGGACGCGTCCGGTCGTAAGTGGACCCTTACTGGAACGCGATCGGACGCGGCTGGCGCGTCCGGTCACGTGCGATCGGACGCGTCCGGTCGCAGCGGGAGCTTACTGGAACGCGATCGGACGCTGGCACTGTCGCGTCCGGTCATGCGGTTGAGCGCGTCCGGTCAGGGCAACGGCTAGTTCTGACGCGCACTGTTCACGGTTGTCGTGTAGTGACCGGACGCGTCCGGTCACCCTGACCGGAGCGTCCGGTCAGCGCGATTTTCGCTGCGTCGTCTGT
The DNA here is from genome assembly GCA_038087645.1 of Saccharum hybrid cultivar R570. Lineage (NCBI taxonomy): Eukaryota > Viridiplantae > Streptophyta > Magnoliopsida > Poales > Poaceae > Saccharum > Saccharum hybrid cultivar. The sequence goes on along the minus strand of JAQSUU010000066.1, from coordinate 32,751,344 downwards.
AACGGCTAGCTGCGTACCCCTTCGTTATAAATAGAGGGTGTCCGGGGTTTGAGGGCAACTCTTGCACATTTTGAGATATAGAGACATCCTTTGAGCTAGAGAACAACCCCTCCACTCATCTCTTTGATTGATTGCACATCTTGAGTGAGATTCAAGTGCATTGCTTGAGAGTTGCATTCTAGAGGCACTTGATCTTCGAGTTGCTGCGGATTTCTTGTTACTCTTCCATGTTTCCCGACACGGTAGACGGCTTGGAGCAGCGGAGGTGATTGAGCTCGCAATTGGAGATTGTTGGAGCCTTCACCAAGTGTTGTAAGGGGTTCTTGATCCTTCCCCGCGGGAGTTCGCGAATTGGATACTCTAGTGGAGCTCGTGGCTTGGAGGATCCCCATCTTGTGTGCGGTTGTGCGGTGCCCGCCGAGGGCTCGACTCTTGATAGTCGATTAGCTCACGAACCGACAAGTGGGTGTATCGCCACAACGGGGAGTAGCTTGCCGGGAAGCAAGTGAACCTCGGGATAAATTATTGTGTCATTCTCTTCCTGAGGATTTCTCTTGTGTGATTGATTAATTGGTACTTCTCATCTCTACACGGCGGTATAATCACTCGAAGCTCTTCTCTCGTATTACATCTTGTATCTAGCTTGTTGTTGTTGTTGTGTTTAGTGGATAGTCTTGTACTAGACTTGTGTAGGTGGCTTGCTTAATTAGTTAGAGCTAGTGCATTTTGCTCCGCCACCTTTTGTTCTAACTTGTGGTTAAGTAATTCTTATAGAAGTTTTAATTAGGCTATTCACCCCCCCCTCTAGCCTATTTGGACCTTACAGCCATCCAGGAAAGAATGGCGGGAAAGCGATGTTGGCACGCAGCGGTCCCCTACCTGGCGCGCCAACTGTCGGTGTTCGGTCCCGAGGGGGTCCTAAACCGACGAGTGAGTGTTGCGTGTCCCTATCTTGGATGGTGATGCAAGGAGAACACACGGGGGTTTATCCTGGTTCGGGCTGAAGAAGGCCCTACGTCCAGCGGGGGGAGAGAGTTTTGTATTTCCTTGCACTGAGGTGCTTGTGTAGGGGTTACAAGCTTGCGAGAGAGGACGGCGAACCCAAGAATCAAAGAGAGAAAGAGTACAAAGATGATTGCTTGAGATGTTGATCTCTGTCTTGTGTCTTGCCTGTCGTCCGTCTCCCTTGGTAGGGTCCTGGCCGGTCCCTTTATAGGGTAGGAGGAGGTCAGGACGCCGGGGAGCCCTGAGGTGACGTTTTGTCGATCCCTGTAGGAGTGACTGTGGCGATGTGCCCTGGGGATGGCCGGCCATCCCTGGGCACCATGGCGACGTAGGGGACGAGACGGCAAAATGACCTGGAGCGCCGTGCCATGCCGTCCTTCCTTCTCTGTTGAACTGTGCTGAGCGTCGAGGCCAGGTCGAGGTAGGGTCAAGGTCGGACGGATAAGGTAGAATCCCTAAGATTGCGGAATACGGGCCTTGTCATATCCTCCCTCGATGGTGACTGACGGTAAACAGTACACGGTAAGGTGTGTATAGTGACAGGTTTCACCTCCCATCACGGGATGGGCGGTAAAACAGTGAGGGCTGACACCGGCATTTCTCCAACGTCGATCCTGGTTGCGACCATACCGGTAGGTGGTAGTAGGTAATCGCATTAAATGCTCTGACTTCTGTCCTGGGGCAGGTGAAGTGAAGGGGTCGAGCGCCCTGACCCGGGGTCACGCGAGTCGGAGTTTTTCCGTTGGGCGAACGAGCCTCGTGCGAGTCGGAGTGTGGTCGAGGTGCCCCATCGTGCGGGACGGGGCGCGGTCGAGGCGTTCCCGTCGAGGGTGCCTCGTACGAGTCGGAGCCGGGGCGCGGTCGAGGCGCTCCGTCGAGCTGGCCTCGTATGAGACGGACCTGATATGCGGTTTGAGGTGGGCTACGTTTTGCTGTGGCTTAGTCGTTTTTGTCTTTTATTATCGATGGCTGTGGGTACCCCCATACTGTTGGTACCGACAAGATTGTTCTTGCAGTTGCGTCATCTGGAGTTGCTTCTTTGTTGCTACCAGGTGGCCGCACTGCCCATTCACATTTTAAGATACTGTGTGATCTAGATGACAGTTCTGTTTGTGATATCAAACGTGGCTCGATGCTTTGTGAATTGCTTGAATCTGCATCGCTGGTGATTTGGGATGAGGCTCTGATGATGCATCGGCATGCGTTTGAGGCCTTAGATAGAACTTTTAAAGACCTTTTTGTGTGCAAGACAGAGGGTGCAGATAGTTTGGTTTTTGGTGGTAAAGTTGTTGTGCTAGGTGGTGATCTTCGGCAAATTTTGCCTGTGGTTGAGGGTGGTTCTAGAGCTGAGATTGTAAACACTGCGATAGTTAACTCTCCGTTGTGGAGACATGTTACAGTCTTACCACTAACAATAAACATGCGCCTTCGCTGTCCAGACCTGACCGTGGAAGGACAACAAGAGATTGCTGAATTCAGCAAATGGGTTTTAGGCATTGGGGAGGGCCAGATAGCCGGTGTAAAAAGGGGTGGTGAGATGGATGGGACATGGATTAAGATACCGCAGGATCTGCTGCTTATGCCAAATGGGGACAAAGTTTCATGTATGGTTAACACAGTATACCCAGACCTGTCTACTAAATACTCTGACCCGCTTTATCTTGAGAGCCGGGCCATTCTAACACCGACTAATGAGCTTGCTGACAACATTAATTCATATGTGGTGTCTTTGGTGCCTGGCGAGAGTAGAGAGTACCTAAGCTGTGATACAATAGCTAAATCCCCAGGCACACATGAATCTTATGAATTGTTGTATCCCATTGAGTTCCTCAATTCTTTGAATGGAAATAATTTTCCGCAGCATCGTCTTGTTCTTAAAAAAGGGGTGCCGATAATGATGCTTAGAAACATTGATCAGTCTGGTGGTTTATGCAACGGGACAAGGTTGGTTGTTACTAATATTGGTGAGATGTTAATAGAGGCCGAGATTGTAACCGGAACACATACCGGGGACATTGTTCACATACCAAGAATCTGTTTAACACTTAAGAATGCGAGACTACCGTTTACTCTACAACGGCGCCAATTCCCTGTTAAAGTCTGCTATGCAATGACAATTAATAAAAGCCAGGGACAGACTCTGTCACATGTAGGTGTTTATTTGAAGACTCCTGTCTTCAGCCACGGTCAGTTGTATGTAGCTATTTCGCGAGTCACTTCCAAGGGTGGCCTTAAAATACTCATAGAAGATAGTGACGGTAACTGTACAGATGAGACACAGAACATTGTCTACCATGAAATATTTTCAACGGTGCATAAAACCGCTGGTCAGTTCTAGAACTCCTTTTTTGGTGTATCAGATTTTCTTTTGGTGATGACTAACTGGAAAGTTCTTCTTATATTTTGTAAAATTTGCTTGTATCCCTCCATGGTGTCCAGCTCGTAGTAGTGTCTTTTGATTGCCCACTGCTTGTCAAATGCTTTTTTTGTCCTTTGAGTGGGTACGCCGGTAGGATATATTTCATTTTGAGTGATTTCTGCTACCTTTCAGAGGTGAGTAAGACATAGCCACGGTGAGTAGTGTTTTCTAATTAGTTCTGCATTTTCTCGCTATGTACCACCCTTTGCATGTTTATTGGTCTATTTATTTGATTTTTCTCTATTGTTGTGTGCTGTGCAGGTTGCTGCAATGGCTTTTGACTTGCTGCCCGCTTTGCGCCCTCGCCAGTGGCGTGCCACCATATGTGTTCGCGTCTGTCGCAAATGGGAATATCGTGGCGGAACTGATGATGGCCCAATCCAGCACGTTGACCTTGTCCTTCTTGATGAGAAGGTTTGTAACCCTATTTAACCCTCATACGCTCTGTTTCAGTTGTTTCTACTGCTGCTGTAATTGTATCACCAGGAATGCATCCTTGCTACTCATACACAAATATACCAACACGGTCGGATCAACATTTGTTACAAGGTAACAACATCTATGGAGAGATCCCAGAGCATGAAGTGGAAGCCAAGAGCCCCCTGCTAGAAGAAAATAGCATCTATGTTATTAGCCGCTTTAGGGTTTCTAATGCGAAGTCAGGATACAGGCCAGTTGATTCACCATATATGGTGGAATTCACCCTGCATACAACCATTTCAGCTGCAAGAACTAACATGCATGGTTTCCCGGAGTATGCCTACAAAATAACGCCAATAGATGGACTATGTGCACATGTTGGTGACACCAAAAACTTCCTTGGTAAGTTTATGTCCAACCAGCTGATGGTTGTTTTCGTTCTGTCATATGCTTTCAGTGATGAAAATAAAATTGCAGATACTATTGGGATACTGGTCGAGGTGTCTGAGGCTTATAGGGTCCGTTTGCCAAATAAACCTGCCCCTACACTCACCAGGCACATTGTCCTCAGGAATCTATGGTTGCTCCTGCTTATCCTTACACGGATCCCTTTCTGCTTCTGTAAACATGTATAGTTTCTGATCTAGCCCTGTTAAATGCAGCTACTCTGAGATGAAAATTACTCTGTGGGGACATAGAGCTGCTTCCTTCTCCATTAATGATGTCTACAACCATGACGAGGCTAAACCCATCGTTGTGCTGTTTGTTGGGGGTCTGATGAAATCTTACCAGGGTATTATTCTCCATTCAAGTGTGCCTTCTACCATTGTGTTGCTAGATTATCTTGCCTGGGGGCCTGATGGCTGCTAAGCATGGTGCCTTCTACCATAGTGCTGCTAGATTCCCATGAATATTATTTGTTCAAGGTCTGGTGGCTGTTTGACATCATGGGAGTGCTATTGTAGGTAACTACTATCTGAGTGGAAATGCGGCGTCGCGCTGGTACTTCGATCCTCCTATTCCTGAGGCTCGTCAGTTCCATACAAGGTATATCTTTTTGGAATGCTAAATACAACGTATTTTTTTGTTTGTTGAACAAAACATTTGTAGCGGTTAACTGTATCCATACCACCAGCGCCCTAAGACAGATTACTCTGTTGTTCAGCTTGCAGGGGCAAAGGCTTGAGATAAGGCTTGTTCCGGCGCCGCATCAGGAGAACACTCAGCTCCAGGCTCCTGCACAGCGCGCGAAAAAGACTCTGCGAGAGCTTAACGAGATGGACCCATATGACTTTGCTGTAAGAGTCATTGATTCAGATACTGCTCACAACTTCCTTCTTATATGTCTTATACACTTCTACGGTATGCTTAATCAGCTGCTTCATGGTGCAGGACCACGGTTACCACTGCACCGTTACTATTGGCCGCCTCACTCCCAATGTCTCGTGGTGGTTCCCATCCTGCAGTAAGTGCAGCAAGTCATGCGTTCCAGACGGTGCTGGTTATAGATGCAACACATGCTCAAACACTTCTTTCAAGTTCAAGTATGTTCCTACCTAATCGCTGATTGAAGCATATTTCTTGTTCATTTTCGCTATCCACATAATTGAGTCTCTCTTACTTCCTAACGACAGGTACAAGATTTCGTTTGTGGCGCTAGATGGAACTGATGAAGCTGAGATGGTATGCTTTGGAGATGTGGCACGCCGCATTATTGGCAAGAGTGTTCAGCAGCTTCTCAGGACATCTCCCAATGCTAACACATATCCACCAGATGTATCAAAGATTGTTTCATTGAGGTTCACTTTTGCAGTCGCCCTCACACAACAAAGCTACTACAAGCACCAGAAGACTTACCAGGTTATCTCGGTAGTCACACCATATGCTCGGCAGCCTGCTATCGCTGGTGCTGCTGAGAACGCGGATGCCCCATCCCCTGGTCATGCTACCTCTCAGAGCACCTCTGAGAATATAGGAGGATAGGATGCTACGCTTTCTTCCTCGGCTCTTATGAATGTAACTTCTTACTCCTTTCTGTTTTGAAGTCTGGAAACACTGTTATCATGTATACTCTGCTGATCATCCCAAAATTAATTCATGCTGCAGACACCTCCTCCCTCTCTTTGCGCTAACGATCCACCGTCGGTGAAGAGTCAGCCATGGTAAAGTGCTTTCTTCATTCTGCTGAGAAAAGTTTCCTAGCATATTTAGACATTATGTTTTATTGTTTGCTTATGCTTGGTTATTTGTCTACAGCAAGGGTATGGGAAAAGATGAGACCTTTTCTGCTCAAAAGAGACTGACCTTTGAAGATGACAATCTGAATGAGGTATCGATCATGAGTGCACCAGCCATGTAACGATATCTTCCTCCTGCATTTTGACTATTCCATATCCTTCTTTTCTGTGTTGATAGGATTTGCTTGTGACCGAAACTTCTAGAGCAACTAAGGCGTCTGTGGATGGCATGGACAAAGCTTCCCTGGACGGCACAGAGAAAAGGTAGTCCACAATCTGTTTGCTGGTGGCAGTCATATTCGTATATTCATTTTCCTATTCCACCTACAATGGCATTTATTTTTCTGAACCTTCTTCCAGCTGTGCAGCCAGCAACGATCTCACTCCTCAGAAGAAACGATCTCGTGGAGATCAGTCTCCATTGCAGCAAAGTGGCTAGACAAGGTATATTTTGTAATGCCTGTTGCCAGTAAGGTTTTAGCCAACACGTTTAGGCCGTATTCAGGTTTCCTCTTTACTTTGCAGCGTGTCCGTGGTGGTCCGGATATTTTGTTTGGATGGATTCGCTGCCTTTTGCCATCCAGGGGAGACTTCTGCCTACTTTTGCTGGTGATTTACCTTCAATGCTGGAAGCTCGGCCTCATCAAGAAGCTAAAGATTGAAGATTGGGATCAAGTAGTCTAGGTTGTAGCCGTGATGCGGCTCCCAGGCATGAAGAACTCTTGACTTCGATCAGCCTTGCATCTTCGGGCTGTATATATTATGTGTGCATGTTAGCACCCCAAGGTTGGCCGCCAGGGACGGCAACCTGATGGCCACGCCTCACCTGGCCAAATGTCGCCACGAGATACAAACTCGCGATTGGTATTACTGTTGTTGGAAAATTTGTGAACCATGTTATGTTAGTCATCGACTTTAGCTTTGATGCAGTGAACCCATTGATGGTTTGTTTTCAGTGTTTACGTCTTGGTTTATCCATTCTTGCTTTTCTTCTGGGTGCTTGCCTATATTTTTCTTTGTTTGCTCAGCTACCTGCTACCTCGCTGTCTTCGCTTTGTCTTAGAACAAATCGTCTAGGCGTTTCTTACTCATATCGCTCTACCTTCGTTGTTCATCCTTGGACATGTAACATGCTACGGTGCAGAAGCTGTTCTAGCCATAGCAGACATAAAAACGGCAAGAAAAAAAAAGATAGGCAAACAAAAAACACGCAGAGACACGTGTGGGGCCAGCTAGGTACATGCACCGGTGCTAGCCCGCGCGCATGGGCGCGCCTAATACACTAGTGTGCATTACTGTGTGGACTAATAAGGAGGGGGGGAATGGAGGCTCGAGCTCCTCTTCCCTCGTGCGCACCTGACCACACATTAGAGGTGCGTTACGATGCTGTCTGGCCGCAGGCTCCTATGCTATGCTAGGGTGGCAACCAAACATGTCCTACAGTCTTATTTACTTGCTACTTGCCATAGCCCACAAGCGACATTGTGTCTAGGCAAAAATTTAAACCTAGGCTAGCAAAATGTAACAGAAGATAATTGTTGCTTGGAATTTTCAGTCCTTGAAGCAAACAACCACTAAGGGTCTATTTTTAGTAGTGGAGACAGAAACTTTTAAAAGCCGGGACGATTCTTGTTATATGTAAGTAATATTCAGGTAGCAATTTGCATTTTTCTTCTTTGATACAAAGGAAATTTCTCTTGAACTTCGTCGATGAGCCCCACCGACCGCCTAGGGTGGCCGTGCGGTGGGTCCGCCCCTACTTTTATTTAGATGCATGCTGTCCTAGCCAACTTATCTAGGCTCGACGACAACATCCTCATGATCCATCTTGTTGGCCCTCTTTGTTAGAGCTTTATCAGCTTCAACTTCTTCACAGTTCATGCACTGTATATACCGTAGCATGAGCCACTTGAAGCTCCAAAACATTGGCTTCACCGGTTTCAACGTCTATCGAGTTTATTTTGCTTCAAATGGCTCTTAGCTTCATGCTACAATAACTGAACAATAGTGCTATAGTAAATTTGTCTGAGAAGCTAAAGTCGTTTTAGGCTGTGCCAAAAAGGTCCTAAGTCTGACTGTATATGCTTCCTGGGCATTAGCTTTCAGACGAGGACAAAGCAAATAGTACATCCTAAGACCGTCGATATTCAGTTTGCTAATTAAAAAAAGACTAGTGTTAATTAAGCTCGAGTAAATGCCTGAGGGAGTCACTGGTAAAGGTAGTTTATTCTTTGTTCGGATTCACATAATACAGGAAAGGCTTGTTTAGTTTAGGGTCCTAGCCTGACAATACTCGTACGTAGTAGGGCTAGCCTTGCTTACTAGAAAAAGACAGGATGAATATATCTTTTTTTTGTATATCTTTTTTCTTTAGGAGAATCAAAAACCTTTATTGAGCTTCATAAGAGGTACAAACACCATTCGGCGGGAATACAAACCAAACATGTCTACCAAGTTCATCGTAGACACTCCTTCTAGCTAAGACATGGGCATAAATTTGATCGCCTTCCTTCATGAACAAAATCAACGAAATTGAAATCGCATGATCTAGCTCTAATTTCCTGAACAATATGTCCATAAGAGCCCATGGTCCCTTCCTAGATGCTCCTGATAACTTCTGCATTGTCACATGATAGTCTAAAATCTCAAAGGACCAGATCACTAGCAAGAGCTAGGCCCTCTTTGCAAGCAATTGCTTCCACCGTGTTAGGTTCCAAAAGGCCCTCCATCACCACGGTCGAGGCACCTAGGAACTTTCCCACAGCGTCTCTTGCGATCACTGCTGTAGCGACGACTCCCGAATTTTTAGCCAAAGCAGCGTCAACATTAATCTTCATCAAGCCAATCGGTGGTGGGATCCACCGAACCGGGCTTCCATGTGCTTGAGGCCGCGCCCTCCCTTGAGGCTTCACAAGCTCAAGGTTTGCCACAAAATTAGAAACAAACTGGTGCGTGAGGAGTAGAAAAGGCAATGTAGATGAGGCCCAAATCTTATCCCAAAGCCCAGAAAGTAAGTGGAAGACATGGATACACATTCTATGAGGCCCAAATATTATCCCAAAGCCCAGAAAGGGAACACAAAGGCTCCAAAGGGCCCCTAACCGTGGTGCTCCCAGACCACTAACCGTGGTGCTCCAAAGCCCAGAAAGCCTGCCGTGCGTTTTGGTCGAGCAAGCTGGCACATCAGACGGTGAAGCGTTGAAAAACGAAAGGAAAAAATTGATGCGGACTGACGACCTTGTCGGACGTCAATAATGTCTGAGAATGGTTTAGCCAGAGTCAGTGGATTTTATTTATCAGCTTTTAAGACTTTTATTACATATTTAAAACAATACAGACAAGTTCCATTCACAGGAAACTCATCTTATTTCATAAAACTTTTATCATCTATTTTAATTTATACTTATACTATCGGTGTGTTCACTTCACATGCAAACCCAAAATATTTCCTCTTCCACCCATCACATCGAATCTTTGGATACGTGCATGAAGCATTAAATGTAGGTAAAAAGATAACTAATTGCATAGTTTGTCTGTAAATGTCGAAACGAATATTTTGAGCCTAGCTAGTCCATGATTGGACAAATTTTATCAAATAACAACAAAGATGTTACAATAACTTTTCACCCACTTTTCGTCAACTGAACACACCCTATATCGATTTATTTAATGGTCAGAAAACTTCTACTGAGACTAGCGATCACGGTCTCCGAGGCAACATTGGTGCCAAATAGCCATCCCACCTCAAGCACCCAAAATCAGACGTCTAGAAATGAACGTGGCGCCAAGCAACTATCTCCGCCCCATACACCCAAAATGAGACGTTTGAAAGGGAACATGGCGCTAAACAAATCTGCCTTGGACGCAACCAAATACCCCTTTACTCCCTTCGTCCCAAAATAACTATACATCTCGTTTCTCAGGTAGTCATTTAAAAAAAACTAGATATATAAAAATAATATCAACACTTATATCTTCGTATATCTTAAAATCAATATAATTATATTATTTCTCATTATAAACATTAATATTTTTATATGTTTTTGGTGAAACTGTGAGAATCGATATATGTAATTATTCACACAGGGAGTCAGAGAGAATATTACGAAACAGTCTGACGGATGCTTTAATTGGCAGTGGCGGATCTAGAAAAAAATATTTAGGGGGCGCTGGCCAAAGAGAGCTAGACCAACTTAACACAATTATATCCCATACACAGCTAACCTATAGCAGTTTTAAGCCTTTTACACGACAAAAAACTTAGATAAACAAGTGAAAGTGCATCATAAATCGCATAAGAAGAAGTAAAAGATACAATTTTATTAAGAGCAATCTATAAACAATCATTAGGAGCAATCTATATACAAGAAAAAATAAATTGGTTTGCGATTTCCGGGATAACCAACTACATCGGATTGACTAAACTTCACTCTAAAAAATATGAGTGAAATGTTCTTTTGGGCATTTTAAACAATCTACAATTTATCCTTAATTATATTTGAACAATTAATTGTATGTAAAAAATCAAATCTAAAGAACAAAAAAAATGAAAAATATACCTTTCTGGGCTACTGGCTTTTGCTGGTTGCTGCTGGTGGGTGTCGACGGTTGGGATCTGGCTCTGCCTGGTGCCTGCCTGCGGCTATGGCCTCCGGCCTGCTTGTTGGCTACGACCAGTGTGGCTGCTGGCCTGCTGCTCGGCCACGGCCGCCGCCAAGCAGGGCTCCCCGCTCCTGTGCATGCAGTGCCGCCGTGCCCCGTGCTGCGACTTGCGAGCGCCCGCCGCCGGCCAGTGCTGCTCGCTGGCCCGCGCAGCCAGCCTACCGCCGCCGCCGCAAAACCTAGCAAAGAGAAGGCCGCCCGCCGTCTGCCCCTCTCAGATCTCGCTCCATCCCACACGCGGCACGCCGCACACTCCGCACCAGAGAGTCGCACATGGCAGGGAAAAGCCGGAAAAGAATAAAGGCCCATCTGTCTATGTCTATCTCTTACTACTGGCCCTCATTTCGCTATTTAGGCTTGGGAACAATAGACATAGAAACAGTCCAAGTCAACAAGACTCGACGCCTCATCTTCCACCTCCGTCCAGACGAGCGTTTTCAGGTCTCGAGCCCCTCCTTCAACCTCAGTTGCCACAGATTTTTCATGGGGGCTGAGGGGGCTCTACAGGCACGGCCAGGATAGGGGGGCTCGAGCCCCCCAGCCCCGGTGGCAGATCCGCCCCTGTTAATTGGTTTGGTTGCGTGACAACTCGTCGATCCGGTCAGGTCAGGTAGCTTCACACCAAGGAAACCTACTGACGCGGCAAAGCAGCGACGACGACGACGACGGAACACGAGTCACATGGGATGGGACGACTGGAAGATAGGATGATGCCCCTGCCCTGCCCGTGTAAAGCGAGGCAGCAACCACCGCAAGCGTACGTCGCGGGAGCGAGCGAGCAAGGTTGCTAGATTCTTCTTCCTCACCCAGACCCGGCCCAGTTCACCTCGGCTCCGGCTCCGGGGCCGGGGGCGGGCGAGCGCGTTTTCCTTGGACCATTGGACGGATTGTATCGTGGCGGCCGCGCAGCCATGTCTGAATGGCTCCGCCCCCCGCGCAGCACATGCATGTAGTACGTACGTGTACGTGAGATGGGGACGTCTCGTTTGTCTGGGCCGGCGTTTTTGGTGGGCGGACGCGTGATCAGGTCAGGTCTCGTTTAGTTTGGCCCCGCTAGATTCGCGCGGTCGTGGCTGCGACGTGCGGTCGTCATCACGCCGATGCTCGGCTTTCGACCTGTTCTTCTTCTCCTCCTCCTAATATAATTTTTTTTGGCCAAGGTTCTCCTAAATATACTACTCCCAGGCCCTAGCAGCATAGTGGTAGCCGAAGGACCAATATGTCCATATCGACCAGGGTTGCCTCTTTTTTCTCTCTACTGCTGCTGTAGTATAGTACCGTGTCCATTTCCATGCATGCAAGTTGCACGTTTTCTTCTCACTCACAGGCATATATATGAGCATATTCCTGTCGGATCATTTCCCCCGCGCTCACCTCTACAACTTTTGGATGGAAATAAATAAATGTGTTTTGTTTAGAACAGTGGACACCAATGTGGTACAGCCAACTGTCAGGTCGGCCCCGCTGTCCAGCGTGCCTACAGCCAGTCAGAGGAGGAGATGCCCAGCTGCAGTGCCACTGCACCGAAATTACTCACCCACCAGCGTCCAGCGACACGCCCGTCCGTTCCACTGACCCGACTGACTGACCCAAGCAAGCCCAAAGCGCGCACGGCACGAACACGGGTCCTGCCACTGCCACGCGGGACCCGACCAGCCAGCGAACGAATGCCTGGCCGGCCGAACCACCCCCGGCAGTCCGGCACGCATCCACCGGTCACGCACGAGCCGGCCAGGCAGGCAGAGGCTGTGGGCTGTGGCGCGGGGCAGGAGCAGGAGCAGGCCGCGCCTGCGCCGGCGCTGCCTTGCTCGCGAAGACGGACGCCAGCTCCCAACTGTTTTGCGGATGCGCGGAGCCGGAGGCGGAGGCGTTAAGCGCAAGGCTGCCAGCATAAAGCCCCCTGGCGCCAGCCGCCCGCCGCATCAGCCTCCGCGAGCGAGTCCACGTCTCGTCTCCTCGCTCCACTCGCCCACCCACCGAATCCGCTGCTCGAATAGAGTAATCCGAAGAGCCAGCCAAATGGTGGCCGCGTGAGGGGCGGGCGGAGATCGGGCGGCCGGCCGGGGGAGACTAGACTAAGGGGCCGCGCGCGATGCGGGCGTGGGAGATGCACCCGCTCTGCTGCCTCGCCGGGGAGTGGCCGTCCTCGGGCTGCGGCGGCGGGCTCGCGCCCGGCGACCGCTCCCCGCCGGCGGAGGACGCGGACGCGGCGGGGGAGGCGCCGGCGGTGGCGGGGGTGCTGTACAAGTGGACCAACATCGGCAAGGGGTGGCGCCCGCGCTGGTTCGCGATCCGCGGCGGCGTGCTCGCCTACTCGAAGATCCGGCGCCGCGTCGCGGCGGAGCCGCATCCCGCCTCCGAGGCCGCGGGCGGCGTCCGGCTGATCGGGGTGGCGCGTGGCGCCGGGGGCGCCGGGGAGCGCCCCATCGGATTCGTGCCTCTCAAGGTGATCGATCGCCTCGCGCTCGTTTCCTCCTCTCCTTCTCGTTTCGATTTGTTGTCTGATTTCTCCAAAAAAATTTCAACCCCCTCCCGTTCGCCGTGAATGATCTCGTCATTGTTTAGAGCAACGACGCATTGTTAGTGTCTCGATTTATCCTCAAAACTATGAAACATTGAGCATAATCATTCGTTAAATAGTGCCAGTACTATGCATTTCATAGCGCAAATCGTTATAACCCACTCAAACGAACAGAACTTCCAAAACTCTGCTACTACAAATTAGTGGAGCAGGTCTGCTCCATCCCTCCCTTTTCCGCGTCACGTCGGATCGGAACAGTCCAACAGACGAGCACAGGAGCAACTCCAGTCTCCAGCTGTAAAGTTACCTCGCGCCGTACAATCGTCACGATCTACGGCGGGGATCGCTTGCAAACACACTCGCACTCATCACGCTCGCGCTCACGCTCGCGGTAAAGGAACGATCGAAAGTTACTAGTACGTAGTATACTACTACAAGCAATTGCTAACCCCTGTCGGAATAAAGCGATGCCTTGTTTTGATTGGAGCTCGCCTTTTACAGCGTCAGCTCAGGGCCTGTTTAGTTGCCCATGCAACCCAAAAAAGTTTGCACAGTATCCGTCACATCAAATCTTGCGGCACATGCATGGAGTACTAAATGTAGACGAAAGAAAAAACTAATTACACAGTTTAGTTGTAAATCACGAGACAAATCTTTTGAGCCTAATTAGTCCATGATTGGACACAAATTGCTAAATAAAACGAAAAGTGCTACAGTAGCCGAACCCAAACTTTTTCACCAACTAAACAACCCCTCAATGTGCAGTACTACTGCTCAGTGTGAAAGAACAGTCTTTGCATCGACTTGCAACAGTGGTGTTCTTGTCCCGTGCTCCGGAGGGGAGGGGCCGGCGAGATGATTACAGGTGGGGGCAACCGGGCTCCCAGCTGGATCTTGTTCAAACGCCCTGGTGTCTTGGCGCCTCCGTTTTGTGTCGCATTGGGAGTCCATGGGTTGGTGGGAATGTGAGGCCGTACGGATCACTCTGTCCGTAGCAAATTAAGGGGCTGGGAGCTTTTCATCTTTTTCCCGGCTCCTGAACGGTCCCTCGCCTGCTGGCTCTGCTCCAGTCAATGAGCTATATAGCTGCTTGTCTTTTTTGGCTATCTGTTTCTTTAGCTGGAGGAAGCAGTGATTAACTGGCATGGCAATGCAAGGGTGGAGGTTTCAAGATAATTTTTTGAAGTGAACTGCAAGAGTGCAAGTGTAGATATCATCACTTCTTGAATGACACAATTCAAAGTTTCAGTTACTTGCCTGCTTCTGAATAGTCTGGTTGCTGATTAGCTATTCTCTTTACCTGTTTGTAGATATCATCATTTAGTGAAAGTAAATCAGATGATAAACGATTTTATATAATTACTCCGACCAAAACACTTCAACTGAGGACTGGTTGTGCTAAGGACCGGGCGACTTGGATTGAAGCGCTTGTCACTGCAAGAAGTGAATATTCTTTTAATGGGGATTTATCAGGTGATCAGAATGATGCATCATTTTCCACAGAAAAGCTCAGAAATCGCTTGCATGCTGAAGGTGTTGGTGAGGCCGTTATTAAAGACTGCGAGCAGATTATTCATTCAGAATTTTTACAGTACCAAACACAGATGAAGCAGCGTTGCGAAGAATATTTAAGCTTTATTGGCAGTCTTCCACGGGAAGTTGAGGTAATGCTTTCTTGTAATTCAATAGGTAAGCTATTTATAGAGTTGCAGTTCATATTACAATATCTTATTGGTTATACCATGGCATAAAAACTAATGTTGGTTTTCCTTTAGAATCGTAAACCTGAGTGTTATGTTTTTCTCTCGGATTGGGTGCTGGATGTGCCTATAATTTATGGATTAATTGCTGTGTATTCAGCAGGTTACAATCATGTAATATGTTTTTTTTTTGCCAACTGTAGTTTGATCAACACTTTTTTTGCCAACTGTAGTTTGATCAACACTTCTTGTATTTAGAAGATAGACTACTAGCCAAATGTTCTGTCACATGTTAACTAAAATGGTTATTTGGACTGTGATTGTAAGTCGAATAATAAATTGGTGGGAGTGGGGCGCTGTCCACTGACCAGAGAACTTTTGCTGTTCATGCAGGTAGTTAATTCAGTAGATTCAACTGTCCCTGAGAAGCCACAGCTGGAGCTGTTCAAGCATTTGAATTGTTGCCAATCATTTATATCTGATCACTTGCACTTCTTGCTTTTTCTCCCTTGGATTGCCTGAATATTAAATGGTTTAAATTCCAGGAATAGGCAGTGCCCAAGCATTATTATGGCTTCTTTGATGCACTTTCGTTGCAGCCATTTCCCTTTGCATGTGATCTGAAATATGCTTACTATCCCTACTCTTGTTTTCTCATCAGAATATAGCAACACAGAATCTTCTGATGATGTTGGCAAACAAGAGATTAGTGAACTATCAGATGGAGATAAATTTCATTTCTATGACACAAGGCAAAGTTTCAGTGAATTTGCTACTAGTCCTGCTGACCCGAGAAAGGGATGCTTAAACAACGGAAATGAAGATCATAAATCTGTTGAATCACTGACTGTTGACAAGGCCGACAAATATATGCTGTCACATTCAAAAAGGCGCTCACAGTTGCCTGAACCAATAGAAAAGGAGAAAGGAGTTAGCCTTTGGTCAATGATCAAAGACAATGTTGGAAAAGATCTAACAAGAGTCTGCCTTCCTGTTTACTTTAATGAGCCTTTATCTTCTCTCCAGAAGTGCTTTGAAGAGTTGGAGTACTCTTATTTGTTGGATCGTGCATATGAATGTGGTTTAAGGGTATGCCTGTTTCTCTACCTTCCTGTTTTCCTCAAACCATACATTTTCTTTTGAATGAGAATCTAACCCAAACACCTACATTGAACTACTTAAACCTGCTGGAAATTACTGTTGGGGGAAATGATCCAATAGTAGAGAATAGGCAGGCCCATGAAGACAAATTGGCTAACACAATGACCGGCATGAACTAAAAATTCTTTTTGACCCAAGGGCATAGGATAAATATTTTAAATAAGGAAATTTGCACTTTCAATCTTTAAAAAACAGCACTGGATATTGGAGTCAATTTTTTGGCTGATGGAGCTTTCCTTCAATTCAGTCAGTTTTTTTTCTTTCTAAAATACAAATCAACCATGCAGCATCCCCTTAGCTTTGTCTTAAAATAGTTACTGGAACTTAACTGGTCAGAAAGATCGCTGAACCAGTTCACAAGGAGGTACCCACATTTCGTGAGCACCTAGGTTTGAGCCTCGGTGGGTGGCCTCCTCGATGGGAGACTCTACCAACCAAGTTATCACTTAGTTCTCAGACTAATGGCTTTTCTTATTTATCTACAAATTGATAAATTGATTTGACAGTATCATAATAATTTTGCTTCTGCATTCAGGGGAATGGTCTGATGAGAATTCTTTATGTTGCTGCATTTGCGGTCTCTGGATATGCGTCCACAGATTCCCGTCCCTGCAAACCTTTCAATCCGTTGCTTGGGGAAACCTACGAAGCTGATTACCCTGAAAAGGGGATCCGTTTCTTCTCTGAGAAGGTCAGTTTGGTACCCAACACATATAAGTTTAGCTAATGCTCAATTATTGTTTGGTCACTTAACCAACCATACTATATATAGGCCTGAAAGAGGAATCACTAAGAACATCACGTACAGGGATCCAAGCACTGGAGTATTACTAAAGTTCTGTAATATATGAGAACACACTTGACTAAATGTGCTTGTTTATTCTTGCACCAGGTCAGTCATCATCCTATGGTCATGGCATGTCACTGTGAAGGGAAAGGTTGGAAATTTTGGGGAGACAGCAATCTAAAGAGCAAATTCTGGGGACAATCCATTCAGCTGGATCCTAATGGTGTGCTAACTTTAGAGTTTGATGATGGAGAAACTTTCCAATGGAGCAAGGTATAAATTCCTTGTCAATGGATAATATACTCGTATTATTTCCTTTCTTTGATTGAAAACTGTGCAGCTATTGTCCCTCTAGTCTATCCTCTCCACTGGTTGTATGAACACATACCAGTTTAAATTTCAACATATTTGGATATTGTGACTCATTGATTACTAGAAAATGGTTGCCTTAGAGATGCTGGCCTGGACCTGCCAAATTCAGAGGCCACGGGTCAGCCCATTTTAGCTAAAGGCTCTGGCCTCGGCTGGCTCAATGTGCATCATGGGTCGGTTCAAATATTTTTCAGAAAAAAGGAAGTGAGAAATTTGAAGTGGATCCTAGTTAAATGTAAATAAATAAATTGACTTTGTGGTAACCTAACAACATATGCAAGATTTTAAATTCATCACATACGTGCACAACAATACAAGCAGTGCGCTTAAAAACAAAAGCAAAAAAAAAATCGATTTCAAATATATCACATATAGGCACCTGCCTCATGGGCTTGAAGTGGAGGCAGGAAGGCGGCGCATCAAGCAGATTGGCCTTGGGCATCATAGTCAGGTGGTCGGACGAGGGTTGACCCATCTTACCCATCGGGTCAATAGTTTTGGCTTTATTGGCCCATTTTTTATTTTTGGATTTGTGGTTGATCCTTGCGGCCCATTGCCCCTGCTCTCGTGGGTTGGGCCAACTACCCAATGGGTTGACCCAGCACACCTCTGGATTGCCTCTCTGCATATCTACACTTTGAGATCTGCAAGAGGTAGTAAATGCTTGTTGACTATTATGCTTAAATGTTTTCCTTTTTCCTGTCAGGTTACAACGACAATTAACAACCTTATCCTTGGTCGAGTATATTGCCATCACCATGGCACAATGAACATAAGTGGGAATAGACGATATTCATGCAAGCTGACATTTAAAGAGCAGTCTTTCCTTGATCGGAATCCTCGCCAGGTAAAGAAAGGCAAAAAAAAGTGCAATCACCCATAAGATTAATATGGGTTGTGCTAATATATAGCTCTATGGAAGGTTCAAGGAGTCGTCAAGGATGCTGATGGAAGCAAGGTTGCAACATTGATGGGGAAGTGGGATGAAAGTGTGCATTGTATCATCAACAATGATGCCTCTAAGGTGAACTCCCATGATTCACATCAGAGTTCTGGTGCCACTTTGCTATGGGAGAAAAACGAGCCTCCAGTCAATCCTACTCGGTACAACTTGTCCGCATTTGCGATAACATTAAATGAGTTAACACCAGAGCTCAAGGTACACATGGAACATACATATAACCCATCATTTGAGTTCTGTTAGCTCTTAATCTAAAAGGCTAAGGCACATTTTTACCCTCTTGTTAAGGAGAAGCTGCCACCAACGGATTCAAGGCTGAGACCTGATCAACGGCACCTGGAGAATGGGGAGTACGAGAAGGCCAATGCTGAAAAACTGCGTCTCGAGACACGGCAGCGGATGGTTGTACCCATTTTGCATTGCTCTACTTTTCATGAAAGCTACATCATGATCACTGATTGACTCCATTTCTATATTGTTTGAGTACTGCCTGCACATTGAGATCTTGCATGCACGTGGACTGAATTCCATCATTGGATGTTTGATGCTTTTTTGCCCTAACTGATGTCTTGTATGTCTTCCTCTGCAGGCAAGGAAGATGCAGGAGAGTGGCTGGAAACCAAGATGGTTCCAAAGGGACAGCGAGGATGGAACATACCGCTATGTTGGAGGTTACTGGGAGGCAAGGGAGCAGAGAACATGGGTTGGCTGCAATGACATATTTGGTAACTTGTCTAGCAGCCAAAAGATGCCACCATCCGCTCTCTACACTAGCTCAAGTATATAGGGGTGAGGCCGTAAGAGCATGTTCAGTAGGTGTTGACGTCGCAATATCACTTCTGGTACATAATCGTGAGGGGTTTCTCTCGTTTCTGTTGTGTTAAGGTGAGCTAACATGCTTTCCTTGTCAATTGTCACATTGAAACCAAGGACATTCAAGCATAACCCAACCTTTTGTCGATACTAGGATACTTATGAGAAATCTTGCTAACATTATTGTTAAAAGAATTGTCAATGATACTATTTTCTTCTTTGCATTCCACAAGGACGTTTGCATGTTTGGTGGGTCTCTGAAGTAATTTCCTACTGTTCAAAGGGCTAAGAAAGAGAAGGCTCATGGTTGGAGACTTGGAGTTGGCAATGTAGTTTCAACTTATTGATCTACAATTTCGTTATATATTAGGCTCAGATGAGCTGGAAAGCTTATGCCTATTTTCCTGGATTTTTTTTTTGATAAAACGCATCTGTATTAGTAGACAAGGAAAACATACAACAACTAAGACAAATACAGATATGAACATATAGGATACAGAGACAGTTGTCCCACCAAAAATGTAAAGAAGCCCCTAGAAAAAATGGAAATCACAAGATAGTCCCTGGCCTCCTTGTACTGCAACCACGTCGGCGAACGCTGCCGCCGAGGACACCCGACGCCACCCAGATCTGGAGGAGCCCCATCGCCAGAAGGCTTTGAAACGAGTTGCATAAGACACTTGACACCATGGTCGAGTTGAATCCATCGTTGAAGACGCATCAACCAGGGACACACCCCAAGCACCTCTGACCTCGAATCGAAGCTCGCCGTCGACTAGGGCCGAGGGAAACACGAGCTCAATCCACCCTCCATCCAGCCGTAGAGCCCACAACTGTCCCTACCTGGTTGACGTAGCGCGCCGCCAGCACCACCGCCTCACCGAGACGACATGACGGTAGACCACGCAGACTCCTATGCAGAGGCCGGCGAAACCGGATACCACCTCCACGAACTCGCCGACGGCGCCGGAGTGGAGCACCACCGAGACGGGGAAGAACGATCGCAAAATGGAATTAGGGGCTGGGAGCCAGAAGACCCAACAGGAGAAGGGTAAGGTATTTCTACATGGGCCACCGAGGTTGGCCTTTAAGCTATTGGGCCATAGAGGTACGGTGCAAGAAGCTTCTCAGCCACCCTATTCGGACTTGCACCCTGTTCGCTTCAACTATTTTTCAGTCAACGATCAGTGTTTTTCTCTCATAATAAATCAACATAAGCTAAATTTTAGCATAAGCGAACAAGATCTTGATTAGCTACTTACTAGTAACTAGGACCGTTTATTGGGTTCATCCCGGAATTGAGAAACATGGGATGTTTCGGGCCAAATACGGAAATCCTAGAAAACTGGCGGGACTCCTGTTTCTGTCCTGCTCGCTCCAAGCTCCGGCCCTTGTCCCGTCCTGTTTTCGGATTTTTTTCTCTCGAAAATACAGAAACGGGCGGTTCAAATATGGAAAACGAGATGAGAAGAGTCGGGGTTTAACCTGTCTGTTTTCAACCTTAATTATTGTTCATTGGACCAAAGGAAAACAAACTTCCTAGAGTGCAGGTGCCTGAAAAAGCAGAACCAAAGGCACCTGACAACAAAATGAAAGAAATCAAGGAGGAAGAAGAAGCTTCAAAGCCATCTGATTTAGATCTAATGAATGAGAATCATTGCATGATTAGATGCAAGATTTTAGGCACCTAATGAAATATCAAATATAGGAGGTCCCAAAGGAAAATGGTTCAGTGGAAACATGTTTTAGCCTTTGAATGCTTGGCATGCACACAAACCTTGTTCACTTGGACATGTGTCCGATCCACATGAATACTTGCGTCAATAACTTACTCGTATTACTTAGTTTCAAAAAAAAAAAACTTACTCGTATTACGAGTATTTAAACAAGCGCAGCAACGCTAGCTGCCATTCATTTCAAGAAGCAAAATACAGCGTACATCACTATTTGGCACTTATTAAGCCGTATATTTCTATCTACATTTCTTTTACCCTTTACGTACACGTTAATTAGCTCCACCTGCGTGCCAAAATACATCACGCATACCCCCACCGAATTCACGCCAAAACAAGTCATCTCAAAAACATAAATAAAGGAAGAAAAAGAAAGATGCATGCATGCATGCAGGGTTGTGGTACCAGCATCCATCAGTGGCCGACGGCAATAGACTCCTCGTCGGCGAGCTCGATGCCGGCGTCGGCCAGGCGCTTCTCCTTATAGACGTAGCCCCTGGCGGCGAACGTGAAGAGGACGAGGTTGATGGCGCTGATGACGGCGAGCAGCCAGTAGAAGTAGTCGAGCCTCCCGTCGTTGAGGTTGTCGGCAAGCCAACCGCCGCGGCCGCCGCCGTGGACCGTGACCTTGTGCACGATGGTGACCAGCAGCGTGCTGAAGAAGAATCCGAGCGCGCAGGTGCTGAGGAAGAGGCCCGTGCTCATGGTCTTCATGCCCTTGGGGCACTCCCGCAGGAAGAACGCGAGCTGGCCCATGTACGTGAAGGCCTCGCCGGCGCCGACGAGCACGAACTGCGGCATGAGCAGGAACACCGTGAGCGTGACTCCGTGCTCGGAGGCGGCGGCCGTCCGGCGGTGGCGCTCGACGAGCGCGGCCACGGCCATGCCGGCGACGGAGAGGAGGAGGCCGACGAAGACGCGCTGCAGCGGGGTGAGGCCGTGCGGGTTCCCCGTGAGGCGGCGCGCGAACGGCGCGAGGAGGCGGTCGTAGACGGGCACGGTGAGGAGGATGGAGCCGATGAGGAAGACGGTGAGGGAGCCCGCGGGGACGAGGAAGCCCCCCGAGCCGATGGACCGGTCCATGACCTCGGCCTGCGCCACCGAGAAGGTGGTCATCTGCGCGTGGATGGTCCAGAACATGATGGTGGTGGCCCAGATGGGCAGCATCCGCACCACCTGCTTCACCTCCTCCACGTCCGTCCGCGTGCACAGCGCCCACTTGCTCGCCGTCGCCGGTGACTCGCCGGCGCCGTCGATGATGGCCGCGTGGTCGAGTAACCTGCGTCATCCGTTTCACCGTAAGTCATCTGTGAGTACTGTATAGTGTATAGTATAGTCAATTCCTGTACGTGGAGAGCACATCATTTTCAACGCCAAATTAATCATTATTGATAATTTATTATGGAGTTGTCTCAATCGCGAATAAACTGGAACCGAGGCTTTCAGTTGAGGGCTACCGCCTGGCTGCCAGCCTGCCAGGCGACCTCAATAAACTTGAACAGGGCCTTTCAGTTTCAGGTGGCTTTGCACGTCTAATAGAATCACTTGTGCGTCACAGTCGATCGCGAAACTGCACGGTTCGATCGATCAGCACTAGGCGAGCTTGTGCACATGATCTTATTTGCCTTCGTGTGGGGTTTGGACCGTGATCGAGGCTGTGCACGATCAAGAATCGCTGTGGGTTGGGGCGGCAACGAATCAGCAGGACAGGCAGACAGCCACACACGACACGAACGAGCGGCCATCAGCGCCCGTGAGACCGTGAGCGCCTTGCGGCTGCTGAATCCTGAACTATGCGTCGCGTGGCTGCGCCTGAGCGAGCGGCAGACATGTGACCGACCGGGCAAGCAAATCGGCAGTCCTGCCGGCGCTGCGATCCGTGGCCTGTGGGGCACGGCGGGCATGCACAGCACAGCACCCGCCAAGTCCCAGAGCTGGGCGGCTGGCTACCTCAGCTTTCCTGATTGTTCTCCACAGGACAAAGCATTTTGTTTGGGGGAAACAACGAAGCTTCAGAATGGCCGATCGGCCACTGCCCACTGAAGCAGCCATTGTGCAGGGTGCAGGCATCTGTGTCACTGTGTGAGAGGCGTTACCTCGCCCAGTGCCCAACTCCCCCTGCATACTCCTTTCTTCGGAAGACAGCTAATAACTGGTAGTACTTCTCCCTGTAGTAGTGCAATCAGTTGCTAGATTAAGTCAAACGTTCTGCTGTCGCTCGGTGCGTCTGCCTAATCTCACTTTGTGCAGCTCATGTATGGTATGGTGATGCATGCAGTGACGCTACCTGGGCGTGAGCTGGTGTCCGAAAAGCTAGCTCATTTATTTGTGGCTCAGCATAGCAGGCGCTGACCGTTGTCGTCGCCGTTGTTCGTTCTACTACGGAGTACTACATTTCTATTTTTTTGTGAACAGTTCTATTACTACATTTCAATGCAGAAGCAGCTGGTTATCTAGTTTGGCCACAATGATTTGTGTGTTTTTTTTCATCCATACAGGATTTACCATTTTCGCTTCCACATGTAAAGAAGATCTACTCCCTCTGTCCCTTATTAGATGTCGTTTTCGGTTTTTGCGCCCACAAGTTTAACTCGATTTATATAAAATGCGTGCAACATTTGTATCTCCAAATAAATTTATTAAAAAACTAGACACAAAGATCTTTCCAATAATACTAATTATATACCATAAATATTAATATTTTTTAATATATATTTAATTAAAGTTGTTTCTCGGGAAGCGTAAAGCGACAAGTATTTAGGGACGGAGGGAGTATATGTTAAGGGCAGTCCCAATGGAAGAAACCAGTAGCAGTTTCTATAGCCTATGACTCTGTACCAGTAAACTATCCTTTACGGTGCAAGATTTTCTTCTGTTATCCAAATAAGAAAATGACCAATCAGTCACCGTGATCCCCTCTTTCATCTTCGGATCTTTTGTGCAGAAACCACATGGATGAAAAAAATACGCTTCGAAAAGCAAGGGCGGCCCAGCTCTCGCTCGTGACTGCGGCGACCTAGTGGTCAGGCCGTCGGGGAGTTGGGCAGCGACTGCGGGGCAGTGTGGCTGTGTGCATCGGGAGTGCAGGCCCGGCTTGCGCGTGAGGAGGAGCGGCGTCCTCCACGGCGTGCGTGCTTGCAGCAGCAGCGACCGTGCGCGGCGGCTGGCATCTGCGAGGCCGAGGCTGTCGCGAGCGGCCGCGTGGCGAGGCGGGCGTCAAGCTGCCGCACGGGGAGACAGGCGTCCAGCGGCGGCGCGCGGGAGGACGGGAGCAGCGAGGCGGGTGCGGTGAGGCAGACGGGCGAGTCGGCGTCGAGCCTGCGTGGCCGCGAGTGAGCCCGGCGCCCTCCATGGCAGGCGTGCTTGCAGCAGCAGCGACCGGGCGTGGCGGCCGGCATCTGCGAGGCCGAGGCGGGTCGCAAGCGGCCGCGTGCGGGCGTCGACCGGCGGCGCACGGGATCCGCGCGGAAGCCGCTCGACACTACTCGAGTCTCCCCAACGCGGTTTGCCTGGTTTCTTCGTGCATCGGTGCTAGCGTCGACTCCGTTTCCTCCCGAAGAAATCGTTTCTCCATCCTGTGCTCTCTCTCTTCCTTAATTCTGTTGCCACGTCAGCAAAAAAGTTGAGCTATCAAAGTAATTAATAGACATAGAAACTATCATAAATACTCCATTGGGACGGCCCTAGGACCTTGAGAGGTTTCGGTTGCTGTCATGATTCGGTGCAAGCACGACAGTACGAGACAGAGGTGTCGTCACATGTACTGTGGACGGTACATGCAAGTGGTGGATAGGCGCCGACCTATCCTCCTGTGGCGATTGGAGATTGCCAATGGGCAATGACTATGGCTGTAAGTGCACCGTGCAAAAAAAATTCTCCATCACATCAAACTTACGATACATGTATGAAGTACTAAATGTGGATAAAATCAAAAACTAATTGCACAGTTTGGTTGTACTTTGCGAGACGAACGTTTTGAGCCTAATTAGTCAATGATTGGACAATTATTACCAAATACAAACGAAATGCTACAGTATATTTTAGTACTCCAAATTTGAGATCTAAACACAGCCTCCACACTCACAAGTCACGTCGCGCCTACTACCTCCTGTGTGCATTGGTCCACACGTTTAAGCATCCATTTCCTTTACGTGTAGCCAGCACACTCCTGAGCTGCTAGCTCCAGCCATCCATCGGTCACTACTACAGTACTGTACTAACCATGCATCCCTTCGCAAAAATGCTACTAGTAGGCCTGGTTTAGACCGTGAGAAGCTAGAATTTTTTTAACCGTAGCATTTTCGTTTGTATTTGATAATTAGTGTCTAATTATGGACTAACTAGGCTCAAAAGATTCGTCTTCTGATTTATAACTAAACTGTACAATTAGTTATTTTTTTATCTATATTTAGTGCTTCATGCATGCGTGCAAAGATTGATACGATGAAGAGAGAGTAAAAAACCTTGGAATTTGGAAGCAATCTAAACCAGGCCTCGGTCTAAACAAGGCCCTAGTTATAGTTTTGTCAGTCCCGGTGTGCTATGCTATGGGATACCGTGACGCTGCAGTAGTACCAGGCACGGAGCGCAGGAGTGATCTTGTGACAAACACACATGGACGTGGGCTGTGGCCTGGCTATACTGCAGAGAGTTGAAAACTGCAGAATTATTCTTATTACCTGCATTCCTTGCTGTGGGGCAGCTTCTCCTTCCCCTTGACGTCGGTGCCGGCGGCGGCCGCGTGGTCCACGTCGTAGAGCATGTCCGGGTCGGACGGCAGCGCCAGGGCGTGCTTGCTCCACGCGGCGAACGCCACGGCGGCCACCTGGGTGAGCGGGCTCCCCACCAGCTTCTTGAAGCGGTACCTCCTGGTGCCCAGCAGGAACACGCCGAGCCCGCAGAGGATGCCGACGGCGCAGACGCCGTAGCCCCAGCGGCGCCCCACGTTGTCCTGCACGTACACCAGCGCCGTGACGGCCAGCAGCGCGCCGATGCTGACGAAGAAGTAGAACCAGTTGAAGAAGCGCAGCATCTTCCGCCGCTCGCCGGCGTGGGACTCGTCGAACTGGTCGGAGCCGAACCCCGACACGCTGGACTTGAGCCCGCCGGTCCCCAGCGCCGTCAGGTATAGGCCTAGGTAGAGCACCCCGAGCTGCGTCCCGTTGGCCCGCACGCAGTCGGCGCTCGCGCCCTTGGCGTCCGCGCACGGTGGTGGGCGCAGACCGGGAGCCGCCGTCGAGATCGTCAGGATCATCACGCCCTGCATGCGGCGCAGACATCGATCGAAGTCAATTATAGTAGCCAGGGTGTACGTCCTGCTGTTGTTGTACAGTATAGTAAGTGGCACCGGCCGGCCGGCGAACCCACCGTGGCCTGGACGGCGGTGAAGATGGCGATGGTGAGGTAGCGGCCGAGGTAGGTGTCGGCGACGAAGCCGCCGAGGAGGCAGAGCATGAAGGAGGCGCCGATGAAGTTGGTGACGGTGTTGGCGGCGGAGGCATTGCCGAGGTGCATGGTGCCGGTCATGTAGGGCACCAGGTTCACCGCGATGCCCAGCGTCGTCATCCGCTCGGACAGCTCGGCGCCTTCAACTCATCAGGAAATCAACACTTGTCAGGACTCAGGACCACACGCACGGCACGCACATGCAGATGCACGTACACAGCACGAACGAACGGCGGGTGCTGCTATAGTCATCATGCGCCGCGGCCGTGGACGCGCGTGAAATGGTAGGCAGGTCAGGTGAGGTTACCTAGGATCATGGCGGCGCACGCCCAGCCGCCGGTGGTGGCGCGGCTGGCGGGGCGGCCCTTGTAGTCCCAGGCGTCCGTCAGGGCCTTGCCATCCGACGCGGTATCCGGCAGAACGGAGGCCATATCGCACCTGTCTTTCTCAGCAGATGGACAAGCCGGGGCACAGGTGGTCTGGCAACGAGCAAAGGTTGTGTTGGGGGCTCGATCGGGGCACGAACGATGCTAGCCTGCGCTGCCGAGGGGCAGCTTTTATAGGCGACGGCGCGTGGTGGTGGTGATCTTTGCGTCGGGATTCGTGTTACCCCGGATCTGAGAGATCCTCCTCCCACCATACCAGTACCCCTCTCTCTGTCTCACACACAAGACATAGGGACACGCCTTTCCAATTCCAACCTTTACCAGCAGCAGCTAAGCGAGCTAGGTGGGAAATTCGATTGATTAAAAATAGTAAACCCGTGAGCCATACGCCCCTGGTCATTCCGCTCCAATGACTCTGGCACTGGCTAGTTTATTGCGCAATAATTGACTTTGCCGGTGAACTTGTGGAGGATAAAAGGTGGTGAAACTAGCTAGTTGGCTTTGCTCCTTTGCCTGCTCGGTGGACTGACGGGTGCCTCTCCTAGCTGCTGGGTGCTGGGCCTAGGTTGGTTAGAAAGTGATCGAGACGGTAATTTTCGCTGTCTCACAATGGACGGTGCAACGTTAACCTTGCTCTCGACTCTTGAGCTAGCTAGAGTATATGGTGCCATCCTCTTTTTGACAATATTTCTATATATAAATGGTAGTACATCTTTAGAAACTCCTGTGCTTGATAGTACTAGTGCAAAAGCGGCTGTCTAATGACATTTCGCTCGAGTTTCACGTACGCTGATGTCTCGTTGACTTTAGTTATTTCTCTTGGTTAGCAGATGGTGCGTCTGTGAACGACGAGTCATCTGTGGGAGATTCTAGCTTCGGATGGAGTCGATCAATCGTCCAGCAGCACAGTCCACGTTTCTTCCCGCTTTCAATGGACCAGCAGGTCCAGGACCCTATATCCATCCGATCGAGTATCCGACTGCCAGAATTTCACTTTGAGATAATTCAAAATTGTCGTGAGAAACTGATCAGAATCAGGAAAAATCGGTGCACTCGATCAAAGGGGACCTCGGCCCGAAAAAGATTCCGATCGATGGCTACATGTTGTCAATTTGTCACGTAACAGGAACAAGAAGGTTCCAGCTTTGAAAAATCGTCCTCGGATTGCCACTCAGCGGATGGACCACATCCCCACGTCCAAGCACGGCGAGGTGCTCCTCATGAGGAGAATGGGGTTCCTGGAACCTTCAGCGCCGCCTTCCTCTGCGGCTAAGGATTTGTACGAGTCCTGACGACATTTCAGCGGCTGACGTTGAGGCACTCGACTCACTGTTCCCGGCTTATCGGGGACGGTGTTAGGTCGATCCTAGGGTTGGATCCCCTGGTTGTTAAAGTTAAAATATAGCCCTTCGTGGTTCCGGTAGGGCCGGATTCGGCCACTCTTGTACTTTTAAATATCTACCTTTCTAATATAAAAATATGCACACTCGTGCGTATTCGCTAAAAAAAAAAAGTGGCACAGAGCCATCGTGCAGCTTGTGCCGCACCCGTCCATTTCCTGCTTCCTTTTCAGCGGACCACGGCGTCCATTTTCCGATTGACGGTACAGCCGCTAGGCGCTAGCTGCTAGTAGCTGCTACGACGACACGCGTTGACATTTTTGCGACTTGGGATTGATCGACACAGTACTTAGATATATGTATACTACATCCATCTAGAAAGAATGTAATTATAGGTTACGTACGTGAGGCTTTGTTTGGATGCACGTGTATCCACCTGAATTCACATGAGTTAGAGTATAATGAAATGGAATTTAGTTTAATTCCACCCAATCCACTCCAACACATGTGGATTGAGACAAATACATGCGCATCCAAACAAAGCATAAAGTGATTCACGTTTGATCAAGTTTCTAGTAAATAATATTCACATCTATGACCCCAAATTAATTTATTATAAAAATATATTTCATAATTAATTTAATGATATTTATTTGATATTATAAATATTTCTATTTTTTTATCTATAATTTGTCAAAGTTAACATACTAACACGTGATACTGTTGTAGAATTGTATTCTTTTGGGGACGGAGGGAACAGAAGACTTGGAATTTGTGGGTCTTGTTACCTACAGTTCCTGTGCTTGCCCGCGTGTGCCGACCTCTTCTGGTGACTGCTGGTGGTCTCCGCGATAGCGAGCGAGCGCCCACCGTTGATGCTGAGCTGGTGATAGCCAGGAGCCAGGAGGAATGAACTTGAGGCAGGCAGGGTACGGGTCAACGGGACAGCAGACAAGGTCACGAGCTCACGGCATCATGGAAATTAGAAGCAGGAATTCTGTACTGATTATGCCCATAATCCCCAGTCTTTCTTGTAGAAGACTTAACGTTCTATAATTTGGACTATGCATGGAGACAGAAGACGCACAGTTCCGCTGTCTAATAATTGGATCCAGACAACAAGAGCTCCAAGAGTGGATCATGCATGTTGCAGGGTGTAAAGTTCTTATCAGATGTCAAATGGAGGTGTTGTATGAGGTATTCGGATACTAAGAAAAAATAAATAAATTACAGAATCCGTCAATAAACCGCGAGATGAATTAATCCGTCAGTAAGCCTAATTAATCTGTTATTAGCACATGTGTACTGTAGCACTTTATTGTCAAATCATGGATTAATTAGGCTTAAAAGATTCGTCTCGCAAAGTAATCGCAATCTGTACAATTAGTTATTTTTTTAGTCTATATTTAATACTCTATGTATGTGTCTAAATATTTGATGGGATATGGCGTAAACTTTTGTGGAGGATCTAAACAAGGCTATCAGGTTCAGGCTATCGAGATCAGCCTGCCAGTGCCAGAGTGGATTCTATTCTCTGGCTGCGTCAACGTCAAGTGGACCGCTCGTTCCTGCTTGAGCTAGCAATGGCAGGCAGCTACCTCTCTAGCCGACCACCATGAGCATATATTGAGAGACTTTTTACATGAAGCGACAAATACAGAAGAAAACTTCACACCATGCATAGGATGCCACGGACCGTAGCTGCTAGTTCATCACTATTCAGATGGATTCTCTGAAATTCTGACGATCACATGATGGCATAAGGGTAGATCTAGGATCAGTTTCTTTTTTTTTTCTTTTTTTGCAGCGCACATTGCTGGTCCCCCACAATACGTCCTATATGTACTACTAGGAAGACAGGCGCGCTTCGCCACTATATGTACTACTAGGAAGACAGGCGCGCTTCGCCACGCCCGTAGGGCAGACGCACTGGTAGAGCGAGACAGAAACACTTTGTTGCATGTGCCAATATATCGAGGAAAAAGGACGGCTACACAACTTTCAAAGTTGAAGGACGTCATCTTCATGTGTTTGAGAATACAAAATAATTTTTGTCCAAAGAGCAACTTCAAATATTGGAGACAAATCTTCCTAAAAAAATGTTGGAGACAAAGGAAGCCAGCGTGCCAGCATCATATACAACACACTTTAATTCATGTGATTTCTATACATAAAGATAATCCATTAAGGAGATGGCAATAACTACCATCAAAGCAAACTTATTCAACTAAATAAGAAGATTAGATGTGCAGCAAAAGCATTTTGACAACATCATAGTAGGGCATTATCGCTACACCGGTCTCAAGTGGCAACTAATATGACATGCCTAAATAATGTAGGCAGAGCAAACATTAGCTGTTCCAGAGACTAATAGACGAAGCATTTTACATTGGAGTGGTTTGACATGCATGGGAATCATCCTTGCAATTTGTTGATTGTAGTGTAGGTTGCTCACCCAGCAGAGTTGGTAACAAATGCGACATAAACAAAGCACTGCATACATGCAAGTTTGTTAGATATCAACTGATACTATTAAGCAAATTATGAAACAAAACAATGGTCAGAGAGATCATAAACGCCGTTATGTGACTTCTGTCCATTGAACTCTACATGTTGTCCAAAAATGTATTCATGTAAGCAGCATAAATCCATGAGCTGTGAGAAAACTAACATGCTTTAGAACTGCAGGTCGTCAAACTGATTACTCTAAAGTACTACATGTACTTCAATATGAAGGGTACATCATTGAAAAGTTTCTCTCTCTAAACAGGCTTGTGAAAAATACCCCACACGCCAAATCAGTTTGAAGAAAACATTGCAACTGAAATTACCAAGGTAACTCTTTTAGCCCATCGATCACGTTATAGCAAAAGGTAGTGCACATGACTAAGAACCCCAGTGTTCAAATTAGGAAGTAAGAACAGTTGTGACTTGAAGAACAGAAATGGTTTACTAAACCTAAATATACTCATTCAAAAGGTGGTTGAATAAGGGTGGCCACTCGAGTATTGGGGAACCATCACTCTGAAGACTGAACTGATCATGTAATGGTGGTTGTCCTACAAAACAGAGAGTCAGCACCAAGCAAAAGCACTGTAGTTCAATTTTTTTTGAGTAAAACTATAGGAAAAAGATGGCTAGAGTCTACAGAATATAGATGAGGAAGGTAGGCCCTCTACTATGTTGGTGTTCAGGTCATATATGTCTGCATATCTTAAATAGGGTGAAAACCACATGTGGACTAAGGACACAGACCTGCTAATGCAAAGGCTACAATAGTGGTGCACAGTAATACTGAAATGAATTTGTTGGGTGGAAATACAGAAGAAAACAAAGCTTACATCTCGCTACCATGTCAATAATATTTTTCTACAGGAAATGTTTTAGAATGCACCATTACTGATCCCAGTTGGGTGCGCCGCTTGCATAGGGCACACACAAAAGTGGGAAATCAATAAGGAAGGTAGCATCAAAGCCTAAATCATCCAAGATCCGTTAAGAAAATCCAAATAATGCTATAATCTAAGCAAAAATCCATCTTTAACCTGGTAACCTGCAAAAGCAAAACATTTAAATTTCATGATACGAAGCTGAAACATGAGTTAAGTTTATATGGAAGCTAATGAAAAGAAAATAGATATATGAAATAAAAAGTTGCAGAATTAAAGAAAGAATTAGGTGCTGGGTGAGGAGAGCAGGGACATAATATAATAAGTTGTGCTGGGTGTGATTTGGTGTGTTTTAACTGAATATACACATGGCTGAAACCAGTTTGAAGAGTGGCATAGGGATGTAAGGCGAAGACACCAAGGGCGAAACACTATGAAAATTGTCTTCCTTTTTTTACTTTTCCCCCTTTTTTTAATTGTAACATGCTCCTTTTCCCAGACTAATACAGAGCATGAGCAAAAATGACGTGTGATCGAACAACTAAACAAACATAGAAATGGAGTACCTGTTCATCAATGAGGATAAAATCTATTCTAAGTCCAGGTGTCTGCTCTTTGTTTTTGCATTCACAAAGCCTGACTGCCCTAACTCCAATAGTCCATTGATGCAAATGAGACGTGATCTCTTTCAGAGGTGTATGATTCATTCTGTATTGATGAGAAGACATTAGATATTGATGTGGACCAGAGTATTTATTTGTGAATAATAAAAAAGCCAAAGTGTGTTATATAGTAGAGCAGAGCACACAAGAAGCCATGAAGGATTCTAAAAAGCACGCAAAGGATAGAGCTATGATTTTTTTACCACCAAAATACGGATTCATTGATGTTTGACTTTTGAGGAAATTAGGAACGACTGAGACTGTATTGTCTTTCATAAGATCAACGTGTGTCATAAACTTGTCTTGTTCATCAAAGCAGACATGATTCAACATGTTACCTATGGTTAATTAAAATTCAAGATAATCACAATGCTATCAGAAAGATGTAAAGTAAGGCTGAGGCAAATCACAATCTCTTCCAGCACTAATAGGCTAAGCAAAGGTTATTTAGCGCACGTACTAAATCATATAAGCTAACCATTAATACCCATTGCCTCATATTAACCTCTTACTCACATAGACTGAACAATAAGAAGCTAAGCGCAATACTGTGAGGTTTGAACTTTGAGGCTAAGCAACGGAACTGCAATACTTAAATTATAGAATTACATACCTGTTGATGTGTCAACTAAAGAGGACATGGAATTGGGTCATAACTCATAAAATACGGTAGTTGGGATCCTCAAAACCTGTCCAGATACAACATAGCAAAAGAGATCAATTTTGCTAAAGTAAAAGGGGGGAGAAGGGAACCATGTAAATCTGAATCTCTTGCTGCATCAACTAATAGAGAGAACTACATAACCTGACTTCTGCATAGATGTCGTGCAATAAAAATAGGGTCTCCATTTCGGGAAGAGAGGCCTATGATTTTGATTTGAGTTCATTTCTGCGTGAATAAAAGACAGAGGCTGCCCAATCCGCCTCAATACTGGAATCAGGAATCCTGGAGAGTAGGTGCAGATTAGCAACCAATGGAGACTGAACATACAGAAAATGGAGACTGCAAGGTAGAGGTGACGCCAGAGACGGGACACCAGAAGCCGGCAGCAGCACATGAATCAAATGAGATAACATCATCTGAGCAGTCACAAAGTTGTACCTGGTGGAGAAGACGGTGGATCCAACAGGCTACTTTGTGGCTAAGAGCCGCGGCAGCGGAGGTGACGGAGGGGCAAGGACATGGCAACAGGTCCAACACATGCCATCGACAATGTCGTAGTCTCGCAGGTACGGTGCCGGCGTCGCTGGTTCACCGTCAACAATGCAAGGGTGTGGGGACAGGACACTGCCGCCGGCAAGTGACGCGGGGGCATGGGTGGGGCCGGGGTTGAGACCGACATGGCATGGCATGTCGCGGCCCCACCGCTGCGGTTCTTCTCGTCATTGTGGCAGCGGATATCGATTGGAGGCGAGGAAGCATAGGGAGACGGCGTGCTTTACACGCAGACTGGATAAGGGTGGGTGACCTCGGCTCCTCCGCCCGCTTCCATTAGACGGGGAAGCGCGGAATCCCTCGGAGCAGGCACCTGACCGGCACCAACCGGGAATCCGGAGACCGGAGGTCCCGCCGTACAACCCAGGCGGTGCCGAACTGCCGGCCAACCAGAAGAGGCGCAAGGTCGTCCTGAAGGTCAGCCATGGCAGACCCGAGCATGCCCATGTCCAGATCTAGGAGGCGGCGGAGATGGAGGGGCAAGGAAACAGGGGTGGAGGAGGAGCAGGCGCGCTGTGGCTCGACAGAGCGGAGGGCGCAGCGTTGCATGAACCAAGGATTGGAGGCATGGGATGGAGGAGCCGCGCTGGGCCGACAGTGTGGAGGACTGGAGGGCGGTGCGGGAGCGGAGGATGGAGGCGACAGAGGGGTCGAGAATTGGGAGATGACGTGGAGACCTCAGGTGTGGCCGCTTTTTTTTGGCACACGCACGACCTCTCTTCTGGTGCGGCGGACGGCCTGCAGCGGTGGGCCCAGAAAAGCCACGTGATTTGGAGGGAGAGGGCAACGAAGCGCTGAGCGCTATGGGTCGCGGCAAGTCGCGATTGGCCAGCCGTGCATGAACAGTAACTCAAACAGTAGCAGAGACGTTCAGAAGGCGCGGATCCTACGCGCTATATGGAGTTTCATATTCATATATGCAATACTAAGTTAGTTCATATATCTACTGAAAGTTTAATTGAACTTAACGTGCAAGCTTATTGCTATTAGATCAACAAGTCCACCAACACATGCTCCTGCATGGTGGAGTAAGGGATAAACTTAGGGCCCATTGCTAATAAAAAATTTTGCATATATTTGCTCTCATTATTGCTGTCATGCATG
Organism: Saccharum hybrid cultivar R570; assembly: GCA_038087645.1. Classification (NCBI taxonomy): domain Eukaryota; kingdom Viridiplantae; phylum Streptophyta; class Magnoliopsida; order Poales; family Poaceae; genus Saccharum; species Saccharum hybrid cultivar. The sequence continues at coordinate 32,717,011 of JAQSUU010000066.1, read as the reverse complement.
GTAAATAATTTCCTAAACTGAACCCTTCTGGAAAAGGAAAACGTAGGTGAATCCCTTGCTGTAACTTTTGCTCTGTTTTTATGCGCTGGTCATACTTTAAAAAAAACACACAGGAGAGCTGTGCTTCATTGTATTAGAGAGAATGCCCTAGTCCTACTTAACCCCTGCTTTCATTACCCGGTTATACAATACAGAAATGAAGAGTCCCTGTTGTGACAGACTGACGACAGGAAAAGCTATACCCGCCCTAAAAAGGTAAATTAAGACACTCTTCAGATGTACTCTCTCCGTCCACAAAAAATGCAATTCTCGTTTCTCGAGAAGTCAATCAATTTGAACTTTGACTGAATTTGTATAAAAAAAGTACTAACATTCGTGATATAAAATAAATATCATTAGATTAGTTATAGAATATATTTTCGTAATAAATTTGTTTGGAGACATAAATATTAATATTATTCACTATAAACTTGGTTAAACTTGGACTAGTTTGATCGGCACGATTCCCATAATCGTATTTTTTTGCGGACGGAGGGAGTGTAAAATAGGGTGAATGAGATGGCCATTTCGTGGTCTCTCGGTACATGTTAAATAGATAGGGAAGAGCCCCCTATGTGACTTACAATTCATTCAATGTTACAACATGCAGATGCTAGTTCTATTCCTAGCAAACCGGTTACACCACAACCTAGACATGGACTAAGCCACGCCAATGTACATTTGATGGTCCAGAATAATCCTAGTCAAAGTCCTATATTTAACATCCCCTCTCAATCTCAGCCACTAGAGAGGTTGAGATTGCTTCTAAATCTTTTCATCTTGGCGACTGGTAGAGGTTTAGTGAATCCGTCAGCGAGTTGATCATCAGTGTGTATGTACCTTATGTCTAGCAGCTTCTGGGCCACCCGTTCTCTGACAAAATGGAAGTCTATTTCGATATGCTTGGTTCGAGGATGGAACACTGGATTTGCTGACAAATATTTTGCACCAATGTTGTCGCACCACAGGCAGACAATTGATGGATGTGCGATTTGAATTTCTCTAAGAAGTTTCTAAATCCACATTATCTCTGCAGTTGCATTGGCTACTACTTTGTATTCGGCTTCGGTGCTGGAACGGGAGACTGTGGGTTGCTTGCGTGCACTCCATGAGATCAGATTTGGTCCAAGAAATACGGCAAACCCGCCAGTAGAACGTCTATCATCCACACACCCAGCCCAGTCGACATCTGAAAAAGCGCTGACTAGCATAGATGTAGACTTCCGGATTTTTAACCCCATGTTCAAGGTGCCATTCACATATCTTAATATCCTTTTCACTGCACTCCAATGCATGGTAGTAGGAGAATGGAGGAATTGACACACTTTGTTAACTGCAAATGAAATGTCTGGCCTTGTGAGTGTGAGATATTGTAAAGCCCCAACCAGGCTTCTATACTTGGTGGAATCCTCGACACCTAGGTTCAAGCCTTCTGTCCATTCCTGCACGCCTCAAAATGTCAGTGGCATACCTTTCTTGAGACATCAGTAGCCCGTCACCCAAATTCTTCACTTCTATCCCTAGGAAATAGTGCAAGTCACCTAGATCCTTCAGGGCAAAGTCCTTTTCCAAATCCTTAAGCAAGTGAAAGCTCTATGTTTGGTGTTGGTAATTAGTGACAATGCCTTAGTACTAATCCTATGCCTAAGTTGTATATAGCATATGAAGATTAGTACATTCCAAGGTTGGTGGCAAGATGGACATGGTGATCATGATGGCCACACTTGGATTTGGACGCAACCCTACGTGATCAAGGCAAAGGTATATGCTTAAGGGCTGTGTTTTAGTAACCAATACACCTAGTGGGTGTGGTTACATTATAGGATAGATAGCCGTACTATAAAGAGGGGAATGACGCGGCTATTGAACTCCTAAGTGCCTCTAGGTGTGCATTTCATAATCATATGCATTTGGATAGAACTAATAACGCCTCGAAAAATGATTGTGAAAATGCTAACACACTCGCACATGACGTGATCACTTGGTGGTGTTAGCACATTTGTGATGGCGTTGGAGTTTGAGCGGTAGAGAGGGTTTGGGGTTCTCTCTCCCTCCCGCCGAGCTTGCGAGGCGGGATTCAAGCGTTTTCGAGGAATTGAAACGCCTATTTTCCACTACGCCGGAAGTCGGAGAAGAAACGGAGGCGAATGGAGGTCACAGAGGTGACCGGACGCTGGACCGGACGCGTCTGGTCAGTGTTCAGCGTCTGCGCATGTTTCAGTTTGTTGATCGGACGCGGTGGCGCGTCCGGTCACAGTCGACCGGACGTGTCCGGTCGTTGAGGGAGCTTACTAGACTCCAACCGGACGCTGATACTGTGGCGTCCGGTCAGTTCTGCAGCGCGTCCGGTCGCTGTTTCGTTGGAGCGCGGCTCAGGCTTGACCAGCGCGTCCGGTCGTACTTCGTGCGTCCGGTCCGCGTGACCAGCGCGTCCGGTCGGTGCTTCGCAAGCGTAGGCACTGTGCGATCAGCGCGTCCGGTCAATTCGACCAGCGCATCCGGTCAGTACGACAGCAGCGTCTTCAAGTGGCTAACGGCTATATTCAGAGGGGTACGTCTATAAATACTCGTTGGCCGGCTCAAGGCTCTCACTCTTGGACATTTGACATACTTGTGAGCACTTTGAGCTAAGCAACTCCCCTCCCACTCATCTCTCTTGCTTCTTTGCATATTCGAAGTGAGATTGAGTGATCCAAGTGCATTTGCATTGTGAGATTGCATCTAGTTGGCACTTGGTGGTTGATTTGCTGCGGGATTCTTGTTTCTCTTGGTGGTTGTCGCCGTCTAGACGGCTTGGAGCAGCTTGGAGGCGTTGGCAAGAGTTGGTGATTGTTCTTGGCCACCTCTGGTGATTGTGAGGGGTTTGTGCCTACCTCGGCGAAGCGCCAAAGGCAAAGTGGATTGCTCGTGTCATTTGCAACCTTTTGCCATTTGGTAGGTTCTTGTGGCGCCTTTTGAGAGGCTCGGTGTGTGACCGATTAGCCACTGAACCACGTGGTGAAGAGGGACACAACAGGGACTAGCGTGCCGGCAAGCACGTGAACCTCGGGATAAATCTTGTATCATCACTTTCATATTGTGATTGATTGATCCCGGTGTTCGGTTGTTTTGGTATTCATTGTTGATCTTATTGGTTGGCTCAATACTTCGCCCCTCGGTGAAACTCTCCTAACTCAACTCCGCATTACCTTCTTAGTTACCTTTGCTAGCTAGTTAGCTTTGCTAGAGTAGCTCTTTTGTGTAGCTTGCTAGTTGTAGTTGTAGTTTCCTTCTTGGTTTGACTTATGCGGTTGAGTGCAAATATACTAGAATTGTAAATTGGATAGGTGGCTTGCAAACACCCCGTAGGCTAAGCAAAACTCGCATCTCGCTATTTGTTATATTGATAAACTTGTTTAGCTTGTCTTTGTAGAAATTTTTAAAAGGCTATTCACCCCCCTCTAGCCATCAAGACCTTTCAGCAAGGCACTCGTTGCTTCCTGTAGAGAGCTAGCAACTATGATATCATCAACATATACGAGCACAAACATAGCCACACCATTTTTGTTGTAATAAAATAGTGAGGTATCTCCCTTTGATGGAGTGAATCCCAACTGTATCAACTTGTTGCATAGCCGTGCATACCATGCACGTGGTGCTTGTTTGAGCCCGTAAATTGCCTTGTCAAGTTTACACACATAACTTGGGTGTTTAGCGTCCTTGTATCCAGGAGGTTGATGCATATATACTTCTTCTTCAAGCATACCATGGAGAAAAGCATTTTGTACATCTAGCTGTCGAAGGGACCATCCTTTGGAGACTACAACTGATAGAATGAGTCGAATGGTGGCTGCTTTGACAACTGGACTGAAAGTGTCTTCATAGTCTATTCCATAACGCTGCTTGTAACCTTTTTGCAACGAGACAAGCTTTGTATCGATCTATAGATCCATCTGCCATCTTTTTAATTTTGTATACCCATTTGCATCCAATGATATTTTTTCCTTTCGGAGGTGGCACCAGATGCCATGTTTTGTTTTTCAACAGGGCTGTGTGTTCATTGTTCATTGCCGCTACCCAACGTTGATTTGCAAGAGCTTTGTACTGTGGATGGCTCCTCTGCACCTACAGTGCCAAACATGCCCCATCTAACCGTACCATCTGTATATATTTTGGGTTTAGTTATACCTCTCTGAAGCCTTGTAACCGGATGTTGGGTAGTTGAAGACGAAGCAGCTGCACCAGTGGCCACATGTGCAACGTCTGCACCGGATCCCGGGACAAGATCGCCCCCTGCGCGTTGCACGGGCGCGTGATCTAGGACGGATTGATGCTGATCAGGTTGTGCAGCCGCACCATGTGTCGGAGCCTCAGGTTGACGATGCGCCGGCGTAGAGGGTCCGGGGGCTGATCCTGCTCCCAACAACACCGCACCCGACGAATTAGGAGAGCCAATGCCGCCCACTGAGCTGCTGGACGCAGAGTCCAGAGTAGATGGCATGCCAGGTTCTGCGCCAGGCGGCACAGGCGGATCAACACCAATCCTCACGCCCTGCATGTCTCCATGCGATGCCAATGGCCACAAAAACTGATGACTATTTTTAGCACCATTTTCAGCCGTGCCTTCCTCATTTGCCACCGGACCTAAACCTGGAGAAAGAGCAACAGGTGCATGCCTCGAGACAGTGTTAGTAGGCAGAGAGTTAACCAGTGTTTGATCACGCACAGTCGCATTCCCAAAATCCGAAGATGAGGGAACAGACAGATTTTTAAGGATATCCAGAAGAAGAGCTAGCTCTGCTCTCAACCGCATGCCAGCATTAGGATGAAGCCGGGCAAATGGGAACACATTTTCGTCAAAAATGACATCGCGGGAGATGTAGACGCGGCGTTCGGAGGGGTCAAGACACTTGAACCCTTTGTGTAGGTTGCTGTAGCCGATGAACACACATTGTTTTGATCGGAATTCTAGTTTTCGAGCATTGTATGGTCTAAGATTAGGCCATACCGCACAACCAAATGTGCGAAGGAAATAATAGTCGGGTGATTTTCCAAACAAACGTTCATAGGGTGTTGCATTGTTAATGACCTTAGATGGAAGGCGATTTATAAGAAAAACCGCGGTAAGAAAAGCTTCTTCCCAAAATTTCAATGGCATAGATGCATGGGCTAAAATGGTGAGCCCAACCTCAACAATGTGTCTGTGTTTTCGTTCCGCAGCACCATTTTGTTGATGGGCATGGGGCAAGATACTTGATGGGAGATGCCAAGGCATTGAAAAAAAGAATGGAGAGATTGATATTCCCCACCCCAATCTGATTGAACAAGAATCTTTTTTATCAAATTGACGTTCTACCATATTTTGGAAATCACGAAAACACTGAAACACCTCAGATTTGAAGCGTAACATATAAATCCATGTGAACTTGCTATAATCGTCAATAAAACTGATATAATAATTTTTCCGACCAACAGAGGTAGGTGTCGGTCCCCTTACATGAGAAAAGACAAGTTCAAAAGGATGGGATGAAATACTAGATGATCTGGGGTAAGGCAATTGATGGCTTTTACCCTTCTGACATGCATCACAGACCATATTATTTTTACAATGTCTAACACATGGAATTTTGTGACGATTAATGACTTGGTCAACAACTTGATGGGATGGGTGAGCCTATGATGCTAGGTGGATGTGGTGGGCTTGAACACACCAAGGATTTCTTTATTGGGGATTGGCTTCAAGGGATAGAGTCCTCCTTCACATGGACCTCTGAAAATGATCTTCTTGGTGTCCTGTTCCTTGATGAAAAAATGGCTGGGATGGAATTCAAGAAAAGCATCATTATCTCGTGCAAGTCGATTGACAGATAAAATATTTTTGCTAGCATGTGGAACATGAAGTATTTTTTAAGGTGGAGATCGCGATTTTGGGAATGTAAAATGCTGTGACCAACATGATTAATTTTCATACCTGACCCACTGGCCGTGTGGACTTGATCGTCACCTTGGTACTTGTCACCAACGGAGATCTTCTCAAGTTTGCTGGTTATATTGTCTGTAGCGCCAGAGTCCATATACCAGTTTGTATCCACACCATAGGATGATGTGGTTGCGGCTGATGCACTCTTCTGTGGGTAGCCAACATATTTGTAGCAGCGGTTGGCACCATGGCCTTCCCTGCGACATATCTGGCAAATCACACCCTCGAGGAAGTTGTTGTGGCCGCCAACGCGACCACCATTCTGGCCGCCACCGCGACCACCATTCTGGCCGCCATTGCGGCCACGTCCGAAGCCACCACGGCCACCGCCATTGCGGCCGCAGAAGTTGTGGGAGTAGCTACCACCACGGCCGCCGCCTTTCATCGCAGCATTGACAGAGGATTGGGATCCCCCGCCATTCATCTCCCTGCGCTGCTCGTAGACAGCGAGCTGAGTGTACAACTCTGGGATGGAGATCGGCTCCACTCGTGCTGTGACCGACGTCACGACAGAGTCGAATTCCTCACCGAGACCAGTGAGGATGCACGAGGCAAGCTCCTCGTCCTCCAGTTTGTGACCCGCCGAGGCCATCTCGTCAGCGAGTCCTTTCATCTTCGCGAAGTAGTCGGCGATGGATGATGTACCCTTCGACGCGGTGGAGAGCGCCATGCGCGTCGCCATGATCCGCGCGCGAGACTGGGACGCGTGCAATCCCTGAATAGCGGCATAGAGTCCTGCCGCCGTTGTCTCCGAAGAGACTTGGAGAAACACCTCCCTCGACAGCGATCCAAATAGCCAGCTCAGGATCTATTGATCCTTTGCTACCCACTTGTCATGCTCCGGGTTGGGCATAGGATGGGCCTTCTTTCCTTCCGAGATATCGTCAGGATTAGCCTCCACGAACTGGGCGGGAGGCGCGGCGCCGGGCTTGATGAACCCGGCGAGTTGTGCACCTTTGATGGTGGCGGAAACTTGGGCATGCCACATGGCATGGTTTCCTCTTTTGAGTTTCTCCGTCACCGGCGGCAGGAAGCCGAAGGTGAGCGCAGCGAGGGCGTCAGTGGAGTTTTGGGACATGATTGGATCGAATCCGTGTGGAATAGGCTCTTTGATACCATGTAAAATAGGGTGAATGAGATGACCATTCCGTGGTCTCTCGGTACATGTTAAATAGATAGGGAAGAGCCTCCTATGTGGCTTACAATTCATTTAATGTTACAACATGTAGATTCTAGTTCTATTCCTAGCAAACCGGTTACACCACAACCTAGACATGGACTAAGCCACGCTAATATACATTTGATGGTCCAGAATAATCCTAGCCAAAGTCCTATATTTAACAGGGAGTACCAGGTCACAACTCGCAACAAATTTACTTCCATTTGCTGCGTGCCCGACCGAGTCTAGCTGCCGATGGTTTGTTTCCCCAAAACAAATAGATAAATTTAACTTCTGAAACGTCATACGAATTATTACAAATGTATACAAACATGTAATCATTTTCAAGTTCGTTGATCGCGGCGATCACCTCTTGGAGCTCCCCGGGGGGTGTCTGCATCTTCGAGTTTCCCTCAGTGTCAGGGTGTGTGCGCCTTTGAGTTCCCTCGGGCTGTTTCATTCACTCCTCCGAGTCTTCTCCCAGGTTGAAGCCATATTCAAGAATTTTGACCTCTTTTGTCAGCCACCGTACCGGCTGTCGCATTTTCGAGTTTCCCTCTCAGAATGGTGATTTGACCTGTGTAGAAGTTGGATTCTACTCACCACTTAATCTATACTGCAAGCGGGTGTTAGCATACTTACAGATTTACAGCTGCTAGATACAGTGTTAAGTGCATAATCGACATGACCTGACCAATCAACTGTCTTCACGCCCCAATTGTTACTACAGGTACTAATGTTCAGTCTATCTCGTTTGTTTACACGATATAATATCAGAAATCTAGAATAAAAATACAAAAGATTACTAGCAGGTAGCAGCCACTAGCATTAACCTTATGTACTGCAATACCTTATGCACTCCTTTTATTTTTTTTTATTTTCTCAGGCAACGCATGCAGTTCCTGCAATACCGACAGCTCAAGAACCCATAACGAAGGATCCAAGCATCAGCACTAGTATATACGAGTATCATAAGGTCTATGTCATCAAACACCATTGGAAAAATTTGTATAGTGTGCGAGTGAATATGCAGGCCCCCAGAACGTACCCTGAAGATGACCTGAGGGCTGAGGCAGTGCCATGGATCTCTATCATAACTGTCGTCGTTGCTAACAGGCAATTGGGCCCTTTGATTTGTTCGTCCTCCCCGGACGATTCGATTTGAATTTTGACAAATCAGGAGAATGTGACGTATGTGTGTTGATTACTTGTCTGAATCTAGCATTTTTTAATTATATTACATGTTTGTATACATTTGTAATTATATTACATGTTTGATCCAAGCATTACCGAGTCTCCGCCCTTCTGAAATCGCAAAGGCTATTCCAGCTATCCATGGAGAAAACCACTTTTGGAAATGCATGGCTGTACACGACAACGGAATTTGGACCAACCATTAGCAACCAACCCCAAGACCTAGAGGATGCAATCATACCTGCTTAGTTAGATCCGACATAAGAGGTCAAAATTCCTTGCTCGTTTCAGACTATTCCTTCAATTCCAAATTATAAGTCATTTCGGTTTTTCTAGATACATATTTTTTTTGCTATGCTCCTAGATTTAGATTTATGTCTCGATATATAATAAGAATTATGTTTAAAAAACTTAGAATGACTTGCAATTTAGAACGAAGAAAGTAGTACACAAATGCTCATCTTCCACAGTAAGTCCCGTTTACCACGGGTTCGCAACTGTGAGAGTAACTAAGTCATAGATGACTTTTTTATTTGCAATGGATATATATTTGTGACAAAAAGTAACTATCTCTGAGATCTGTCGTAGACACATTTCCTAAATTGTGATAGATACCTCGTAGTCAAGTGTATGAAGAGCATTACAGATATACGTGGGTCCTCCCTCTTTCTGAAAGAAGAGGCAAACCAATGGATGGGACGGCATAGAATTTGCGTTGTTGCCAAGAAATTGAGTTCAACTACAGATGAAACAGTTATAGGGAAATAGACGTGATCGGTAGAAATTGAGTTAGCCGCAGAAGATACTGCAGGTGAGGACACCCTAGCAGCTGAGCGTTCTCCATCGGATGGTGTAATCATGCCTGATGCATGCCTGTGCTTATCTGCCAACACGCATGCTGATCCCATCCGGTCTGTTCCATGGTAGTACTGTATGAGGCTACATGCTGGCATATGAACTCAAGCCCCGATTAGTTCGCACCCAAAAACTTTTCACTCTGTTACATCGAATATTTAGACACATGTATAGAGCATTTAGACCCCGTTTGGCAGGGCTTCTCCACCGGCTTCAGGAGCCGTTAGGAGCCATTTTCTGCCAAACAGGGTAAAATAAAACGCTCTAATATTGAAGCCCCTAAAAATATGCTCTCACATATGTTTGAGGAGGGATGAAGCCAAAAAAAAATAGTGGCTTCACCCGGCTTCACTCTGCCTACGTGGAACCAACGAGGATCAAATCCCGAATTACCCACGTCGACGCTCACGGGCGTGGTCGCCACGGCCACCAGGCGCGGAGCACACGGCTGCCGGGGCGTGTGGCAGCCCGGGCGCGCAGGCATTGGTCGTCGGGATGGAGGTCGCATCCGCCGGATTCGTCGGGATGGTGGCCGCAGCTGCCGGATGCGCGGGGTCACCAGATGCGCGAGATCGCGGTTGCCGGGATGCACGGGGTTGTGGCTGCCGGATGCGTGAGGTCGCTGCTGCTGGGTGAAAGCTCTATGTTTGGTGTTGGTAATTATTGACAATGCCTAAGTACTAATCCTATGCCTAAGTTGTATGTAGCATATGAGGATTAGTACATTCCAAGGTTGGTGGCAAGATGGACATGGTGATCATGATGGCCACACTTGGATTTGGACGCAACCCTACGTGATCAAGGCAAAGGTATATGCTTAAGGGTTATGTTTTAGTAACCAAGACACCTAGTGGGTGTGGTTACATTATAGGATAGATAGCCGTACTATAAAGAGGGGAATGACGCGGCTATTGAACTCCTAAGTGCCTCTAGGTGTGCATTTCATAATCATATGCATTTGGATAGAACTAATAACGTCTCGAAAAATGATTGTGAAAATGCTAACACACTCGCACGTGACGTGATCACTTTGTGGTGTTAGCACATTTGCGAAGGCGGTGGAGTTTGAGCGGTAGAGAGGGTTTGGGGTCCTCTCTCCCTCCCGCCGAGCTTGCGAGGCGGGATTCAGGCGTTTTCGAGGAATTGAAATGCCTATTTTCCACTACGCCGGAAGTCAGAAAAGAAACGGAGGCGAACGGAGGTTACAATGGTGACCGGACGCTGGACCGGACGCGGTCTGTGTTTGACCGGACGCGTTCGGTCAGTGTTCAGCGTCTGCGCTTGTTTCAGCTTTTTGATCGGACGCGCAGCGCGTCCGGTCACTGTCGACCGGACGCGTCCGATTCGTCTGGGAGCTTACTGGACTCCAACCGGACGCTGGCACTGTGGCGTCCGGTCAGTTTTGCAGCGCGTCCGGTCACTGTTTCGTTGGAGCGCTGCTCTGGCTTGACCAGCGCGTTCGGTCAGTTACGGGACCAGCGCGTCCGGTCAGCGCGACTTCAGCTGAATCTCGTGCCTAACGGCTATATTCGAAGGGGTACGTCTATAAATACTCGTTGACCGGCTCAAAGCTCCACCTCTTGGACATTTGACATACTTGTGAGCACTTTGAGCTAAGCAACTCTCCTCCCACTCATCTCTCTTGCTTCTTTGCTTATTCGAAGTGAGATTGAGTGATCCAAGTGCATTTGCATTGTGAGATTGCATCTAGTTGGCACTTGGTGGTTGATTTGCTGTGGGATTCTTGTTTCTCTTGGTGGTTGCCGCCATCTAGACGGCTTGGAGCAGCTTGGAGGCGTTGGCAAGAGTTGGTGATTGTTCTTGGCCACCTCCGGTGATTGTGAGGGGTTTGTGCCTACCTCGGCGAAGCGCCAAAGGCAACGTTAGTAAATTGTTGGTGTCATTGCAACCTCTTGCCATTTGGTAGGTTCTTGTGGCGCCTTTTGAGAGGCTTGGTGTGTGACCGATTAGCCACCGAACCATGTGGTGAAGAGGGACACAACAGGGACTAGCGTGCCGGCAAGCACGTGAACCTCGGGATAAATCTTCGTGTCTTCACTTCTTTGATTGTGATTGATTTATCTCGGTGGATTGGCTATCTTGATTAATCATCTCTTGATCATATTGATTGGTTGGCTCAATTCTTCGCCCCTCGGTGAAACTCTCCTAACTCAACTCCGCATTACCTTCTTAGTTATCTTTGCTAGCTAGTTAGCTTTGTTAGAGTAGCTCTTTTGTGTAGCTTGCTAGTTGTAGTTGTAGTTACCTTCTCGGTTTGACTTGTGCGGTTGAGTGCGAATATACTAGAATTGTGTTTTGAATAGGTGGCTTGTAAACACCCCGTAGGCTAAGCAAAACTCGCATCTCGCTATTTGTTATATTGATAAACTTGTCTAGCTTGTCTTTGTAGAAATTTTTAAAAAGGCTATTCACCCCTCCTCTAGCCATCAAGACCTTTTACTGGGGCACTCGTGGGCGCGGCCACCGGCGAGATTGCGCTCGTCCGCCGTTTTATAGTTGCGCTCATACAGGCTTTCAGGAAACTGTCGTACCATGGTACGCGTCGAAAGAAAGATGGCGTGAGAGAGGAAACATGATAAGATAAAAAAAAAGAACAAGGCTATTATAGTCATTTTATACTTTTGATCTACCATAAGGAGCTGCTTTGCCAAACAGGGTATTAAAACGGCTTCAGCTCCACCGGAAGAGCCGCTCATGGAGCCAAAGCCCAGAAAAACGGCTTCACTACTAAAGTGAAGCCCTGCCAAACAGCCTAAATATAGATAAAAAAAAACTAATTACACAGTTTGCATGAAAACCGCGAGACAAATCTTTTAAACCTAATTAGTCCATGATTAGCCATAATTGCTACAGTAACACACATGTGCTAAATGACGGATTAATTAGGCTTAATAAATTCGTCTCACGGTTTCCAGACGAGTTATGTAATTAGTTTTTTTATTAATATCCGAACACCCCTTTCAACATTCCATAAAACATCCGATATGACTGGAAACTAAACGAGACCTCGGCCGAGACAGCGATCTGCAGCGAAAGTACGTACTGTGATTGAACAACCCAACTAGGAGGTGCAGTTTCATACGCCTGCACCTGCACCTGCACCTACACGAGAGTAATTTGAAAAAAAAAGTTTGGAACAGAGAGATAATTAAGGGTTTGTTCACTTGGCTTATAATCCATCTTTTTCAGCTTGTTTTTTCAGCCAGAACAGTGTTTTTCTCTCACAATAAAACAACCAATAGTGTTTTTTAGCCGGCTTATCAGCACAGCCGAACGAGGCCTTAGGGAAAACCTTCCACGGTCGTGGCATTTATCCAAGCCAGCTAGTCTTCATGCTATATAATCCAAATAACTAACTGTTTGCTTTATATTTCTTGAGCCCTTAGACAAGCTAGCTCAGATAAACCACACGCCAATCAAAAGTTGCAAGCAACTTGGTTAGAACATTGTGCATCTAACTTCCCTTGTTTCTAGATGGTAGTAAAAATTGTTTGACATCTAGCTCTTGGATGAATTCTTGAGTAGCTCCGGTGTTTCTTTCATCTTTTCAAGCAACCCAATTACCGCTGATAGCTTGGCTAGAACAAAACATAAAAGGAGAGTGACAGGTCGACACCTCGCTAGCTATCAGAACCAAGCAAAAAGGCGACTTCTTTAGTTTTCCAAATTCACCCCCAAATTCCACTATGTAAAAAGAAGATTTTCCATCATATCAAAATACCGGCACATATATAGAGTACTAAATGTAGATGAAATCAAAAACTAATTGCACAGTTTTGTTGTACTTTGTGAGACAAATATTTTAAGTCTAATTAATCAATGTTTGGACAATTATTACCAAATAAAAACAAAAATACTACAGTGTTCAACAGTAAATCGGGACATCCCGATTCGGTAATCTCTGGTATAATATATACTGTTGCTAGGGGGCTAGGGATGTGCATTATTATTCGTCACATGATAGGCGATCAGGTGGCCTGGTTTATTACGTGCTCGGCACCACTGTTTTTGCCTTTGTTTACGCTGCATAATGCAAGTGAGAGGGAAGAGCACGGAGGGATCGGAGGCTTGACTACCGATATTCAAAAAATGTCATTAACACCGGAAACGGATTTTTCAAGTAGTACCTGGGATTCTGGGAGTATACGTGGCGCGGCTGTGTGAGCACTTGCTTGAATTGGGAAACAAGAAACAAGAAGTGTTGATAGCTTAGATAAGGTGGCTCCGCGACTGGACGGCGATCGAGTAGGCGACGTACAACACTAGGATCGAGTACCTGAACTAGACAAACTAATTAATCCGTGTGGCTGACGGCCGGGTCGCGGAATTTTTGATGATTTCTGAAACGTACAGCGTGGTCGAGCAGCTACCGATCGATCGACGAATGATAGAGCCGCTGGCCTGGACAAGTGTCAACGTGGTAAGGCAACGAGACGTCGCGTCCGGCTCCGCTCTCTCGCCTCTCTGCAAACGCCAAGCGTCAAGCGACAAGTCGTCCCGTGAATCCATCCATGGGCTGTGGAAACGCGAATTCGGTGTGCACAACTGCACATCAGTGTGTGTGTGTATATATATAGACACACACACTAGGACGGAAACAAGCCAATAAAGGGAGCCACAAGTTGGTATGCATGCATGTACATGTACTGGTGAATTATTGAGTGAACTCGGGGGGGGGGGGGGGGGGGGGGGGGGGGGGGGGGGCAGGCCGCAGGCCGCAGGCCTTACGTAGAGGAGTGACGCCCTGACGGCGATGGGTACGGTGACGGGTAGAAACTGACTAGCGTAGATACTCCATGTACGTATTATTAGTTTGGACGCAAGTTGTACGTATACGTATTTCGGGTCGACTGACACATGCATGTGCATGCAGCATTATTCACATGCACACGAGCTTCAGACAGACGAGTGGTAACTAGGCTGATCAGTGATCGAGTTCTTAACACTGCCGCCTCTAGCTCTGCCTGTCTTCTCATGTTAACTAGCGAGCCCGTCAATAATAACAGGGAGCATGCAAATGTGTATGGTTTTGCTCAGTTGTAATTAGGCTGATTAGCTAGATTTGGCTCAACCGCAGATTTACACGTGTTACCAGAGCTAGTATTTAAGCGGTTAAGCCATACCGGAACTAGACTCATATAAGGTCGTTTTGTTTGGTTGCTCGTATTTGGCCATCCTGACTAGGTAGATACGGTGTTTGGTTGTCTGTAGTATGAGAATATGTCGCATGAGAAAAACTGTGTAAAACAAAAATAGATAGTATATTTATTGTATATAAGTATTTTTAGTAGTCTTAAATTTTCTTATTAAGCCTTAATTAGCTCTTAAATGCATTAATATCCCTTAATACAAACTAATTTGTAATAACCACATCGTTAGCTGAGAGACACCTAGCATCTAGCGAGCCAGGCCTGCGACAAAAAAAATGAAACTTGTTTCTTGGGAACAGCAGGCTGGGGGAGCTCTTTTGCATCACTAGTAATGAAACGACTTTCGGTTCAGCACATTAGTTCCGGCTAGAATGGACCCGGGACTAATGTGAGCATTACACCTAGGTTCAAGTTTCTTGAATGACAGATGACCTTTAGTCTCGGTTGGTAACACCAATCCGGACTAAAGGGTCTATATTAATCCCGGTTGATGTTACCAACCTAGATTAAGAAGCTTTGACCCTTTAGTCCTGGTTGATAACATCAACTAGGACTAAAAGTAGACCCTTTAGTTCGGTTGATGTGACCAACCTTGGTGTAACCAACCTTGACTAAAGGTCCTTAGTCGTGGTTGGTATTACCAACCTGGACTAAAAGTCCTTCGACGAGTTAGTTTAAAAGGGAAGCATCCTCTCCAAAGTCACATGTGCTGTGTAGGTGGGGTGGAAAAGTATGCGCGAGGCAATACATGAGGTCTTGTGTTCAAATCTCACGTGAGATACAGAGGTGGGAGGCATTATTTTTTTATCCGTGGAGGACCTTTAGTCTAGGTTCAAGGCAACCAGGACTAAAGAGTCATGCCTTTAGTCCTGGATTCATAAGCCTATTCCCAACTGGGACTAAACAGCTGGTTCGCTTGGGCTGAAAATAAGTGGTTGAAAGTACTGTTGACTGATTTATGTGAGAGAAAAACACTGCTGGCTGGCTGAAAATAAGCGGCTGAAAGCTTAAGCGAACAGGCTGAAAGTCCATCTCACTACTACACTCGCACCTTTCACAACCGCGTCGTAACCCACATCGTAGTCCAATTTTGGCCTCGGCAGTAAGCTATATGCAGTGATACTCATAACCATCACTGTCGGTATCTAAGACCGACTGGGGTGTACACTACACTGCCGTATTGTCTTATCATCCGTTCGTAATAAGATCCTTACTTCCATCGCATTGGAACACGACCGCGTGTGTGGGTATGCACTAACACCGCTGCATGGCTTATGATCCGTCCGTGATCAGATCCTTATTCCATCGCATTGGAGCATGACCCGCCTGTGTCGAGGCGAACATCACCGCCGCTTCAGCGTATGAACCATCTGGTCATAGAGCATGGTCACCATCACGTTGCAGTACGATCCGCCCATGATGATCCTTTAGTCGGTGTCGGGTTACTAAATGATTCAGCGGTGATGATGCACTATTGACCCCTGTCGTATCAGACGAATAGCGGTGGTGATGGCCGTCTGCTTCACCAAAGGCGGGTGGTACGGCGGTGATGACAAAACAACCAACGGCCCTTATATCTGACACTGACAGAATTGCATCCAGTTTTCACAATGTATTTACTAATTCAGCTGGACCTTAATAACTTACTGAACACACAGATATAATCATTACACATCATTCATCATGTCCACAACGAAGAGTACTTGTTAGAATAATAATGCTCGACACTAACATAATAATTGTGTCAACTGATAAATTAACACAAGCGGTACATAGATAGCATAATAAAGGTTCTGCTCCCTACAGACTTACGTAAGGTCACTGCTACAAAAAAACTTAACCGGGGCCTTTTGCAAAGGGGCTCGAAGGCGGTTAGGAATTTGAACCGCCTCGGTTAATGCCTGGGATTAACCAAGGCTGTCATTTTTTATTAACCGAGGCAGTTACAATAAACCGCCTCGGTTAATCGATTTACGGAGGTGGGCAACCTAAAATGCCTGCCTCGGTTAATGTACATTAACCGAGACGGTCATCCTAACGCAACCGTCTCGGTAAATCATTAACCGAGGTGGTTTATAGTAATGCAACCGCCTCGGTAAATCAGACCCAGCCCACTAGCCCACACCAGCCCACTACCATTCCGATATATAAACCAAATCACAAACCCTAACTACTCCACTCTTCCTCGTCTCCTCACTCCACACCAGCGGTCGCACAGAGCCTCCTCCCCTCACTCCGCAGCCCCCTCCTCTCACTCCGCACGCGCGCCCCCTCCCCTCCCCCTCCGATGCCCCCTCCCCAACGCTCGACGCCCCCAGCCCGACCCCTCGTCTCCTCCCCTACGCGAGCGGTGAAGCCGGCCTCGTCGGAGCCAGCCTCACCTCCCCGACGGTGGCGCCCCTCCTCGACGACGGCTCCCCTCCTCCTACTCCGGCATGGCGGCGCAGACCCCTCCTCCTATGGATCCGGCAACGGCGCGGCCCCCCTCGTCATCCTCCTCTGGCATGGCGACGCGGCCCCCTCCTCTTGCGGATCCGGTGACGGCGCAACCTCCTCCTCCTCCGGCATGGTGGCGCGGCCCCCTCCTCCTGCGGATCCGACGACAGCGCGGCCCCCTCCTCCTGCGGATCCGGCGACAGCGCGGCCCCCTCCCCCTCCTCCTCCTTCTCCTCCGGCATGGCGGCGCGGCCCCCTCCTCCTGCGGATCCGGCGATGGCACACCCCTCCTCCTCCTCTGGCATGGAGGCGCGGCCCCCTCCTCCTCCTGCGTGGCGGGCGTGGCCCCCTCCTCCGTCGTGGCGCGCGCGGCCGTCTCCTCCGGCAGATCCAGCGACGGCACGCGCAGGGAGTTTGGATCCGGCGACGACTCCCTCTTCTCCGTCCCCGAACAGCACGGATCTGGCTTCCCCGGCGGCGGCGGTGACACACCGGGTGTGAGCTGCGGTAGCGGTGACATTGGGCTTGGCGGGCCCGTCGATGGACTCAGTGGGCTCGTCGATGGGCTCGCTGGTTTTTTTATTTTATTAACCGAGGCGGGCATCAAAACGCCTCGGAAAATGATCCGATTTACCGTGACCTTTGGTCCGAGGCATTTTGGATGCCCTTCTCGGTTAATCCAAAATGCCCGCCTCAGTTAAAATTATTGTTGTAGTGGGTAGATGTGCTCCGCTCCTCCAGATTGACACTCTTGATCAGCATGATAGCCAATGCAGCATGGAACCTCTCTTTTTCCTCCCATAGCCATTGCAGAAATTACCATATTAACCTTCAATCATAAAATTAATTAGCGCTAATTAATTGCTTAGGAATCAAGAGGAAGCAAGAAGTACCCCGACCACTGTAAAAGAGCTCTTCTCTAGGACATACGAACATATACGGATATGTTTGCTACTCAAGTCTCGTGGACGATGCCGAAGTGTCGGTGGGTGCCTGGGCGGGAACACTTTGCAGCACTGCGGAGGAAGAAAGAAGACACAATGGCAATCGTAAGGGTCCACGTTGTCGCATGTTTAAATCGAAAACTTCAAGCGTCTGACAAGTAGCATTTCCCCTTTGGAAATATTCGGCGTTATAGTTTTTTTTCCAGAATTTTCTTTTGATACTACTAGTATAGTACGGTATAACTCCCTCCGTATCAGATTTAGAAGTCGTTTAGGACAGCGACACGGTCTCCAAAACACAACTTTGACATCTTGTTTTTATAAAAAATATTTATAGAAAAGTGATATATGTATACTTTCATGAAAGTATTTTTCAAGACAAATCTATTCATATAATTTTTACATTTGCAAACTCAACGACTTAAAAGTTTTTGATGATTTATATTCCCAATGTTTGATCCAAACCTTGTTCAAAACGACTTCTAAATCCGATACGGAGGGAGTACCTATAGACACAGAACCAATAATAGTTTGCGGGCAGTGCGCAGTTTTACAGTGAAGTAATCATCTAGAATAATGACGGGATTATGCTTGATTCGCGTTGATCCTATGGTGAGCCGCTGCCAATGCTTTCTTCTTCCCATCGATCACGGTAGCCCTCGTCCAGGGACCAGATGCACTTGAGCGCCTTCTCGTACATCTCGCACCACCGCGGCTCCACGTGCGGCTCGCCGACCTGGTCCGCCAGCCAGTTCAGGTACTCCACCTGCCCGTAGCAAGACATGCTCGCGCAAGCTCAGCCACACTGCCCAGTCGAGGTTTAGGCCTAAGACCCTAGAGTTCAATGAGCGACTCTTACCCATCGAGGCCACAGTGTGTGGGTGTGGCGCTTCGGCTTCCCGGCGTCCTCCATGCGCTGGTACTCCTCCTGCACGTCGGCCATCATGTCCTCCTCGCTCGGCAGCGTGGCACGCCCCGACAGGACGGCGGCGACCCACTTGGATTCCAGCTCTAGTGCCGAGAAGATGATGCTCTGAAAAACACATGTAAGAAGTTGGTGTGGACTTCGATGTGCTATATAAACAGCATGCTATATAGGAGTATGCTCTTGAAAGAGATTTGAATTCTCATATCCATTTAAGTTTACCTTATATGGCAACCCAACGAAAGAGAGATTGGGCGCATACTTGGGTGGGAAGACGTGCTTGTACAGTGGCCCGACGCGGTTGTCGTCAACGGTGAACCCATCGAGGTCGAGGAACGGGAAATGGTAGCGGTACCTGAAAGTAATTTCATGCATTGCAGTTTCAGCCGAGCTAATTAATACAAAGGAGAAAACATATGAGTACCATAGTTTGTGTGCAATCGTACCCTGTGCAGTAAAGAATGGTATCTGCAGCTACTGATGAACCTTCGGCAAAGCGCACCAGACCGTCATCTTGGATGCATTCTATCTGCTTATCATAAATTCACATTAGTCCATTAACAGAGACTGCCATATGCGCATGTTACCTTGAAGAAAGTTCATATGAAGCAGAGGAGCTAAGAAAGTTTAGAGTTGAACCTCGCCGTGCATCCAAGCGTTATGGTAGAGTTCAATCTTTCCAAGCCTGTCCTCGGAGTACCTAGCTGCGATGTGCACTTCCTTTGCCACATGTGAGATTTCTCTAGCAATGTCAATTCCGCTGGCTCCCAATCCTACAACTACAACAACCTGCAATGAGAGTGTATCAGACTGGAACTGGTGAGGACAATGTAACACCCCAGGTGTTTATCACCAATTAGGCAGTGGGTTTGAGCTCAAACATGATAGATTAAGTGGAAATGATGATGTCAAGGTCAACCTATAGAGACGAGTCTAACCTAAAGTTGGATGCTGCACCTTTGCTTTACATATAGGCCATTTTCAAGATAATATGCTTGGGTGGTGTGATTGGGATATCTTCATGTGTCTCACATCAATACCCATCTATATTGGACACTCAAAAAGTTTCATGCAGTTTGGAATCAAAAAGTCACATGAAATGATAAGCTATATCCTTGTTGGAATGATTTTACTAAGTGCTTGAATTGCACTATTAAGTGAATGAGAACATGAGATGTCAACCAAACCTTGCAACCTTGCCAAAATGACTCTAGATGAACTCCACAACAAAAATCATGAAGGGTTCATGTTTAGCCGTGATCAAGAAAATTCATCAATCGGTCAATAACTCTAATTTAAGCTTTATAGTGACGATACTTTGACCTATGTTGACCACCAACTTATAGTGCTTGCATGGAGTTGCACCTTAAATAAAAGTTGAAGATTGAGTAGAGTAGAACAAACTTTGTTTTTGGAGCAAGAGCCAGATCAACTTGGAACTAAGTCAAACAGAGGCTCGAAAATTGAATCAGCGGCTATTTTCAGACTTAGAATTTTTCTAAGTCTGGAATTCATCGTCGTCGCCATTGGCATTCCGCGTTCTCCGAAATTCATTAAGCAACTTGAGTTGGTCCAAAAACAAAAGTTGAAGGTTATATTGTGGAGAAGAGCATACAAAAAGTTGCATGGAGTTTGACCAAGTTTTGACCTCCGAAGGCGAGCTCCCGTGACTGTTATCAAAACACCGACACTGTCACTTTGGAGCCTAATTAACTACTAATCCATTGCTCAAATGACCTTGGTCTCTTAATGAAAAATGTAGAGCGGGACGAGTACAGAAAACTTCGTTTTGGGCCCATGGACCAAATCGGCCCGTAACTGGCCCAAACCTGCGCTCCACCATAACCACACCGGTGCCCGCCACCTGTTCGACCGCTTGCCGACGTGGTCGCCGCGCATGGACGCCGCGCGCCTCCGCTGTTGCCGCGTGCCCTGCGCCGCACTCCAAGTAGTGGAACTCCAGGAAGACTCGCCTCCCCACTCCCAGCTCTTCTCCTCGCCTCTCTCCGTGTGCCCTCTCGCGGCCACCATGGCCGAGCTCCAGAGCTCGCGGCCACGCTGTCGTTCTTGCTGTTGTATTCGGTCGCAGGCCAAGCTAAGCACACCACCTCGTCCGCCTCACCTTGTTCCTCCTCCGTGCTCGCTCTCCCTCGCCACTCCCTCGCTCTCGCCTTCCCCGCTTCAGAGCCGCACCGCGTCCGCCATGGTTGCCGCCATGGGAGCTCCACGGCCACCGCTGTTCCACCGCTCCAAACCACCGCAACTGCGGCCGCGTACACCACCGTCTCCGCCTCTTCCTCCCCTTTCGCCCGGCGTACCTCGGCCGAGCCACAGACCACCGGAGCGCCGCCGCCACAGTCACGGCCACCGACTGGCCGCCTCCGCCGTGGCCGAGCAGCTGCCGACCGCCTCACGCCGCTCCTCAGCCACCCTTGGGTGCGAAATGGCACCGTGGTGCTCGTGCCGCCCTCAGCCGCCGCCGTCGGTGACCCCCTCGCCGGAGCCGCGGGTCCGCTCCCTCCCCTGCTCAGTCGACCGGACGAAGAAGAAGACCGGCCCTCCTGTCTCTCTGTGTCTCTGTTCGTATGACAAGTGGGCCCAAATGGTACCACGGGCCCCGCATGTCAGTTTAGTAGTGGTCTGATTTGGGTGTACGTTCGGGTGCGCCTAGCGTTTTCTTTAGGGTTTGAGTAATTCCGATTTTTTAATTTCAGATTTCTTGTAAATCTTCAAATATTCATATCTCATGCTAGGAAACTCCAAAAATAGTAAAAGTGGACTTTTTGGAAACCTTGAGAAGAGATCTATGCAGTAGAGTCATAAAATTCTATATGTTTGTAGATGTTTTCTGATGTCTTTATTTAAGTTTTAAAAATGCTCTATAAATGCCTTTAAACTTGACCAGAGCCAGATCTGGAGTTTTAGAACTCCAAAATTAGTGATTTTTGTTTTGTTAATTTTGTGATGACATGTACTTGCTAGGAAAAATATTAAACACCCTAGTTGTTCACTGTTTTCTTAGGGTTTTGATTTGACATTGATAAATAAGGAAATCTATATTATTTTGCTTGTCATTTTTATATCTTGAGTTGTTATGCTCCAAATGATGTGAAATTTTTATGGTAGGTTTGTCATGATATGGATGTACTGTGGTATAAATCTCATGGTCATTACTTATTGTATGATCTAGTTATTTATTTAACTTGTTTAAGGCTTGATAAATAGCTTATAAATAATATATAAATGATAAAATGGAAAATGTTGTTCCATTACCTTAGTATGAGGTTGTTCTATCATTTTGATCCATACTATGGCCATGTGTTCACAGAAAATATTAAGTTTTAGGTTTAACTTGCTCTCACATGATTTATTGCTATAGCAATTTGTCTTTTTCATAGAGGTTGATATACATGTCCAAATGGTTTCAAATTTGGACAGTAGACTTTTGGGAGCATGTGTAGGCCACTGTAATGTTGGTAGAATTTATTATGCACCTTGGATATGTGTTCATAATTCCACCTAATTATCTAAGATAAATTAAGAAATGTATTAAAATAATTTATCTAGGAATGAACACTATGTTTTCTGGTGTTCATTAGTCATGTGTGACATATTGGTAAAGTTGTTTTGTCTAATTATATGTTTGCAACATAAGTTAATAATTATTTCTTGCAAATGAGGTTTCTAGACAGATCTGGGAACTTAGCAAAGTTCTTCATGATAATGTGCTTTGTTGTGAAACTTATTTATACAAAAGTTGTAGATAATTTATGTATCTAGCTGCTGTTAAAATTTGGTGGCATTTGGCCAAGTGGTTTAGGAGTTATAGCTGTTTAAAGTTGGGTTACAGAATTGCTTGCTCTCTGTCTTGTTAGAACAGTTTCTGTGTTTATGTAAATTCGACATACTAAACTTCGGAATCATGCTGTGATGATTATAAATGAAATGTAGAGAATTTCATAAGCTTTCTATAATGTCTTATTGCATATCATTTGGATTTGTAGAACTTCAGATATGATTGATTTACTCAGCTACTGCATGTATGTCCTGAATTGTTAAAAATACAGGATTGCTTGGTTACGTTGTTTGCGTATTGCTAAGTGTGATTCATGTCTTTGGTGATTAAGCTAGTACACCTGAGACTTTGTAAATCTTATGTCATGCTTGGTATTGCTTTCTTTGCTATTTTAACATGTTTGTTTGTGTAAGGTTACTTAAGTAATGTGATGTGCTTACATGTCTTTACTATAACCTTATACTTGCCTTGATTAACGTGTGATGCATCATCTATTGCATTTCCTTGTATTCATGCACTTGCATCTTGCATTTCATTTAGGTGCGCTAGCTGAAAAACGTGAAGGACATGATGTGGGGTTGGAGCCAAACCCGAAGACGGTGTTTGGTGGAACGATCCCGAAGACGGAAGTACTCAGCGAGTTTCTTCTGACATACTCTAACTTGAGTCGGATCCCAGGCAAGCCCCGGAGCATTATAAGCCTCCTATCTTCAAAGCAATTAATTATATATATGTTATAAGTATTGTTGCATTAAGTGGTAGGAGTTGGTTGAAAACCTTGCTGCATTATATCATTCCTTGTCCAGATATATGAATCCCTGAATCCTACCTAGACTAGGATCGAGTAGATGCTTAGCCCTGCTTTAAGCGGTAGAAGTCAGGTGATTTCCTGTCACCTGCGAGATATAGGAATATCCATATATGGCACGGTTGGCTATATTGCTATCGTGGAATGGAACCATGTGTTAATAAAACGAAATGAGACCGGGCGGGATGACGATAGCGAAGCAACAAGGCATGGAGGTCTTGGGTGTGGATCTATCCCCGTCTGAGTCGTTTAAGGACCGATTCGCTGTACGTCCTTGAGTCATGTTGAACGCAGTCTAACACTTAGTTGGCCGGATAAGTCGTTCCGACCGCGAAGCCGAGTAATATGGTTCAGGCCGGGAATCGAATGGTAGGTTGCTTCTTGGAGGAGAGAAAGGATGTGCTTGGGGACATTGGCGTGAGACCAAGGGGGGGTTAGAGTCCCTATCACCTGGCAGAGTGTCGCCCTTGGGGTTGCGACATCATTCGGACCCGCGATTCCTGAATTGTACGAAAGGTGGCTTGTGCGACCCTGGCAGGGGCCTGCGCGGTGAGTGTTAGAAATACCCCTCCAGCTGGATAGGAATTCGATTCGAATCGCCGTCGCTCCCGGTTAGTGAGCACTTGACTTGAGCAGCGGCAACGTAGATTCCATTAAATTGAACAGATGGTTAATTGGATAACGATGGAAAGGTTGCCTCAATTTATACCTGCTATGGTTAATATTGTTTGCTCCTAATAAAGTGAGTGCTCTAGTACAGGTTCTAATATAGATGACAGGTTAATGATAATTAACTTGATGCTTAAGCATTAATGATTACTTATCCATATTAAGCTTTTATGCAAAATGTTGTCAAGCTAGCCCACTTCATATCAGCCTTGCATGATCCTTGGTGTCACTTTATTTCTGGTTTCTGACGGGTAAGTCTAGCTGAGTACTTTCTCGTACTCAGGGTTTTATCCCCACTTGTTGCAGGTTGTGATGTATCATGATGGCTGCAAGAGTTGGTTGACTCCTACCGTAGAGGCGGAGTGTGATCACGGCCATGATCCTTCTGAGTTATCTCCTCTCTAATGCTTTTGTTGGAAGTCGACCTTGGTACTGGCATGTATTTGAAATAAGATTAATGTTAGTTTCAAATTACTTTGCTTCCGCTACTTTTCAAATTAAGTTGTAATAACTATGTTGAACTCCGATGTATATTTTGATTACTTGTGAAATGGATGTAACATGTGACTTGTTATATTGAATCACTACGATCTTGGCTGGTATGTTGGTTGGTTTGAAATCCCTCATGATTTCATTGGACTACCGGAGTTATATGGGCTCAAGTGCGAGAATTTGATCACTTCGGTGATTGTTTTTGTACTTGTGCTCTTATAATTTGGACGGTTCCGTTACAGCTGGTATCGGAGCAAGATTCAACATTAAACATGTCATATGTGTATTTAAAACAAAGGTTTTGTTTTCTAAAATCAGTTTTACCAACTTATAGTTATATATAGGTTTGTGAAATCTAAATTTTTAAACCTAAGTATGCCAGTGGTCAATTTCCTTATGCCCATATAAGGATTATTAGGTGGCTTATATAAGTACTAACTTGGGGGGGGGTTTTTCATTTCTGCATCTACGCCCAGGCCAAGGTATGTATTTGTGATGACTCTCCCACACTATGCTACCCGGTGTGTTAGATTGGTGGTAGCCTTCATATATGAAATAGCCATATATGTCGCTAGTTTACTTTTATGCAACATCGCACCTACGCTCAGGTAAGTGTGAGTTGTGAGAGCATGACCGTACAAACTGCGGTCTAGGGGAGAGCTAGTTTTGGTTACTGGATTATTTACATGTTACACACATGTATATATGAAGGTACTTAATTGTGGGTGATCGAATGATTCGGGTAGTTTTGGTACTACATGTACGTATACAGGGGTATATGTATATGGGAGTGCTTAGAATTTTACCTTTCTATTTTCATTGTGTGCTATATTGAGAAGTGTTGGGCTGCAATGAAACTTTTCTGCAGGTACGCTAACCACGAATGCGTAAGTCGAATGTAGCTGACGACTAGCTATATATCGAGAGAGTGCGTGTTATGCCACCGACATAGAACGTGATCGCCACCTTAGGTTGGCAATCTTGTGAGGACGAATAGGACGAAGCATGCATCATCATGATTGTTGCTTTATGCATAGCTATGCTCCTCTCACCCTTGTTCAAATGATAAGTAACTTGTGATCAATATGTTATGCTATCTTTCTTGTGTGGAGTAAAATAAGAATGCCTTACTTCATGTTGTTTGAGAAAAGTGTGTGCTTAGCCTTGCTAGAAATAATTATGGTTACATGTTTGAACCTATAGATGCCCTCTAGTTTAGTCAAGTAGTGGATATGCTTTCATACAAGTTTTTGAAAATGTTTTAGACCTCACTTAAGTAAATAGGATTCTCTTGAATGAATCAAATTGGTGTTGGTCTAAGATAACAATGTTTAGAGCTATTAGGATGATATGTTTGTGTGCTCTCTTGTTAAGTAGAGTAAAGGCAAGCTTTGTTTTGCTTGTCGAATGTTGGCTGCGAGAACGATTTCTGTTGTAGTGATGCTTTCGTGGTCATTATGGTGTTTTCTGTAGTTATGGAGAATACCAAAGTTGCAGCTAACTTACTTATCTAGCTTGTCCTAAAATTTTATGACCCTAGGTCTTATGGTTTGAGAGTTATAAATTTTAGAAGTTTGTTGTCAGAATCTGCTCATGTTCAGAACAGATCTGAATGTTTGGTTTGTTTGACCTATGTGCATAAGGAATCATGTCTTGGAGGGAATAGAAGAAGTGTAGTACTTTTTCTAAGCTTTCCAAAATGTCCTATAGCACTAATTTTGGTGGTCTAAATCTCTAGTTATGCGCTTGCAAAGGGGAATGACAGAATCTGTCCAAATCGGGGCAGAGATGTCTTCTTTATCTTGTTTGGCCTTGTTGGCTATAGAATCATCTTAATATGATAATAATAAAGTTATAGGTAACTTAATAAGCTTTACATAGAGTGAAGGCTCAGCCTTGTTGTGTCCCTAGAACTCCAGCTACGCATTTTTGAAGTTCATGTTAGTTTTCTGTCCATATTGGTACAGATCTGAAACATTAGCAATTTTGGTCATGTTAATCTATGAATTTGCTTTTGGTATGAATAACTAAAGTTTAGTCATCTTCCTAAGCTTTCTAGAAAGTCTAGGATCACCTTTGTGGGATGTCTATAACCTCAGCTATGGTTGAAACAAGTAACTACCGCGTTGCTGTCCAGATTTTGGGCACATGCTAAGTTGGCTTCCTTAGCTAGCATTGTTTTGAGCTAAAATTGTAGTTAGTTCATGCTTGAGATAAATGCTTATTTTGGATGAGCCTTGTGCCTTGTATTGGTTGCTTAAGCCCATTCATTTGAATTTTCTCAAATGTCTGCTTGACTGTGATGTTGTATGTATGCTTGTTAGCTAGGTAGTGCCATAGTTGTCACCTCGTTTGTCCTCGGTGAGCATACGAGGGTCACATAGCTTTATCCTAGAACAACGTTCATGTTACGTAATTGTATGGTTGTTGTCTTCAATTAGGTTCTCTCTCTTAGGAGCCTGAGCCTGTAGACTTGGTGGTTAGCCCTTGAATGTTTGTATCTATGCCTTTGCGTGATCGAAAGCCCAAAGTTTAGTTCTCCTATATGTTTGCATAAGATGTGGGTGTTTTGCAACTATTTTTGTGAAGACCCTTATCGACTGACCAACCAAGTTAACTTTATCAACGCTAGCCTTTGACCATGGTTCGTACGTTGCCCGTTGTGGAGACTGTACCCAAATCCATGTTGGACCTTCCGGTTACCTCTCCCAAAGGTTAGCTAGTGTGACGCAACGTCTCTCTGCTATGGCCTCTAAATCGTGTGCTTGTAAATTCGTGCATCCACCATATCAACTCAATCTAGAACTACATATCGGTTTTCGCCTTGAAATTTTGCCTAATCTGTCCCCAACCTTCCCAAGTCTCGGGATGATTATCAGTTCTGATCTCATGTTGTTGCTCAACATGATCGA
This sequence comes from Saccharum hybrid cultivar R570, assembly GCA_038087645.1. Lineage (NCBI taxonomy): Eukaryota > Viridiplantae > Streptophyta > Magnoliopsida > Poales > Poaceae > Saccharum > Saccharum hybrid cultivar. Next base: position 32,689,652 of record JAQSUU010000066.1, on the reverse strand, counting down.
ATCTCCTGTTAATCTTTTATCTAGTACTCCCCTCGGTGGACGCAAGTCGTGCGTAGGAATTACGCAAAAATCGCTAGCTCAGTCGCCTTCGGCAATGGAGCTATGTTCTCTTGTGAGGTGTTTTGATCTGCGAATAGCTTCCATGTTGATTCTAAACCTTGTGACTACCTTGCTTGCTATCCCTCCTTGGTATGGCGCTTGTTCTTACAACCCAAAATGTGTCACTTGAAATTTCACCTTGGTGATGTAATCGGTAATGGTGTTATGAGTAGCAACTAACGGTGCCGCGACGAAACCGAGGGCCTCTTGTGGGCGGCCGACACAAGGTTGTGCTGCTCGGCACGCGCTGGTATCGTGGTTTCTAGTCATGATCCATTGCGGAACAACATCAACGTGTTATTCCCAGGTGAACTCTTCCTTGGTTATCTCCCCATATCGTATCGTAAGATCCATATCTTAGACCAAAAGTAGTGGAGTGTCCTTCTGAAGTTGCTAAGAGGATAACCTTTGAAGAACCAGTCACTGACATAAACCTTAACAGACTGCAATAGGTGGTAGACAAGTGACTCTACTTAGTTGTCCCAGTATTGACGAACGTCATCTAGTGATCATCTCTGTTGAATAAAAAGGACACACAACACTTACTGCTGGACAAGTCATCTGTTGGATAAGACTCGATCGTCACATTATGCAAATTTTAACCTTTGTATGCATAATGGCCATACCGTCGAAATCAACCATCTCTGATATGAGTCCTTATCTGTTGACTTCGATGGCAACCATTTGTTCTGCATCAACCACAGTTGTTGTGGTCAAGAGTGAAGATTTGGAACTTTTTAGTGTTGAGAGACAACTGATTAGTTACCAATAGGAAGGTTAATCGGCAGATAGGTAACGACTCTTTGGTAGCTACGAAGGCTAGGTCTTACAGAGCAATAACCAACAAGAAGTTAATCAACTAGCCAGCAACTTGAGTGCTACTCTATCTTCCACAGCCGTTGTGACCGAGCCAATTCCATCTTGGCAATCACACAGATAGTGCAAAGTGTTCTATCAACTAAAGCGAAGAATTAGAGAAAACATGACATAATTTCAAATTAGTATCCATGTGCCCTTAGGTGCCACACATGGTTTGTTCATCACTCCATGGGATGATCTCTTAAGTGGTCTTAAGGATCCTGTTGTACACCCTTTCGCCTTGATTTTATGTCTTCTCACCAATAATTATTGGGACAATCAAGGGTTCTCCGAGTAAATTTGCAAATCAAAAGCAAATTGAAAAGAGTCAAACAACAGATTTCCCAGCTTAGAGTTGATGTTTGATCCTAAAAAGGAAGCCTCAAGGTGAAAGTTGGCCTGACAAAGTTGCTACACTGCAAGTCAACTCAACTTACAGTGCAACTAAGTCATGAAGGAAAATTTTTACTCAATCGCTTGGTGGTAGACTACTCCCCGCGGGTAAGTGAATAATTACAACTTTTGTTGTCCTTAAGGCCTCGTTACATCTTTCTTTGGGAATTATTTTCCAATGATGACATACTTTGGTACCGTATAAATGTTTTTACCCAAGAGGTTGCATCTGATTCAACCCAGATAGCTGTTGTCTTTGGATAAAAGAATCTTATTAGATGACTGTTGGCTGGAATACGAAGCCGACATAGTCAGCTATCACATTCACTGACCCCTCGACCGACTCAGATAATACAGTGTTGTCATCAGAGAAAGAGAACTGCACACATGGAACCACAAGTAGTTTTCCATTAGTTGGTGCCTAAAGGAATGAACAATTACGACCAACATAGACCCTGTCTATTGGTTAGTCAGTATCTTATAGCCTCAGAGTATATTTGTCGCCTATGATCTCACCCTTTTGGAAGGTTGTGCTCAAGCCATTTTGGTAGAGGACTGCTTTTCAAACCTTGTGCACATAGAGTCATTTCAACGAGTATACTTCTGATAATTCCGGTCTAGTGTGGAGTTCATACGGCCCATACTATGTTCACTAGAGAAGAAGAGATACTTGTGTATGGTTAGCTTATGGACCAATTGATCTCTGTATAATGAGAACGAAGTACTGAGTTATTTTGGATTCCTCCCAAAGTAACAATGCTTCATGGAAGTCAATGAAGGAAATTCTTCAGACAAATTTTACTATAAAGAGTAAGTATCAGAAAGTGCCTTCGACCAAATTGTTCACCAATGTTGAAGCTTTGTGCTTGAATATTATAGCACATGTTGAGAAATAGACAATGCGACTCTCTTCCTTAAAAGGTCTTCCATTCCGAATCTCGGGACGCGATTCTTTTAAGGGGGGAGGGCTGTAACACCCCAGGTGTTTATCACCAATTAGGCAGTGGGTTTGAGCTCAAACATGATAGATTAAGTGGAGATGATGATGTCAAGGTCAACCTATAGAGACGAGTCTAACCTAAAGTTGGATGCTGCACCTTTGCTTTACATATAGGCCATTTTCAAGATAATATGCTTGGGTGGTGTGATTGGGATATCTTCATGTGTCTCACATCAATACCCATCTATATTGGACACTCAAAAAGTTTCATGCAGTTTGGAATCAAAAAGTCACATGAAATGATAAGCTATATCCTTGTTGGAATGATTTTACTAAGTGCTTGAATTGCACTATTAAGTGAATGAGAACATGAGATGTCAACCAAACCTTGCAACCTTGCCAAAATGACTCTAGATGAACTCCACAACAAAAGTCATGAAGGGTTCATGTTTAGCCGAGATCAAGAAAATTCATCAATCGGTCAATAACTCTAATTTAAGCTTTATAGTGACGATACTTTGACCTATGTTGACCACCAACTTATAGTGCTTGCATGGAGTTGCACCTTAAATAAAAGTTGAAGATTGAGTAGAGTAGAACAAACTTTGTTTTTGGAGCAAGAGCCAGATCAACTTGGAACTAAGTCAAACAGAGGCTCGAAAATTGAATCAGCGGCTATTTTCAGACTTAGAATTTTTCTAAGTCTGGAATTCATCGTCGTCGCCATTGGCATTCCGCGTTCTCCGAAATTCATTAAGCAACTTGAGTTGGTCCAAAAACAAAAGTTGAAGGTTATATTGTGGAGAAGAGCATACAAAAAGTTGCATGGAGTTTGACCAAGTTTTGACCTCCGAAGGCGAGCTCCCGTGACTGTTATCAAAACACCGACACTGTCACTTTGGAGCCTAATTAACTGCTAATCCATTGCTCAAATGACCTTGGTCTCTTAATGAAAAATGTAGAGCGGGACGAGTACAGAAAACTTCGTTTTGGGCCCATGGACCAAATCGGCCCGTAACTGGCCCAAACCTGCGCTCCACCATAACCACACCGGTGCCCGCCACCTGTTCGACCGCTTGCCGACGTGGTCGCCGCGCATGGACGCCGCGCGCCTCCGCTGTTGCCGCGTGCCCTGCTCTCTGCCGCGTGCCCTGCGCCGCACTCCAAGTAGTGGAACTCCAGGAAGACTCGCCTCCCCACTCCCAGCTCTTCTCCTCGCCTCTCTCCGTGTGCCCTCTCGCGGCCACCATGGCCGAGCTCCAGAGCTCGCGGCCACGCTGTCGTTCTTGCTGTTGTATTCGGTCGCAGGCCAAGCTAAGCACACCACCTCGTCCGCCTCACCTTGTTCCTCCTCCGTGCTCGCTCTCTCTCGCCACTCCCTCGCTCTCGCCTTCCCCGCTTCAGAGCCGCACCGCGTCCGCCATGGTTGCCGCCATGGGAGCTCCACGGCCACCACTGTTCCACCGCTCCAAACCACCGCAACTGCGGCCGCGTACACCACCGTCTCCGCCTCTTCCTCCCCTTTCGCCCGGCGTACCTCGGCCGAGCCACAGACCACCGGAGCGCCGCCGCCACAGTCACGGCCACCGACTGGCCGCCTCCGCCGTGGCCGAGCAACTGCCGACCGCCTCACGCCGCTCCTCAGCCACCCTTGGGTGCGAAATGGCACCGTGGTGCTCGTGCCGCCCTCAGCCGCCGCCGTCGGTGACCCCCTCGCCGGAGCCGCGGGTCCGCTCCCTCCCCTGCTCAGTCGACCGGACGAAGAAGAAGACCGGCCCTCCTGTCTCTCTGTGTCTCTGTTCGTATGACAAGTGGGCCCAAATGGTACCACGGGCCCCGCATGTCAGTTTAGTAGTGGTCTGATTTGGGTGTACGTTCGGGTGCGCCTAGCGTTTTCTTTAGGGTTTGAGTAATTCCGATTTTTTAATTTCAGATTTCTTGTAAATCTTCAAATATTCATATCTCATGCTAGGAAACTCCAAAAATAGTAAAAGTGGACTTTTTGGAAACCTTGAGAAGAGATCTATGCAGTAGAGTCATAAAATTCTATATGTTTGTAGATGTTTTCTGATGTCTTTATTTAAGTTTTAAAAATGCTCTATAAATGCCTTTAAACTTGACCAGAGCCAGATCTGGAGTTTTAGAACTCCAAAATTAGTGATTTTTGTTTTGTTAATTTTGTGATGACATGTACTTGCTAGGAAAAATATTAAACACCCTAGTTGTTCACTGTTTTCTTAGGGTTTTGATTTGACATTGATAAATAAGGAAATCTATATTATTTTGCTTGTCATTTTTATATCTTGAGTTGTTATGCTCCAAATGATGTGAAATTTTTATGGTAGGTTTGTCATGATATGGATGTACTGTGGTATAAATCTCATGGTCATTACTTATTGTATGATCTAGTTATTTATTTAACTTGTTTAAGGCTTGATAAATAGCTTATAAATAATATATAAATGATAAAATGGAAAATGTTGTTCCATTACCTTAGTATGAGGTTGTTCTATCATTTTGATCCATACTATGGCCATGTGTTCACAGAAAATATTAAGTTTTAGGTTTAACTTGCTCTCACATGATTTATTGCTATAGCAATTTGTCTTTTTCATAGAGGTTGATATACATGTCCAAATGGTTTCAAATTTGGACAGTAGACTTTTGGGAGCATGTGTAGGCCACTGTAATGTTGGTAGAATTTATTATGCACCTTGGATATGTGTTCATAATTCCACCTAATTATCTAAGATAAATTAAGAAATGTATTAAAATAATTTATCTAGGAATGAACACTATGTTTTCTGGTGTTCATTAGTCATGTGTGACATATTGGTAAAGTTGTTTTGTCTAATTATATGTTTGCAACATAAGTTAATAATTATTTCTTGCAAATGAGGTTTCTAGACAGATCTGGGAACTTAGCAAAGTTCTTCATGATAATGTGCTTTGTTGTGAAACTTATTTATACAAAAGTTGTAGATAATTTATGTATCTAGCTGCTGTTAAAATTTGGTGGCATTTGGCCAAGTGGTTTAGGAGTTATAGCTGTTTAAAGTTGGGTTACAGAATTGCTTGCTCTCTGTCTTGTTAGAACAGTTTCTGTGTTTATGTAAATTCGACATACTAAACTTCGGAATCATGCTGTGATGATTATAAATGAAATGTAGAGAATTTCATAAGCTTTCTATAATGTCTTATTGCATATCATTTGGATTTGTAGAACTTCAGATATGATTGATTTACTCAGCTACTGCATGTATGTCCTGAATTGTTAAAAATACAGGATTGCTTGGTTACGTTGTTTGCGTATTGCTAAGTGTGATTCATGTCTTTGGTGATTAAGCTAGTACACCTGAGACTTTGTAAATCTTATGTCATGCTTGGTATTGCTTTCTTTGCTATTTTAACATGTTTGTTTGTGTAAGGTTACTTAAGTAATGTGATGTGCTTACATGTCTTTACTATAACCTTATACTTGCCTTGATTAACGTGTGATGCATCATCTATTGCATTTCCTTGTATTCATGCACTTGCATCTTGCATTTCATTTAGGTGCGCTAGCTGAAAAACGTGAAGGACATGATGTGGGGTTGGAGCCAAACCCGAAGACGGTGTTTGGTGGAACGATCCCGAAGACGGAAGTACTCAGCGAGTTTCTTCTGACATACTCTAACTTGAGTCGGATCCCAGGCAAGCCCCGGAGCATTATAAGCCTCCTATCTTCAAAGCAATTAATTATATATATGTTATAAGTATTGTTGCATTAAGTGGTAGGAGTTGGTTGAAAACCTTGCTGCATTATATCATTCCTTGTCCAGATATATGAATCCCTGAATCCTACCTAGACTAGGATCGAGTAGATGCTTAGCCCTGCTTTAAGCGGTAGAAGTCAGGTGATTTCCTGTCACCTGCGAGATATAGGAATATCCATATATGGCACGGTTGGCTATATTGCTATCGTGGAATGGAACCATGTGTTAATAAAACGAAATGAGACCGGGCGGGATGACGATAGCGAAGCAACAAGGCATGGAGGTCTTGGGTGTGGATCTATCCCCGTCTGAGTCGTTTAAGGACCGATTCACTGTACGTCCTTGAGTCATGTTGAACGCAGTCTAACACTTAGTTGGCCGGATAAGTCGTTCCGACCGCGAAGCCGAGTAATATGGTTCAGGCCGGGAATCGAATGGTAGGTTGCTTCTTGGAGGAGAGAAAGGATGTGCTTGGGGACATTGGCGTGAGACCAAGGGGGGGTTAGAGTCCCTATCACCTGGCAGAGTGTCGTCCTTGGGGTTGCGACATCATTTGGACCCGTGATTCCTGAATTGTACGAAAGGTGGCTTGTGCGACCCTGGCAGGGGCCTGCGCGGTGAGTGTTAGAAATACCCCTCCAGCTGGATAGGAATTCGATTCGAATCGCCGTCGCTCCCGGTTAGTGAGCACTTGACTTGAGCAGCGGCAACGTAGATTCCATTAAATTGAACAGATGGTTAATTGGATAACGATGGAAAGGTTGCCTCAATTTATACCTGCTATGGTTAATATTGTTTGCTCCTAATAAAGTGAGTGCTCTAGTACAGGTTCTAATATAGATGACAGGTTAATGATAATTAACTTGATGCTTAAGCATTAATGATTACTTATCCATATTAAGCTTTTATGCAAAATGTTGTCAAGCTAGCCCACTTCATATCAGCCTTGCATGATCCTTGGTGTCACTTTATTTCTGGTTTCTGACGGGTAAGTCTAGCTGAGTACTTTCTCGTACTCAGGGTTTTATCCCCACTTGTTGCAGGTTGTGATGTATCATGATGGCTGCAAGAGTTGGTTGACTCCTGCCGTAGAGGCGGAGTGTGATCACGGGCATGATCCTTCTGAGTTATCTCCTCTCTAATGCTTTTGTTGGAAGTCGACCTTGGTACTGGCATGTATTTGAAATAAGATTAATGTTAGTTTCAAATTACTTTGCTTCCGCTACTTTTCAAATTAAGTTGTAATAACTATGTTGAACTCCGATGTATATTTTGATTACTTGTGAAATGGATGTAACATGTGACTTGTTATGTTGAATCACTACGATCTTGGCTGGTATGTTGGTTGGTTTGAAATCCCTCATGATTTCATTGGACTACCGGAGTTATATGGGCTCAAGTGCGAGAATTTGATCACTTCGGTGATTGTTTTTGTACTTGTGCTCTTATAATTTGGACGGTTCCGTTACAGACAACCTGCAAGAAAAGGAGGCAGATGACAAGTACCTGATCTTGAAATGGTTCCGGGATGCGATAATTGTGGCTGTGCATTTGCTTCCCCCGCCACTTGTTAATTCCTGTAACACACACACATTGCTAGATTCTCTTGTTATCTGATATCACTTCTTGGAAAAGTGAAGGTAGAAGAAGGCACCTCGGATCTTGGGCAGCAGAGGCACCGAGCAGTGGCCGCTGCAGACGACGACGGCGTCGAATTCCTCCTCCACCACCTCGCCGTCCTCCCCGTGCCACGCCACCGCCCACTGCTGCCCCTGTCCCCACCCGAGCGGCCGCACCCGCAGCACTTCGGCTCGCAGCCTGACGTGCGTGGCGACGCCGGTATCCACGGCGAAGGCGTTTAGGAAGGCGAGCACCTCCCGGTGGCCCGGGAACGTGCGTGGATCGCCGGCGAAGACCCGCCCCACCAGCGGGAAGCCCGAGAAGCCCATGAGCTCGCGCGGCAGGTTGGTGCGCAGCGACGCGTAGAGGCTGCTGTGCACCACGGCGCCGGGGGCGCCCGGGTCGCGGCCTAGCGGGTCCGCGTCCGCGCGCGGGTCGTACGCCCAGGTGCCCCCCACGCGGCCTGACTTCTCGAAGACGGCCACGGCGTGGCCCTCGCGGAGAAGCTCGCGCGCGGCCACCAGCCCCGCCGGGCCCGCGCCCACCATGGCCACCTCAGCGCGCCGCCGCATCCGAGCTCCCTTTCGGCTTCAGATCTGCCTTGGGTTCGTTTAGTTGACTTCTCGTGGACTGGTGCCGTGGTGCATCGGCGGTAGGCGAGGCGCGGCCGCGCGCTTGGGCGAAGTGATGATGGTTGGGTCCTCCTCCTCCATGGACCCTGGTCCCTGCCTTGTGGCGTGCGGCTCGTGAACGGAGTGCTGTTATCTGTGGAAGCTTGGGGTGTGCAACGAACGCGGTGCCAAAAATCTTAGCGCCGTTTGGATCCTTGAATCAAATTCATTTTAATAATTACAATTTAGATATAGATTAATTAAACTAATTTAGTTGTATATGAAATATATTTGTATATTTATTCTTAGGCATATAAGGGACATACTATGTTGCATTTCTATTGTAGGGAAGTGAGTTAAAGAGTGTCTATAAATTAAAGAGTAGAATTATAACGTAGTGATGTATAGAATCTATTTCAATCACACACCATATAAATTTGAGACAGGTTTATTTGTGAGCTTGAAAAAGTTAAATTCTAAACCAAATAGCCTAATCCATTAAGTAGATTTCAATTCCTTCAAAATGAAGGGATCCAAATGGCCCCTTAAGGTTATTTTGATCCATACCGTTACAATTCTCAAAGTTTTGAAAAATATCATTATAATTCACCTATTTTGAAACTTGTAATTATAATTCTTCATCTACGTGATTCTTGCCATTTTCTACGTCTTCTGGTTGTCTGGGCCCATTGGCAGACCACCGTACACGTTAGATCTCACAAATTGAAATTAATATCTGCTTACCATTTTATTACTAAATTATTTTTTAAATTTCGCTCAGTTCCTATAGGAACCAAACAGGGTTTTAGCATAGTCGTTCATGGGTTGTCAAACTTGTTAAGCAAGAACCGATCGATCAGGATTCGTTTGGATACGCGAGGATTGGCGTGGATTGGGGCCGAAACCCCGTGAGCCGGGGGAGCACGCCCACGCCGGGGACAGACCCACATGGTACGCCAAGAGCGCATTTGGCAAGGCCGTGGGTGGAACTGTTCCACCTCAAACCCTGTCAAACCGCGTGGGACAAGATTATCTCCACTGCTGGTCGAGATAGAACACTCCGCTCCCACAAAAGCTGCCGCTGCACCCATGCGGCCATTGAGTAAAGACGACGATGGATCTAGGTTTGGCTCCTCCAGCTCCCCTCCTCATTGCCCCTTTGTCCTTCTCCTCTTACCCCCCGCATAAAGATGGAAATTGGTACCCAAAGCCCAAAACCCAACGGGTTTTAAGGTGGGAAAGAAGGTTTTATGTGACAAGTATTTTTCAATTCGTTCGCTCCTTTATAGAATAGATTAGGGCAAAGCTATGAGTCAATTTCTCTACCTGTAGGTTTGTTGATGAGCCAAAAGCCAACCCCAGTGGGTTTGTAGGTGTGGGTCTGGGGATGTAGTATACGGGCATTGAGTGAGACGGTGGCTGCTAAAGGTCATGAGGTGCTATCTTCTCCAAGACCTGGATCTGCGGTGCCATCTACTCCAAGATCTCAACACCATCTTGACAAGGGGCACCTTCTTTTCCAGGTCCGGCCAGATCTTCCTTCCTCACCGCTCTCTGTTGTTGTATTGCTAAATTCTCTGTTGTGCTGTTGACCAATGAATAGTTTGCTTCATGTTCTTGCTTGTGATATCTTGCGTGTGATACCATGTTTGGTTGGTTAGCAAATGGCTAGTATGCTACTCCCTACTAGTTTCATGAGGTTTATGTCATCATTCGTTTAGTTCCGAATGCCGCTGCACTCCTTCAGGTCGTAGGAGCATGAAAAATAAGTCAAGCACTATAATATTATTCGGGTCAACTGGCCATGCCATATCTTTTTTCTAGATCAATGGAAATATTTATTCAGGTCAGATCCAATAAATATCAGCTGCATGTAGGGCCTGATTGGTTGCCTGTATAACTCCTTCTCCAAACTAAGGAAATGCAAGTTGGGCCGGTTTGGTTGGCTGCATATTGCCCTATGTGAGCTAGCATTGTCCTCAAAGCAGGTTGGGACTGCATCCAAATATCCCCTGGAAATTGGCCGTATCCACCTATGCAAACGTTGCATTGCATCTGCTCTGCACCCCGCATCTGCCCCGCTACATCCGTTTTGCCCTAGCCCGCACCCGCTCTGTACCCCGCACCGCACTCCGCCCTCCTCACCCCACACGCTCGATAAGGGTCACCTTGCGCCGCACTCCACCCTCCTCACCCCTACATCTTCTCTGCACCCCGCAGCTAGGGTTTAGGATCCAGCGCCGCCGTCCTCGTCCTCATGGGTGTGGGACTCGTCAAGGCGCCATCGTCCCAAACCCATCCCTGTTGTATCTACTGCCGTCCTCACGCGTGTGGTGAACCACAACAGCTACGTCGAGGCACTGCCAACCACAACAGCTACGTCGAGGCGTTGACGTCTTCACCGCGTCTTCATTGCTCGAGGCATCGCCATCTCGGACCCATCTCTATGGATCCCCATCCTGGTAACCCTGGCGTAGCTGCGCCGCCATCCCGGATAGGCACGGAGCCAGCTGTGGGGCTAGGGGGGCTCCAGCCCCCCTACCGCTCACGAGCAAGTGAAGCCCCCTAGAGCCGTCGCCTGAAATTTTAACTGTAGATGTATAGGTAGGAGGGGCTGAGATTTGTTGAACCTCTTTTCTTGCTAATTGGACCAGATCTATAGAGGCAGATGATTATCTAGGCAAGGCCCAATCTAAAGTCCAATAAGTGAAAGAAACCCTGTCTCAAGTTCCCAATCGAGCGGTGGCTTCAGACGCAGGAGCGTGACTCCTACAACGACGTGGCCACGCAGGGTCTCGGGCGAGTAGGGAGAGACCAAGTGGCTAGGCAGCGCCAGGCGCGGCTGGCGAGCAGTGAGTGGGCAGCCAGGCGTGGTGGCGGGAGAGCGGGCGCTGGGCGGGCACGCCGACGCTGTTGTTTAACCACTCCTAAATTTTTTCCTGGCTTCGTCCCTGATCCCGGACCCATCTATATGGAGCCCCATTCTAGTAACCCTAGCGTAGCTATCCTCGTGCGTGTGGTGAACCACAACAGCTACGTCGAGGGGCCGTCGTCTTCACCGTGTCTTCACTGCTCGAGGCACCGCCATCTCGGACCCATCTCTATGGAGCCCCATCCTGGTAACCATGGCGTAGCTGCGCCGCCATCCCGGACCCATCTCCATGGAGCCCCATTCTGGTAACCCTGGCATAGCTGGCGTTGGATCTCTCTCACTTCCTCTTTGTTCGCTCTTATGTCTTACCTATTGCGGTGATGTCTCGATCTACTGTCGTATTCTAAAAATTTAATGTCTTGTTGTGCATCTACCTACTACTACAACTTTGATTTGTTTGGATCCCCTCTGGGGCTTCTCCCATGGTTGCGATGCTGTCCATGCCTGCTTGTGTGTGCCGACATCTTAGGTTTTTCGATAAAACTTGCTAAGGTCATGCGATGTTAGTCTGAAATTTGATGATGCATAGACCTGATAATCCCTGAGCTTTCACGATTGGCCAATGATTAATGCTTTTTCACTGTTGTAACATGGGATTGCAAAGGTTGCTCTATTTTACAAGATTCTGTGTGGCAAATCTTTGATTTGCTGCCATCCTTTGTTCATTTTTATAGTTGTACTGAGCTTTCACAATTAGCCAATGACTGAATTTGGTTAGTCTCTCTTGTGAAAATATTTTTGTGTGCACTATTGTTAGCCTCTCTTGTGAGTGTCATTGTGTTAGTATTTACTAGTCTATGACTTACTAGTTGAAAATGCACTAATAAATTTATTTACATGGTCATTAACACTTAGTGTAGAAAGATAGAGATAGAAGAACTCCTCACACCCATTAGGGAGGCATGACTTTCATACAGGCTACTGGAGGCTTCCTATTGGCGCGGAAGCGGAGGGCTCGAGGACAACGGTGGCAACAGGAGACACCATAGGATCTCAGCGTTGAATCCCAGATCAAACGGTCAAAAAAATTTTTGCTAACGTGGATGGTGTGGGAGTTTGGCGACCGGTTCATCTTTGTAGGGTTTAAATATAGCCACAAGGCCGTCAGTATATTTACAATTAGACTCCTAGATATGTACATATCTAACATTTAGCAGGAAACAAATTGGACTAAAATATCTTATTAAAAGATCTGGCAGTAATAACCACTACTACAATATTTTTAACCATGGCGGGCATTTTTGGTTAACTGAGGTGGTCCGCTCGGCCAAAAGGACACGGTTAATCATGGCTGAACCGAGGCGGTTGCCCTAACCGCCTCGGTTAATACATATTAACTGAGGCGATTGTCTTAACGTGCCCGTCTCGGTTAAAATTTTAACCGAGGCGGTTGGCTAAAAGCGCCTGCCTTGGTTAAAACATTAACCGAGGCGGCTGTTGTTAGTTGCCCGCCTCGGTTAATGGCTTCTAGATTTAAAAATGCTTTTTCAAATTAGAATTTGAATTTTGCTAATAAAAACAAAGATAAAGCAGAAAATAGATGACAAACATATATTACATTTATTCTCGTTTTACGAACCAACATTAAGTTATTACATTGGAGATGTCTTCATCATTGTTTCACAAACACACATCATTCATATATGAGCAACTAAGGACAGTCATACATATCAACCTTCCTTGGGAAAGAGGTCCGGTAAAATGTAATCCGAGATTCGTAACTGGGTGCTCTAGTTTTTGATCCTCTCAAACTTTGGATCCCGCGCTAAGTCGCCTGTGTTGACGGTGGATAACGTCAACATTTTATATGTGAATAAACAAGAGAAATGGTTCAAGTAGAAGAATATACATAGGTCTAGGGTTTAAACTGACAAATTCCATGAGTTTTGGTCAATCTCTGTTTTCCGCAGGATTATTCTAGAAAATGTAGGAAGGGGACCAAATTGAGAAAAAGGACGAAACTTGATTGCGATGAAGGATACACTAGAAGACTATGGAAGACAACAGAAAGCATGAGAACGAACGGGAGGACGAGATGCCGCCAGGTGGGGCCAGCCGGCCCCACCCTTGTGCCGCCTGGCCCCCTGTGAGGGGATTCCTCCACGAGCTTCTGGAGTATTCCTCCACTGCCTCCTAGGATGTATCTCCACCCTACGTAGAAGTCGGTTTGATCCAAGGGCTTGCGTTCAACCCCCAGGGCTATATAAGGACCCCTGCACCCCCCTAAAGTATAAAGTCATCAAGCTATTCAGTTGAAGATCAATTCATCCAGAGCCAACCCTAGTTCCTCAGAGTTCCTCTAGATTAGAGCTTAGCCTAGTTACATTAGGTCTAGAGGGAGATCAAGCAACGCTTGGATTCCCAACGTTGGCAAGAGCGTGGTTCGGTATATCTCTTGTACTTTACTCTATTTCTTTATTTCATTGAGATTGTATCGTTGCTACTATGTTTATGTCAACATTAAGCTTTATATCATTTATGTCATTGAAAGCAATGTTCATTGTTTGCTCTAGTTTTATATTCGGTGTAGCTAGATTATGGAAACTATGCATAAGATCGTATAGCGCTCACCCTATAGGACCATAGGTGAGTGATAGACATTATGTGAGCGTGGTGCTTAGATATTTGTCTATCTACGGATACCCTTATATGCCGGGACGTGTGGTAGATCGCGTAGGTGACAACTGCGTTGAGTCCTTTGCAGTCCATCCCCTGTATATATTGATGTTGGTAGAACCCGGTCTCGAAGGAGAGGACTCTGTTTCCAACTTTCCTAAGTTGATGTTCCTTATGTGGCATAATTTGGCTATGATCACTAGATATAATTAATTAGACTCAGCATTTGACATGTTAGTAAGACTACCTAGGAATTATCTTTCTAATATTCTAGTTGGACTTAACCTATTGCTTAACTAGAGTACTCTGAGTTACTATTTATTTATCATGATGATTGATCAAGTACTTATCATTTATATATCTTTATTTATTATCTTGTGACTTATTCCTGTTTTGAGTAGAGTATATGATATTGGTTCATTCTCTCATGCATATTCATAAATTATCAATACTATTGTATTCATAGTCATACATTCCCAGTGGTAGAATTATAAATCGACAACCTGGTAATACTCTAGGTAAAATACTACAATTGTATAATTATCTGTCCGTTTGCAGAATTCTTTTCATTCTTATCTTTATATTCTTTTTAGTCACATGAAATAATAGATTCATGTTTAGTGTTATTCTTGTAGTAATACTAGATAGAACCAACAAATATTTCTAAGTTTCTCACTAGGGATGACAACCTAGTTTAATATTAGAGATGAAGGTTAATTGATAGGTGGCTACTGTAACAGTGACCAGTTAATAATTACCATATCATTTCTAGCGACATTGCTATTAGTAGCAGTAATTCTATTTTTAGTAGTGGTGCTAAGAAATGCCAATAAGCATTTTTGACACCGTTGCCAGGGAAGGTATTTAACTTTGGAAGTATTGATAATTTTTTGTAACTGCTGAGAAGAAAAAATAACCATTGATCTCTGCTCATAACAGGCTTACCCTTGTTTTGTCTACTTGTGTATCTTATGCAGGGTAATGTATGCGTAATCTTCCAGAGAACTTTGTTGACGATCCAGAAGCTTTACTCAAGAAGACTAGAGCTAAACTCAAGAAGGTTCTTGCTCTTGAGTTGGAAGATCACCAAATCAGAAGAAGTTTGACAGAGTTTGAGGCGATGGCATAGAAGAGTCTCCGTGAATTCTCTGCTTTGACAACAGTAAATATTTGTACTGGACCAGAAGTCAATGTTGGAGACAATAGATTCGAGCTCAAACCTGCACTCATCACTATGGTGCAAGCTAATCAGTTTTGTGGAAAGGCTCATGAAGATGCAAATGCGCATTTACAACACTTTCTAGAGATCTGCAGCACCTTCACTATCAAGGGAGTACCTAGAGATGCTATTTTACTCTGCCTTTTCCCATTTTCACTATTGAGGAAAGCTAAGCATTGGTTCTATGCAAATAGAGAGAAACACACTACATGGAATATCTGCTCAACTGCTTTTCTGGCTAAGTTCTTTCCCATAGGCAAGACCAATGCTCTGCGTGGGAAAATTTCAAGCTTTCGACAACAATATGATGAATCGATCCCCAAAGCTTGGGAACACTTTCAAGATTACATTGCAAAATGTCCTCATCATGGGATGAAAAATTGGCTATTACTGTAGACTTTCTATCATGGGCTAAACACTAGCACCCGTGAGACCATTGATGCCGCTGCTAGAGGTGCATTCTTGTCACTCAACCTCGTAGATGAAACATCACTTGTTGAGAAGATGGCTTCCAATCAGAGCTGGAATGAAGAACATGTTCAACCTCGTAAGAGAGGAGGAGGTATGCATCAACTAAAAGAGGCAGACATGCTGACTGTCAAGGTAGATCTGCTGATCAAGAGGCTCAAAGATCAAATGGGTGAGAAGAAAGAAGTCATGCACATTCATGATTCCTACTTGACTTATGAAGAGTGTGGAGATACTGGGCATTCAGGGAGCAACTGCCCTGAACTCTAAGAGGATGTGAACTACATCAAC
This sequence comes from Saccharum hybrid cultivar R570, assembly GCA_038087645.1. NCBI lineage: Eukaryota > Viridiplantae > Streptophyta > Magnoliopsida > Poales > Poaceae > Saccharum > Saccharum hybrid cultivar. The sequence goes on along the minus strand of JAQSUU010000066.1, from coordinate 32,673,850 downwards.
AACAATAACAACTATCATCCTCAGTAAAATCAAGGATAGAATCAACAATAGAGACCAAACCACCAAGGTAACTATCAAGGTAACTTTCAAGATAACAATTACAATACTTCAAACCAACCAACTTTGAGAGATGTAATTGCTGGTCAATCTAGATTGTTAGATCAAACGACTAGAAAGGTAGCTTCTATAGATAAAACTTTAGAAACTATAAGCACTAGAATGGATGCCTTTGCTTCTGCCATTAAGAATCAGCACAGCTTTAATAAAATGATAGAATCACAATTAGCTCAGCTAGCAGCTGTTGTTCCTCCATTGAAAAAAGGTAAGATTTTGGCCTAGCCGGAAGATTTAGAAACTGCAAATCTTATCGATATTTACAATGCAGCCAATTATTACATAGAATCACTGAAAGTGAAGTGAATTGATTATACACTTCCCGACAAGAACGGTGATCCAGGGAGACCAGTCATTCCTATCTCCATAGGATGTTACATTTTCTAGGAAGCTATTTACGATTTCAGCGCAAGTGTCAACGTCATGCCCAAGGTAATTTATGATAAGATTTTAGGAGATCCTTTGTTACACATAAATATGCGTTTGGAGTTTGCAGATCAGACACTGTGCTACCCTGAGAGAGTTCTTGGAGATGCTATCATCAGAGTGGGACAATCATATATTCCTGTAGACTTTGTGGTTGTGGACACAGGAGAAGATGAGAAATAACCGATCATTTTAGGCCGACCATTCCTATGCACCACAAAGGCCATCATTTATGCGGAGCATGGCAAAATTGTTTTCACTATTAAGGACAAGAAAGAAAAGTTCTCATTTAGGAGCCAGATGTTGCACACACCTGCACAACCTCATGCGCCATACAAGAGAGATGAACCAGTGACAATCAAAGAGAAGAAGAAGAATCCTAGAATCTAGAGGAAGAACAAGGCTAGCCCAGCACAAGAAAAGACTGTTAAGATGATTGAGATAATCCAATCAGAGTATGAAGGTTTGCTCGCTCCACCATTCCTAGCCAAGTAGGATGATCCTGGAGTACCGACAATTGAATGCTTAATCAATCAGAAAGTTTTCCATAAGACCTTCTGTGATGTTGGATCGGGTGTCAACATAATGTCAAAGGTAACATATGAATATTTATTTGGTAACGAACCCTTGTATCCTACATATATGCAGTTGCAAATGGCAGACCAATCAGTTCGGTTCCCAGAGAGAATAGCGAAGGATGTCATTGTACAAATCCAAGATCATTATGTTCCTGCTGATTTTATGGTCCTGGACATGAGAGTAGAAGACGAAGAGACCCCCATTATCTTGGGAAGACCGTTCCTCAACACCACCACGTTGTCATCTACATTGGATCTCGACAAGTCCACTTCTAATTCCTAGATAAAAAGGTACGCTGTCACTTTAATAGTTATACTAATTATGAAAAACCCAAAAAGAACTACAATAGGAGAAGACGTCGATCCCGCTGTCAAGCAACCCAGCCTTTGAAGGATGGATGGACAGATTACCCAGGAGAAGTATCAAGGTACGAAGACTGCTGGAATGAATGAGACACTCAAGACAAGAAGATTGAGGAGCCTATTAATGAAGAAGCTACACAACCAGATTATGATACACAGACCACTCAGGTATGGAGAAAGAAGACAATATCAACATCAACAAGAAGAGCAAGCATCTGATTCTTCTTCAGGATCAGATGATGCACCTGAACAGTAAGTACCTATTCCTACCTAGTCCTGTCCAAAGGACTATTAAATTTTGTACCCTTGTCATGAGGTAATAATGATAATTATCCATATTTACATTGCATTAATTATTTTTTCAGTTTGCATATTTACTTTTCTGCTCTAGCATTATATTTAGATTATTTCCACTTTAGCATTTTATGTCAGAAAAGAAAATAAAAATATTTCATAGTGTTTTCATCTGTCTTTGCATATAAAAAGAAAATAAAAATATATTACATACGTATTTCTTTTTGCATTGTAAATAGAAAATCACAAAAAGATGAAAGTCAATATCCTATCAAAGTTCTGTCAATTTATGAATCTATCTTAAGCAATAAAATCAGTCAATAGCTCAATAGTTGACCGCTAACCCCTTGTCATAACAAAGCCACAAGTTTTTGATGTTCTTGTTGGAGTATATTTTATAGAATGTCACTTTGAGTAAGTTTATTCAGTGGTAGACGCTACACTATGTCGGAATAAGAAGGACTGCCACTGATGAGCTTGCTCTAAAGATTTCTCAATTTCGAACCACGACAACATTCAGCTTGGGGAGGAGCATTCCCCTGTGTATCTAGCTAAGTATTTCTTTCCTGTTTAGTTATTATGTTTGAGTCAAAAGAAATAAAAAGATGAATAACAATTTAAAACCAAATAAAAATTGTTCTAGCTAGTTATACATATTAAGGTGTGATCTTAAACTTTAAAAATAAAATAAAGAGCGTGTTTAGATTTTTCCTATTTTAAGAGTCATAAAATTTTGACAATAAAAATAATGAATAGAGCATAACTATAATTCATTTTTAGTACCTAGCATTCAGATTTGAATTCTCTCGAGTTTTGATTTGATAAAAGAATTTTCTCTGAACCTGAAATTTGTGGAAGTATATGCTTGAGCTAAGTCTAGGGAAATGATGGATATGATATAAGAAAGTCTGAGCTGCTATTTATCTTGTTCCTAATGATACTAGAGTTCTGGAGATTTATCTTTTGAAAACTTTAAAACTTATATGATGAGCTCTTGTATGACAAATCTTGAATTTCTACCAAAGCCAAATATGATTAGAATAGGAAAGCTTCCACTTATATGCTGCTTGCTTTGCATTTAGTTTGGTCAAGCTTTGTTGATGTCTTATGAGAGGTTTGTCATGCTCTTAAAATCAAGATCACGTACACACCATCCACATATGCACTATTCCTACACTGGAAGTAGGCGCACTTATTTTTTCATCTAGATCCACCTAAAAATATTTTGCTCTTACACTAAGAGTAAACACCCAAAAATATACCCTATAAGACAGCCCCCAAATAAATGCTCAAAGTTCTTGTTATTATCTGTCCAAAGTTTTGTTGCAGAAAGATGCATGTGGCTATGCATAAGTATTGAAAAAAAAGAAGAAAAAAGTATGAAAAAAATGGGTAAGTGTCCAAGAGAATAAAACAATGGGTACTCTGATGCCCGCCTAAGAAAAAAGAAAGAGATGAATAAGATAGCCCATGTTTTCTTTGCAAAGTGTTCTTCAATTATCAAGAGACGTATGTTTTCAAGGAGCAGTATTAGAATTAGGATTAGCCACCATATACACCTATCATATTTCCACCATATTTCATACACATGCACATCTTGATTTGATTGTATGACTTAACTCTCTTTAGTTTCATTGTTTAACTTTACAATATATGAATTGTAAGTATGCTATGGTTATGTTTTCTCCACCCCTATGAGCTCCACATAAGCTTTAGTTGTAGAAGAGAAAGGCATAATATCATTAATGCCTTGGTGAGAATCCACAAATACCACATATATTGAGAGATTTGAGAGTGTCATACAATTGAAGCTCTGAGTTTTATTTTGAAAACCTGCAAAACTCTAGAATGATGGTTGAGTGAAGAGTTAGAGACATAGTGCTTGACTTGATTATTCTGTCTTTCAATTACTCAAGACCCAAGTAAAGGCTAAGAAGCTCTATGGTTAAAGGTAATATGAGTAAGTTTGAAAGTTAAATCAGAATCTGGAGTAGAATTTTTGTTTGAATGCATATGTACTTTCTAGGAGTTATCTCAATGTTTTTCTAAAAATCTCAACATGTTCAAGTTCTTTTCCATGTTTGCTAACTTTGGCTTTGCTAAGGAACTAGCAAAAGGAAAGCTTGGGGGAGCTTGTTGACGGTGGATAACATCAACATTTTATATGTGAATAAACAAGAGAAATGCTTCAAGTACAAGAATATACATAGGTCTAGGGTTTAAACTGATAAATTCCATGAGTTTTGGTGAATCTCTGTTTTTCATAGGATTATTCCAGAAAATGTAGGAAGGGGGACCTAATTGAGAAAAAGGATGAAACTTAACATATTGCTTAACTAGAGTGCTCTGAGTTACTATTTATTTATCATGATGATTGATCAAGTGCTTATCATTTATATATCTTTATTTATTATCTTGTGACTTATTCCTGTTTTGAGTAGAGATATGATATTGGTTCATTCTCTCATGTATATTCATAAATTATCAATACTATTGTATTCATAGTCATACCTTCCCAGTGGTAGAATTATAAATCGACAAACTGGTAATACTCTAGGTAAAATGCTACAATGGTATAATTATCTGTCTGCTTGTAGAATTCTTTTCATTCTTATCTTTATATTCTTTTTAGTCACATGAAATAATAGATTACTGTTTAGTGTTATTCTTGTAGTAATGCTAGATAGAACCAACAAACATTTCTAAGTTTAATATTAGAGATGAAGGTTAATTGATAGGTGGCTATTGTAATAGTGATAAATTAATAATTACCATATCATTTCTAGTGCCATTGCTATTAGTAGGAGTAATTCTATTTTTAGTAGTGGTGCTCAGAAATGCCAACAACCTTCCTTGTTGAAAAACGTATTCCCTTCATGCGCACTCTCTGTGACAAATTTACATATGTCTGCTACTGTTTGTCTGAAGTCTTGGTCGACCTTCTCCTTTCGCCACAATCCTTGCGCTTTCTTGAGCCGCTGCTAACTACTGCTGAATTTGCTACACATCCTCAGGTACTCGCAAACGTAGAACCAGATAATACTAAGCCATAAGGTTATTTGGTGCACTGCACGATATATAATATATAATCATTAGAGTATATATAGAGAGCGGTAGTAGGAGGACAGTATAGTATAGGAGTAGTAGTAAGAGTAGTAGTAGAAGTAGTAGTAGTAGTTAGGAGTAGTAGTATTGGTATAGGAGTAGAGTAGAGTAGAAGAGTAGTAGTAGGAGGACTTTTGATATACTTACCGGGAACTCGCTATTGATTTTCAGTTTCATGCCATTCTTGATTTTTTTTCTCCTCAGATCTTGGCCATAGGACTTGGGATCTTGCACATACTTCTTATAAGCGTTGCACGAAAAACCACTAGTGTCAATGACAATTTCAACACATATGTTAACTATAAATGAATAATTTTTGTCACTTACTATCTCAATACGCTTTCAAAGTGCTTGTACCTACTTTGTTTGTTTCCCTTAAAGAGTCAAATATACATGCCTTTTCGTCCTGTGGATAGATTACAAATGCAATGTAGTGGCCCATGATGCCCTGGCTGCACCATTCAAACAATATAGATTTGAAATGATCAAAATGAGAAGTAATTGGATGCATGTCCAAGTATCTTTTGGACTTACCCAAACTGGTGGGCGGCCATGATACACCCATTTCCCTGGACCTTCTTCATGGCTTCATAGATGTACATTCCCGCCCGATAGTTATATTCGGTTACTAGATCTTCCCTGTATTTCTTTCTCTGCTCTGAGTTCAAGTTCAACAGCTTTTCATGAGTGTCTGGTAGATCGTAACCCGCTATGGTTCTCTGTAATAAGCATCGGAGAGAGATAGACAATATTCTTGTCCAATTCCTTGCTTACATAGGCCTGCATCCTACAAGGAAGAGTCATCATGGCATTATTAGTTTGTTCGTAAAGTACCTACTGGGATGCAGTGGTGTCAAAGTCGTAATGAACTTACAGGGCAAAAATGGTGACTTGGGCAACGTTGAGGTCCTTTCACCGCAGTAGTCTATACATGCCGTGGAAATCTACGATGACTTGACTATTCGTGGGCGTGTGGAAGTACTCTGTCGGAATGTTGATGACGAAGTTTTCCAGGCCCACTTTCGCTGCTTCCATGTACCATAGATGGAACCTCCTTACCTCCCACTTCTCTTCAAGGAGGTCGCCCAAGGTCAACATGAACTTCCCATGCACGTAGTTTTCGGGGCAATCATCCGACCGGGGCCAAAACGACGGTAGTGTTTTTGGCCTGCAACACCGGGGCTTGAGATGTTAGGGAGTGGAAAAAGCAGATGGCATCTCAAAATGAATTATAGATTGACTGTGCTTGCTAGTAGCACACATTTCAAACGTAGTTGAGTATGGGTGCTCGTCGGCTTTTTGATAGGCCACCCAACTCGACTTGGTGTGGTTCGGGGGTAAGGCCTCATCTTCTTCTGTAGGATTCCTCGGCAGGGGAGGACATTGGCTTGAGCCCTGGTTCGAACCACTTGAAGGTGGTGGTGTCACATCGCCCGATGTTGCCCCCGTGCCTCCTTGTGGACTGCTGTTGCCGGAGGTGGATTGTTTGGAGTGTTGCTTCCTGTGCCGCCAACATTGTCATTGTCATTGTCATCGCCACCGTTGTCATCGCCGCTGTCGTCATCATTGTCATCGTCACCTGGGTCACCCGAGGGAGACGATGACAGGTGTGAGGGCTTTGACGCTGGCGTCGACATGTCCAAGGGAACGTCGCTCTTATTCCATAGCACTCGCGTGCCAAGAGTAGCGCTGATAAACCTGTACCCCTCTTTAGTAGGAATGTCGATTTCATCATCGTCAAAATCTTTGTCGGTCCACGTCACGTTGACCCAGGCATAGTTGGGCACCATCTACCCTTTGTAACATCCCAGTTTTTCTGAAACCCAAAATCGCAACTGAAAAATTTTTCGCAAACAAACCCATGTTTGGTGAGTTGCATATAGGAAAAACCCCATGTAGTTGCACAAGTAGCACCCACTTAGTTGTTTAGCATTTGCATTTAATTAAATACTTGTGAGTTGTTTCTTATTTGATTTTATGTATTGCTAATAAAATCGACCACTAGTTAAAAACAAATAGATTAAACATGCTTTAAGAAATTAATCGTGTAATTAATTAATTAACCCCTAACCTAAGTACCTACCCTTGGACTTGGACCACCCCTAAGGGTGAGTGCATACATGGCACATATGTTTACAAAAATAGAAAAGCTATAGGGTTTTGGTGGAAAAGAAAAAGGGGGGAAAGCTTTTGACTTAAAGCAGCCCAACCAGGCCCGGCTCCGTCCGCCAGCCTGATTCCTGGTGCGCTCAGTGCCGCGGGCCAGCAGCCCACCAAGCAGCGGGCTTGCTTGGCCGGATAGCCTCGCCGGTTTGGCCCAGCAGGCCGGCCCAGCGCGCGTGGCCCGTCTCCACGCCGCGGGATGGCAAACCAACAAGCACCGTTCGCCGCTGACGCCTGGGACCTACGCGTCATCCCCCACCTCCACTTTCCCCCGTTCTCCTCTGTTTCAGTCGGGATACAGAGCAATGAAGCCGGCCGGCGGCATCCGAGGCCGCCACGCCCCCGCGCAAGCCCCACCGTCCGCACCCCGGCCGTTCTATAACCAACGCATGGATGGAAGCCACGCGAACGATCCGTGGCTCGCCATTTCTCCCAATCCCATGCCTGACCATGGTGACGACACCGGGGCAGACTGCCGAGCTTGTGCCATGGACGCCACCCCTTCTTTTGACCGGAATCTTGGAGTTCACGGGCTCTCCCACCACCACTCCACGCCAAGGCAGCGCAACCGCACTGCTTGGCCCCTTACCGAGCCCCCAACCTCCTTGATCAGCCCCCACGTACCCTCTCCACCTTCATCCGCCGTCCATGCCCACCATCACCGTAACCGTGCTATAAAAGGGAGCCGCCCGGAGCCCTAGCACCCTCCTAGCCACCGCCACCACTATGGCACCGCTGCACCTGCACTGAGCCGGAGGAGAGGAAAGGAGTAGAGAAGAAGAAGAAGGAGGGAGCGGGGAGGAAGCCGCGGCACCGTCGAGCCGCTCGTGCTGCGGGAGGCCTCCAGAGCCGGAGGCAAGGCGAGCGCCGTCACCCTCCTGCCGAGGGGGGGGGGGAATCTCCACTGCTTTGACTCACCTGCACCGCTATCCTCCATCTTCAGCACCGAAGGTGAGGATCACCGCCCGCTTCCCCGTTCTGTCCTTGTCGTACACACCGCCGATGTGTCCTTCGCCATGGCCGGCGCCTAGAGAACTCAAGGTCACGCCTTTGGCTTCGTCCCTCACCACCTCATGCACCTAGACCAAAGAAGGGCCTACGCCGAGCCACCCTGGTTCGGGAACGCCAAACCGGCGCTCACACTCAGAGCGCGCCCGCCATGGCCGAGGGCACGGCCATGGCGAGGCCACACCTAGCTGCTAGGGTCGGTCGAGTTAGGGAGGTGGACGCCGGTCGTTTTGCCTCAGCGTGGATCACGTCGTGCGCTAGCTGAAGGGGGAAGAGCGAGCTTGGAGACCGAGGTCACCTTACACCTCGACGACGCGCGCACCGTTGGGCTCCGTCGCGGTTGCAGCCGCGAAGCAGACACCGCCGCTTGTAGGTCACCGACGTTAGCGCCTCACTTGGCCCATGCCTCGTTTCGAGAGAGGGAGAGACACCTTCGGCTCGAGCATGGCCGTAGCCACCTTGCCCCCCCTACCGAGCCACCGCAGTGCTCCACCAGGCAAGCCCACCGCCGGTGGAAGCAGAGAGGGGAGGGGAGCCCCTTTCGGTTTCGTTCGTGAGCCTGGTTCACCGTGAGCCTAGAGAGGAGAAAGGAGGGTGAGCCCAGTCCACCGCAGGCCGAGTCGGTGGCCTATAGACCGTCCCTGCGCGCCCACCATGGACCAGCCCACTGTGAACCGCAGCCAGTTTGGGCCCAAGTCGCGACGTGGCTTCGTCACGGCTTGACACGTGTCTGGGCCGAGCGGCCCAACCCGGCCCATGTCCAGGCCCTGACCTGCCCGCTGGAGCCCAGACCCGGCCCGGTCAACTTTGACCGTTGACCTGGTCAACATTGACCGGTCCCACCTGTCAGTCTCTCTGATCACCGCAGCCAATCACAAGCCGCCACGTGTCACCTCCAGAATAATCAACCTGTTTTTCCTTTTTCAGAAATTATTTAAACCTTCAAAAATTCATAACTAATTAACCGTAGCTCAGAAAAATGCCAAACTAGAGTCCAAATTTTTCTAAAAATGAGCTCTACGTCATAGGCCTATGCTTGAGTGTATTTGGATCTTTTGGTTTTCAGTTGCTTCCTTGTGCATCTCTATAGGAGCCGCTAACGCGGCTATATGTTACGTTTAACAGACCCGGAGGAGCCACCGACTGAGGAGTTCGACCCCGACTACACGGACGACTTGGGTGACGACCTGCCAGGTGCCACGCCCCACCCACTCGTAGATCCTATTACGCATTGCAAATGCTTAGAATTGCTAATGCTTTACTTTCGTGCAATAATATAACTGATAGGATGCATGGTAGTTTACTGCTTTCTGAGCCACTTACCTTGTTGCAACCTCACACCTGCTCACCCTGCTGGTAGGCTAGACGCTGCTTTATTACTTGTTACTTCTGCTTTACTCTTACTCGCATTATATCTGTGATGTGATGCTGGTGAGTGAGAGGCATTTGAGTTAAGGCACGAGGTGTCGTAAACTTGCTAATAACCGGGTAATGAACCTGGGGAGATCTTGGCGTGAGTCTTGGGTGCGTATGGTGAGGGTCGAGTCGACCGAGCAGGATCTACGACGAGTCACGAGGACGAGTCTTGCCGGAGGATGCTACCTGGGCGTTCGCCATGTGAAGTGCCTGTGGCAGGTACATGTGACAGGGGGAGGTCCTGGGGTGGAGTGTCTTCAAGGGATGAAGCCCCGGGATGGGAGGTGTTGTGATGGCATGGGGTGCCGGGTGTTTCGTTGAGCGGAAAATGGTTTCTCCTTGTGAAGATATCCTGCTTAGTCACCCTAAGGACTGTTACGTCTGTGGACCGGGTCTTAGGAATCCTTGCACATCCCCTCACTTCTGTGGGGAGGAGACGGACGTTCGACTTGCTAGTGCGGTGCCACTACTATCGAGAGGTTAGCGGATAGTGTAGGGAGGTACGGGCAAGAGGACCCACACCCTTCCAAGACAGCGTAGTACCCAGGGGCCAGGTGCTACGTCTCACAGTCTCAATGTGTCGGTGGTACTCCGACACGGCCCTAGTTCTGAGTGATAGGGTGGTACCGTTTCTAGTCGGAAGGCGGCCCGGAATTTGCTTAGACGAGGCATCGTCGAGGATAGCTATCTTGTGGGATGTGTAAACCTCTGTAGAGTTTCTAGTTGATCGATCGATACATATGCTGAACCTTTCGGCTATGGACCTTTCCTAAGTACAGTTTCACTTGACTAGAGAGAGGAGTCCTTCTACCTTCCCTGGGATTTCAGTGTGTGATCCGGCTTTGGCCGTTGAGACATGGACGAGAGGGAGTTGTCCATGCTGATGAGAGAGTGAGATGAGATGTGATGTGAAGATGTGTGCTGGGATGGGATATCGTGTGTGAATGAGATGGGTTAATATTTGATGAACTTATTAAAATATTGATTACTCACATAGGAAACCACATCCAAAGATAGGTTTCTCTTCTCAACCCCAATTGCATCCAGTTCCACAAAGCAAATGCATCATAGGGTGGGCGATGCGTGGCCAGTACCAAGTGTACTGATAGATTTTTGGCAGGCTCGGAGCCCGAGTACGACGAGGAGGACGACCGGGAGGAGTAGGGGTTTGCCCTGCGCTCAAGCTTGGTGCGAGGAGTCCTAGTTTCCGCTGTTATCTTCGAGAAGCTGTTCCGGATGCTGTGTGTGAGCATGTTCCGCCCTGCATGGCGATGATAATAATTAATGTAAACCTTCTATTTGTACTCTGATATTCGTGTATGACTCTGTTATTCGACTGAGATTTGGGTAATGGCATAAACTTGTTCATCTATTACACGTCGAATCTGTGGCATTCCCTTCATGGAATGTAGGATCGTTTCAGTTGGTACCATAGCCATCTTGACCCTAGGATGAACCCTTAGGATTGGCCGATAGAAATAGGCACGAATCTAAACACCTTCGGTTATATTACCAACCATGCTGCATTTTCTTGCATGGCTCACCTCATTTCACACGTCTTACCACAAATATTGCTTGCTTTCTTACCTATCATCGCTCTCCATCACCCGACTTCACTTCACTTCAGGCTACTTTCCTCTACTTCGCTTCGCTTCACCCTGAGTTATTTGGCTCACATAGTTGGATTTCCTATGTGATACCTCTGTTTTGCCTTATCGTGTTGTGACTCAGACTTACTCAGTTCTACCTGGTTACCTTATGAGGAATAACCTGCTAACTCCGTTTTTACGGTTGTTTTGCAGATGGCTCCACTTGTTGAGCTTGCTGTTGACGCATGAGACTATCGTGGGTTCACCACGATCCTGTACGGGGTGCTGGACTCGCTGGGCGTCCCCACTGAGAGGATCACGTGCGTGTGCCGAGGTGAGGCTGGACCGGACAGACTTCTTCAGGGTCACATTGTCGTCCACCTCTGGGTCCCTGCGAGTGCATACGTGCCCGTGCTTCACGCCTTCGAGGAGGTGGCTGTGGAGACTTCCGTCGCTGCTTGCGTGCAATCCGTTTCACGCATGGCTCTCCGTAGCATGATGCGTGACGCGCACGACTACCTCTAGACTGGGCCCTACCATCTGCTGCCCCGTGCCCTCAACCTCAATCAGATCACGATGCCATAGGATGCTGCTGCTGACTACGCTACACGTGTCGAGGTCGACCCCTGTCTGAGTGCCTCCGTGCAGTACATCCTTGCCCAGGATCACTACATCATGGAGGTGGAGTCACAGAACCGCAGCCTTTGAGACTTCTAGTTCTAGCGCGACGACATCCTAGCCCAGGAGGAGTGGAAGCGTGAGTTAGTGATTCGCGAACTCATGATAGAGCGCGAGAGCTCCCGCAAGATGGAGGTCCTCCACGAGTCCTGTGAGAGGATACTCAAGGCAGAGATTGCCGAGCTCAAGGACAAGGTGCTGGAACACGAGCTCCGTAATGACTACCTGTCCTCCCAGCTGCTAGAGTACGAGGATCGCATCGAGCGTCAGAGGCGTATCTTAAAGGAGCTTCAGGAGAAGGAGAAGAAGCGTGCCCTCGCCAGGTGTGGCCTGCAGGATCACTGCAATGCCCTAGAGGATGAGGCAGAGAGAGTTGCCATTGCTTCCACCTACAACGAGCACCACCTCACCCACTACGTCAAGTGCACCGAGTTCCTCCAAGACAAGGTGAACCGTCTCCGTCAGGCCTGGGTCATCGCTGATGCTAAGCGTGTCCAGGAGATCGAGATGATACAGGACCCTCTTTCGCCTGGGACGCGCAGGAAGCCACGCAGGCAGACTTTCCACGTTGAGCCCACCAAGCTCAACCTGGCAGCATGTTCGTCCGTGGACTACCCTCAGGTTCCACGGACTGAGATGCTGGAGCACGCTCTTGCCCGCGTTGCGAGGATCCACCACACCGACGATGAGCTCTGTGCCATGGACCGCACTTCCGAGGCTTCCGCTTCTACCGATGGACTGTCTTCACCACCCGTCACTTTTGGACAGGAGTAGTTACCCTCTCGTGATCATGTAATAATGTAGTAGTAACCTTGATGAGCCCTGCGTGGCCATGAGACATGACTCATCCCTCAGAGTAGAGTAGATTGTCCACCTTTTGAGCTGCCTGCGAGTAGCACGATTCCCGCGAGTCTGCCAAGTGTAGCTACTGGAGACATCGCTTTGTAATAAAACCATGTATTGACTGTTGGATCTTATTGTGTCTTATGGTTCTTATCGTCTTCTTGTATTGAGTGTTGGATAGCAATCTTTTAAGAATTATGATCAAATTGTGTAACCACTTAATAAACCATCGATTTTGACCTAACCATGCAGCGAGATGTCTTGCCGCCGCTCCGCTCGTCTGAACAACCGCTCGCCTTCCCCGGCGCCCATGGGCCGCGAACGTGGCCGTGGCCGTGGAGGAGGCCGTGGAGCTCCTTTCACCGTTTTCGCTGCCATGGGGGAGCCTGCCCCCGTGGAACCCGCTGGAGAGGCAGGGGCCGCTCAGCCTGGAGGTGGGGCTGGAGCCGCCCAGCCAAGGGAAGAGAATGCTACGCTTGGTGGAGATGCACCACCACCGCCGCCACCACCCCAGCTGGCGGAGGTGATGGACCGCCAGACCCGACTTCTGGAGACTTTGGCTAAGGGAATCCTACACCGCCACGGAGGGCAGCTGAATGACTTTCAGAGGAAGTTGGAGGGTTTCCTCAAGCTGAGGCCCCCTACCTTCACTACGCCGACGATGATCCCATCGCCACCGAGGACTGGCTGCGGGAGATCGAGAAGAAGCTGGACCTCACTACCTGCACTGATGAGGAGTGTGTGGGAGTCGCCGCTCACCAGCTCATTGGTGCTGCACGCGCATGGTGGGATGGCTACTGTGATGCCCACGATGACCCCGGGAGCATCTCGTGGGAAGAGTTCACTGAGGCCTTCCGCGAGCACCACGTGCCCGAGGGAGTCATGGATGCCAAAGTGGAAGAGTTCCGCAACTTCACCCAGGGGACTCTAAAGGTGCAGGAGTACACCACCCTCTTCATTTGCATGATGTGGTACGCTCCTGAGGAGACCAGCACTGACAAGAAGAAGATGTACCACTACAAGAAGGGGCTGAACTCGCGCCTCAAGATCGCCCTCTCGGGTCATGAGTGCCGTACCCTCCGGCAGATGATCAACAAGGTGCTGGAGATGGAAAGGGATCGCCTGGAGGCTGATGCTCTAAGGGAGCACAAGGAGAAGAGGCGTCGGGGCGAGGGTTCCTCTCGCACCCTGGCCCAGAGGCAGCGTGGTTCTGCTCCACCGCAGTCCCGCTCTCGCTTTGCTCAGGGAGCTGCTCCGAGTCGTGGTGGTGGTACCTACTCCGCCAACTACCACCGCCCCGCTCAGGGCCGCCCTGCTCAGAGCCCGAGCCCGAGTACGTGGAAGGCACCTGCGCCCACCTCCGCAGGCAGTGTGCCCTTCGCATGCTTCACCTGTGGCCAACCGGGTCACAAGTCCGTGGTCTGTCCACAGAAGGCTACACCTATGCAGACCCTTGCGAGGCAGGCACCGACCCCGGTAGCGCCACGCAAGCCCACCGTGGGAGCCACCTGCGGCCGTCTCACCCACCTGACCACAGAGGATGCTCATGATGCCCCCGACGCGGTGTACGGTATGTTTTTGGTACAGGGAGTTTTAGCATCAGTTCTTTTTGACTCTGGTGCTACATGTTCTTATATATCATCTATGTTTGCACGAGAGCATCTCATACCTGTTACACCACGGAGTGTACCCATAGACACCATATCCCCCTTAGGTACCACCAGATCCACCAGAATCTATAAGGGAGTGAGTATCACTATAGAATGTTGCCCCTTTCTAGCCGATCTCACCTTACTTCCGTCTGAAGGTCTGGATGTTATCTTGGGTATGGATTGGTTGACTCTGCACAAAGGAGTAATATCTTGCTCACCCAGATATGTGGAGATTACACATCCGAGTGGCCGAGTAATCAGATGTGAGCCGCACCACAAAAGGACGGAGGCCTTGATGGGTGCCCTGGAGGCCAAATCAGTTGAGGAGGTGCCCGTCGTGTGCGAGTACCCTGATGTGTTCCTCGAGGAGTTACCGGGTATGCCACCTAACCGGGATGTTGAGTTTGTGATTGACTTGCTGCCTGGTACCGGGCCCATTGCTAAAAGGCCCTATCACATGTCAGTTGATGAGCTGGAGGAACTTAAGAAACAGCTCAGGGAGTTGTCTGACAAGGGGTACATCAGACCCAGTGCTTCACCCTAGGGTTCCCCTATCTTGTTTGTGAAGAAGAAGGATGGCTCCATGAGGATGTGCATTGACTATCGGAATTTGAATGTTGTGACAGTCAAGAACAAGTACCCTCTGCCAAGGATAGATGACCTCCTAGATCAGTTGAAGGATGCCAAGTTCTTTTCCAAGATTGACCTTAGATCTGGGTACCATCAGATGAAGATCAAACCGGAAGATATCCCTAAGACAGCCTTTGTCACTAGGTACGGGCAGTATGAGTTCACCGTTGTGTCTTTCGGTCTCACCAATGCCCCGGCCTATTTTATGAACATGATGAACAAGGTGTTCATGGACGAATTGGATAAGTTTGTGGTGGTGTTTATTGATGACATCCTTGTCTACTCATCCACCACTGAAGAGCATGAGCAGCACTTGAGGGTGGTTCTGGAGAAGTTGAGGCAGAATCAGTTGTATGCTAAATTTAGCAAGTGTGAGTTTTGGCTCGAGGAAGTCGCTTTTCTCGGCCATGTACTCACAGCTGAGGGTGTTGCTGTTGATCCCGCTAAAATAGAAGCCATGAAAGAGTGGGAGTAGCCCCGCAACCCGACAGATATCCGCAGTTTCCTTGGGTTAGCTGGTTACTATCGCAGATTCATCGAGAACTTCTCTAAGATAGCCAAGCCCATTACTAACCTCCTGAAGAAGACCAATGAGTTTGAGTGGACACCCGAGTGTGAGATCAGTTTCCAGACTCTAAAACGGAAGCTTACCACCACTCCTGTTCTTGCCCTGCCTGATATCCGACAGGACTTCGTGGTCTACTGTGATGCCTCTAGACAGGGACTTGGTTGCGTTCTGATGCAGAATGGGAAAGTCATTGCCTATGCATCCCGCCAGTTGAAGGACCATGAACAGCGTTACCCGACTCATGATCTCGAGCTAGCTGCTGTTGTGCATGCTCTGAAGATTTGGAGGCACTACTTGATTGGGAACAAGTGCGACATCTATACCGACCATAAGAGCCTCAAGTACTTCTTCACCCAAGAGGATCTGAATATGAGACAACGTCGATGGCTGGAGTTGATCAAGGACTACGACCTGGAAATTCACTATCATCCGGGGAAAGCCAACGTAGTTGCTGATGCCTTGAGCCGTAAGAGCTATTGCCACAGTCTATCCATGGAAGTCGTACCATCCGAGCTACGTCAGGAGATGGATGAAATTCACCTCAAGATCATACCCAAGGGCATGTTGAACGAGATACGAGTGCAATACGGCATAATGGACCGTATTCGTAAGGCTCAAAAGAAATGCCCAGAGATCTTGCAGCTTCGTGAGTGGATGGAAGCTGGTAAGTACCCTGAGTTCCGAGTAGATGAACGGGGAGTGTGTTGGTGCAACGATAGAATCTGTGTACCATCGGATAAGGCCATCCGTAAGGAAATCCTGACAGAAGCACATGACTCTAAGTATTGTATCCATCCTGGCAGTACAAAGATGTATGCCGACATGAGGAAGATGTTCTGGTGGAAGGACATGAAGAAGGATATTGCAGGTCATGTAGCCAGATGTGATATATGCAACCGGGTTAAGGCCAAACATCAGAGACCAGCTGGTTTGTTGAAGCCACTAGATGTACCCGTGTGGAAGTGGGAATGCATATCTATGGACTTTATCGTGGGATTGCCTCGATCCCCGAAAGGGCATGACTCCATTTGGGTTATAGTGGACAGGTTGACCAAGGTAGCTCACTTTGTACCCATCAAGGTTGACTACCATGTAGAGAAGCTGACAGATCTGTATATTGAGCACATTCTTCGACTTCATGGAGCGCCTGTTAGCATCATATCTGATAGAGGGACACAGTGGACGTCTAGATTTTGGCAGAGTTTGCACAAGTCGATTGGCACTCGTCTTGACTATAGCACCGCTTATCACCCTCAGACAGATGGGCAAACAGAGAGAGTGAATCAGATTCTCAAGGACATGCTACGAGCTTGCGTACTAAAGTATGGGTTAGATTGGGAGAAAAGCTTACCGCATGCAGAGTTCTCATACAACAACAGTTATCAGGCTAGTCTTCAGATGTCACCATTTGAGGCCCTGTACGGGAGGAAATGCAGAATCCCATTGATGTGGTCCGAGGTAGGTGAGCGAATGTTCTTTGGCCCTGCTAAGATCAAGGAGGCCGAGGAGGGAGTAGCTCAAGTGTGAGAAAATTTGAGGATTGCCCAAAGCCGACAAAAGAGCTATGCAGATAACCGTCGGAGAGACCTCGAGTTCCAGGTAGGAGACCATGTCTATCTCAAGGTCTCGCCTCTCCGCGGCACCTTCCGGTTCCATGTGAAAGGGAAGCTAGCCCCGCGTTACGTTGGTCCCTACCATATCTGCAAAAGAATTGGGAAGCTAGCGTACAAGCTTGAGTTGCCCGAGGATCTAGCAGGTATACATCCCGTGTTCCATGTGTCACAGCTTCGCAAGTGTCTAAAGTTACCAGAGGAACAGGTTCACACAGATGCACTGGATATCCAGGATACGCTTGAGTACCGAGAGTACCCAGTTCAGATTCTTGATAGAGCAACCAAAGACACCCGCAGCACTACGATACCGATGTGCAAAGTTTTATGGAGCAATCACACTGAGAGAGAGGCAACATGGGAGAAAGAGTCAGAGTTACGGATTCGTTACCCCTACTTGTTCGAGAGGTATGTCACGCTTTAAATCTCAGGACGAGATTCCAATGAGGGGGGAGGACTGTAACATCCCAGTTTTTCCGAAACCCAAAATCGCAACTGAAAAAATTTTCGCAAACAAACCCATGTTTGGTGAGTTGCATATAGGAAAAACCCCATGTAGTTGCACAAGTAGCACCCACTTAGTTGTTTAGCATTTGCATTTAATTAAATACTTGTGAGTTGTTTCTTATTTGATTTTATGTATTGCTAATAAAATCGACCACTAGTTAAAAACAAATAGATTAAACATGCTTTAAGAAATTAATTGTGTAATTAATTAATTAACCCCTAACCTAAGTACCTACCCTTGGACTTGGACCACCCCTAAGGGTGAGTGCATACATGGCACATATGTTTACAAAAATAGAAAAGCTATAGGGTTTTGGTGGAAAAGAAAAAGGGGGGAAAGCTTTTGACTTAAAGCAGCCCAACCAGGCCCGGCTCCGTCCGCCAGCCTGACTCCCGGTGCGCTCAGCGCCGCGGGCCAGCAGCCCACCAAGCAGCGGGCTTGCTTGGCCGGACGGCCTCACCGGTTTGGCCCAGCAGGCCGGCCCAGCGCGCGCGCGGCCCGTCTCCACGCCGCAGGATGGCAAACCAAGCAAGCACCGTTTGCCGCTGACGCCTGGGACCTATGCGTCATCCCCCACCTCCACTTTCCCCCGTTCTCCTCTGTTTCGGTCGGGATACAGAGCAATGAAGCCGGCCGGCGGCATCCGAGGCCGCCACGCCCCCGCGCAAGCCCCACCGTCCGCACCCCGGCCGTTCTATAACCAACGCATGGATGGAAGCCACGCGAACGATCCGTGGCTCGCCATTTCCCCCAATCCCATGCCTGACCATGGTGACGGCACCGGGGCGGACTGCCGAGCTGACGCCATGGACGCCACCCCTTCTTTTGACCGGAATCTTGGAGTTCACGGGCTCTCCCACCACCACTCCGAGACAAGGCAGCGCAACCGCACTGCTTGGCCCCTTACCGAGCCCCCAACCTCCTTGATCGGCCCCCACGTACCCTCTCCACCTTCATCCGCCGTCCGTGCCCACCATCGCCGTGACCATGCTATAAAAGGGAGTCGCCCGGAGCCCTAGCACCCTCCTAGCCACCGCCGCCACTATGGCACCGCTGCACCTGCACTGAGCCGGAGGAGAGGAAAGGAGTAGAGAAGAAGAAGAAGGAGGGAGCGGGGAGGAAGCCGCAGCACCGTCGAGCCGCTCGTGCTGCGGGAGGCCTCCAGAGCCGGAGGCAAGGCGAGCGCCGTCACCTTCCTGCCGAGGGGGGGGGGAAATCTCCACTACTTCGACTCACCTGCACCGCTATCCTCCATCTTCGGCACCGAAGGTGAGGATCACCGCCCGCTTCCCCGTTCTGTCCTTGTCGTACACACCATCGGCGTGTCCTTCACCATGGCGGGCGCCTAGAGAACTCAAGGTCATGCCTTTGGCTTCGTCCCTCACCACCTCACGCGCCTAGACCGAAGAAGGGCCTACGCCGAGCCACCCTGGTTCGGGAACGCCGAACCGGCGCTCACGCTCAGAGCGCACCCACCATGGCCGAGGGCACGGCCATGGCGAGGCCACACCTAGCTGCTGGGGCCGGTCGAGGTAGGGAGGTGGACGCCGGTCGTTTTGCCTCGGCATGGATCGCGTCGTGCGCTAGCTGAAGGGGGAAGAGCGAGCTTGGAGACCGAGGTCACCTTGCGCCTCGACGACGTGTGCACCGTCGGGCTCCGTCGCGGTTGCAGCCGCGAAGCGAACGCCGCCGCTTGTAGGTCACCGACATTAGCGCCTCACTTGGCCCATGCCTCATTTCGAGAGAGGGAGAGACACCTTCAGCTCGAGCATGGCCGTAGCCACCTTGCCCCCCCTACCGAGCCACCGCAGTGCTCCACCGGGCAAGCCCACCGCCGGTGGAAGCAGAGAGGGGAGGGGAGCCCCTTTCGGTTTCGTTCATGGGCCTGGTTCACCGTGAGCCTAGAGAGGAGAAAGGAGGGTGAGCCCGGTCCACCGCAGGCCGAGTCGGTGGCCTATAGACCGTCCCTGCGCGCCCACCATGGACCAGCCCACCGTGAACCGCAGCCAGTTTGGGCCCAAGTCGCTGAAAGTCCTATGTTTGGTGTTGGTAATTAGAGACAATGCCTAAGTACTAATCCTATGCCTAAGTTGTATGTAGCATATGAGGATTAGTACATTCCAAGGTTGGTGGCAAGATGGACATGGTGATCATGATGGCCACACTTGGATTTGGACGCAACCCTACGTGATCAAGGCAAAGGTATATGCTTAAGGGTTGTGTTTTAGTAACCAAGACACCTAGTGGGTGTGGTTACATTATAGGATAGATAGTCGTACTATAAAGAGGGGAATGACGCGGTTTTTGAACTCCTAAGTGCCTCTAGGTGTGCATTTCATAATCATATGCATTTGGATACAACTAATAACGCCTCGAAAAATGATTGTGAAAATGCTAACACACTCGCACATGACGTGATCACTTGGTGGTGTTAGCACATTTGCGAAGGCGGTGGAGTTTGAGCGGTAGAGAGGGTTTGGGGTCAGGCATTTTCGAGGAGTTGAAACGACTATTTTCCACTACGCCGGAAGTCGAAAATCGAACGGAAGCGAACGGTGGTCACAGTGGTGACCGGACGCTGGACCGGAACGCGTCCGGTCAGCGTTCAGCGTCTTCGCGTGTTTCGGTTTGTTGATCGGACACGGTGGCGCGTCCGGTCACAGTCGACCGGACGCGTCCGATCGATCAGGGAGCTTACTAGACTCCAACCGGACGCTGGCACTGTGGCATCCGGTCAGTTCTCCAGCGCGTCCGGTCGCTGTTTCGTTGTGCGCTGCTCTGGCTTGACCAGCGCGTCCGGTCTGTCACGGGACCAGCGCGTCCGGTCGAGCTTTGCGCGTCCGGTCGTTGCATGCAGCGCGTCCGGTCGGTGGTTCACGAAAGTAGCCGTTGTACGATCGGTGCGTCCGGTCAGTTTGACCAGCGCGTCCGGTCAGCGCGACTTTGGCTGTTTCAAGTGCATAACAGCTATATTTGAAGGGGTATGTCTATAAATACTCATTGGCTGGCTCAAGGCTCCATCTCTTGAACATTTGACATACTTATGAGCACTTTGAGCTAAGCAACTCCCCTCCCACTCATCTCTCTTGCTTCTTTGCATATTCAAAGTGAGATTGAGTGATCCAAGTGCATTTGCATTGTGAGATAGCATCTAGTTGGCACTTGGTGGTTGATTTGCTACGGGATTCTTGTTTCTCTTGGTGGTTGCCGCCACCTAGACGGCTTGGAGCAGCTTGGAGGCGTTGGCAAGAGTTGGTGATTGTTCTTGGCCACCTCCGGTGCTTGTGAGGGGTTTGTGCCTACCTCGGCGAAGCGGTAAAGGCAACATTAGTAAATTGCTCGTGTCATTGTAACCTTTTGCCATTTGGTAGGTTCTTGTGGCGCCTTTTGAGAGGCTCGGTGTGAGACCGATTAGCCACCGAACCACGTGGTGAAGAGGGACACAACGGGGACTAGCGTGCCGGCAAGCATGTGAACCTCGGGATAAATCTTCGTGTCATCACTTTCATATTGTGATTGATTAATCCCGGTGTTCGATTGTCTTGGTATTCATTGTTGATCATATTGGTTGGCTCAATACTTCGCCCCTCGGTGAAACTCTCCTAACTCAACTCCGCATTACTTTCTTAGTTATCTTTGCTAGCTAGTTAGCTTTGCTAGAGTAGCTCTTTTGTGTAGCTTGCTAGTTGTAGTTGTAGTTACCTTCTCGGTTTGACTTGTGCGGTTGAGTGCCATTATACTAGAATTGTGAATTGGATAGGTGTTTTGCAATCACCCCGTAGGCTAAGCAAAACTCGCATCTCGCTATTTGTTGTATTGATAAACTTGTTTAGCTTGTCTTTGTAGAAAATTTTAAAAGGCTATTCACCCCCCTCTAGCCATCAAGACCTTTCAAGTGGTATCAGAGCCGTGGTCACTGTTTGCAAGGCTTAACAACCTCGGTGCAAGATGGCTCAAGTTATGTTCAATCATGTTAATGGCAAGCCTCCATTCTTTGATGGCGTCTCTTCCTTTGATCATTGGAAAAGGAAGATGAAGCAATATCTAGGCAATATACATGAGAAGGTTTGGGATGTGACCAAAGAAGGATACATCATTCTTGATGAAGAAAATCTCACTCCAAATGACCGCATCAACAAACAATGCAACACGGCGGCACTTGACACAATCTACCGTGCCATTGATGACAAAGTATTTGAGCAAATCAAAGATCTTGAAAAGGCAAATGAGCTTTGGATAAGGCTTGAAGAAACATATGAAGGCACTTCAACGGTAAAAAGTGCCAGGCTATATATGCTCAAGGACAAGTTCTCCACTTTCAAGATGAAGGATGATGAATCCATCCCGGAGATGTTCTATAGGCTCCAAGTCATTGTCAATGATCTCAAGGGGCTTGGAGAGAAGGTTGAGGACAAGGACTTCTCACACAAGTTCTTGATGTGCTTACCCAAGAAGTTTGCCACCTTGAGAAGAATGATCTTTAGAGAGGGATTGGACAAGGTCAAACCAACCGATGTGTTTGGAGATATAATGACCGATGCCCAATACAATGATGATGAAGATGAGGTAGAAGAGAAGAAGGAGACCAAGGTCAAGCAAGAAAAGCCCATTGCATTCAAGGCTTCATCCTCTAAGGGCAAGAGCAAGGTGGAGAGTGATGATGATGATCCATTCGATGATGAGACCATGGCCCTCCTAGTGCACAAGATGGGAAGGTTCATGAAGAAGAAAGGATATGGGGCAAGGAATAGAAGGGACTTCATGAAGGCAAAGGAGGTGCTTTGCTACAATTGCAATAGCCCCGATCATGTAGTGGCAAAGTGCCCCTATGAAGACAAAAGATATCATGATGGGGAGTTGAAATTGAAGAAGAACAAGAAGGACAAGAAGGAGAAGAAAGAGAAGAAGAGCTTCACTATCAACAAGAAGAAGAAGGGTGGTGGTTATGTGGTCACTTGGGATAGTGACAACTCCGATAGTGATGATGATGAAAGCTCTAGTGATGATGAGAGGACCACTCGGCGAGCCATTGCAAGCATCGCCCTCTCCAACAAGTCATCCATCTTCGACACTACATCGACATGCCTTATGGCCAAGCCTACCAAGGTAAAATATGATGATAGTGATGATGATTCTTGTGCTAGTGATGGTTGTAGGAGTGATGAGGAGGAGGATGAGGACTATTCCAAGGATGATCTATTGGGCATAATAGATCAAATGAGCAAGGGCTACAAGAGGACAACCAAGAAATATAAAATCTTGGAACAAGAGCTCATTGCCAAGAGCAATGAAAATGATGCCTTGATGGAGGAGCTTGTTGCTCTCAAAAAGAGTAAGGAGTGCAAAGGAATTGAACAAGAGCTCAAAGCTCTTAGGAAATCCTTTGATGAGCTAGAGGCCTCTCGTGAGTGTCTAAAGGAAGACCATGAGGACCTTGAAGTTTCTCACACTAGGCTTAAGGAAGCCCACTCCACTCTACTTGAGCTCATCAAGGAAAAGGACCTCAAGTTGGAGAAGTTCATGAAGGAAGCTAAGGAGGAGCAAGTGATTGTCACTTGTGATATTGGACTAACATGTGATATTATTGATGATTCTTTATTTGTTAGTCCTACTAATGCTTCATGTAGCTCATCATCATCCACCACAACCAACTCTATCTCTACTACTAGTGATTCATCACTTGTGGTTGAGAATGAGGCTCTCAAGAGTGAAGTGGATGATCTCACCCGCGCATTAGGCAATGCCTATGGTGGGGATGCCCGCTTGCTAAAATGCTTGGGTAGCCAAAGGTTCTCTCTTAATAAAGAGGGTTTGGGCTATACTCCCAAGAAGGGCAAGGCAGCCTTTGCTACTCCAAAGTCTCGCTTTGTGAAGAGCAATGGTCGTTATTGCAATAGATGCAAGCAAGTTGGGCATCTAGAGATTAATTGTAATAAAATGAACAAGAACAACAACAAGTTTTATGCTAAAATGGAGTATATTCCTTTTGATTCTTGTTATGTGCTTACCAAGGGTGAGAAAGGTGTGCATGCTAGGTTTGTTGGTACACCAATTGTGGGTCCAAAGAAGAAGGCCATTTGGGTACCAAAGAGCTTAGTTACTAACCTCCAAGGACCCAAACAAGTATGGGTATCTAAGAAACATTAATTTATTTTGTAGGTAAATTACAAGGCCGGAGGAAGGCATTGGGTGCTTGATAGTGGGTGCTCTCAACATATGACTGGTGATTCAAGAATGTTCAACTCTCTCAAATCAAATGATAGTGGCATTGATAGTATCACATTTGGTGACAATAGCAAGGGTGATGTGAAGGCTCTTGGAAGGATTGCAATCTCAAATGATCATAGCATTTCCAATGTGCTCCTAGTTAAAAAGTTGAACTTCAATCTTCTCTCGGTTGCTCAATTGTGTGATCTAGGTTTCAAGTGCATATTTGGTGTTGATGATGTGGAGATAGTTAGTGTTGATGGCTCCAATTTGATCTTTAAGGGTTTTAGATATGAGAATCTATACTTGGTTGATTTTGATGCTAGTGACAATCAACTTTCAACATGCTTGCTCACCAAATCAAGTATGGGTTGGTTATGGCATAGAAGACTTAGTCATGTTGGCATGAAGCAATTGAACAAGTTAGTGAAGCATGACTTAGTTAGAGGCTTGAAGGATGTCACATTTGAGAAAGATAAGCTATGTAGTGCATGTCGAGCCGGAAAGCAAGTGGGCAACACTCATCCATTGAAAAGCATCATGAGTACTTCTAAGGCATTTGAGTTGTTGCACATGGATCTATTTGGGCCAACTATATACACAAGCATTGGTGGCAATAAGTATGGTTTTGTGATTGTGGATGATTTCACTAGATACACATGGGTATTCTTTCTTGTGGACAAGAGTGATGTATTTGACATATTCAAGAAGTTCATCAAGAGGGTGCAAAATGAGTTTGAGACCACAATCAAGAAAGTAAGAAGTGACAATGGAAGTGAGTTTAGAAACACAAGAGTTGATGAGCTATGTGAGGAGCTTGGAATCAAGCATCAATTATCGGCCAAATATACACCTCAATCAAATGGCCTAGTTGAGAGGAAATATAGAACTTTGATTGATATGGCAAGATCAATATTGAATGAGTATAATGTGAGTCATTCATTTTGGGCCGAAGCAATCAACACGGCTTGCTTCTATAGCAACCGCCTCTATTGCCACAAGTTTCTAGAGAAGACACCATATGAGATCTTAAATGGAAGAAAGCCCAACATTGCATACTTTCGGGTATTCGGTTGCAAATGCTACATCTTGAAGAAGGGCACTAGATTGAGCAAGTTTGAGAAGAAATGTGATGAAGGATTCTTACTTGGTTACTCCACTACTAGCAAAGCTTATAGAGTTTGGAATTTGGCTAGTGGTTTACCTGAGAAGTTCATGATGTTGAGTTTGATGAAACAAATGGCTCTCAAGATGAGGAAAATAACTTGGATGATGTGAGAGGAACTCAATTGACCAATGCTATGAAAGAAATGGATATTGGTGATATTAGGCCAAAGCAAGTGATTGATGTGGATGACAACAAAAATCAAGTGCTCCAAAGTCCAATTACACAAGCTAGTGGGTCTCTAATGCAAAATCAATCTAGTACATCATCTCAAGTGCAACAAGATCAACATGTGGCTAGTTCATCATCTCCAACCCATGATCAACATCAACATCCAAGCAATCAAGTGCAAGTGCTTCAACCAACCAACATTGCTAGAGACCATCCATTAGTTTCCATCATTGGTGACAAAGGAGAGTTCAAACTAGATCAAGATTGGCATCTTTTTGTGCTCACTCTTTTTTTGTGTCAATGGAAGAACCCAAGAACATTGATAAAGCATTGAGAGATTCGGATTGGGTAAATGCAATGCATGAAGAGCTAAATAACTTCAAGAGAAATGAAGTATGGGAATTAGTTGAGAGACCTAGTGATCACAATGTCATTGGAACAAGATGGGTCTTTCGCAACAAGCAAAATCAAGATGGAATAGTAGTAAGAAACAAAGCAAGACTAGTGGCTCAAGGTTACACACAAATAGAGGGTCTTGACTTTGGTGAAACATATGCCCCGGTTGCAAGATTGGAAGCAATTAAGATCTTACTTGCCTATGCTTGTGCTCATAATATCAAGCTATATCAAATGGATGTGAAGAGTGCATTTCTCAATGGGTATATTCAAGAAGAGGTGTATGTGGAGCAACCTCCCGGTTTTGAAGATGACAAGAAACCCAATCATGTCTACAAATTGAGAAAAGCTTTGTATGGATTGAAGCAAGCACCTAGAGCATGGTATGAAAGATTGAGGGACTTCTTGCTAACCAAAGGATTTGTCATGGACAAAGTGAATACTACTCTCTTCATCAAGAAGATTGGGAAAGACTTATTTGTATTACAAATATATGTTGATGATATCATCTTCGGTTCAACCAATCAAGATTATTGTGATGAGTTTGGGAAAATGATGGCAAAGGAATTTGAAATGTCAATGATCGGTGAACTTAGTTTCTTTCTTGGACTTCAAATCAAACAAATGAAGGAAGAAACATTTGTGAGCCAAACCAAGTACATCAAAGATATGCTCAAGAAGTTTGGCATGGAAGATGCAAAGGGCATTACAACCCCAATGGGCACTAGTGGAAGTTTGGATAGCGACAAGAGTGCCAACATGGTGGATCAAAAGCTTTATAGATCAATGATTGGTAGCCTACTCTATGTGACGGCATCAAGACCCGATGTGATGTTTAGTGTATGCATGTGTGCAAGATTTCAAGCCTCACCAAGAGAAAGTCATTTGAAGGCAACAAAGAGAATATTGAGGTATTTGAAGCATACACAAGATGTTGGATTATGGTATCCCAAAGGTACAAGCTTTGAGCTAGTTGGATATTCGGATTCTGACTATGCCGGTGACAAAGTGGAGAGAAAAAGCACTTCCAGGACTTGTCAATTGTTGGGAAGATCACTTGTCTCATGGTCATCCAAGAAGCAAAATAGTATTGCACTATCTACCGCCGAAGCCGAATACATCGCCGCGGGTAGTTGTTGTGCACAAATCTTGTGGATGAAGGCAACATTGAAGGATTTTGGAATCAATTTCAAGAATGTGCCATTGCTATGTGACAATGAAAGTGTCGTGAAGCTAACCAACAATCCAATTCAACATCAAAGAACAAAGCATATTGATGTTCGTCATCATTTTATTAGAGATCATCAACAATAGGGTGACATTGCTATTGAGAGTGTGGGCACCGAAGATCAACTAGCCGATCTATTCACCAAGCCACTTGATGAGAAGAGATTTCATAAGCTAAAGAATGAGTTGAACATACTTGACTTCTCCAACATGAGTTGATGCACCCCAATGTTATGACATGCCTCTCCTTCGAGCCCCAAGGTACAATTGGTTGACATGTCATACATTCTATGCTAAGGACTTGTTTACTGCATCTAATCATAATTTACATGTTCTAGGCTCATTCATGAAAATCAAATGACTTTGAAGTTTATATGGTGCCACTATTGTTTTCTTTGCTTTGTATGATCTAGTGGTAGCATATAACTTGTTTAAGTAGCTTGTGATCCAAAGTGTTTAATCTAGATCACTTGTCTAAATATTTGCTTCAACATGGTGCATGATAACCCTTCTAGTGAGGTGTGAAGAAGCTTGCCCTTGGATCAAACCGAAGCATTCTATTTATGCAAGCAATCTAGGTTGAATCACAAACTTGATCCTCACCCCATAATTCAACATGAAAATCTATCTAAAATTGGTCCCTTGTGGTCATTGGTGCCAAAGGGGGAGAAAATGTTGTTCCCAAAGATAGATTCTAAAGGAGGAGAAAACCCTAAAGGGAAAATTGATAAAAGAAGGGGATCAACTAACAACTAAAATTTTGAGCACACAAGTAGGGGGAGCAAGCTCTTAAACATGAATGTTGCATTTCCATGTGCACTTCATATGTATGATGCATTGTTATGCATTCTTTTTTCTCCGATACTTTGCTTGTGTGATGTTTTGCTAGTATAATTTGAATGATGTATTGAAGTACTAGCATGAATAGGAAGTAGTTAGATTTCTCTTGCTTCATGTTTTTCAAAGTGGTACTAGAACCTTGCTTATAATGTTGATCTCACAAGGTTTCTAGTTATGCTTGTGCTTTTCCAAGTGGTATCTAACTACACAAGGTGCTAAGATGGTGTTTATCGCTACTCCGATGGTATCACGCTTCAAAGGTCTATAATCTAAAACACTTAGCACCTATTGATAGTCAATGCTCCTATATTTTTCCTATCTAAACATGTATGCTTCCTAAATCCAAACATATAGCATACATGTAGGGGGAGCCATTGCTATCAATTTGAATTCATGATCACATGTCCATAATTCTTACACTTGGTAATATACTTGGACAATGTGACATGGATTCAATAAAATTTTATCATAATATCTTTGTGAAAGGGTTGTCACCAATTACCAACAAGGGGGAGATTGAAAGTCCTATGTTTGGTGTTGGTAATTAGTGACAATGCCTAAGTACTAATCCTATGCCTAAGTTGTATGTAGCATATGAGGATTAGTACATTCCAAGGTTGGTGGCAAGATGGACATGGTGATCATGATGGCCACACTTGGATTTGGACACAACCCTACGTGATCAAGGCAAAGGTATATGCTTAAGGGTTGTGTTTTAGTAACCAAGACACCTAGTGGGTGTGGTTACATTATAGGATAGATAGCCGTACTATAAAGAGGGGAATGACACGGTTTTTGAACTCCTAAGTGCCTCTAGGTGTGCATTTCATAATCATATGCATTTGGATACAACTAATAACGCCTCAAAAAATGATTGTGAAAATGCTAACACACTCGCACATGACGTGATCACTTGGTGGTGTTAGCACATTTGCGAAGGCGGTGGAGTTTGAGCGGTAGAGAGGGTTTGGGGTCAGGCATTTTCGAGGAGTTGAAACGACTATTTTTCACTACGCCGGAAGTCAGAAATCGAACGGAAGCGAACGGTGGTCACAGTGGTGACCGGACGCTGGACCGGACGTGTCCGGTCAGCGTTCAGCGTCTTCGCGTGTTTCGGTTTGTTGATCGGACGCAGTGGCGCGTCCGGTCACAGTCGACCGGACGCGTCCGGTCGATCAGGGAGCTTACTGGACTCCAACCGGACGCTGGCACTGTGGCGTCCGGTCAGTTCTCCAGCGCGTCCGGTCGCTGTTTCGTTGTGCGCTGCTCTGGCTTGACCAGCGCGTCCGATCCGTCACGGGACCAGCGCGTCCGGTCGAGCTTCGCGCGTCCGGTCGTTGCATGCAGCGCGTCCGGTTAGTGGTTCGCGAAAGTAGCCGTTGTACGATCGGTGCGTCCGGTCAGATTGACCAGCGCGTCCGGTCAGCGTGACTTTGGCTGTTTCAAGTGCGTAACGGCTATATTCGAAGGGGTACATGTATAAATACTCGTTGGCCGGCTCAAGGCTCCATCTCTTGAACATTTGACATACTTATGAGCACTTTGAGCTAAGCAACTCCCCTCCCACTCATCTCTCTTGCTTCTTTGCATATTCGAAGTGAGATTGAGTGATCCAAGTGCATTTGCATTGTGAGATAGCATCTAGTTGGCACTTGGTGGTTGATTTGCTGCGGGATTCTTGTTTCTCTTGGTGGTTGCCGCCACCTAGACGGCTTGGAGCAGCTTGGAGGCGTTGGCAAGAGTTGGTGATTGTTCTTGGCCACCTCCGGTGCTTGTGAGGGGTTTGTGCCTACCTCAGCGAAGCGCCAAAGGCAACATTAGTAAATTGCTCGTGTCATTGCAACCTTTTGCCATTTGGTAGGTTCTTGTGGCGCCTTTTGAGAGGCTCGGTGTGAGACCGATTAGCCACCGAACCACGTGGTGAAGAGGGACACAACGGGGACTAGCGTGCTGGCAAGCACGTGAACCTCGGGATAAATCTTCGTGTCATCACTTTCATATTGTGATTGATTAATCCCGGTATTCGGTTATCTTGGTATTCATTGTTGATCATATTGGTTGGCTCAATACTTCGCCCCTCGGTGAAACTCTCCTAACTCAACTCTGCATTACTTTCTTAGTTATCTTTGCTAGCTAGTTAGCTTTGCTAGAGTAGCTCTTTTGTATAGCTTGCAAGTTGTAGTTGTAGTTACCTTCTCGGTTTGACTTGTGCGGTTGAGTGCCATTATACTAGAATTGTGAATTGGATAGGTGGCTTGCAATCACCCCGTAGGCTAAGCAAAACTCGCATCTCGCTATTTGTTGTATTGATAAACTTGTTTAGCTTGTCTTTGTAGAAAAATTTAAAAGGCTATTCACCCCCCTCTAGCCATCAAGACCTTTCAGTCGCGACGTGGCTTCGTCACGGCTTGACACGTGTCTGGGCCGGGTGGCCCAACCCGGCCCATGTCCGGGCCCAGACCGGCCCGCTGGAGCCCAGACCCGGCCCGGTCAACTTTGACCATTGACCGTTGACCTGGTCAACATTGACCGGTCCCACCTGTCAGTCTCTCTGATCACCGCAGCCAATCACAAGCAGCCACGTGTCACCTCCAGAATAATCAACCTATTTTACCTTTTTCAGAAATTATTTAAACCTTCAAAAATTCATAACTAATTAACCGTAGCTCAGAAAAATGCCAAACCAGAGTCCAAATTTTTCTAAAAATGAGCTCTACGTGATAGGCCTATGCTTGAGTGTATTTGGATCTTTTGGTTTTCAGTTGCTTCCTTGTGCATCTCTATAGGAGCCGCTAACGCGGCTATATGTTACGTTTAACAGACCTGGAGGAGCCACCGACTGAGGAGTTCGACCTCGACTACACCGATGACTTGGGTGACGACCTGCCAGGTGCCATGCCCCACCCACTCGTAGATCCTATTACGCATTGCAAATGCTTAGAATTGCTAATGCTTTACTTTCGTGCAATAATATAACTGATAGGATGCATGGTAGTTTACTGCTTTCTGAGCCACTTACCTTGTTGCAACCTCACACCTGCTCACCCTGCTGGTAGGCTAGACGCTGCTTTATTACTTGTTACTTCTGCTTTACTCTTACTCGCATTATATCTATGATGTGATGCTGGTGAGTGAGAGACGTTTGAGTTAAGGCACGAGGTGCCGTAAACTTGCTAATAACCGGGTAATGAACCTGGGGAGATCTTGGCGTGAGTCTTGGGTGCGTATGGTGAGGGTCGAGTCGACCGAGCAGGATCTGCGACGAGTCGCGAGGACGAGTCTTGCCGGAGGATGCTACCTGGGCGTTCGCCATGTGAAGTGCCTGTGGCGGGTACATGCGATAGGGGGAGGTCCTGGGGTGGAGTGTCTTCATGGGATGAAGCCCCGGGATGGGAGGTGCTGTGATGGCACGGGGTGCCGGGTGTTCCGTTGAGCGAAAAACGGTTTCCCCTTGTGAAGATATCCTGCTTAGTCACCCTAAGGACTGTTACGTCTGTGGACCGGGTCTTAGGAATCCTTGCACATCCCCTCACTTCTGTGGGGAGGAGACGGACGTTCGACTTGCTAGTGCGGTGCCACTACTATCGAGAGGTTAGCGGATAGTGTAGGGAGGTACGGGCAAGAGGACCCACACCCTTCCAAGACAGCGTAGTACCCAAGGGCCAGGTGCTACGTCTCACAGTCTCAGCGTGTCGGTGGTACTCCGACACGGCCCCAGTTCTGAGTGATAGGGTGGTACCGTTTCTAGTCGGAAGGCGGCCCGGAATCAGCTTAGACGAGGCATCGTCGAGGATAGCTATCTTGTGGGATGTGTGAACCTCTGCAGAGTTTCTGGTTGATCGATCGATACATATGCCGAACCTTTCGGCTATGGACCTTTCCTAAGTACAGTTTCACTTGACTAGAGAGAGGAGTCCTTCTACCTTCCCCGGGATTTCAGTGTGTGATCCGGCTTTGGCCGTTGAGACATGGACGAGAGGGAGTTGTCCATGCCGATGAGAGAGTGAGATGAGATGTGATGTGGAGATGTGTGCTGGGATGGGATATCGTGTGTGAATGAGATGGGTTAATATTTGATGAACTTATTAAAATATTGATTACTCGCATAGGAAACCACAACCAAAGATAGGTTTCTCTTCTCAACCCCAATTGCATCCAGTTCCACAAAGCAAATGCATCATAGGGTGGGCGATGCGTGGCTAGTACCAAGTGTACTGATAGATTTTTGGCAGGCTTGAAGCCCGAGTACGACGAGGAGGACGACCGGGAGGAGTAGGGGTTCGCCCTGCACTCAAGCTTGGTGCGAGGAGTCCTAGTTTTCGCTGCTATCTTTGAGAAGCTGTTCCGGATGCTGTGTGTGAGCATGTTCCGCCCTGCGTGGCGATGATAAAAATTAATGTAAACCTTCTATTTGTACTCTGATATTCGTGTATGACTCTGTTATTCGACTGAGATTTGGGTAATGGCATGAACTTGTTCATCTATTACACGTCGAATCTGTGGCATTCCCTTCGCGGAATGCAGGATCGTTTCACCCTTGTACGGTGGCTTGACCCTGTGGTAGAGCACGCCAGCCTGGCGAAACATCTGCGTCCTCAGCTCCACCATCTTGGGGTCGGTGCTCGTGAAAGCGTCTTGTATCTTCCCCGTGATCATGTCCTGACTACCTCATCATGACCTTTCTAGACGAGCCCTTCCTTGTACCTCTGCCTCGTGTAGTAAGAGCTAGCATCAGATTGCTAGGCCTCCACGTCCTTCCAGCTCTGCCCTCTTCAAGACCGCCTGTGTCAGCTGTGGGCCGCTTGCGCGCCCTCCTCCTGCTGTTGCGCGCGCTGCTGCTGGGGAGTAGGGACGAGGTTGGGGGAGCCACTGGCCGGGGAGAGTCGCAGACACCTCTGGCCGAGGGACGCAGCGGCGGGGCCTAGCCGCCGCCTGCCGCCCGCCCGGGGGGGTCCGCACTTGTCCGCGCGCGTGGCACCCCTACCACACCTGGGAGGTGAGGTTGCGGGGGAGGGGCGGGGAAGGAGGGGAGGCGCCAGTACCGACCTCTAGGAGGAGCACCGCCCTATAGACACCAGTGGCAGGAACCCGAGCCACCCTAAGAGTACCACCCGCGAGGCTACGACACGATGCGGGGCCGAGCAAATAGGCACGAGTCTGGGAGGGAAAGATCTTAGGGGTATGGTTGTCTTTTCGTGTGGGTGTTTTTTTATTTTTCTTTCTTTTTTGCCATTTGATCCACTGAGCCTAAACAGGGTTATAAAGTAGGGGTAAACGGTTGTTTCATTTCAAAACGAAGAGGACGAAATTACAAAGTTAAAAGAGTGGTGGCGAAACACCATTAAAATGTGTAGTAGGGGAAGAAACACCAAATTCCCATAGAAACCCCGTACAAAATACACACTAGGATAACAGGTATATAAAGGGGGGCCCTTACACGTTTTGTAATGTTTTACCTAACAAACAAGGTTACTAGTGGCTATAATCTCACATCAAATATCACTTACTACAATCCCATGTCGGCACACAATGCAAGTGGCTACTGAAAGTCTGAAGCGCAAAATGACATGGGGTAAGGATATGGGTTGCTGGCCGGGACCAACCAGCTGAATCATATCCTGGGTACCCTCTGTCAACATCTAGCGTGCGAGCTACCGAGAACTGTAGCACCAGCCGCCGCTGTGGACACTGGACACATACAAACATACAGCACATCCCGGAAACCTATAGCCAGCCCGTGACCTTATTACCCGCCAAGCCGGCGCCGATCTCATTGCTCAGTGGATCTGAGTCGTACTCTACGGATACATGCAGAGAGAGAGAGAGGCGTGTATATTAAGCACACCGTCCATTTACGGCCTGGGGATTCCGCTAAACACGGGGCCAGTCTAGTGCTTTACCCTAAGATTTCAATCTGAATGCGGATTTGTTTTAGCGATTATCCGTGTACAGCCAGGTAAACCTCCAAATTTGCCACCGCTGTCACCATGATCCGCAGCGCCTGCCAATCAACTTGCCAAGGTCTCGAGCCAGCCCACGGGTTGACACACCGGCCGCCGACCATGCCATGCCATGGGTCATTTCTGCCCGTGCGCGCATGCATGCATGTGTTATCCAGTCACGGCTTCTTGTCCTACGCGGCCCGTCTCCCGAAGAACAGCACCGTGCTCTATCGCTTTCCGCTCCACCTTGTTTTGCTTTGCTGAATGCTGATTTTGCCCAACCCTACGTTAGTACGTTAGGACTTTGGAGTAGCTAGTAGCAGCGTGGTCTCCGTATATATAAAGCGACCTTCCTTCCACTCGGAGATCCACACTTGCAGCTGCCACAGCGGGTGGTGCTTGGCTTGGCGTGGCTTAGCTGCTCGTGACCAATGGCATCCACCAAGGTGTCACTGTTCCTCCTCCTCAACCTCCTGCTCTTCGCGGCGGCCAACGCCTGCCCTTACTGCCCGGGCAACAATGGCCACGGCAGCAGCGGGCACCATGGGGGCAGCAGCCATGGCGGTGGTGGAAGCGGCGGCAGCGGGCCGGGTGAGGGCAGTAGCGGCGGCAGCTGGGGAGGCAATGGCGGCGGCGGAGGGTACGGCCCGATCGGTGGCGGTGGCAGCGGCGGTGGGATAGGCCCTATTGGTGGAGGTGGCGGTGGGATCGGACCCATCGGAGGCGGCAGCGGTGGTGGCGGGTACGGCCCCATCGGTGGAGGTGGCGGTGGGATCGGCGGCGGCGGCGGCGGCAGTGGCAACGACGGCACGAGCGGGTGGTACGGCCACTGCCCGACGAACGCGCTGAAGCTGGGCGTGTGCGCCAACGTGTTGGACCTGATCAAGGCCAAGGTCGGCGTGCCGGTGAACGAGGAGTGCTGCCCGCTGCTCAACGGGCTCGTGGAGCTGGACGCCGCCGTGTGCCTCTGCACGGCCATCAAGGCCAACGTGCTGGGGCTTAACCTCAACATCCCCGTCAACCTCAGCCTTGTCCTCAACTTCTGCGGCAAGGGCGTCCCCACGGGCTTCAAGTGCGCGTAACCACGCATGCATGCATCATGTGTACGTGCGCACGTAGTATCATGCATGCGCGGGATTGCCGGATTGGTGGTAATCTTGTCGTCATTGTTTAGTTGTCAATGCATTGTTAGTTTCGTTTCTGCTAGCATTAAGGTGTCAGTGTAGCATGTAGCCGGGGCACGGTGTCCAAGTTCAACTTTGGGTTACTTGTACTTCTCCATTTCATAATTGAGATCATATTTCAGATTTGAGTTAAAAGGTAATCGACCTGGCTGCTCCTCTCCTTTCTCTACCCAATGTTTTTTTCCACTAGTGTCTATTGGACGGGTACACGTGCATATATCAAGTTTTGCATTGTTAACATGACGGAGCAATGTCCCGGTAGTACTTCTTTAAAAAACAGCACGTATCATAAATCATACTCAGTGTATATATACCGTAAAAGAGCGAAGGAATAGAAAATGTCCCTCACCCTAATCCATCCTACTCACCACTAATCTTCTCCAATGAATGTGTTTCGAATTTTGCATCGCGTGACACATGCGTAATGGTTGGACCCAGCCACTAACAAGGATACAAATCGGCGGACACAACCATTGCGCCCCCCCCCCTCTGTGTTTTTTCTCACCAAAAAATTACACGCATCAACATACCCATGCCGTTCCCCTATGCTAGCCACCCCTAGCGTATGTCCCGCTCCCGTCAATCACAACCACGGATCCCAGCGCAACGATGATCTCCTTACGCCTCAACAACTCTGGTTCCCTCCCACCGCCTTCTTCCCCTCTCGCCTCACAAGGAGTGACGGAGTTGGCCCTATCATGACCTCGTGGGCATATCTGGGCAACAGTGGCATTTTGTGCTGGCGGCATCGCAGGCTTAGTCACTATGGTGGATCAGGCCAAGGCCTGGAGAATGGTGCATCGTCGTTGCCTAACCCTAAACTTAGGGTTAGGCCTCGTGTGCCTCCATCCACCACGGATGATAAGGTAGTGCTGGATCAGTCACCGTGGCCCATCCTCATCGTCGTCTCCACCGACAAGGCCTCACTCGGGTCGCTTACGTATAAGTGTTGTGTACTCCTGCACAGCGCCAACAAGCGTGCAAGTGTATGCGAGTCTGCAGCCAATCACGAGGATCGATATCTATGAGTCAGTCGTCCTCAGGGTGGCCCATGTTGGCTGTTGTTTTGTTGTTATTATATATCTGGTAATATGGATAAATCCTTCTAGCAATTGTTTATGATTGGTTCAAGCATTTGGGGAGATGTTCGCCATAAACTGATGCTTTCTAATTGTTGGCCAGATGTAGGGACGAAGCCAGCGGGGGGGCAACCCGGGCTCCACCCCCCCCCCCCCTACCGGCCATGGGAACACACAGCCCCCCCCTAAGCCCTGCCTACAGCCATGAGGAGGAAGAAGAAGGGAAGGAGGGGCGGGAGGAAGAAGAAGAGGAAGCAGCCCTGGCTCCGGTCTGATCCTGGCTTCGTCCCTGGCCAGATGGGTTAAGGATGCACATAGCAGTGGGATGAGGATGACTTCGAGGAGGTTGAGTTCAGTCTGATGCTCTTATCTAATGAGGTTTGAGCTTTATGATAGTTCTATGCTTTTATTTTTTCATGACTGCCACTGCCAGTCAAAAATTATATATTTTTTCCTTTAGTTGAAAAATCTCTAGCCTTTAGAATGCTTCCAAATCAGAAAACGAATCATGGATTTTAAGTACGGGTTTAAAATGTTCATACCTCAAACCAAGTATAAGCAAAACAAACCCTTTGTTTAGACTGCTTGAATTAATATAGAAATAATGAATTCCTGCTAATGATTTCTATATGATCCTATTTAGTATTCTTGAAATTCCTTTGCTAACTACTTCTGAGCTACACTTATTTTTCATGAGAAGGGCTACATATAAGATTTATCGCATGCGCATGCAAGTAGATTGAGCAGGACGGGCAGCTTGTCAAGTCATGTTAACTTTTCTTTAGTATATGCAAAAGAGGATGGATAGTCCAAGTTATCTTGCACATAGACTAGAGGCTCCTCTTTAGCAGGTAACATTGTTAATTATCTCACAGCAAAGATGACACGGTTTCATTTGGCCCTAATTCTTTATATAGTTTACTTCAACATAAGGTGAATTATAGATATAGCTTATTATAAGTATGTGTTTTCTTATATACTACTGGCACATATATACCATTACAAATATGTGATTTGATAGTCTTGCACCATGTCGAAAGTCTCATTTTGTTCATTGGATGGAATCACGTTCAGATGTCCGAATAAACCCTAGTTTACCTTTCATTGATCCTTGGTCATATGCGCTCCTCTAGTGGCGAAGCTAGAGCGAATGGGTGGGGGATGCACAACTTCATCATGAATATAGTGACTAATGTGATCAGTGGCGGACCCAGAAATTTTCTAGAGCCTGGGCGAACGTAATGATGTTGAACAAGTTCATATAAATATATCGACCACTCATATAAATTAGATTGTGCACACGTCAATAATTTAAAAGTTTGTGGTAAGATTTTCTTAGTCTTACTAATTAAGATGAAGCAAATATTTTGAACACTAACCATATACAAGTGAGGTAGTTTTTTGTGACAAATGGTGGCAATTTGTAGCTAGAAAACAAACATGACACTAAAATTAAGTATATGTTAGATCCCAAAAAACAAGTCCAGTATACATTATGTAAGCTCAAAGGTACGTGTCAGCTGTATCTTTTAAAGTCTTTGAGTTTTGAAACCATCGAAGAATGATAATTTAACTAAGTAGTACTCCCTCTGGTCCATTTTATCTGGCGCAAGTTAGAATGATACGGTCTCCTAAATTATACTTTGACCATTCATTTGCTTTATATTATATTATTTATGCTTATAAACTTATAGTCATTGGATAGTATAATTTCTTACAAATCTAATCATATAAAGTTTGTATTATAATAGTTAAAAATTATTAGCCTAATTATTGATCAAAATTTTTAAAGTTTGAATCTTGATATGCGTGTGCGCCAAATAAAATGGGCCAGAAGTTGTAAAGGTTAAGTGAAATTTTACGGCGCTTGGAAATAACAAAAGCCCTCTATTTCGTTAGATCTGATGGTTTAAAAATAGGAGGAACCAAAATAGAAGGAACTTGGGCCAGAAAAAAAATATGTGGACCTAGAACTAGATTTTAATTAAATTAGGAGGATATAACGGTATTTTAACGTCTCAAGAGTTGCTTCTCAATCTTGTCTCAGGAACTGCTTCTCATCTCTTATCCAAATGTTCTCCCGCAGCTCCCTCCCTCTCGACGCGCCGGCGGCACGGCGGCCCCTTGCCTTGCACTCGTCGTGGGCGGGCTCTGACGCGGTCGCTCCTTAGACGTGTGGACTCAATACCCGGGCCTGCAGCTCCCTCCCTCTCCTTGCGCAGTCGGTTCACGCTCTGCGTCGATGCGGCTGCCGAGGGCGTCGGCGTGGCGAGCTTCAACCGGTGCAGCGTGGCCCGCGTGGAGGGCGCGCGGGAGGTGCCCGTGTCCGGTGCCGTGCCGCGGAGGTGGAGCGCGCGTGCAGGATCACCCTCGACCGCTGCCGCGACGGCGCGCCGCGTGCCTCCGGGGCGGCGGTGCGTTCCGCACCGAGCGGTGGCGGAGCGCCGACGTCGAGAGCTTCGGTGGGGTGCGCCTGGTATGGTGCAAGACCGCGCACGCCGACTGGTGCGGAACCATCGAGATCGAGCTGTGCGGCGCCGTCACCGGGGACGGGGAGCGCTGCCGCGTCGTCAACGCCGCAGGGTGCGGCAGCGTCAAGGTGGCGCGGGACGTGATCAATTTGGTGTTCTGAGATGCTGTTGGCCTGAATAGAGAATGGTTCAAGGTCATATGCAATGATTACGTCAATCTGCAGCATTGAGGGCTTTGAATCGACGAGCTGGGAAGCGGCAACCAGGGAGCAGCGAGATTTGGCGGCGCACGAGCAGCGTTTGTGGAATTGGGCGAGGGAGCTAGAGAATCTGTACAGTAGGCAAAGTACTAAACTGCCCATCATTACAATCCTGAATTAACACCAGCGGCAATAATTTTAACGGCAGGAACTGGTGGTTCCACCCCAGCACTGTAACAAACCTCAAAAGTTAAAAGTCAATTATTAACCGGTACTAGTACATCATGATAGCTGAGTTTCCGCTACATATATATCACTTCGTGTGACTTGAGAAGCAGTAATCTGAGTGATTGATTTAGTAGAGCTTACTAACAAAAGGTATACAGACATTTGGTGCAGCTGTGGTCGCCGAGACAGACATCCTCACGTGTGTCAGCGAGACAGCCTGGGCAGGCGCCCAGGGTCGCCGGCCCTGGGTCCGCCCATGCATGTGATGTTGAAACAAATAGCATGACTAACTCACAGTTTTTAACATCAAAATTCAACTTCCATTAATGGCAATGTGATTTTGGTCAAAACATAAGTAGATTGGTAGTGGCAAGGGCAACAAGAGCATCTCCGAGAGCCTTTCTAAATCTCACTCTCTAAATCAACATTTACAGAGCCATTTGCATAAAAATCGCTTTTTATATTTTTCCACTCTCCAACAGCTTTTCTATATCCCATGCGCACTCTAGAGAGTCATTCTCGTCTTCTATTTTTGGCTAGCGAAAAATCCGAAATAGAAAATGGCTATATTTGGACGACCATTTAGAAAAGCTGTTGGAAGGTAGTTTTTTACCAAAATCTCTATTCCTAGCATTTAGGAAGAATATGGAGAGTCTCTTGAAGATGCTCTAACACTCACCGTTTATAACAAATAAAGACGACATTGGTCGTTGTAGTGTAGTGACTGAAAGATGCAAAAACGATGAATAAAAGATGTCCCATATAGCAAAATATGTGATCCAGCCTAAAGAAAAGAGAACAAATAGGTCAATTATTTAGCAAAGAAAATGTAGGATTATCCATTGAAAGTAGATACATTGCATTTGTATTACCTCTTAGAGATCACATTCCTCGCAATGCACTTTGAAGTACAAAACTTTTTAGA
Organism: Saccharum hybrid cultivar R570; assembly: GCA_038087645.1. Taxonomy (NCBI): domain Eukaryota; kingdom Viridiplantae; phylum Streptophyta; class Magnoliopsida; order Poales; family Poaceae; genus Saccharum; species Saccharum hybrid cultivar. The sequence goes on along the minus strand of JAQSUU010000066.1, from coordinate 32,634,270 downwards.
AAGGCGATAAGAGCTTTGCCAATAATTTTATTAGACGGGGTAAGAAAAAACAAAGATAAGAATACAACTTGGTTGGGGCCTCCAGGACCCCTTCCACCACAACTCCGCAACCCACCGTCAAACCGCCACTAGTGGGTAGGAACAACCAAAAAAACAAAACCCTAAAAACAACCATAGGTTCGACTACGAAAGCAAGAACCAAAAGGTCTACTAAAGAAACAAACTAAAAGCTTGGGGCTATCCGTCCATATGCGTCGGTCTTGTCGCCATATGGTATTGTTGTATATTATCCTTACAAAGCATTGCGATTTGTCTTGGTTGCGGTGACTTTTGTTGGAAGGTTCTCCTATTTCGTTCTTTCCAGATGTTCCAACAAAAATAGATCATAATCCCATCCATCTTCTTCCTTTGCCCTCTATCGAATTTGAGACGACATTTCCGCCAGTAGCCATGTAGCTCATTGGCACCATATCTACTATTGATAAACCAAACCATTGTTTTATTAGGCTCCACACCTCCTTGGCGAAAGGGCAGTCTTGCAGAGATCCGTTGGTATCTCCAAATCGACCCCGCACAACTTACAAATCAAATCATTTTGCCAATTTCGTTTGCTTATGTTGTTTGCTTGTAAGAATCTTCTTGTGTAGCAATGTCCATGCGAAAAAACGGCACTTGGGTTGAGCCACAGCTTTCCAAATTGGAACACAAAACTTGTGGAGTTAGATGGTGTAAATCTATCACCTCAAAACTTAATGCATTAAGTTTGTTTGTAAGGCAAACTTTTATTTCTAATCAAAACTACATTAGATGGTGTAAATCTATCACCTCAAAACTTAATGCACAAACAAACAGTGCTAAAAAGTAGGGTTTATGTACCGGGGCTTGCCTTAGGCAGGAACCAGATAGTGGAAAGTTAATGAAGGTTTCGGGAAACCGACGACGAGGACATCCTCCTCGTGCTCCTCGGCCACCTCCGCGTATTTCGGGTTTGCTTCTGGCACGTTCTCGGTCATCGCAAAACCTATATGCATGTAACATATGAAGAGATGATTTAACACACCTATAGACAAAGCATAATTTAACAAGATTCATAACATCTATGGATAAATCATATTTTTATGAAGCTAACAAAACTGGTTTGGCATTTTCTGATTTTTCTATAATTTTTTTGAATTTTGCAAAATATCTGTTTTTTATAGAAAAAGGGAAAACGAAAGAAAAGGAAAAAAAAAGCTTGTATGGGCTTGGTCCATCCCACAACGAAGCCGGCCCAACATGAAGGATTCAGCCCAGGTCAGAAAAAAAGAAGCCCACCAGGAGAGGCCCACTCGGTTCTGGATATTTTGCATCAAAAATCCTAATATATTTTAAAAACTATTAATGTCCTCCTACATTTTCTTTCTCTTTGGCATCTTTACATCTGGAACCCTAAATTTCTTTCTATTCTCTTCCCCGCTCCTAATCTTGGTCGGTTAAGGCAAATACATCGGCATACAGATTAGCATACTGAAGCTGAGCACGAGACCGAGCTGGATTTGGGGTTGGATGAAAAAAAATAAACCAGGAGGCAGAAAAAAAACTACGGCGAAAATTTTGCCTCTTTATTATTAGGTATAGATTTATACAATTTTATGTGTCCTAAGTTTATATATAAATTATATTTTATACTTCATGTGTGTGTGTTTAGATAATGGAATTAAACACCTAGCTTCATCCTCCCAATAAAGGAACCAGACCAAATTTATTACAAAGTTTAACACACAAAAAGCCACAGTTCATATTTCATAGACATCTTTAACTAAAACCAAGCCTAAAGAGTCATCCATATAGGATGCAAAGAAAGTCATCGCTACAACCTCCAGCTTACAACATGCATGTATAATCTATTCTTTTCTCTTTGCTACAATTAGACCTAGAAAAGAGCCCAATGTGTATGTGTATAAGCTTTTTTATAGTCGTATTAGTTTTATATATGTAAGTTCTATATATAAATTTGGTATGTTAACTTATGTGCATAATTTGGAAGTATAAATTCTACAAAATTATAGAAAGGACTGTATTGAATAAGTTATGATAAAGACTAAAGAGTTATAGTGATGTAAGTTTTGTTCGGTAAAACATCATTATATATAAAATTATAAGTATAACTTTGTAGGTTTTTAAAAATAAAAAAATGTGAAAAACAAATATTATTCAAAAAAAATATAGCGTGGCTGATCAGAGGGGCTCGCTAATTAGCAGGCCCGTCGTCCGTCGAGCATCGCACTCGCACCGCCAGTTGCGGCACGCCAAAGTACTCCGAGCCGCCACGTCACCAACCCCGACCGACCAAAGTCCACAGAGCAGCACCCCGATCGGGCGCTGCGAATTCCCATGCCGCGCACGGTGGCCGTGGTCGGCGCGGGCGCGGCGGGGCTAGTGGCCGCGCGCCAGCTGCTCCGCGAGGGCCTCCACGTCACGGTCTTCGCGAAGTCAGGCCGCGCGGGGGCACCTGGGCGTACGACCCGCGCGCGGACGCCGCTGAGCCGCGACCCGGGCGGCCCCGGCGCCGTGCACGGAAGCCTCTACGCGTCGCTGCGCACAAACCTGCCACGCAACCTCATGGGCTTCTCGGACTTCCCAATGGCTGACCGGATCTTCGCGGGCGACGCGCGCGTGTTCCCGGGCCACCGGGAGGTGCTCGCGTTCCTCGATGCCTTCGCCGAGGAGTCCGGCGTCGCCGCGCGCATCAGGCTCCGCTCCGAGGTGCTACGTGTAGCTCCCGCTCTCGGGCACGGGAATTTGAGGTGCCATCTCCTTGTTTCCCTCTTTTCTTTCTCATCCAAGACAATGGAATATGAACAGAAGAAAAAAACAATCTTGCAATGCTTCTGTCACAGGAATTGACAATTGGAGCGGAAAGCAAATTCACAGCCACAATTATCGCACCCCCGAACCGTTTCGGGATCAGGTATTTCTCCTCTGCCTATTTGATTCCTGATTTTGAAAACAAACGAACAAGGCCTGAAAGATTTCATCAGTTATTACGGTGTGCCACTCTCGAGAGCTGCAGAATGTTGTCGTTGCAGGATTCTCAGCCAGTGGAATTGACATTGCTTTAGAGATCTCACATTTTGCCAAGGAAGTGCACGTAGCAGAAAGGTACTCGAAGGACACCAGAATGTCTGGATTCACGCAGAGGTTCACAACTCTGAACTTTCTTATCTACTCTCCAACACCTTCCCCCTATACAAAGTTAAATGGCATGCCAAGTTAAATAAAACAGTCTGTATTGAGCATTGACAAACGAGTACCATCAGGTAGACTGCATCCAAGATGATGGCAAAGTCCGTTTTGCTAAAGGTTCAGTGGTGGCTGCAGACATTATTCTTTACTGCACAGGGTAGGTAGTAGGATTGAGCTCAAACAGGTTTCTCTATCCTGTACCAATCATCCCTTTTCTCCCTTGCATTTCGTATGATTGTAAAACCAATGCGTGGAACTGCCTCCAGGTATCGCTACCATTTCCCATTTCTCGACCTGGAAGGGCTCACCATCGACGATAACTGTCAACCGTGTCGGATCACTGTACAAGCACGTCTTCCCCCCAAAGGATGCGCCGAATCTGTCCTTTGTTGGGCTACCATATAAGGTACAGCGCTTCTTCAACGAAATCCATACTATGACAAAGGCAAATCTTTTGTTCTGACTACTGGTTAATTACTGGTTCACGAGGGAGAATAAAGTAGGAATACTCGATGTATTACTCAGGGAAAATCAGTACATAAATATAGGCATGGTGGGAAGCCTGGGTAGGCAGACCCACAGGCCGGTTTACGCTCTAACACACCCCCGCAGTTGAAACTGGGAGCACAACGAATATTTAGACTGGACCTAAACTCCGTGAAGACAGATGTCTGCAAACCTATGGTGAAGATGTCGGCGTACTGGGACAAAGTGAGAACGTGCAGGACGCGGACTTCACCGAGGGCGACTCGTTCTCTAACGAAGTGCAAGTCAATCTCGATATACTTGGTTGCCTGAACGTCGCCCCTGGTGTTGTGCGCACCCCTGTTGAAATAATGTGCTGAAGAAAACTCGTAGACGAAGCCGTGAGAACAATATTATTAACATATAGAAGCAAGAAAGCCATATCAGCACCTTGGCAGTAGATGAACAGTGAAGTGTCACTTTTAGCGAGGTGCTTGCTTCAATCCATAGAAAGACATGTTCAATCAGCAGACATAGTCGGGTCTAGAGGAGTCAACCAACCCGGTTGACTGAACACAATAAACTGTCTCCGTCAAGGTTCCATGAAGGAAGACGTTCTTCACATCAAGCTGATGGATAGGCCAAGAGCGAGACAGTGCCAAAGTAAGAATCACTCGAATAGTTGCAAATTTAACGACAGGATTGAAACTCTCATCATAATCAATTCCTGAACGATGTGTGAAACCGCAAAAAAAACCCACCAAGCTTTATAGCGGTCAAGAGAGGCATTAGACAGGAACTTGTGACGGAAGACCCATTTTCCTATGACAATATTAACACCGGACAGAAGAGGCACCAAGGTCCAAGTGTCATTGGCATAATACATCGTGTATTCCTACTTCATTCTCTCTCATGGTATTAGAGTATACATATAGGCATGGTGGGGAGCCTGGGTCGGCAGGCCCACGGGCCGGTTTACACTCTAACAGTTCAGACTTCAGACAACACTTTTGCATGGCTACTAGTTAATTACATTGTTCAGACTTTAGACAGCACTGTATCAGCAGGCATGTGGCGTATAACTGCAAATCTTTTGTGAGTGCCTTTCCAGACCATCGTGGTTCCAGACACTGGAGCAGGAGTCCAAGTGGGTCGCGGCCCTGCTGTCAGGGCGGGCCACGCTACCAAGCGAGGAGGACATGATGGCGTCCGCGAGGGAGCACTACCAGCTAATGGAGGAAACCGGGAGGACGAAGCGCCACACGCACACACTGTCACCTCAGTGGGTAAGCCAGCGCTGACACCATGCGTGTGTTTGTTATCGGTCGAACTCTGCCTGAAAGCTGAAACTGTGTGTGCTTTGAATTTGATTTGCGTTCCGACCAGCGGAGCACATGAACTGGCTGGCGGAGCAGGTCGGTGAGCCCCCACTAGAGCCGTGGAAGTGCGAGATGTTCGATAAGGTGCTTGGGAGCATCTTGACGTTGGACGAGGCCTACCGAGATCACTGGGAACAAGAGGAGGACAGAGACAGTGGCACAGGTGCACATTAGGAATTAGGATCACAACGAGCTCCATCATGTAACGGAATGTCGGAACCTGCAAGATTGCGGCAACCTGACGCCGTCGTGTCGTGATTATACTCTCATGATACTTTACTTCATTGTGTGATCATCACGGAAACAATTTGCCACCAAAACATGAATAATAAAGGGAGTGTATCCTTGGCAGGTGACTGAAAATTTATTTAAGTGGCAGTCAACAACCTGGACCATAGACCTAGATCTAACGGCAGTTTGCTTTCTTCCTCCTCCTGCTAATTGACGTTGGTTCCTCACCACACCATGGCGCCCATGCATCCCGCAAGCAACTGCTTAGCGGCGCTTGTGCACCACTGACGGCTGTGGATTGAGAAGGGTCGACGGCAATGGGTAATTGAGGATGGCAGCCGGCGGGGATGTTTAGGTGCAGCAGGTGACTGACAGATAAGTAAAAAATCAGGCAACTGACAACTAGTAAATCTGATAAAAAAATATATACATTATTTTTTGTTTAGGAGGGAATAAAACCGTGTTTGCAATGGTCTTATTCCTCTTGGGCCTCATAGCCCACTTGACATCTGTTGGTCCATGACATTGCTAATAGCCCATGGTCTATCCACTGCGTTCTGGCCCATCATCCGTTGCGTGCTATTCGCGCGGGTCGTGAATACTATCCTCGATGCATGTGGCGTGGACCGTTTTCTCGATTGCCATGGTGATTGCCCAGTTGGGCTTTGGGCTTGGGCGAGGGGGAAAGTCACAACTCACAACTCACAGCTGTAGAAGATGGGAGGCCAACGTCGACCAGTTTGTGTGGACAATAATGCCCCATCAATCGATCGGGTCAATTGACGATCGATAACGATACGCCATGGGCGTCCGTTTGTCCGGACAGACCAACCTATCCGTGTCGCTCACGTGCGTTGTGCATTTGTGTCGTGCGCCATGCGCCCCCACCCTACTCTGTGCTCACTGCTTCCGCCCCACTCTGTCTCGCTCCCTTCCTCCCATCACAAACGCAGCCTGCTCCCACCAGTCACGCACGCGCCCTGCCCAGCTGAGCCAAGGCCGGTGCCAGTGGTGCTTGACGATGGTGTTGCTCGCGCGCCGCCACTAGTGCTAGTGCTAGTGCTAGTGGTGCTCGCGCGCCACCGCTCGCCACTGGCTCCCACCCGGACGCCTGGAATCGACCAGCCTCGGCCTTCTCTATGTTGCAAAACGCATGTTTGAAGTGTTTCAGATATTTTAGAGGTATGTTTCAGATGTTTTATATTGATGTTGCAAAGGTAGTTTTTGGATGTTGCTCATGTTGCAATGGCTATGCCGCAAATGTATGTTCCAAATATTTCATCTTTTTCACACGCATGTTGCAATTATTTCATCTGAGTGTTGCAAAAGTAGATATGGATATAGGGTTATTGAGCGAAGAAGAGACAGCTAGTGTGGGAGCCATGGCGGCATCGATATGGGGAGGAGGCACAGGCGGCACAGCACCGGTGTGCAAGAGGCGGGGGAGTCATCCGAGCAGTGTGGAAGAGGTGGGTGCGAAGCGGTGTCGAAGAGGCGGGTGAGGCATCGGTGTGGAAGAGACGGGGCCGAGTTATCCAGGCGTCGTGGGCAGCGGAGCGAAAGGGAGCGGTCCGATGATCTCCTTACGGAAATTTGAGCTCAATCCTACCCTGTGCGCGAGAAGCGGAGCTGGAGTGGGCGGTGCGCAAATTTGAGAGACTAGAGCGAAGCAGGCGCGGGCGTACGGATGCGAGCATCCATCCGGACGTCAGGGCGCTAGCCTTTCCGATTGACGATCAGCATTTGTTAGGGGAAATTGTTGGCGCCCGGACATCTGATGGGATAGGATTCCTTCGGACAGTAACTTGGACACACTCCCACCGAACGATCTAGCAGAACGGCCCATCAGAAAACAACACTATCGTGTGACCTCGGCTTCCGTTGCCAGCCTACCCCCCCCCGCCCGCGTCAGCTGCTATGCCATTCGCTGCTGCACGCGTGCATCCATCCCTCGTCCGCCTCGTCCTGCCCCGCACGCGTACCCCGGCCCCCTCCTCGTTCTCCGCGCGGATGGGGCCTGGGAGCCGGGACGAGGATGAGCACGCCCCGTCCGTAGGACCCAGGTGCGTTGCACGCCCCATCTGCTGACCCCTGGCTCGTCGTGCCCCTTTCCCTAGCGCCCAGGCTGTGCCCCTAAGATTCTCCGAAGATACCTTTGAAACACGAGACAGTTGCAACATGAAAACACTTTAATGCAATATACGTCTGAAGCAGATGAAACATTGAAACATACACTTACAATATGTGTGTAAAATATATGCAACATCCAGATAAAACACTTACAACTTGCAACATGAAAACACTTATTGCGACATAAGACTGAAACAGCTGAAACATTTTGAACATACTGTTGCAACATATGTGTGAAACATTTGCAATATCTAGATACTAACGCTTCCAACATGCCTCTGAAACACTTGCAACAAATGCAACATCCCGATCTACTTTTGCAACATCCATATAAAACACTTGCAACGTACTTCTGATAATATATAAAATACTTAAAATATACATTTGCAACATAGGGGGAGGGAGAGGGCAGGGTCGGTTGATTCGGCCTCGGAGTTGGAGCCGGTTCCGAGAGGTAGCGCGCGAACACCACCAGCCACAGGCCATGCTCGTGGGAGGCCTTGGCGGTAGGGACCGACATGAGGTGCGCGATGACACCACCAGCACTAGCAGAGACAGGCGGCGCACCCGCGCCGTCCCGACGGCACAAGTGGGCGTGCGGCGGGTGGGACTAGTGGAGCAAGGAGCGAGAGGCGCGCGATGGGCAAGAGCGAGGAGCGAGGAGCACAGGATGAGGGCACACGGGGAGATGACCGCTCAGCGAATGCGGAGTGGGGTGGGCTGACGCCTGCACGGCGTTGTGAAACGTGCGATGGGCGAGCGAGTAGAAAGATATTTTTGAGAGAGAGATAGGGGAGTCGTACGGAGAATCAGCCAGGCTTGTTGGGCTGGCAGCGTGCGTGCAGGCCCCAGAAACAGCGTCCGATTGGACAGACGCTCGACCGTGAGCATTACCGTTTGTTAGGAGTATGCATGTTTAACCCCTCCATAGTTTTTTGGAGGCTGTGTGATGACTACGTTGTAGACGGAGTCTACGTCGCAAGAACTTTGTAACGAGTTTCAGCTGTGGACATCTATGGACATATGGTCTGGGATATTTTTCTTCAGTTACTGAAAAGTTCTTTGTATCCTGCTTGGTGAACGTTCGTATCCTTAGATCCTGCAAATTGCGAAACATGTCCTTAAACCGATTTTGGGGCTTCCGGTTTAACCAAATACGCGCAATACAATTGAAAAGAATTATATTACTATACATTAGTAAAAATTGATATCCCATCAGTTAGGTGAGGTGTGTTTGGTTAGTTACCCATGTGTGTCAAAAGATGTGGCTTTTTTTTTGACAAGAAGGATGTGGCTTTGGTAGCTCTCCTGGTTGACATCCTAGTTCATTTTCACTAGTGGATCTAGAGAAATAGGTTAGGAATTAGGATAGGCTTCTTCCATTATCTTCCACTTCTAGCCCCTATTTTAAGCTTTCATGGATACTGATTTATAGGGACAAAGTGGGCTAAAACCTTGGCCACCAATTCGGCTTGGCTATACATTTGGGTGAAAGGCAACTACAACCTGTGAATATAACCATGCACCTTGACCTTAAGTAAAAAATAAAATAATTGTTTTTATTCGAAATACAGTCCATAGTATAGACGTAGATATCTATAGACACGCACGTGCACTCACTCATATGAATGCATGCACCTTGTGAACACCTTCGAAAAAGACTGCCTAACCTCTGTAAGTACTCCCTCGGTTCTTTTATACGTGTCATATTAGTTTTGTCCTAAGTAAAATATTTTCATTTTTGGCCATCAATTTTAAGAAGTTCGTGCAGTTTCACAACATGTAAATTATGTATTGTGAAAGTATTTGTCATACTAAATCTAAAAGCATAAATCCTATATTGTTAGCATGTACAAATTTTTTAAAATTGATGGTCAAAGTTAAAAAAATTGACTTACAGCAAAGTTAATACAACATGTAAAAAAGAACGGATATAACACAGGTTAGCAAATCAAGTCATTGTTTGACCCAGAATAAGTACTCAGCTCAAAGTTTACAACTGATGTATGTAGTTCATAATAAATACATGCAAGCCCTTGAATAGCTTGAATTACATAGTCTGTGGACAGGTGCCAATGAATAACTCAAACAGTATCCATAAATATGCACAAGCAGTGAAGCGCGCGCACACACACACGAAATGAATATAATCTTAAACCCCCCACCAAGAGGAAATGAATAAATACCTCACTAGAAATATATATCTGGCGATCGGATCGGACAGGTGCACTGCGACGATGCAAGTGCAGGATGCACCTGTCGCCATCATCATCTACTACCACTTTTAACTTATTTCATTCAGACACGCATATACTATACGCCAAGCTAGCACACGTGGAATCATGTGGCCTGCTTGCTTTCACGATGAACACAAGTCTTGCACTTTAATCAATTTTCTTAATTTATAGTGGGTGAGTAGTTGTCCTCTGCTTCTGTTCATGTCTGGTCCGATCAAAAACACCAACCAGAAGTTGCGAGCGCCGGTGTGTCCGGTCCCCGCCCCCGTCGCCGCCCCAGGTCAGTCCTCTGCTTTGCCTGCATCAAATTTGCCCGGAGGCTCACCTCCTGCATCTGCATAACAGGGAAGAGAAAGCAACTCAAGCTCAACAAGAGCGCCCTATTTGCTGCTTGGTGGACTAGCTACTAGTAGCAGCAAAAATGTAGGATCCCCAAGTGGGGTATCTGGCAATCAACCCAGAGGTTTACTACCGCCTCGGCTACGGCGAGCCATCCATCTCCCGAGAGCGATTGGGCACCCACCTGCAAGCCGGTGACGATGCTCGACAGACGCGTCGCTTCCTCCAGGCACTCCATCTCCTGCTGGATCGTCCGCGCGAGCTCCCCCAGCGCGCCGCTCGTCGCGCCGGCCTGTCGTACGTAGCCAAATTAACGTTGTCGACCGAGACGACCGGAGTCCGCACCGGCCGTGTAACGTTTTCATGTACGTACCGTGGCGTAGAACATGTCGGTGATGGCTTCGATCTCGTTGACGGCGCCCACGCAGGAGAACATGGTTTCGTGCAGCGCGTCCATGTCGGCGCGCGCGCCGGCGGCTAACGGTAGGCCGGTGCAGGCCGCGGAGAGGACGCGGCCGAGGTCCGCGGTGGCGTCGGCGTGCGGCTTGGCGAGGGGCTCCCACGACGCCAGCAGCGACAGCTGTGGGCGAAGCAGCCGGGCCAGCTTCAGCTTCTGCCGCCGCCGCTGGGCCACGATCCGCTTCGCCGCCTGGATGTTGCGCAGCTCCGCCACGCGCAGCCACGTGTAGAACAGCTTGTTCTGCGTGCGTGCGTGCATTCGCCGGCGCGACATGCCCGTCAAAAACCAAACGACATGTCAAAAGAAACTGCTTATTGCGTTCCACGGCGATGATGCATGTCATGGGCTCATATGGCTCACCTCGGCGGCGGAGGTGGCGCGGGCCATGGCCTTCTCCATGCGGGCGTTGGCGAACCGCCACTGCAGCAGCCGCGCCGTCAGCATGCGCGCCCGGTGCGCGGCCTCCTCCTTCTCCGGCTCCTCCTTCCTGCGCGGCGCCATGATCTCCCGCAGCGCGCCCGACGCCGACGACGACCCCTTACCCGCGCCCGCCTCATCCACCGTCCCGGTGCTCCGCCGCCGCCTTGTCGTCGGCTCCCAGGGACCGCTCGCGGCGGCTCCAGGCTCCGACATCGACCGGCGGTGCGGCGACATCAGCAGCGCCTCCGTCGACGCCGCGCTGTTCTCCTTGCTGCTCAGTGCGCGCCGCGGTGGCGGCGCGTTGGCGCTAGGGGGCGGCGGCTTCTTGTGGGCGAAGGAGACCGCCTTGCGGAGGGAGCGCGTGAGGTTGGACGTGGACGTGGACAGAGACGTGGCGCGCATGCCGTCATACACGAAGGCGCCGGAGCCGGCGCGGGAGGCCGCCGCCGCCGTGCAGGGGCGCCGCGACAACGCCGACGTGCAGGGGCGCCGCGAGGACGCCGACGTCCGCGTGCCACCGCCGCCGTAGGACTCCATGGGCACGAGCGAGATAAATATGGATCGAATAATATATAATAAATTAATAAATACAAGCTTCGGCTATCTGGCTATCAGTGCATTGTTCAAGCGGCCTAAATACTCGACAAGAGGAAGGAGAAGAAGCACCACCATGCAAGACTCAGACGATGATAACACAAGAGCTTGTACTTGGAACGGAAGAGATCGAGTTGCGATGTTATGTCAATATGGAGAAAGAAGTGTTTTTGTGAGGGCAAGTCACCCTCATGAAACGATAGAAGAACCATATGATGTATCTCTCGCTATTAGGTGCCAACATTCTGACATTTCTACAGATAACTCCGTCATCTTTTTGTAGTTTGTTCTATCAAAATCCGCGATTTGTACCTGCTCAACAATTGGGAAAAAAATTACTTGGCAGTTCGTATATGTAGCTATCGAGATGCGTGAATGGAAGCATATTTTCATTTCCGTACATAGAGGCCAACGGTTGTTTTTGTATGGGTTTTTGGAGGGATGTGAAAAGGGTGTAGTATTGGAGAAATGGTGGGGTTTGGTGGGAGAAAGGGAGAGGAGAGCCATTTCTAGAGTGTAGAGTGTTCGTACGTCACGGCGAGCTGAGAACGAGACGGTTCGGCCGTGCGCACGCTGGGATTTCTTTTCGTTTTATTTACACTCGGACAGGCACGCTCGAGAGGAATTCACGAGGGAAGAGAGGTGTCAACTCACCCCAGGCAAATTACCCGCTACCCAATACCTGAACCCGAAATACCCGAACTCGTACTCGAACTATCTATACCCGATTTATCCAATCACAACTTCGGACAGTGATTCCAGATACCCGAAATTAGTTTGGTTAAATTGGGTAGCACCCTGCAGTACCCGAATTTCCTGAACTACCTGAAATTAGCAGGGGTGCTGAATGCAAGCTGTGCAGCCGTTGCTGGCAGTCCGTGAACAATAAATGTTGGTGGAAGTGGAAATATGGAACTGTAGTATTTATTTACTATATCTGTGTGGCAGTTTGAGACTCGTCTTTTATCAATTTGTGTTGTGACTTGTGACTGTGAAGCTGTGAATCAGTCATTAGTGAATGTGTCTGTCATTGCTTAGTGATCGGTTGTGGTTGTGGAACTTATGTTAAACTGTTATCTAGTTATGTAAGCTGGTACTTTGGTACTTATATTTCTCTGTAAAATGCTGCAAAGAAAATTGTGTGCAATGATTAAGAATGCTGCTGGAATGCTTTACAGTTTGTCGTGTTTTCTGAATATCGGGTAGATCGGGAATACCCGAACCCGAATTTACGAGTACCCGAATTTGCGGGTAGTGAATTTTTTGGGCTGATATCGGGTATTGATTTTCATTATCCGAATTTCTCATTACCCGAATTACCCGACCCGAAATATTCGGGTAACCTGAACGCCCAGAGTGAGTGTCAACGTTGGGAGAGATAAATTGGCCTGGTCTTTTTAGGTGCGATATTTGACGCTACAGTCTACCTATCTTACGAAGAAACTCGTAGCTATATACAGATCCAAGGTCAAATATCACGTTTCCCATCTCATCACCAAATACAGTAAGTCATAACGTTTTTCCCTGAACAGAAACGGACGAGCAACCGTCAGTCTATGTAAATTAATACAAAGGAGAAGATAAAAAAAATCACACAACAGATACCCCCACAATGTCAACCACCAACACGAAAAAACACCACAAAACAATTCAGCAAGAGAAAATTTGTTGTACGACATTCTTTAATGTTGAATATTTGCTAATAGATACGACTCAATATGTAGTCTTTACTATAATACACTTTCTAATTGTGACAATTGGCTCTTAGACACTATGGCTATTAAGATAAATATATTTTCTAGGACTGGACGGGAGAGAAAAGTTGAAATCGGCTATTATGTCCCTAGCTATATATTATATCACAACCCTTAATAGTTGTCTAAAAAAATTTATAACTTTTGCATATAAAATCGGATGAAGACAAACTTTATATATCAAAATCATAGAGGTCATTGAGATTTACAATTTATAGTGAATACATTTTTTATTTGAAAATATTTCGAGTGCCGAAATTTCTTTCTAAATTCTTAAGTGCTTTTAATTCAAAATTTTGAATTTTCAGATGACTTCAAATCTGACATGGTATATACAAAAAGATGCATTACCAATATGATCTATGGCTTTGTAATATATTTTTAATTAAAGTCATTTAGAATCCTATATTTTCATTTTATTTTCTTATTTTCAAAATTGAAACTTTAGAATTTTCAAACGACTTTTGTATAGATCTGAGTCAAGTCAACTATCCAATAGGTCAACTGTCTAGTGGATCGATCTAGCCCATTCCTATCCCTTGTGAAGAAAACTAAAGTTTGCTATTATCAACTTAAATTGTAACAAGTTATATAGATACTATTACCAAGTTATGTAATGACCTATCACCTTAGGTGTAGTTGCACAACCGACAAAAATTGCTATATATTTAATACTCTACATAAGTCGGCATATACATTGTAAATATAGTTTTATTGATATCATCCTAAGAAACGTGATGGTACAACTAAAATGTAGGTACATACAAGAAATTATCGCATGTTTTAGAAAAAAAAAATCACGTGGGCAGGCCATGCAGCCCACCAACACCTCCCCCAGGGCCATGGGAGGCAAGCACGCCGCGCGAGGTCACGCGCTCCGGCGCAAGCCCGACCCCATGCAACAGCTTCATTAACTATTAAATTTAGCTTTGGAAAGGCCCATTAACTAGTGAATTAGGCCTGCGCCTTGCGAGCTCTATTTCTGCAGATACCATGTGGTGCGGGCTGCGCGCGGCCCAGTTAATAGAGCCAGCCTTGCAACGATTTTATATTTTATACGTACAATACAGATAGTACCAAGTGGTGGCTCTCACCCTCCCAACGTTTTGAGGTGAAGCCGTGAAGGTATTATGAATTGTCTGCACAAATCCAAATCCAACCCTCAAAATCAATTTTGTCGAGGATCTGGTCGGAACAATTAGCGCCTCCTCCAAATCCAACCCTCAAAATCAAAACGCTAAACCAGCACTTACGAATTTGATGCCGTAACGTATGCAATCTTGAAAGGATGAAACGAATCAGTGTATACATGCGTCGACTCTTCCAAAGTTCCAATGACGATTGAGAAGTATGCATATATGAGGATATAACAACGAAGGTTTTAGTAATCACAGTTTCCTTTCTTTCAGTTTCTTGACAAATCGCTGTAGGCTGGTTCAGGTTGACCTTGAGCTCGGTGCCTGGCGCTGGCAAGGCAATCCTATCCCATATCCTATTTGAATATGTCTGTTGCTTGGCTAGTTCTGCCATTTGTTTATGGCCAGAGGAAGCAACTTGGCTTAATGTTTCAGCAGCTCTAGTTCACATCACATGAATACGGTGCAAATTAAACCGCATATACGAGCGGCACCAGATGCTATCGCTGCTGCTGCTCAAAAGTTAAAGCCCTCCCGAGTCAGAAACTGCGCTCTTCACATATAGGAAGGAGTATATATCTGGGAGTTAGTACTAAGAAGCATCACGATCGAGTACTTATCTGGCCTGATCACAACATCAGGGCAGGCCTTATCTATATCCAGTATTATCGTGCATGGCTTAATTGTGGTTTGATTGGATCGAGGATCGCGATGGAGGCGGGCGCACCTGGTGTGTGATGAGGCGGGCAAGCCTACTGGCATGCGTTGCAAATGGCGACAGACAGCTACAGGCCTAGCTACTAGAGCAAACTTGAGAACCGAGGCGGAGAGTTTGCTAGAAAATTTTGCAAAATTTTTCAGATTTCCCGTCACATCGAATCTTTGGACACATGCATGAAGCATTAAATATAAATAAAAAATAAAACTAATTACACAGTTTAGATGAAATGGACGAGACGAATTTTTTAAGCCTAATAGGACCATGATTGGACAATATTTGCCAAATAACAACGAAAAGCGCTATAGTACCGTTTTTTAAAAAAAAATTTGCATCTAAACCGGCCCAAGAGCACGTTAGTTTGGCGAAACCATGCAAATGGCGGTCAAACGCAGGCCAAACTGGACGGTTGCCTCTCCCTGCTACGCGTCGAGATCTCCTCAATCTCCTCTGTGTGCGCTGTTTTCTCCAAAAAGGAAGAATCTCTGTGCGGTGCGACTCAGCACGTACGACGAAGCACCAGAGAAGCTTGCACTAGTAAGCTAGTAGCTCGGTCATGATGAGTAGTAGTCAGTTTTCCCTTCGATGATTCGATCTCGTGGATTAGATCCTATGATTATTCCTATCTATCGTATCAGCCGTACGTACGTTCGTAGCTAGTAGCAGGTCATTAACAAGCAGAAGCAAGGTATATAGAAGACGACGAGTCGCTCAGCAACCAGCGGAGTCTGGTCAAGAAGCGAATAAAGTGATCTATCTTCATGTAATCTTCCGTTATTTCCATGCTCGGTTACAAGCTATGTAGTACTTTCATTAACGATACACACGGGTAGAACTTTGAGCATGTTTAGTTTCCAAAAAGCAACCCAAAAAGTGCTACAGTACCCGTCACATCAAATCTTATGGTAATGCATAGAGTACTAAATATAGACGAAAGAAAAAACTAATTACACCGTTTAGTTGTAAATCACGAGACAAATTTTTTGAGCCTAATTAGTCCATGATTGGACACAAATTGTCAAATAAAATAAAAAGTGCTACAGTAGCCGAACCCAACAAATTTCATCAACTAAACAGGCCCTTTGATTCGCCAGTTCATACGCTGAGCAGGCCTAGATGAGTGACCAGTGACCAGAGGGCAGAGCCTTGTTACGACTTCCGAGGGGCGACCGTATCGTATCGCCGGGATCCTCGACGCGCGGACCGTTCTTTTGGGTATCGGTATCGCCTATCGCGCGCCCTATCATCGCTGGTTTGCTTCGCGACCAGGCTACCGAAAGGTAGGCATACTGGATCGGCAGTCAACAGATAAATGTAGCGCGGACGCGGGGGCCTTCAAAGGGGAACGAAAGGCGCGAGACTTGACGAGAGCGACGGCGACAGAAAACCGGATCGGACGGCCGAGATATTTTCATCGTTTTTCTTTTACCGACACGTAACTGACGTACGGTGAGGACGGTCGTATCTTAGGGCCGTAATCACGCGAGGAATACTAGAAGTCCGCGGCTCCGCGCGCGCCAGACGACGACGGGGAAGCGCACGCACAAGGAGAACGCGCGCGCTTCGACCGAGTCGTCAGCGGCGTGCTTCCATCTGGATGGGGTCACGGTCACCGCCACGCGCAGGCAGCGCGGCGTTGCGTCCGTGGCTCTCCGTGCGCGTGCTCGTTCAGGGACTGAGCAAGATAAGGACGCCGGCAGGCTACTAGTACGTGTTTGCTGCGGTGGTGCCGAGGAGGCGAGGAGGATCGTGTTGCAGTTCGTTTCTTTCTACTAGTATAAAGAGAAAATTTCACCGGCGGGCCGTGAACTTGGCAGCTGGTGTAACTTAGGTCCTCAAACTTTGAATAGTGTATTTTTAGTCCTTGAACTTGGCTTCAGGTGTCATCTAGGTCTCTGAACTTGGCTTTGGGTGTCACTTAGGTCCCCGAACTTTGAACAGTGTATTTCTGGGTCCCTGAACTTAGCTTCTGGTGTCATCTGGGTCCCTGAACTTGGCTTCGGGTGTCATCTAGCTCCCAATGCTGACGTGGCGCGGTCCTACATATGGGGCCCACATGTCAGTCGGTTATATTTCTATTTCGGGGTACCGTAGATACAATTTCTAAAATATTCCAAAAATTGTATCTTTTTCATATGATCTCGGATGAAGATGATTTTTATATGAAAAATGTAGCTCTCGACGAGATCTACAACTTTCTAGTTTTGAGTTTTTTAATTTGAGATCATTTAAATGCTTAAAAAAATTAAACAAATTTTTAGCAGTATATTAATCGCGTACAAGCGCTTGTCGCCTTGGAAAAATCATATCTTTTTTATATGCTGTCAAATGGAGATGATTTCTATATAAAAGTTGTAGCTCTCGATGAGATCTACGACTTTCTAGTTTTGAGTTTTTAAATTTGAGGTCGCTAAAATGCTCAAAAAAATTAAACAAATTTTCAGGAATTAATATACTGTTGATAATTTGTTTAATTTTTTTGAGCATTTTAGCGACCTCAAATTAAAAAACTCAAAACTAGAAAGTCGTAGATCTCATCGAGAGCTACAACTTTCATATAGAAATCATCTCCATTTGATAGCATATAAAAAAGATATGATTTTTTCAAGGCGACAAGCGCTTGTACGCGATTAATATACTGCTGAAAATTTGTTTAATTTTTTTAAGCATTTTAATGATCTCAAATTAAAAAACTCAAAACTAAAAAGTTATAGATCTCGTCGAGAGCTACATTTTTTATATAAAAATCATCTTCATCCGAGATCATATGAAAAAGATACAATTTTTTTTGAATATTTTAGAAATTGTAGCTACAGTACTCCGAAATAGAAATATAACCGACTGACATGTGGGCTCCACGTATAGGACCGCGCCACGTCAGCATTGGGACCTAGATGATACCCGAAGCCAAGTTCAAGGACCGAGAAATACACTGTTCAAAGTTCGGGGACCTAAGTGACACCCAAAGCCAAGTTCAAGGACCTAGATGACACATGAAGCCAAGTTCAGAGACTCAGAAATACATTGGGACCTAAGTGACACCGGCTGCCAATTCAGGACCGCCGGTGAATTTTTCTCTGGTATAAAAGTACCAGCGCCACGTACCGGACACACGCTACACGCCACTTTAGCTTTGCACACGCACGATCGACGCACACAAGTAACCAACGTCGAACTCGAATCGGAGGTGAGCAGCACGATGAGGCAGCTCGTCGATGCGGCAGCCGGCAGGGCGATATGGTCGGCGCCCCGGCGTGTGGGCTCCTAGGGGAATCTACCTTCACTATGCTCAGTATCCTCGTCACTCCATCAGAGCTCCTTTTCTGAAAAAAAAATCGACGCTTGTGCACTATGCTGCGTGAGCTAGAAGGTGATACCCCACGAGGCAGGCCACTGGTACCTATGGGCTATGTTTAGTTGCACTTGTAAAATGTTTAGAAGCACAGTAACACTTTAATTTGTATTTGGTAATTAGTGTCTAATCATGGACTAATTAGGTTTAAAAGATTCGTCTCGTGATTTATAACCAAACTATATCGTTATTTTTTTACTTATATTTAATGCTCCATATATGCGTTCAAAGATTCGATGTGACGAAAAATCTTATAAAATTTTTTGAAGTTTAAAGAAACTAAACAGGGCCATACTTTCTGGACGCGGACTCCCACTTGTTTACAGAGATGGCGGCGCCCCCAAGAAGGGAGATGATTCAGGGACGCCGTGGGGATGTTTGCACGTACGTGTCACCCAATGGATTCGCGTATACAAACAAGACCACGGACCGCTCCATCTCTCTACACATTAGTATAGCTATGGCTTGTTGCATCGACGGCAATATTTATTATGTTTTGTATCGTATTCATATATCTCTGCACACTGGGAGAAGAGGACGACGGGCCAATATGGAGCTGCCTTGCGTCAGCAACACCGGATTGAACGCCCCGTTTCGTTAAACTAATTCAGACGTGTAGGCGCGTCACTGGTTCCATCTTGAGTACACGAAAGGATATAGTCGATGCAGCCAAGGAGTTTATATATAAAAAAAAAAGAAAGAAAGAAAGAAGAAGGTCGCCGCTGCTCCTGCTCTTATCCAAACACTGGTGGGGATACATCAAGTGCGCCTGGCGTGGCCCCCAGCAGAGCGACGGTCGCTTCGCTTGGATGGTCACGTCCATTCAGAGGGACTACTTTGGCCCTGTTTAGTTCCACGAAAAAAATACTATGCGAAAAAAGATTCTCCGTCACATCAAACTTGCGATACATACATGAAGTACTAAATGTAGATGAAATCAAAAACTAATTGTACAGCTTGGTTGTACTTGGCGAGACGAACGTTTTGAACCTAATTAGTCAACAGTTGGACACTATTTGCCAAATAAAACCAAAACATGCTACAGTACTTTTTTTACACCTTTTTACACATCTAAACACACCCTTTAGATGTTTGGATCTCCGATTTAATTTTTTTATTTTTCCAAAACAACCATAAAGACTACTCTCTCCATGTCTTTTTAATGGTTCTTCTCACGTATCAAGAAGTCAAGTATACTCAACTTTAATCAATTACTAGCGAACGTGTAATTTTTTTATTTTTCCAAAACAACCATAAAGACTACTCTCTCCATGTCTTTTTAATGGTTCTTCTCACGTATCAAGAAGTCAAGTATACTCAACTTTAATCAATTACTATCGAACGTGTCCGTGCGTTACAACGGAACGGAAGAAACAAGCTACCCAATATTCATGGAGATCGAGAACCGAAATGATACATATTTACGTTTTACTCTTTCTATAAAATTTTAAAGCTATAGTTTATTAATTTTATAATCACTATGACATTCAAAATATAAGCTAATTTTATATCATCACTTTAATATTACACTGGGACGTTTACGTGCATAGGTATAGAAATACCTTAGGATATAGTTCCATATGTAGTGCTTTCAGAAATGAGAAAATACCTTGTACTTTGGGAGAGAGTTTCAGGATACACGTGATGCATTCCATTCCTATGCCAGCGTTGTTTATATTTTTTATTTATTTCGTTCATTCAATGCTTCAACTTCAGCCTTAATTTTTTTTTTGAAGAACCGGCATGCAATACATGGATTAGGCCAGTCTCAATACCAATTTCATGTCCCAGTTTCTAACACACTTATATTTTGGAAACAGTGCAGAAAAGTTTTATCTCCATAAAACTCTCTCTACTCCCATAAAACTTTTATCATCTCTCTTCGTTAACACGGTGCCATGCCCTATTGAAACAGGCCTTATGTGCACCGTGCTAGAGCTGGAGTCACGTCTACACGTGTGCGTGCCAGCTGGGCTGCCGGCCCAGTACTATTGCTATCATGTCCTTGTGCGGCCATACACATTATTGGAGTCTCCACACACGTATCGTATTTGTATATGCCAAAAACAATGTTACAGCAGGCGCACGGGATATGGACTGTAGGTGAATGTGATGGAACTGAATATGGGAAGGGGTAGGCCAGACAAACAAACGACAAAAACAAAAAGGACCAAAACCCAAAACTCTTCGTAGGTTTGATATTATGATAAGCTTTGTCTGATTTCTATTTTTATTCTTTTCTATTTGAATTATGATTCCTATTCATGTTGTTCAGGAAGGAGGGGATCTATTTGATTAGTATTTGTAGTTATCCAGGACTCCAGGTTACCTTATCTATGTGCATATATGTCATATATAATACGGGAAACTTTTAGACAGTTTTCACGTTTATATAGAGTTATTAGTTAAGGAGAGTCAGATCAAAAAATGGGTGGAGAGAAATTTTGCTTCTTTATTATTAGGTATAGATATATAAGAGATTACTAATATTTATGGTACATAATAAGTATTATTAAATTGATCATTGCGTATATCTCTACTATAATGGAATACTAGCCAAGGCCATCCCCTCTTCAAAATCAAGGGTCTAAAACATCCCTAAGAAAGATCTAAGAGCTACAATTAGATGTATGGTCAGGCTTTCCACTCTCCTCTAGAAATAATAAGCAAAAAGGATAAAATTTGAGGACGGCGTCGACCACGCGCTTCGACTGCGCCCGTGCCTCCCCCTCGGACCCCAGATCCCGTAGGCGGCGAGGCTCTCCGCTCCTCGGCGGGTATCCTGCTGGCCTTCCCTCTCGGTCCCCCAGATCCCGCAGGCGGCGGCCCCAAGCAGCGGCGAGGCGGAGCTCCCCAGCGGGTGCCATGCCGGCATTCTCTACCCTCTCCAGATCCCACAGATGGTGGTCTTGGGTGGAGTTCTCTGGCCAGCGGCGGGCGGGGGGCTCATTGGTTGGCGCCCTCGCGGGCTTCTCCTCTCAACCTTGGAAAGGACCGGCGTTGGGTAGCCTGCCCAGATCATGCGGCGACTGAGCGACAGAGTGAAAGGTCTTGATGGCTAGAGGGGGGTGAATAGCCTTTTAAAATTTTCTACAAAGACAAGCTAAACAAGTTTATCAATACAACAAATAGCGAGATGCGAGTTTTGCTTAGCCTACGGTGTGTTTGCAAGCCACCTATCCAATTCTCAATTCTAGTATAATGGCACTCAAGCGCACAAAGTCAAACCGAGAAGGTAACTACAACTACAACTAGTAAGCTACACAAAAGAGCTACTCTAGCAAAGCTAACTAGCTAGCAAAGATAACTAAGAAAGTAATGCGGAGTTGAGTTAGGAGAGTTTCACCGAGGGGCGAAGTATTGAGCCAACCAATATGATCAACAATGAATTCCAAGACAACCGAACACCGGGATCAATCAATCACAATATGAAAGTGATGACACGAAGATTTATCCCGAGGTTCACGTGCTTGCCGGCACGCTAGTCCCCGTTGTGTCCCTCTTCACCACGTGGTTCGGTGGCTAATCGGTCTCACACCGAGCCTCTCAAAAGGCGCCACAAGAACCTACCGAATGGCAAAAGGTTGCAATGACACGAGAAATTTACTAATGTTGCCTTTGGCGCTTCGCCGAGGTAGGCACAAACCCCTCACAATCACCGGAGGTGGCCAAGAACCATCACCAACTCTTGCCAACGCCTCCAAGCTGCTCCAAAGCCGTCTAGGTGGCGGCAACCACCAAGAGAAACAAGAATCCCGTAGCAAATCAACCACCAAGTGCCAACTAGATGCTATCTCACAATGCAAATACACTTGGATCACTCAATCTCACTTCGAATATGCAAAGAAGCAAGAGAGATGAGTGGGAGGGGAGTTGCTTAGCTCAAAGTGCTCACAAGTATGTCAAATGTCCAAGAGAGAGAGCCTTGAGCCGGCCAACGAGTATTTATAGACGTACCCCTTCGAATATAGCCGTTACTCACTTGAAACAGCCGAAGTTGCCCTGACCGGACGCGCTGGTCCAACTGACCGGACGCGCCGATCACGTCGCGTAACTCGACCGGACGCGCCGATCCCAACCGACCGGACGCGCCGATCGCACAACGGCTACTTTCGCGAAGCACCGACCGGACACGCTGGTCGCGCGGACCGGACGCGCTGAGTACGACTGGACGCGCTGGTCCCGTAAAGGACCGGACGCGCTGGTCAAGCCTGAGCCGCGTTCCAACGAAACAGCGACCGGACGCGCTGTAGAACTGACCGGACACCACAGTGCCCGCGTCCGGTTGGAGTCCAGTAAGCTCCCTGATCGACCGGACGCGTCCGGTCGACTGTGACCGGACGCGCCACCGCGTCCGATCAGAAACCGAAAACACGTGCAGAAGCTGGACACTGACCGGACGCGTCCGGTCAATCAGAGACCGCGTCCGGTCCAGCGTCCGGTCACCTCTGTGACCTTCGTTCGCCTCCGTTTCTTTTCCGACTTCCGGCGTAGTTGAAAAATAGTCGTTTCAACTTCTCGAAAACGCCTGAATCCCGCCTCGCAAGCTCGGCGGGAGGGAGAGAGGACCCCAAACCCTCTCTACCGCTCAAACACCAACGTCATCGCAAATGTGCTAACACCACCAAAGTAATCTCGTCATGTGTGAGTGTGTTAGCATTTTCACAATCATTTTTCGAGGCGTTATTAGTTCTATCCAAATGCATATGATTATGAAATGCACACCTAGAGGCACTTAGGAGTTCAATAGCCGCGTCATTCTCCTCTTTATAGTACGGCTATCTAACCTATAATGTAACCACACCCACTAGGTGTCTTGGTTACTAAAACACAACCCTTAAGCATATACCTTTGCCTTGATCACGTAGGGTTGCATCCAAATCCAAGTGTGGCCATCATGATCACCATGTCCATCTTGCCACCAACCTTGGAATGTACTAATCCTCATCTGCTACATACAACTTAGGCATAGGATTAGTACTTAGGCATTGTCACTAATTACCAACACCAAACATAGGACTTTCACAGAGCAAAGGCAAGGCACTCCCCTATCCCCTCTCTCTTCAGTATCTTGTAGCTTCCCTCTTCCCTCAGATCCACTCCATGGCAGAAGACGGCACAAGTCATGGCCGTGGATCCCCGCCTACGCTCCCTAGCCAGCCCAGAAATCCGCTGCCCCTCGCAATCCGCAACCCCACGCCGCTGCTGTTCCCGCCAGGACCTAGGCCCTCGCGTCCGATCCGCCGCTGCGCTAGCCTCCCCGCTCCCCAAACCCTAGGTAGTTAGGGGTTCCGCACGTGGGGGAATCTGTGTTGCGGGAGTGACGGAGGCCAGTCGACCCCAGCCGCCGCGGGAGTCAGCACGTCGGTACCTCGGTGTCTCTATGCGTCGCTCCTTGGCATCCTCGCTCTCCATCCCCTCGCGCGCGAGGCATGGCCGCACGGCCGCACCTGCACAGGGTCTTCGCGACTGTGACGGGGAGCGAGGCGACCGCGAAGCCGAACTCGATCTAGCAGTAGCGCAGCGGCAGCGCCCCCGGCCCCGGCGTCCATGACGGATGTGGAGGCCGAGGTCGAGGGACGGGAACAGCGAGCACCTACGGCTCCTGCGCAATGTGAAGTGACTGCATGTTCTTTTTAATTCCTTTGATTGTTTTGCTGGCGGACCAAAATCAAGCAATTGCCATGATATCATATTAGGCATCGTCAGCTGAGACAGCACAGGTAAGAGGGAAAAATGTGTACCTTCAGTACTCCAATAGATAGGAGATTGTCAACAAGACAACTGGGGAAGGTTCAGACTATGTTTTACTTGTGGGAATGGAGGGTGTTGCACCAGATTCTGTCACCATTGATGTTCTACACGTGGTAAGGATGTTAACAGTTGCATCGAGATTTATGTTATTTAGGCCAACGAATTCAAAGATTTTTACTGTTTGTTTGCAGAAAGTTGAAGATCCACTTCATTTCTATAATAAAGGTATGCCAACGAACACATATTTTTTTTGTTTTTATTTATTCAACTGTTATTTTTGCATGTGAACTTGCCTCTGCAGATATGCGCAGACTCATGATCAATCTTGCAAATTGAATGCAGTTTTGGATTCCAGAGGAGAGCTCACTAGGTCAGTAGCATTGCTGTGACTATTTTATTGTGTCTGGTTGTATAATTTCACTGGAGAACATTACCCCTGTGGCTATCAGGTGATGGCTTGGGGGAAAGGTTATGCTTGGACAGGCAGGGAGTTGCAAGCTTATTGCCTTTTGCACAACAAAAAACATTTTTCAGTGAACGAAGGATTGTTCCTAATCATCTTTGTACTGAACTTTCTCAACCTGAGATGTGATTGCAGCTATTACCGTCATCATTTGCCTATTCTCGGTTCGCATTAGAGAAGGAATAGGGTGCCACCATTCTTGTACTGCAGTTAATTTGACCCACCTTAAGGCATGGATAATATTTTTTGACCTGAAACGATTATATTGCCTTCTTTTCTGCAATGTAATTCAGTTGAGTTTGTATATATTTGAGTTCTAATTTGTATCCCTACCATACTTCGATGCCTGGTTTCAGTTTATTTATTGGCATCTTTGTGCCCGCCAGTGCTTTACACATTGTGCTGCAATGATTTAATGTAATTTATTTTAGCCTAAATTGTTCACATTGTGCTGGCTTATGTGTTGATTTCTGCTGATTTCAGGTTCCTATTGTTTTTAAGGAAAAAAATATCAATGGAGGCAAAGTTGCCATTCTCCTAGGACAGGCCACCAATTTCGATAATGTGTGCAGCAAAGTTTGTATGTCTACCCCTAACCATCGACCCTAGCCTCGCTGCTGGCTCGCACCCACCCTACGGTTTGCTTCTGAGTAAGTCCTTGCTCCTCTTCTCAAGGCACATGTTCTTTTTTCTCTTAAAACGTCTTTTTAGTCAATTGCTGCAAACATCATACCACGTGTATCATAGTTAGCTTTGGGACAGTTCATATGGGCGGGGATGCTGCCAGTGTCGACCTCGGGTTGTTGCATGGAACTAGAGATGGCTGATGCACTGTTAGTTGTACACAATTTGTTGCTGCAGTAGCTATCATGTTTTAACATAGTTCACTATTATCCTCAGGACATGAGTACCTCTAATATGATTTCTACTTTGCTATTCTTTACCTGTTTTTGCGAGTCTGCAACTTTGTAATGGCAGTCCCTGATCCTGTAATTTTTTCCAAATAATTGAGTGCTATCTGAATGTGCAGTATTGGTAGTAAAGAGGGCTCAATGTTCTGGGTCATGGTTTGGGTAATCGGATTGATGAAGTGTGCATGCATATATGATTATAGTAAAGTTCCTGCCAGAATTTATATTGCAACAATATAGGTAGGCGTGCAAGAGAGTTTCCACCTTTGAATTTTCATGCTATGGTTTTATGGCAAGAAAATGTCCATATCCATAGTCAAATTTTGATTTAACTATTTCTTACCGAAATAACAAAAAATTCATTTGGCTGCAAACCTTTAGCTCAAGGTCAATGTGATTAGAGGAATTCAGTACCAAGTGGGTTTGACCCTTTTTTATGATTTTATTAGATGTGGGGTCGTCTTGCTTTTAATCATTGAGCCCAAATTTATTTAATACTTCTTTGTGGATTCTTTATATACAATTAAATTTTATGGAATCTTTTGGATTTCATGAGATTTATTTATGGAGCTAACCTTGTCAGATGGATTATAAGATACTTGGGACAGATGAAGCTAACTGTCATTCAGTAACATACGGAATCTGTTCTGTCTGTCAATGTTCCAAAGGAGAACCTTGCTTCTGATTCAGTTAGGCTACCATTCATTTCAGGAAAAGGTACTGTCGTCCGTTGGTATTTGGTAAGATTTGTTTTTTTCCATCAGAAATCCATCAGTTCATGTGTTATTTGCCTCTGATGATCCGATCCAATATTCCAGAATCTATCAATGTGAGACAAAGTGCTCCAGAGATGAACTTGTATGAATGGAAGATCAGTGAAGCGCATTTGATACATGTATGGACCGGGAACAGTTCAGTGTGTTCTACAAATTTTCATTGGGATATACAAATCTGTGGCCCACTTAGATTGCGTTGAGCTGTTGCTGGTATTTGTCTGTGCATCTTTTGAATGTATAAGTTTGCATTGATTTATAGTCATTAGGGTTCCTAGCCGTTTTTCAATTTTGCTTGATTACTAAAATATAATCTTGTTTTGGTAGTCCGTGAAACATTTTTTTGTTTACAGCAAGGTATGATCAGTTTTTTGGAGGGTCTTTGAAGAAATTTAAGTCAATTTTTGATCATATGTTTACTTGCATCGTGGATGTTGAGTGGTAAGTGGTAACTTGCTAAGTGTAAATGCTAAGTCTTATGCAGCAAACTGTGTCTTTTGGCTATTTTAATTTGCATGTTTGAATGCTGCCGTGGCGTTAGCACGGGCACTATACTAGTTTTTATAATACACTTGTTTGACATACAAATGTTACTATTTTTTTTTATAAATCTAATCAAATTCTTTTAAAAAAATTGACTAGCACAAATATCTAGTGACAGTTAAAAAGGGCCAAAGGGAGTATACGTTCACATGTAATGCATGTACACTCCCTTGTATGAACGCACACACGCACTCATAACTGAGCTGGACAGATAAATTTCGAAATTAACGAAGTCATCACATACATCTCAGAAAGGATCTTGTGCTCATGTTCATATCTTTGAGTTTGGGTAACTAAGATGACAACACAAGCCTAGAACTAACATGTCTGCGTTAAAGATGTGATAGACATGCTATAATATGTGTCTAGAGATGTAAGAAGAGAAGTGGCACAAAAGATCGGTGAAGAAACATAGCAAGGACTTAGGCAATGTTTGGATCCCATGCCATGATCTAAAGTTTAGCCACTAAACTTTAGCTCTTGAGGCTTCAAACAAAGGTCTAAAATGATGTCAAAAGTTTAGCCGATCTCACATAAAGATCATTAGTTCACTAGACCACACAAGTGTGCTAAGATGGTCTAAAATTTGTAACCAACTAAACTTCGGACCATAGGATCCAACGGACAGTACTCACCTGACAGTTTGGCGTGAAGGCAGAAGGACAACAGGTAATCTGGTGATGTTAAGAGACTTGGTCACTGTATGACGTTGTGCAAAGGTGTGAGTCGTATGATCTGGTGAGAAGAAGTGAACAACGACATATCTTGTGGCCATGGAAGATTGCATGCATTTTACGCTGGAGTGCCCTAAGTCTGTTACAAGTTAGAGCAAGTGTTTATACACTCTATCCATTGTCTCAAATCATTCAAGGTCACATTTAAGACTAGGATAGACACTATATTACATCCTTGGTGAGGTTTAGGCATTAGAGTTTAAGAGTTTTGAGTGATTAGGTCGTGTTGCTCTTGTATCACAGGGATCTAGTGTGCTTGGGGTCTCTGTAACCTTTCGGTAAAGTCGTGGTTTCCTTCAAAAGCGACGGTCCTCCTTATCTAAATTTTTACTGCAGTTCCACGTTATCCTATTCCATATTATTTGGTTTGCACCACTTGGTGCAACTAACCTATAGACTAGCCCCAAGAAATCAACTTGTATCCATAGACTCAGCCTACTAATTAGAAAACCTATAAATTCCCTGTTCATAAAGGATATACATAATAAACCAATTAGAACGATTTGAGTAATTTACTTTTTTGCTTTTTTTTTCCTCGCGTATAGACCGCCGGAATAAAATATATGACCAAGCTACGAGAAATTATTACATGAGTTTTCATTAATTAGTGAGAGATCGAATGAATACATAAAAAATGAAGAAAACTCAACCTGTATACTCGGGTGCATGACCTTATTTTACCTCGAATCAGTTGAGTTAGACTCATATTGTCATCTCTAATTTTGAATTGGAGAAGGCTTGAAGCTGTATATAGTTGGCTGTATGATCTACTTTACTTTAACCAGTTGAGTTAGACTCATCTTGGTTACGTCATAGGAATGAAGTATATATATATCGTTTCCGGACTTGTCTTTGCCTCTTTGGATCCAGATATTTGCACCACCTTCAATTATTTAAACTAGGGTGTGCCATAATTAACGCAGGGCGGTTGACCTTGTTATGATCTCCGAACTGTCGCTGATGACGTTGATGCGGCACCATCTGTCAGTCCCAGCAAAAGTGAGCAGTAGCCAGTAGTAGAGCACTAGTAGACCCTTGACCCTTCTGCTGCATGCAGCATGCCTGCTCTTGCTGTGCACAGGCGTGTTGCGTGTGGTTCCAGTCCGGTGAGCCGAGCCAGATTGTTAGATTTCTTGAAAAAACAAAATTTATATATATTCTTTTTGACGGAGGGAG
The DNA here is from genome assembly GCA_038087645.1 of Saccharum hybrid cultivar R570. NCBI lineage: Eukaryota > Viridiplantae > Streptophyta > Magnoliopsida > Poales > Poaceae > Saccharum > Saccharum hybrid cultivar. The sequence goes on along the minus strand of JAQSUU010000066.1, from coordinate 32,605,476 downwards.
TACTTGTCGTCCGAAAAGCGTGTTTGCGAGGGAAACACAGTTTTCTAGAGACACATGTTAAGGGATAGAGGGAGTAGACCCGAGCAGCCGAGCTGGACCTAGGGGTCCGACGGTCAGGTCCAAACATGTCCGGGGGTCCTTTTCTTTTTCTTGTCCCTTTCAAGGTTGAAGCTGATGGAGTGATGGTCCAAACATGTTCGTCCTGGATCCATGCTGCTAACCATCCAATTCGAAATACGGGCGCCTGTCCCGCCGTCCGGCGGCTTGGATGAGACACAGGAGATGAAACAGACCGAGCTAGGTTTGATCACGTCAGGTGCCAGTAGTGATAAGGCCAGGGAGTTTGCAACGGCGGAAGGACCACACGTGACACGTCCGCGCCCGACTGGATGACACGTTAGCCGTAGCCGTGCTGATGCGTCCCTCCCTGTCCCAGGCCTGTTTTGTTACCACTGATGATGATGAAATGAAAGCCCATGGGACCTCAGTTGCCAAAATCGGAACGACAAATACTGAAGTCCAGCTACGTAAGCACCATCTGCTCCAGCTGGCCTAGCCTCTAGTAGTACACCAAATAATCAATCCAAGGCGTAAAAATCTGATTGCCTTCTGGGAAGAAAAAAAATAAGTGCGCCCATTCATCAATCGCCAGCCAGCCATCCCTTCCCTGGCCTGTTGGAGTTGCCACTCGCCAGCACTCCACCAACAAAAACGTGTAGAGTCGTCGAGCGCGTGTAGAACGGGTCCGGTCCATCCCGGCCGTCCCACCAACCCACACCGGAGTCCGCAGCGCACCGCCCAGTCGTCTCCCTCTTCCTCCTCTCCCGTCGTCTCCGCTCCTTCACGTTGCACAGGCGGACAGGCCACTGGCTGATTGACAGTTCTCCTACGCCTTGTTTAGATGCACATGAAAAGTTTGAATTTTTTCACTCTCTTCATCACATCAATCTTTAGACCCATGCATAAAGTAGTAAATGTAGGTAACAAAATAACTAATTACACAGTTTAATTGAAAATTACGAGATAAATCTTTTGAGCCTAATTGATCTATGATTATATAATATTTGCCAAATAAGACGAAAGTGATACTATTTATCGGGTAAACGAGGTCCTACCAGGAAGGAAAGGAAGCGTCCTCGGCCCCGCCGTCCGGCCCGATGCCGAGGAGGAGAGGGAGGGACGACGGAGGCGTTGTTGCCTTTTGCGCTCGCTTTAGCCGCGGCCACCCGACGCGTAGCGCGTAGCCGAACCGTCGCCGTCGCTGGACGGCGGGGCCAACCGGAGACCCGGTCCCGCGTGTCAGATACGTACCAGCTAGAGCGTCGTACGCTGGGAGCGGGACAAGGGGAAAGCATCTGCTACTCCGGCAGAAGGCAGGGCAGGTCTCCACAACTCATAAATAAACGCACGCCGCCCCGTTTCCCCTCCCTCCCCTCCTAGTCCCTCTCTCTCTCTCTCTCTCCCCTGTTCTTCTCTAGCTTTTGCCAACGAGAAGCATTGAGCCGAGGCATCCAATCCAAGCATCTCCCCTCTCATCTCTCCTCCCGGCCCCCCAAACACCATCCGCGGGCGTACATACCCAGCGGTGCCGACGACTGCCGAGCAAGACAAATAGGCCAGCAGCGCCTCGCAAGCGAGCGAGCCCCGGGCCCCGGCGCGGCGCGGCGCGGCGCCTATTAGTTCGCTGATCACCAGGCTAGTCAACGGCCGGCTGAGGCGACCCTCGCGCGCGCTCGCGGGACGGCGGCGATGGCGGGGCGGCGCCCGCTCGCGGCAGCGTCGCTGCTGCTGCTGCTGGTCGCGGTGACCGCCGCGGCGGCGCGCGAGGAGCGGGGCCTGGTGGCGCGGGTGGAGGGCCCGCCGCCGCGGCACCGCCACGCGTACGCCGCCATGATGTACATGGGCACGCCGCGGGACTACGAGTTCTACGTCGCCGTGCGCGTCATGATGCGCTCCCTCACCCGCGTCCGCGCCGACGCCGACCGCGTCCTCATCGCTTCCGCCGACGTGCCGCGCGACTGGGTCCGCGCAATGTGAGTGCTAAACCCTCCGCCGCCCCCGCCTTCCTTCTTCTTCCGCTCCGACGCGTCTCCGTTGTTCGACTCCCCACCCTAGGGGGCACTACTACTTATCAACCAATACCGAATCGAATCCAGATTTTGGTGCCATTCCTAGGAAAACTTTCCAGGACATATTTTAGCAGTAATTAATTCGAATTTTTATTACGCCCTGCAAACCCGCGTCGCGTCTCGTTGCGGCAAAAACTACAGTAGCCAGTAGGAACTGAAGGCCAAGACTAGAAAGGGGTGACGTGTTTCGGGTACCTGGGAGCACGATGATCTGCAGGTTTGGGAAGTGGAATGGGACCACCTGCAGAGAGGAAGCTTCTCCTGGTTGCCTTTGTTTTTTCAAACTCTTGTGGGGGTAACTTCGGCCATTCACATGGAGACATATGCACTGCATCTGCATGGAGACATATTTTGCCGTTATATATGCGCAGTACTCCCTCCGTCCACAAAAACATGCAATTCTCGCTTTTCGAGAAGTCAAACAGTTTGAACTTTGATCAAATTTATATTAAAAAATATTAATATTTATGATACATAATTGGTATCATTGGAAAGATCTTTGAATCTAGTTTTTTAATAAATTTATTTGAAGACATAAATGTTAATACTATTTACTATAAACTTGGTCAAACTTGAGTCAGTTTGACTGGCACGCATCCCATAATTGCATCTTTTCTTGGACGGAGGTAGTACTTGTTATAAGTTGCTTGTTAGTCTCACGGAATATGCTGTCATGGATGCACCAGCTCTGAAGCTTTGACTATTGGCTTCCTGTCGTTGGTTGCAACCTGTACTTTTTAATTGTCTGCTATCCAATTGCACTGGTCAACTTTCCTTTTTCTTTAAATAGTGATTGCACAGTGGATTTTTCTTTTGTAGGAAAATAAATGTTTTCCGTAGTTTGTCTGACCAGGTTCATAGCTAATACTTGTGTCTTTCATTGGTGGTCACAATGTCAGTCCCAAATGATTAATAGTGATCGGTGAATCTCTTTTCATTGGTGGTCTCAATGTCAGTCCCAAATGATTAATAGCGATCGGTGGATCTCCCGAAGACATGGCTTGATCATTTCACGACGGTCAACAAAACATTTTTCTGCTTGTTTTATTTCCATAGGAATACTTATTTCATGAACTACGAGTTTTTTTACTGCAGAATGTGAAATGAAATGAGCACCTTTTGACAATACATGGGGACTTATGCAGGACAGAAGAGGATGGCTTGAGGGTGGTGATAGTGGAGAACCTCAGGAATCCTTATGAGGGCAACCTCGGAGGGATCAACAAGAGGTTCAAGTTGACACTGAACAAGCTTTATGCGTGGACCCTGGTGGACTATGAGCGTGTCATCATGATTGATTCTGATAACATCTTCCTCCAGAACACAGACGAGCTATTCCAATGTGGACAGTTCTGTGCTGTTTTCATCAATCCATGCTACTTCCACACTGGTCTTTTCGTGCTCCAGGTATGTCCCAAACTTTTGCTGTTCCATCTGTAACCTGTCCGATACAACCAAAATTTGTCTCATTTTGCTTGAAATCATGAGGGCTTGTTGACTTAACTATGTCATACAAAACCTCTTTAGTCTAGTAACAGTACGTATCCTAAATTGAACCAATCTCCCTGCATATACAGCTGTGTTAATAATGGCACAAATTAGTTATATGTCATTTACAAACAATAGAATTTGAACATGCACTCTCCCAAAGATGAAGTAAACATCTTCTCCCAGTATAAATGACCCATAGAAAAGAAAATGCCCACCATCCAAAAATAGATTCTTGTTAAACTCACACACTGAGATATGTTGTGCTCAGACATGTAATGGCCAACTAGACTAATATTGGATTCTTCTTCAATCTGCAGCCTTCTATTGATGTATTCAAGGGCATGCTTCATGACCTGGAGATTGGCCGTGAAAACTCTGATGGTGCTGACCAAGGCTTTTTGGTTGGGTGCTACCCAGACTTGCTCGACAAACCAATGTTTCACCCTCCTGAGAATGGCACAAAGCTCAATGGAACCTATCGCCTTCCTCTCGGTTATCAAATGGATGCATCCTACTACTGTGAGTGCTACAGCTACACAGCTTCAATACCAATGCATTAGCTTGTGGCTATTGCTTCTGAAAATTTCAACCACCCTTTTGATTGAACATTACAGATCTCAAGCTACATTGGCATGTCCCGTGTGGGCCAAACAGTGTTATCACATTCCCCAGCGCACCTTGGTTTAAACCTTGGTACTGGTGGTCCTGGCCGGTCTTGCCATTAGGACTTTCCTGGCATAAGCAGCGCTGGGACGATCTTGGGTGAGTCAATAAAGCAACACAGAAGCAAATTACGTACCTGAGCGGACATAATTCATTTTCTGTTATATCCACTTAACAAGTACCTGCTTACATTTCACAGGTATGCTGCTGAAATGCCAGTGGTACTGATGGAGGTTTTAACGTACATAGTTATCATAACAGTCACCAGATTGGCAAGGCCAGGGATGACCAAACTGTGCTATAACCGACGGCCTGAGAAGCAAAGTGCTCTGGTGCAATGGCTGATCAAGCTGGCTGCAATTGTGGCTGTGGTGGCTGCATATTCCGTTCCATTCTTTGTGATCCCACGCACAGTTCACCCAATGATGGGCTGGTCCATCTACCTATTTGGTGTGTTTGCCTTGTCAGTGCTCGTTATCAATGTTTTTCTGCTCCCACCACTTGACGTGCTTACGACATGGCTCGCGATTGTGGGCATGCTCATCGTTATGGCATTCCCATGGTACCATGATGGTGTTGTGAGGGCTCTGGCAGTCTTTGGATATGCATTTTGCTCGGCGCCATTCTTGTGGGCATCCATGGTGAGGATGATGGACTCACTGCAGACGATGCTGGAGAGGGATCCATTCTTCCCCCGAATTGGTGAACCAACACAGGAGACTGAATTCAGCAAGCTGTTCTGATTCTTTTATGCACAGATTTGAGATGCTTCGTCACCATATGAACAGCTGATTCAGATCAGTTAATTCTCGATTGATTCTGGTGGTTTTCGCTCAGGCATTCCATCATGTACTCGTAGTAATGTATAAACATTGCCTGCAGCAACCATGATTGATGCAGATACAGGAAAGATAGGCCAGTTGTACTGAATTGGGGGAAAAAAAAAGGAAGCATATTTGCTGCATGGAACGGGACAGGGGATTGTTGCAAAGTACCTTATTTCTTGCCAACTTGGACCGTCCAAACTATTTCTGAACAAATTCTTTTTTGCAGTCTCCATGGTGGAAACTATGTAAATACATGATCCGATTAAGTGCTAAACAGGCTAGCAGTATGTCACAGATTTGCTCAACAGAGCTACTCTGTCCCAAAGTATAAAGTATATAAGCGATTTTTAGACAAAATAAAGAGCTTGGCAAAAGACCATCTTACCCCTCCGTAAATAGAATGAATGGAGTAGTCAATTGTTATTTTCCTTAATTACTGATTGGTTGTTTTAATGACGCCAGTTTAAAAGTAATTTCAATATTTCTTGCCAGAAAACAGAGGAGAGAAGATTGAGGATCCAAAACATTTTATATTTTGATACAAATTTTAAACTCTAAATCCTTACATTTCAGGATGGAGGGAGTATAAGTACTCTCAGAAAGAAATAATCTAGGTAGGATACCCAGAAAAAAAAACACACAAAATGCAACAATGAATATGTTACTAAATCTTGTTTTGGGACGATACTCAATTTGCAATCAGGACCTCGTTCAAAAACAGCTTGTGATTTTGATGCTGTACAATTAGAGTACCTCAAACAATCATCTACATCACAGCGGATGAGATGCTATAGAAAATGAGGTGCTCTCAACTGGACATGTTCTCTACTGATGGAGAAACTAGAAGACATGCCTTTCTAAATTTCAGCATTTTGCCTAGACTGAACTAGTAACTTGTCCTGTAACTCTGCTTGCCTGGGGGAGAACAATCTTAGCCCCTTGACCTGATGACATGAAATATCTCTTCAAAATCATCTACAACAAAAGTAATCATCTCTAACTTTAGCCAGAACCAATCAGAAACATGAGTAAATAAATACTAAGTAGAAACATATAGTAGGTAGCATCAAATACCACAGCAGCATATGCATCAGATTTGGTATCACGTGCAGACTTCTTGACACCCCTGAAAATTGAGGTATATAATCAGCCAAGCTTCTCAGTGATTCTTCTCAAACTAACAGTTTGACACGATTTAATAGTCAGCAATGTGCAGGAACAAATTTGCATTCTTGAGCTTCTGCATTGAGGATGGAGCAGTACTGTAAATACTAAAATGGTCAGATTTTAAAATCAGCAGCAAGGTCCAGCTATAAGTGTTGCAACAACAGTGATATGGGAAACTGTCGGATCATCTCCAGTTTGCCGTGAACAGAATAGGCCCTGTTTGGATGCAAGTTGAGTAGCTAGTGGTAGCAACTTAAAATTTGGCAAGCCTGGATCCAAACAGGCTAGGTGTGCTAGTTACTAGCAAGAATTAGAAAAGTGCATGTTGCTAACAAATGCTAAGGAGTTAGTATGCTAATTTTTGCAGGATCCAAACAAAACCAAGATTCACCTGGAGATCATGTAATCTAGGGCGTCCGTGGACGTTCCATATTCATCCTGCAGATATACCCTCAAGCCCCTGCTGCCGTGAAAACAAATCCACTGAGTTATGCAACAATCATCACACACTCACACCACACATTGAAGCAACGCACCCAGTTCAGAGGTCTCGATGAGTCTGCTGAGCACCCGGCTCCTAGCCTAGCTGACCGAAGCGATCCAAATTTACAAGTACAGGCATGCGACGCACCTTTGGGCCGCTTGGACGGTGAGCCTCCCGACGACGCTCCGCACTTTGTTGGACTGCGGTGTCTCCCTCCCATTAGCGGACACGGGAAGCCCGATGATGAGCTCATCCGCCTCCTGCAATCTCGAGTCGCAAAGCGCCCGTGTTCAGGACACCAGAACCACCATCGCATTCAGTGTTGAAATGTCAGCACACAGCAGAAGAGAAGAAGCCAAGCGAAACCACCTGCTGCCGAGCCACGTCGAGCAGCGTAAGCTCTAGCTTCTGCCCGCGGAGCTTCAGAACCTGGCTTCATTTCCAACTGTGCCTCAATTTGGTGAGGTTGGCTTTGGGCGGTGGAACTGAAGTGCGAGAGGTGCGTACAGTGAGGGGTCGAGGGAGGGTGATTCCCCTCCCGATGGCGAGGCCGGTGCGGGCGTCACCGAGGTCGACGCCGAGGCTGAACCCGCCGCCGTGCTAGAGCGGGTCGCGTCCCCGCCGCCGCGCGTTCGGCAGGAGCGGGGCGGGGAGCTCGCCGGCGCCCTCGGTCCGGCCGGATGCGGGAGACGCCCTGATAGCTCCAGCAGCTCTTCGACGGCCCGGGGGCGGGAAGGAGGCGGCGGCCGTGCAGGCGCGGACCCGCACGAGCGGCGCCGGCTCCACTGCCACCGCGTTTGTCATGGTGAGGTGATTCGGCGGTTGTTGCGGCTGATTCGTTGCATTGGATAGAGGAAGAAGTTATGGGCCGTATTAGGCCGAAATAGCTCAGTTTTTCTCCAATCAAGCCCACTCAATTAACAACGGCCACATTGACTGACATGTGGGTCCCGATCTGCAGAGAGGAAGCTGGCCTCAAGTACTCGGGTTTTTTTTTTTGTGAATCCAAGTACTCGGGTTTAGGGAAGCACGTTCATCAGAAAGAAAAAAGAATCCACTCAAAAAGAAAAAATCAGAAAGAAGCAGGGGGAGCACATTCAGAAAGGAAAAGGAGGCATTCAGCAAGCAGATGAGCGAAAGAAAATTCCGAACAATCAGCAAGCAAGAAAATGCGACTATGGTGGTGTCTGTGACTGGCTCCGTTCTATGTTTTTCAGTTCTGCTCCACGTGTTTTAGCTAAATGGTTTCAACTCCACACTTTCAAGAAAAAAAGCTAAAGTTGTGAGATCACCTAAAGAGGTGCTTCATAAACTCTAGTTTTTTGTGGAGCTATTTTAAAGTGAAGTTTATAGAGCAATCTCAAACACTCCCCATGTGGGGTGAGGTGAACTTCTACGTGATAATTTTAAATGCCAGTATCAATTGACGTTTCAAAGAAGTTTCATTCTCATTTAATGCTATGACACAATTACCAACCCAAATCAAAATATAATGTGGCAGTCTTAATAATGAAACTCCCATTAAGACTGGTCTTAAAAAAATATTTTGCAGCCATACACCAAGTCTAAGTTAACCAATTTGTTCCATCATTGTACTACCAGCAACTCGGTGAAAGTTGAACGCAGTCTCTAGAAACGGAAACTTTATGCACTTTGCAGAAACTGGGAGACGTGTTCTATGGTTTCTTCTGATATTCAGATTGTTCGGTACTACTTCTACAGTATGAATTTGGTTGCTCTCCAGTCTCCACCCAAAGCAATGAAACCTCTTAGACAGTATAGACAGCAGGCGGGGGCACATGCGGACATGCCTATTTCACTTCAGCTTCCCCAGCGGCTGTACGCAGAGTGATGACAGGTCTTCCATTGCTAGCAGCACCGATTGCTAGTCACCGGTTGTGCAGTATAATCAGCAGCCATGATGGTTGGATCAGCCTGTGGAAGAACGGGGAACGCGTGCTGCATCACGCCAGCCAGATATGCCTCCTGCTCAACCAAAGGAGCTCCCTTACTCTTAAAGCCATAATATAGTGGTTCAGGAGCTCCTGTCATGTGAGCCGCTGACTGGTTTGGAGGAATATGCACAACCAAAGGACCGAACAACATGTCTGGGCAACGCTTGAGTCGTGATTGATGCTTTTTGCCACCCAGATGGATGTTAAATACAGCTCTTGTATCACAAGTCGCATTGCAAATGGTGCAGACTAGCGGTTGCTCCCTTACTCGCTCAGGCCTTTGCCGTGGGGCTTGAGACACTCTCAGCTTCTTTCCACCACGGCCAACTCCTGTCAGTTTCCTCTTTGGGCCATTCTTGTTGCCGTTGACATCCATCCTTGCTTCCACCAGTTCCACATTTGATGGACCTGTTGCATTTGGTGGAGCTTCACCGCCATCTTTCATCTCATTTGAAGGCTGATAAGCTTGAACAGCAACATGCAGTTCTACCTGTGCTTCAACACCGTGACCAACTGCTGTTGTATGATGTGTTGCGTTTTGCTTGGAAGAACTGCCTGTCACCTCAGTAATTTGCACTCCAGAAACTGAAGCTACAACATTTTCAGGAGCCAAGTCTTTGTGCTCCCCACCAATGCTGGTTGAACGAAGAGGTGGGACCATATGTACTGCAGTAGAGGGGCCTTCTACTTCAGCCAACTGAGAAGATGTTGATGAAGGAGCACCCATGTCAGCTATAGCAGGAGTCATACCTTGCAGGTGAGCCATATCTTGCATTCTCTGCACAGTCCGTTTATGCTTCTTTCCATTTTTGTGCTGCTCAAGGATTTCCCTGCTATTACACCCCACTCGGCATATATCACACCAAGCAGCTGGAACTACAGTACCCGGTGTGAAATTGGTGGTTGTAGCTTGCATTAGATGTGCTGGTGTTTCAGGCTGAGCCTCTGATGCAGATGATCCAGATGCTCGAATGGCTAACTGCCTATCACTGCTCTTGTTTCCACGCCCTCGGCCTCGGCCTCTGCCCCCACCATGCGAAGGCCCACCACCTCTGCTTACACCCGTGAGCGTACCTATACCCCCGACCTGCAAGAAAATATAACAGCACCATGGTTAGGTATCTGGTGACATGACTCGCGTTAATTTGCACTGAACCACAGCGCTTTGCAGCAATTGTGTATTGTTGCCAGTACTTTAGGAGTACACAGTTAACAGTTTGCTGCAGCTTACTTACAAACACGAATGTACAAGAATTTACCACCTGTCTTTGTGTGCAGTAGACACGTACAAGTGATAAATAGGAAAAGTTAAAACACAGAAGTCCAAGCCAGCATAATACTCTTCTCTTGTATATATCTTATTCCCAGAAAGAGATTTTAATCTTAATGAAGAACTAATAAACAGGAATCTCAAGGAAAGCTCAAAGCAGATGTCAGGCAGAGAAAATACAACAATTTTTTTTATCAGTGTTCCATTTATCCATGAATTACTGGTGTGATCATGGAGTATGTGACATTATTAGTACAACAACAGCAGAAACCATGGAACTGTGCTAGCAAACACTCATTTGAAGGATTAACCATGGACAAATTACTAGCCCACAGTTCGTCTTTCAACAGCAACCTCAACAAACTTCCATGCAACATCTCATTGGCCCAATCCTGGAATGAATTTGCTGTTAGCCAATAGTGCCTCACAGGAATATATAAGAAAAAGTATATAATTATCTTTCCCTATTCATTCGACCAATATTCTTTTATACAGTAGATCAACCAACTTGTTTGGCCAACATCACAAAGGGGTTTAACAGTTACAATATGGGAAACCCTTCCCAAGGGAATATCATATACAATATGGGAACCCCCCCCCCCCCCCCCCCCCCCCCCCCCCCCCCCGCGCGCACGCGCGCGCAGGTTGTGAGGAATGTGGTGGCGATGGATCAACTCATTCAATTCCCCAAACCAAACAAAAACATGAGGAGTGAGAAGATGGTGGACCACCCCATTCCACCCTACAATGTGTAAGCAAACTGATTTATACAATACAATTATCTATCCATTGTGTGCATACAAAGAAACTTACTTTCATGTAACATAGGGAAGAGTGAGAGTCCATCAAAACTCCAGCTTTAATAATAAAGAACATATAATATTTTCAAATACATATCTTACTTCACACACAAAACAGACTGCATATGCAGCAAATATACCAAGTTCACAAGAGGTACATCTAATTCTGTGAAACTATACAGATCAGATATGTCGAATAAACATTTGGCTATAGGTCATTTATAGTTGATTAGACAAAACTAGAGGAATATAAGAAGCCAACTGGTTCTTCCGCTCTGCAGCTGCTGTTCCCCAATCTGAACTACTCAATCCAAGCATGATTATTACTAAAGTTTTGTGTGCATACAGGTATATATATATGTATAGGCATACTCATATATATTATTATAAAATCCAGAATGGTACACTGGTATAGGTTGGTACCGTAATGTTCCATTCCAAAAGACAAACTAGAACGGACTCTGGAATGGAATTTAGAAGATTGTGCCTATCTCCTATTAGCACACTCTGCAACACCAAACGCACCATAGTGAAAATTTTGTGAAGGCTTTGTGGTTACTAATCAGCAGTCCATGTGCATTCATCAGTTGCTCACAAAGTCACAATACGGACACAGAAACTCCTTTTAAAGAAACTAATTACCTTCCTTCCAGAATTATCATGAAATCAAAGTTTTCAAGAGCGTGAATAGACTTTCTTTAATGAATCAAGGAGTAATTATCATCAACGGTTTCAAGAGCCTGAACAGACTTCCTTTAATAAATCAAGGAGTAACTAAGGGGACACATCGTCACAATACTATTACACCAATGCTAATCTCAGCAAGTTCAGAGGTAGAATTTTTTTTCCCCGGCAAACAACGGTGGGTTTTTACCCTACTGATGGAATTAGTACACAGCGCAGTAAATAGAGAGACGTAAGCGAGGTGCGTGAATACCGCTGTGGGATGCTGCGCCGGCGGGTACTGCGGATCGTAGTACGGCAGGTGTCCCACGTCGCGCCCAGACCACCCGATCGAGGTGGCGAAGCTGGTCGGCTGCGACAGCGCGAGAACGGCCAAAGGGTTCGCCCCTGGCCCGCCCACTACGACGTTGTTCGATGCTCCCGCCGCGGACGACCACGACGAGGAGGCGGCCGCGGGAGCAGCAAGCTCTGTTCCCGGTGGGGGCGGCTGGTGGTAGTAGGAGGCGGCAGCGGCGCTGTGAAGGGCGTAGGCGTAGGCGTCGGAGTATGGGTCGTAGTCGGATCGCTGCGGCCAGGAGGCGCCGTGGGGAGGCAGGCCCTGGTCGTAGCCCATCGCCGATGGCTCGCCGGCGACGATGGTGGGGATCGGCCGAGTCGGGGGATTCGTAGGGTGGGAATTGGGATGTCTATTACTGGAAGGAGGCACGGAGCCTTTCGCCGCCGCAGGGCCCTTTTACCTCTGGGCTGTGCAGTAATACGAGATGTGGTTGGGTTCTCTGATAGGAGGCCCGGCCCATAAGCTTGGAGCAGGAGGAGATCGGAAGCACGCGTGATGGGCCATTTGCTTACTTGCTACAAGTAGAATCCGCGGTTGGATCGGCAAATCGTCTTTGGCCCAGCAGCCGACCAAAACCAGCTCGAGGAAGGACAGGCGAAGCGGAGACGATGGGGAGCCACAACACGAGCGGTGCTTCTGGAATTCTGAACTGAACCTTCCACACCGCAAATGGAGGCATGGAGCTCTCGATCGGTCTGAAGTCAGCGAGCATTCTTTCGTTCTCATTTCTGACGGCATCGATCATCTATTGCACTGCACCACATGCAGCAGCCTTTCCTCTGCCATTGAGCAGTAAAGACCTGGAGGCTAGCTAGAGATGATTATATATTTAGCATAATTATTCCACATGATCTTGCCATCAGCAGGCCCTCTAACTGCCTGTCATGCATGCTACAAGGCGAATTAATCATGGCGGGATATATACTTTCATGGCCAGTTGACAATGATAGCGCATCAGAAACCCTGAGCTGACAAAGTAATTCGATTACTTGTCTGCAGTAGTACGTAGTAAAGATCGAACGCAGACTCCCCCTCTTTTTTCTACGCAAAATGTGCTGCTTCATTTTCCTTTTTCTCCTACTGAAAGTATAAAAGGTTCAGGTACTGCTAGTACGGTCATCTGCCACCAAAATAATAGAGCAGCACACAGAGATTTATGACCCTACCGTATCTGGTAGGACAGCTCGTCGCACTACATCGCTGTAGGCCGCTGTACGAGTACGACAAGATTGTGCTGTACCTGTACGTCGCCGTCGCCAACGCTGCTCGTGTGAGCCGCGACGACCCAACGCACCGCATCTCGCCGTGGCTTTTACTTCCTTTTATTTACTTCAGCGTCGTCCGCGAGCATGCACGACGACGCACTGCGGTTGACGCGCAAGCGCGCAGAGGGCGCGCGCGGATCCAGATCGCCGGCCGTCGGTCCAGCCAGACGACCACGCAGAAACTTTGGCAGGAAATTGTTTGCAAGGTTAGGTTAATGGCGCATCAAGGGATAGATGTCAAACGAACACTGACCAGCTAGCTACGCCTAATCAATGATTACCTCCCATGGACACTACTAGTACATGCCTAGATATCATCAACATGAGACCACTCGCCACTAGCACTTGTTTTGTACTCTTGATTATTGCTACAAGATTTGTTCTTATTTTTAATTGCGTAGTAAACGTACAACGTACACCAGCATGCTGCGTACACCAGCATGCTGTGCACTGTGCGCACACGACGACCCGCGGTTTGGCGCTCCGCTCCTCAGTGATGGATCCGCCCGATCGACGCTGCAGCAGGTACACAAGTTCGATCGCGCCCGCCGGTGATGACGCGACCGAGATCCGACGTACTGCACGCAGGTACGTACGCTCTTGCGCTGCCCGGACGTGAAGGTGAAGTATTAGTCGGCCCCGGACCTCACGGCACGGGCATGCTGTTGGTCCGAGTCCGGGTCTGATCGACATTCCGGCATTGTTGCACTAGCTAGCTACTGTACCTAGCGCCACGACTTGTATCATCACGCCGGCCAGTCCTTTTGAGACAGGTGCCTCCTACGAGTCAAGCGTGGATTACGCAGGCTTAACCGCGCCCACCAGGCCACCACCATCCGCTGACCACTACGATCGAGCTAGTAATGCACCAACCCGGCCAAACACAAGTGATCGCTCCACTGAACTTAGCGCAGTACTAGCCATGACGCTGACCTGAAGGAGGAAGAAGAAAGCTCCCTCCCTCTGTGACGGACTAGCTCTGGGAGTGGGAGATCCCTAGCATAGAACATTCTCAATTTCTCATTAGTTCTTACCAATGGACACCGGTCGGTGGAGCTGCCTCCATTCAAACTGGTCTGTACCGGCGTGTTTTTGTTTCACCTCGGACTCGGATCGAGGTGTCCTAGCTAGTCTGGGCAAAATGGAAGGGGAAACGAGCCAGCGGACTTCGTTAAGAAAAGAAAAGAAAAAAAAAAGAGCCAGCCGACCGACAGAGTCGCTAGGCGCCACTGCGCCAGTACCACAAGCGGTGGGGAGGAAGCCAACCGCCAAGGAGCGGCCACAAGAAGCGACGTCGAGCAGTTGGGATTTTTTTTATTATTTTTAACACTTTTTTAAAATTATTTCTAAATCTGACACTGTTTATTTTTTATTTTCAAATCTTGAAATCTAACACTTTTGGCCGCGCCTATTGTCATAACGCGGCCAAACAACGCTGCTGCGCCATGCATGGCGGCACGGTGGAGGAGGTGACGTGGCGACGACCCGGGCGCTAACCGGTGACGTGGCGGGCTCTGCCGCGCCACGCCGCACGGCGCGGTAAGGCCCAGTATAGGCCCGCGACGCGACCTCCTCTTCTCTCTATCTCTATGCGTTTCTCTGTTTCGCTCGAAGCCGCCGCAAGCCGTGAACCAACCGTCGCGCCCGCCGCTGCCAGCCGCTAGAGATGGCAGCGGATCGGGTTCGGGTCGGATACCCGCGGGTTTCGAATCCTGCGGGTTCGGGTTTGGTGATGGTTTTTCACCCACGGTTTTCGGTTTCGGGTTTGGTATCGGGTTCGGTTTCGGGTTTGGTTTTTCACCCGTGGATATCCAATGGATATCCGAAATAAATCATTTGGAATTAAAACTCATGTTTTATAATATGCTAATAATAACTTGTTTACTTAGATTATTAAATCTATTTAAAATTGACTCATGAAAATATTTATTATTTATTGCCTCTTATTTATACATGTGAATATGTGTATATTTATCCGCGGGTTTCGGGTATCTGTTCGGGTTTCGGGTATCCGCGGGTTTGGTTTTGGTGATGGATTTCCACCAAAATCGGTTTTCGGTTCGGGTTCGGGTTTCGGTTTTGGGTGCACGGAGACTCCACCCGATCCGAACCCGACCCGTTGCCATCCTTACCAGCCGCCCGTCGCCCCCTCCCTTGGTCCTCCAGCGCCGGCCCCGCCTCCATCCCCCCCCATTCCCCTACTCAGAGGCTAGGGGTCAACCCCTAGGTCGCCCGCACCCCCTCCTTGGTTGCCTATCGGACGGGCACCGCCGCCGGCGGCCCTCTCCGTCGTCTGGGTTGACCCCCAGAAGGTCTCCCTATCGTTGCTAAGGTATTCCCCCCTCCAAGACCCTCAATTTCGTGATATTGGCGATTAATTTTTGAATCAATTGATTAGGGTTTATGTTTTTGTTATTTAGGATTTTAGGTTTAGATTTTGGCTAGGTAGTTAGGGTTTAGATTTTTGTTAGTTAGGACTTTGGGTTTAGGGATTGGTTAGGTAGTTAGGGTTTAGATAGTTTATAGTAGTAATGGTAGTTAGTATAGATACTAGTTTTCAAGTGTTGGTACTTAGTAGTGCGTGATACGGTGATTTGGACGACTTGATGAAGTTTCCTCAAATGCTTTTGTAGATGGATTGTTGTGTCCGAGTTTTTTACGGAGAAGTGTTAGGAAAGAAGATGGTATGTTTGAGGATATGGAAGAAGAATTGGAATGGTTTGATGAATCTCCTAGCTTCAACGACCTTTGTGTCCATTTAAATGCAAAGTTTGGTAGTGATTTCACACTTAAGGGGAGGTTTAATAGTGGGAAGACTAGGGCATACTATGTCCTGATGCCCTTGCACGACCGTGCTCATTGGTCCCGCTACAATACGGTGATCCAAGGTTTCAATGTGCTTATGGCTGAGATGGTGGTGGAGAATGAGTACAGGATGTAGGGTCTCCAGGACGGGCCGTCCATTGACGGTGTTGGAGGCAATGAACAAGAATTGGGGGTCAAAGAGGAAGCAACTCAGGGTAACATGGATTTGGACGGTCAGTTGACGCAGGAGCAACTTCTTTCAACTCCAGTAGACTGTATAAGCAATGACTTTGATGTGAACGAGTTCGAACGGGAAGAGGAGGAGCAGGAGGAGGAGGACATGATCGGTGATGTAGTTAATAGTGATTCAGACGATTCAGATGATGACCAAGGAGGTAGAGATGCTATGCCAACACCGGTTGATGCCATGCTAGTACCGGTTCATGCTATGCCATTACCGGTACCAACAGAGGTACTTCATGCTTTGCCGACTCAGGGTGGACTAGTCACAGATTTGCTAGAGGATGATACCCCCTATGATTCATGGGCTAGAATTAGCGAAGCACAATAGTACGTTCCACCACCACCCTACACAGCGACAGAACTTATGCAACTGAGGGAGATGAACGTACCTTTCAGTGACGTTCCGAACTATAGGGATGTCAGCATGATGGATATAGTAGTTTGTGACACCGGTCTATAGATGTGTAGGAAATTATTGTATGACCATGAGAATGAAATCCTTAGCAAGAGGATGATATTCAATACAATGTCAGAGATGAAGCTGTTCCTTTAGGACTATGCTGTCTATCACCATAGGCCGTACACCATCATGCATTTGGACTAGGATTTGAGGTACCACGTGATATGCAAAAATGGTTATATGTGGAGGTTAAATGCACGAAAGAGACAGAGTGATGGCAAGTGGAGGATAAGTAAAGTGGTCCAACCCCACACTTGCCTATCAAATAAGGGGAAGAAAAATCATCAGCAGCTCACTGCACGTTACCTTGCCTGTCGTATATTGGGGCTCGTTGATGACAATAACGATATTTTAGTGTCTTCCTTACGACAGTCCATATCTGGATTCATTAAGTATGATGTGAAAAACGAAAAAGCTTGGCGTGCTAAGCAAATTGCCCTGACGATTCGTTGGGGTGGCTGGGAGGAAGCGTACAACAGGGTTCCCCGAATATTATGTGTAATGCATTACTACAACCCTGGCTTAAAATGGTTTATAGACACCAGAGGGATGTATTTCGAGGACCCATTGAGACATGTCCTGCATCGTGTGTTCTGGTCGTTCGCGCAGACGAAACATGCATTCCAGTATTGTCGGCATGTCGTACTTGGTGATGTCACTTTCCTGACCGGAAAATACAGGGGCACCTTGATGATGGCTGCTGCTGTTGATCCAGAGGACCAGATAGTACCCATGGCTTTTGCTTTGGCAGAGGGAGAGAACAATGAATCGTGGTCATGGTTCATGCAGCTTCTGCGTGTACAAGTGCTTGACCTATCTCGCACTATATGTTTGATCTCAGACCATCACGCATTGCTTCTTAATGCTACAGATGAACATATCGATGGGTTCCCGCCTCTAGTGCACAGATGGTGCATGTGACATTTTGCCACTAATTTTTGGCAGCGTCAAAGAAATGAGGTTTGTGACAAGGTAAAGGCTCTATGTTGTGTACGTACAGAGCACCAGTTCAAGGAGACAAAGAGAGAACTAGACAAGATGCTAAACGAAGCGGGCAAGGCCTGGTTAGAGGTGCAGATGGAACAGAAGGCTAAGTGGGCATTAGCATAGGACGAGGATGATTTCAGGTACGACATCATGACCACCAACTCGTCAGAGTCTTTCAACCGTGTATTCACCAGAGTTTGATCGTTGCCAGTGTTTGAAATTGTTGAGTTCTCGTTTCAAAAGTGCAACGAATATTTTTATCAAGAGGTGGGAACTTGCACAGAGGAATCTAGCTGAGCATGGACGATTTGGAAAGGCCAAAACAGAACATTTGAAGGAGGCCAAGGAATTGGCCAAGCAGCATACCACAGAGCCGTATGGACCTCACCGGCATGTCTTTAGTGTATGGGGGAAGGGTGGCACAAGCTTGGACGACGAACGTTATGGTGGACGGAACTATCGAGTTGATCTTGACAAAGTAGAGTGTAGTTGCAATGTCTCTCAGAACATGCACGCCCCTTGCTCTCACATGATCACGGCCTACAGGGTCCGCAGATATGACTTCGAGGGTCTACCATATATGTCACCCTTGTATCTCCGTTCGAACACCCATAGTATTTGGGAGAGGAGCTTCAAGTCGTACCTTGACCTGACACAGTGGCCCCCTTATCATGGTTATGACTACATGCCACATCCAAACCTAATGAAGGTAGGGAAGGGTAGGAGGAAGAATAAGCGACTCAAGGGGGGACATAGACGCTACGAGAGGATACGGCGAAGACATGTACGGAGGGGGAGACTTTAACAAGACCCGTGACAGGAATCTTTGCTCTGTTTGCAAAGAACCTGGGTTCACAAGGCTAGCAGGCATAGAAGACGAGGGCAGCAGATCCATATATAGAACTTGCTTTTTTCCTAATGAAGTTGTTTGATATGTTTGTTAATGTTACTTTCAATATGTACACGTTCTTTCATATTTTGTCCATGTTGCATAGCATGTAGTTTAAAATTTGCAATGCTACTTAATGTTAATTTCAATATTGTATGATTCATAATGTTTGTTCTAACCCTTTGTTTATCAATTTGAACCAGGATGGCCCAGCCCAAGCAGCATCCGTTGTACCCCATTCTTGAGGTGCTTCTCCTTAGCCATCATTGGCGGGGGATTAGGGGGAGGTGGAACCCACCGCTCGAAGTGCTCACATGGATGTCTCCCTCTCCACCAATCATCGAAAAGGAGGTACCTTGGGTCAAACTTGTATAGACCGTCGATCCACTGAAAGAAAACACACCTCTCATGGGCCTACACAACAAGATTCCAACAAAATATCAGTAACCTACTAACACAAATAAAGAAAAAAGGTACGAAAAGAATTACTTACATTAAAACGTCTGCATGTGTAGAAGCAACACGTCGTTGTGTCCGGATGTCTCGATTGAAACACATCGGCCGGGAAACCACAGTCACAGTTAGGGACAGGAAGGTCAGGAGGGACGGGGGGCATCTTTGCTAGACGCGTCGGGGTATAATTCTCTAGGACGACCCCATTTTCACCACAACTGCTCCCGAAACATGTCTTCCATCTAATAAAATGGTTGTAATTTAACATCAATCAAAACATAGCAAATTAATGTAAAAGAGAATCATTTGCATTACAACTAAAATAATATAACCAACACTTATAGGAACAAAAATAAACCTTACACTAAACATGGTAAACATACTTCTAACTAACTAATTAACCTTTACATTGACAATCCTAATCCTTATCCTTGAATCCACCATTCAAACGAACTAATATTTTCCACCAAACCCTAGCTACCAATCCTAATCCTTAATCCACCATTCAAACTACTAATAAGAGCATCGTTACCTTGACCGAGGCCGAGGAGAAGCTTGGGGGAAGGTAGGGAGGGAGGCCGTAAACCGTCAATAAAACATAAAAAAGGGCATATATCAACCTCCAGCATAGAATTAGGGTTTGAACTGATAGAATTCCACAGGTTTTTGTGAATCTGTGTTTCTGCAGGGGTTTATCAGGAAAAGGAGGCAAGATATCAAGGACCTCAGGCTAAAAAGCATATTCCATCGCGAAACCAATTTGAGAAGAATATAGAAGACACTAGAAGGCGACCCACCAAAGGGGGGCCCACCTGGCATAAGGCTAGGTCGGCCAACCTGGGGGTCCACCTGTCAGCCACGGCCTTCTACGTCGGTTCCTCCACCGCCTTAGGGTTTGCATCTTCGCCATTGATTGAAGTCAGTTTGATCTGAGGGCCCTAGTTCATTCCACCGGCCTATTGAAAGCCCAAGTTTGGTTTTGGTAATTAATGACACCAAGTTGCTAATGCCATATGTTAAGTGGTTTGAATTAGGGATAAGCAACACATGTGATGAAGGTGTATGTGGCAAGGAGTGGTGGCCACAAGATCACAAAGAGATGGTGCATGGACATGAAATGATGATCATGGTGATCAAGCATGAGGAGATGGATATGGAACAAAGTGATCAAGGCAAAGGTATAATCATAGGGTTTGCTTTTGCCGGTCTAAGATGAGTAGAGAAGTGATTGACCGGGTTTAGAATTTGCGGGGGTATAAACCCCTATACCCTTACGGCTAGACATGGGCAAGCCCAGACCAGATGGTCCGGCCCATTACATGACGACGCGCGATCCAGATCATCGAGATGGAGTCTCGCGCAAGACATCAAACCAGACCTGGGGATCAAGTAAGGTCTTGGTCGGTTAGGTTAGGAATCCTTATCCGGCTCTATATGGCAATTGTAACTGGCTAAGATTAGTTTCCAGATCTGTAACCCTGCCTCTCGGACTATATACAGAGGGCAGGGGACCCCCCTTAAAAAACATCGAAACACACTCTAGGGCAATCTAGCTTGTAATACGTTATTCGAGACAACAATAACAAAGCAGAGCAGGACATAATGTGTTATGCCCACATATACTTGGCCATGCAGCCCGAGCCCGTTGGCCCGGCCTGAAGCCCGGTCATTTGGCCCGGCCCGAGCACGGCCCGGCCCGGTGGCCAACGGGCGCGGGCTAGCACGGCACGGGCCACCAGGTTGTGCCTGGGCCGACCCCCAGGCCCGTGGCACGACACGGCACGGCACGGCCACAAGGGTCGGCCCGGTGCGCGGCCCGGCCTGCCAACGGTGCCTTCGCCCCCCCTCCCCGTGCCCCGTCATATAAATGACGGCCGCGGCGGCGACCCCCCTCCTCAGAAACCCTAAATCCCCAATCCACCTACCGCTCTCTCGGTCGCTCTCGCTCGCGCCGTACTCCATCGTCTTCAACTCCGGTGATCTCGATCCACCTGCCGCTCCGGCGCTCGGCGCTCCCCATCTTGCCCTTTCTCCTCCCTCCCTTCTCTCCCTCCCTTCCTCTCCTCTCGCTCGCGGTGAAATATGTGAGTTGTTGTCACTGTCCAGTCCCTCCTCCGCCACTCGCCGTCGCCGTTGAATCTAATCGGTGTCTGTCTCTCTGTCGTCTTGCTCTTGGACCTTGGTGACCCTCGTCATCTCCGGCACCGGGCTCCGGTAGCGCAGGTACGTAAACCCTAACCCTAGATCTTTGATTTTGATTTGTCTTCCTTCACACTCGAGCTTAATCTTTCCTCTGTGTGTCCCCTTCCCCTCCCCTGCTTCTCCTCTACTTGAGCAGGTCAACGCCTGCTGCTGCTGATGCCGCTTCTTCCTCCTTTGGCATAGAAATGGCCAGGCGCCCTCGCGCTCCGTCGAGGAACGGTGCTGGAGGACAGGGTCATCGTGAGCCGTCATCTGCTGGGGGGGTCGCCATGCCAGATCCCCTCTCTGGCAATGGCAACGATGAGCTCCTCAGCGATGATGAGCACGAGCGGGAGCTCGAGAATGACGACGACGTCCGTGAGGACGCTGCCGCTTTGTTCGGCATCGATGTCGGTGACAGCCCGATTGATGTCGATGCCGTCGACGGCGACGGTGGTGAAGGGACCACGATGGTGGCAGGGACTGGCACTGGCTCGACCAGCACTCATGGTACCTCTAATGCTGGTACTGGTAAGCACAAATCCGGTGTTTGGGTGGATTTCCATGAGATAAAAGAAGGTGATGTTCGTATTGCTGCTATCTGCAAAATGTGTGGCACTAGAATGTCTGCTAGATCTGCTGCTGGCACTGGTCATTTGATTAGGCACTAGAACTCTTGTAGGAAGAAGAAAGTTCATGCTCATAGGGTCCAGTCTAGGCTTGCTTTGAATCCTGATAGTTTGAATAATTGGGTGTATGATCCTGCTGTTGCTCGTACTAAATTATGTCGTTTGATTGCTAGATTAGACCTTCCATTAGGCATTGGTGACACACAGGCTTGGGAAGCTTACATTAAGCGTGCTCATAACCCTTTGTTCAGCAAGGTTTCTAGACAAACCACAACTAGAGACCTTGGTAAACTGTTTACTGAAAGGCGTGATGTGCTTAAGAATTCTATGTTACCTGTTGCTTCTTCTGTTTCTTTGACTTCGGATATATGGTATGGTAATGCTAAAGAGGATTACATTTCAGTTGTTTGTCATTATGTGAATTCTGATTAGAAGTTACAGAAAAGGATTGTGGGTTTTAGATTAATTGATGTTAAACATTCTGGTGAAAACATAGCTGAAAGGATTACTGGTGTGGTTGAGGAATTTGGTATGGTTGATAAGATTTTTGCTGTCACTCTAGACAATGCTTCTTCTAATGCTAAGGCTATGGAGACTTTGGCACCTGTGTTCTCTGGTTACTTGGGTTCTTATCCTGCACCTACACCTTCTGATCCTAATAAGGTTAAGTATTTGCTTGTGCATCAACGTTGTGTCTGTCATATGATTAATCTTAGTGTGAAGTCTGGATTGAAAAGGTTGAAACCTTTTACTAAAGATTTGAGAACTGCAATTAGCTTCTTAAATTCCTCTAATCAAAGGATTGCATTGTTTAAAGAATACTACAGTGCTAAGGGTGTGAGACCTAGGAAGTTTGGCTTGGATATGGATATTAGATGGAATTCTACTTATGCTTAAGCACTTGATCCCATATAAGGATATCTTTTCTATGTTCATTAATTCACACTATGGTTCAGAACTGTTGACTAGAAATCTTTGGCATGTTGTTGAAAAGATCTATGAATTCCTAGAGCTATTTTATGACTGTACTGTTTCTCTGTCTGGTGTTTACTATCCCACAAACCCTCTTGTTCTGCACTATGTCCTTGAGATTGCTTCTCATTTGCATGCATGTGAAAGAGATCAAGCTCTTAGAAGTGTTGTTGCTCCTATGAAACTGAAATTCTTAAAATATTGGGAGAACATACCACTGCTATATTCATATGCTTTCATTCTTGATCCTAGAGCTAAGATGATTGGATTCTTTAAAGTTCTGGAATTGCTTGCTGATTTTACTGGTTCTGACTACAATTCATACTATGCTGATGTCAAATCTGAACTCTATTGACAAGTATGTGAGCAAGTTTGGTACAACTAGCTCTCAAAGAGTTGCACAGCCATCAGCCAATACAGGTAAGAAAAAGTAGGCTTGGAGAAGGATCTTTGGTGGCAGTGGCACTGGTGGATCAGGATCAGGTGGTATTGGCCCCCCTGGCTCTGGCACTTCATCTTCATCTGCTGTTTCTGAGCTCTCTGCTTATTTAGACAGTGACTGTGTCACTTCTTATGGAGATGACTTTGACATTCTTCTCTGGTGGAAGGACCACAAGCTAACCTATCCAATTTTATGTATAATGGCAAGAGATATCATGTCTGTTCCAGTCTCTACTGTCTCTTCAGAGTCCTGTTTCAGTTTGACAGGCAGGATACTTGAAGAAAGGCGACGACGCCTTCTGCCAAAGAATGTGGATATGTTGACCTGCATCAAGGTAATCTGTTATTACTTTACTTGCTTGTAGAGTTGTACTTGGCTTTGGCTACAAATTTGTGCTAACATAATATCTATGTATTGATTCAATGATTGGGAACTAGGAGCAACAAGGGAACATGAAGCTGAGAACACAGAGCTTGCTGAGGCATTTGAGAACCTGTACCTTGATGAAGAAGAAGGAAGTGGGAGTGGTGCTGCTGTTGCTTCTGGTACTGGTACTTAGAGTTAGACAATGTGAGATGAGTTAGTGAGTGTTCTTTTGCTGTGAACTATGAGAGATGAGTGATTTTGGGTGGCCAAGAACTATGCCACTATGGTTTGTAGGACATAAGACATTAAGACCTAACTATGAGCTGGCTGCACTCTTTTTTCCTTTCTAGAGTTTCTCACAAGGGTGAGTTTTATCTAGAAAGGTTTTTAATGAGGCAGCATTGCACAAAAACAGCTCATTTTGATAATCATGTTCATGTTATCATCATCTAGAATTTTTAAATTGTGATCTGATATGTGAAGTTGTGAACTTGTGCTGATCTTATCAAAATGATGATAATTGAGAATTTGTGATTTGTTGACTGAGGTGTTTTTTTCCTGATGTGCTGACGGGTTGGCCCGGCACGCTTATCGTGCCGTGCTTTATGGGCCGGCACGGCACGAAAAATGGCCCACGGGCCCATGCCTGGGCCGGAGGCCAGGCACGAAGCACGGTCAGGCACGGCCCGTCAGGCACGACGCGTGCCGTGCCGTGCCGGCCCGGTACCGTGCCGGCCCATTGGCCAACTATACGCTCACACGGCGGCCTGAACCTGGGTAAACTCGCGTGTTGTTCTGCATCACCATCTCGTTCGTGGCTTGCACACCTGTCTGCCGACAATCTACTACCTTGGGCATACCCCTCGGTAGACTGCCGACCAGGTTTGTCGACAGTGGCGCGCCAGGTAGGGGTGTGTGTATAGACTCCTAGGCGAGCCAGATGGGAATTTTTTCGTTAATTTTCGACTAAAAATCGGGTGAGTCGTTCTACATTATTGATTAGATCAGTCTTTTCTTCGAATATCTAATACAGATTGATTTTTTTTGCATGTAATGACTCATCTCCCTCGTTCGCGATCTACTTCGCTAACATCGCCCTGGAGCCCGCTGAGATTAATATCGAGAATTAACTCGACAACGATGGACTCGGCGGCTTCAGCGGCAGGAGAGCAGTTCCAACATGCTCCGACTACGACCACGACCTCTTGCCCCGACCACCTGCCACATCGCAATAATAATCGCCGCAAGGAAAGGCGCTACGACAACTGTGACGCCGTCGTCATGACGGATCGGAAAGCTCGAGGGCCAGACAATTTCATCACCACCGACCAGACAACATCTCGACTAAAGCTAAGTACACTTCCCATATTTATATTTAATACAATTTTCGCTACGATGTTTCTTCACAACGTCCTCGTTATGATTATTCTTCAAATAACGTTTGTCCATGTATACCAAGATGACATACATCTATGCTTAACGCAAATCCCTGACCAGTCACGTTGATGCTCGATGTCTCTAGAGACGGCCCTGTCTCCGGCTTCTCCCCACACGTGCACGAGCGTCTGCCCTCTGCGTTACGAGTGGTCGGTAGCGGCTCCTTAGCGACGCCATCCACACGCACACGGGCTCCGCGCTCAGCGTAACGCGGGCAAGCTAGGCCTGGAAACTCAGCTACATACTAACTGGTCGGGCGGTTTATGCTAAGTGTAAACACAAACCTCACATCAATACTGATGTTTACAAAGCACCGGTTGCTTTATCACATCATGCTCATTTGGAACTGACTGCTGAGCGTCATATACTATTTCATCATTACTGATTCTCTCCGGAGTTCATATATTCTTACATCATGTACTACCGCTCTACATATTTATATTGCAGGATCTTCACCGAGCTCTCGTCGCTCCTTGTCAGGCTCGTCGCCAAGTTCTCACCGCTCGACCATGTCTTCGGCCACGTTGGGGACTCCTCGCCGAGCTTTCGTCGCTCCTCGTCAGGCTCGTCGTCGAGTTCTCGCCGCTTGACCACGTCTCCGACCACGCTGGGGACTTCTCGCCGAGCTTTCATCGCTCCTCGTCAGGCTCGCCGCCGAGCTCTCGCCGCTCGACCACGTCTCCGGCCACACTGGGGACTTCTCGCCGAGCTTTCATCGCTCCTCGTCAGGCTCGTCGCTGAGCTCTAGTCGCTCGACCATGTCTCCGGCCATGCTAGGGACTCCTCGCCGAGCTCTCGTCGCTCCTCGTCAGGCTCATCGCCGAGCTCTCGCAGCTCGACCACGTCTTCGGCCACACTAGGGACTCCTCACCGAGCTCTCGCCGCTCTTCGCTGAGCTCTCGCTGCTCGTCGCTGAGCTCTCGCCGAGCTCTCACCGCTTGTCACTGAGCTCTCGCCGAGCTCTCGCTGGTCCTCGCTGAGCTCTCGCTGCTCGTCACCGAGCTCTCGCCGCTCGTCGCCGAGCTCTCGCAGCTCATCGCTGAGCTCTCGCCGCTCGAACCGCGCCTCCAGCCGTGCTCGGGGACTGGTCTGGCAAACACATCTTGTCTCAGACCACCGAGCATGTTATACTCCTCGACCACCCGACCAGTGCGCCTCCTCGACTACCCGACCAGCGCTCGGGGACTTCTTCCTTGACCACCCGACCAGCGCTCGGGGACTGCGCCTTCGACCACCCGACTAGTGCTCGGGGATTCGTCGACCGCGTCTCACGCTGTGCTCGGGGACTGCTTCGACCACTCTCCGACCACATCTTGAGGCCCATAGCTCGAGGCATGATTTCCTCGGCTACATGTGAAATTTGACTCACATACAGTTGAGAGGTCATTACTTTCTTAGACCTTGCTACAAGGATTATACTTCGCCTTCCAGCAAGCTCGGGGACTACATCGGTACGATGCACCTGCCAGTGCATCTTAGTATCAAGTTTTTAAAGACTTTGGGCTCTATTCTTTTAGACCCTGGCACCACGTGCCTACGTCACCTACTACCAGGCTCGGAGACTAAGTGGGCACACTTCACCTTGCGGTGAATGTGCTTGTTTTTCGACCCCTACACCTCTGATGATCAAAGACGCTACGTTTCAAGACTTACGTTTCTTCACAGAAATCCAAGTGGGCACACTTCCCAGGAAGGAGAAATCTTTCTATTTTCTCAAGAGCACAATACATTCTTCGGACAACCTACTTCTCCGGCAACAACGCTTGCAACAACTGCTCGGATGCCGCTTTGACTGGTCGAAGACGTCAAGGACTCAAGCTTCACTGTTCGGAGAAGGTCAAGACGGCGTGTCGCATCAGAATATATGGCGCTCGAGGACTAGCTGTGGGGGTATAAACCCCCGGTACCACAAGATGATACATGGGTCGCACCGTCTAAGGTGGCCCGGCCCGTAAGATCAAGACGTACATCGCAAGATTATAGGCTATACTAGATATTGTAATAGTACCAGATGGAATACTTTACTTGTAACCTTGTCCCTTCGGAGTATATAAGGAGGGGCAAGGGTCCCCTAGAGGACAGGTCATACATCACACAACCTATCTAATCCTCAATCAATACAAAATAACATAGCACAGGATCACGAGGGGCAATCACAATTAGCTCGTGAATCAAGTGCTACTAGGTCATCATCTTGAGCATATGTATTAGGATCTAGTAGAGAGCTAACGTAACGCCTTGAAAAATGATTGTGAAAATGCTAACACACATGCACATGGTGATGTACACTTGGTGGTGTTAGCACATTTGCGAAGGCGGTGGAGTTTGAGTGGTAGAGAGGGGTTTGGGGTCCTCTCTCCCTCCCGTCGAGCTTATTTTCCATTACGCTGAAGTATGGAACCGAAGGCGAAGTCACGGAGGTGTTCGTCGCTATTTTCCGAGCAACAGACGCTGGCTTCGTAGGCGTCAGATGCAGCTGTCGCGTCTGGTGCTTTGACCTAGGTGGCGTGCGTTGTTCTCTGTGCGATGGACGCTGGTCTCGGGAGCGACGGACGCTGACGTCAGCGTTTGTCGGCTTACCCTCGTTCGCGCACTGCTGAAGGAGGCAACGGACGTGGTGGTGCTTAACCGATGGACGCGTCTGTTGCGCTCGGACGAACACAGACCTTACTGGACTGCATCTGTTGGTGCGACGGACGCTGGGGCTATTCTCGACGGACGCGTCTATTGATCGGCGTTTTGACCGTTGGAACTTTGAACGCACAGGACACGTGGCAACTTGGGGTGCGATGGACACGGTCGACCGCGTCTGTTGCCTAGGCGATGGACGCGTCTGTTGCCCCCGACCAGGGCACTAACGGCTAGTTACTTACCCCTTCGCTATAAATAGTTGGTGGCCGGTTTTGGGGGTGATACTCTTGCACTTATGAGATATTGAGACATCCTTTGAGCTAGAGAACACTCTCTCCACTCATCTCCTTGCTTGGTTGCTAATCCTAGTGAGATTGAGTGAGATTCAAGTGCATTGCATTGAGAGTTGCATCTAGTGGCACTTGATTCTTGAGTTTGCTGCGGATTGCTTGTTACTCTTGGGTGTTTCCCGACACCCTATACGACTTGGAGCAGCGGTGGTGTTGAGCTCGTGATTGGAGATTGTTTCGAGCCTTACCAAGTGATTGTGAGGGGTTCTTGAGCCTTCCCCGCGGGAGTTCACGAATTAGCTACTCTAGTGGAGTTCGTGGCTTGGAGGATCCCCATCTTGTGAGTGGATGTGCGGCACCCGCTGAGGGTTTGACTCTTGATAGTCAATTAGCTCATGATCCATCAAGTGGGTGTATCGCCACAACGAGGAGTAGCTTGCCGGGAAGCAAGTGAACCTCGGTAAAAATTCTGTGTCATCTCTTACCGAGGATTCTCACTGTGATTGTGTGTGATTGATTCTTTGGATACATCTCATCTCTACATCATCGGTATAAGAATCAATTCACTTCCCTTGTACATTCATGCACTATATCTTGTCTAGTGTGTTTAGAGTAGTTTGTATCACTTAGGGGTAATTAGTTTAGAGACTTAGCTTTGTTGGTGTGAACTAGAGATCATACCCTTGCACTAGAATTATATTTGTGGCTTGCTTAAAAGTAGTTGAGCTAGTGCTAGAATTAGCTTCGCCATCTTATATACTAACTTTGTTGTTTAGTGAAGCTTATAAAAAATTTAAATAGGCTATTCACCCCCCCTCTAGCCATTTGGACCTTACACCTATATAAACAAGCTCCACCCCCTCCTGGGGAGGGAAGCCATTAAGCCAAGGAGCCAGAAGATCAGGAGGATCTCTTCTCCACTAGAGAATTAGATTAGCTACTCAAAGTTCTAGTATAGGCTAGATAGCAAGGTTTTCGTAGAGTTTGGGCTCCTACTCAGGATTCTGAATTCATCATCATCTGGAGGCTGGTATAGCCATTGTATCCCTCTTGTTATGACTTTATTCTATCTCAACACTATGTTTCTGTTTATTATGTTCCTAGTTTACTCTAGTAGTATATTTGATATAGTCATGATTGATAATGAGTTTATGCATAAGATCGCAAATCGCTTAATTCAGTACTCGAGTGAGTTAAGTGATCGACATTATGTAAGCATGGTGCTTAGATATTGTTTGCCTGCGGATGCACTCTATATGCCGGATCATGTGGTAAATTGCGAAAGTGACACTCCCATTGAGTCCTTTGTAGTCCACTCCCTATGTAGAACAAGTAGAACCTGGTTGCGAAGGAAGTCTTGCTCTGTTCTTAATTTACCTTAGTAATGTTCCTTATGCATAGATGAAGAGTCATTATGCTATACATGAGAGTATATATACTAGAGTGTATGAAAGACTTAGTAAATAAAAAATCACATAAGAATCTAATCTCTTAACTAATCTCCTGTCTAGTCTTACTAACTTATGAGTAGTCTATTTCTATCTCTGAGTGTTATCAATTTATATACTTATCATTTATCATTATTGGCTTACCCCTGGTTTGAGTATGTGCTATGTGATTGATTCCATCATAAGTAATGTACATTTGTTCATCATCTCTAGCCAACCCTTTAGCTCCTCCCTGTGGTAAAAATATAAATAACGATACCTGAAATACTCCCGGTAAAATGCTACAATGGTATAATTATCTATGCACTTGCGGATTACTTTTCACACATATCTTTATATTCTTTCTAGTCACATGAAATGACAAGATAACTACTTTGTAGTAATGCTAAGTAATGCCAACAAACATTTTTAGCTTCATTACCAGGAATTACAACCTGGTACAAATAGTTAAGAGTATAGGTAATTAGTAAGTGACTATCTAAAACAAGTGTTAAGTTAATAAATACCAACACAAGGGAGGGCAGGGAGACGGCCGGGCTTGGGGGAGTTGGGAGGCGCCAGCGCGGTCACTGGAGCTGCCTCGCTCCCTTTCTTCGAACTAAGGCAAAGAGGGAGGGAGCCCGCGGCGCGAGGTTTAAGTCGGGCCTCGCCGCGCCACAACGGGTGGCACGGCATTGCCGCGCCAAGATCCACAGCGCGGCAGGACCGGCCACGTCATCGTCCAGGGAGGCGCTTCACTGCCACGTGCCCACCTCCGCCGCGCCGTGAGAATAGGTGCGCCTAAAAGTGTTAGTTTTGAAAAAAAATATAAAACAGTGTAAAATTTGAAAATAGTTTTTAAAAAGTATTAAAAAAATCGCAGTTGGCGAAGCCGGCGCGCGCAGACGGACCTGCGCGCTCGCGTACCCAGTACTCTAGCCCAGGCCTTGTTTAGATCCCAAATTTGGGAACCCAAATCTGCATAGTAAATGTCCCGTCACACTGTAGCAATTTTGTTTTTATTTGGTAATAATTGTCCAAATATTGATTAATTAGGCTTAAAATATTCGTCTCGCAAAGTACAACAAAACTGTGCAATTAGTTTTTGATTTTATCTATATTTAGTACTCCATATATGTGTCGATATTTTGATGTGATGGAAAATCTTCTTTTTGCATAGTGAAATTTGGGAGTGAATTTGGGTATCTAAACCAGACCCAGTACCCAGCCCTCCAGCAGGCAGCAGCCCCACTCCAGGGCTTCCAGCAGGCAGCAGCCACCTCCAGGGCTACAGCGCACCCACACGGGGTACTGCCATGCGGGGGCCCAGGGGGACCAGGTACCCCACCTGCAGCCCATATGCACGGGCGCGAGCACGAGCGAGCACCGGTAGCGGTAGTGGCGGGCTGGCAGTGGAAAGGAAGCAAACGGCGGAAACAGCTGCCTGGTGCTGTCTGCTGTGGACTGTGGACTGTGGTGCAGTGGCAGTGCTGTGCCGTATCGATCTCGATCAGCGTCCGAGACAAGCAAAGCGACCAGGACTAGCACTAGCCACTCAACTCGCTCTTGGCACTGTCACACACAGCTCATGACTTCGTGACCGCCACTGAACTGATGAGTGAGAGTACCCAACAAAGCAGCACGCCATGCATGGCGCGAGTCGTGTGATGCAGCGTTATGGTACTGGTACTGGTACTGGTACTGGTAGCGTGCTCGGCAGGACACGGTGTGGCCAACAACTGGAAAGCTAGCCTAGTAACGACGTAGAGCAGGGAGGAGACCTGGGGGAAAGAGATCGGCTCGCTCTAAGGGCTCGTTTAGTTTACTCCTAAACTCCTGAATTTGGCACTATACAAAAAAAAAGATTCTTCGTCACATCAAACTTGCGGTACATGCATAAAGCATTAAATGTGGACAAAATCAAAAACTAATTACACAGTTTGGTTGTACTTTGCAAGACGAACGTTTTAAACCTAATTAGTCAATAGTTGAACAATTATTACCGATTATAAATGAAATACCACAATACACTACAGTGCTGTACAGTGAATTCGGCGGCGCCAAAATCGGGCAACTAAACACGGCCTAAAACGTCCGCGGTCTGAGTTCACTCGCGTCGGGTTTTGGGTGGCATTTCAATAGTGACAAATTCTTGTACCCAAGGAAGCGTTGGTGCATGGGTTGCCCAACAGTGGACCCCCCAAGCTACGAAATACTATAGTACTCCTGTTACTACTTGCTACTACTTGTGCTGTGAGGTTCAAGGAAGCAGAGTTTAATGGGACAGGTCAAGATCAAGAACATGCATGGTGAATGCACTTTTCAATAACAAAATCCGAGTAATGGGTCACTTTGATTTGATTTAGGTACAAGAGAACCAAAAGAATATGAATGGCTGTTCATCTAATTTAGGTACAGTACATACTGCTAGACTAACATTCGCAATGTAGTAAACAGAGGAAACAAGAGAAAAGAAAACAAAAATGCTCAACTGTTGTTCTCTATCTGGTTCTTGCATGCCCTTACCGCAGGTCCGCAGCAGCCAGCAGCTGCGCAAGAGCATCAGCCGGTCTGAAGTTGGCGTCGTCGTAGTAGGTATCGATCGGATCAGCAGGTGGCCAGGCTCACTGTCTGGCGCCGCCGAACTCGGTGTCGTACACAGAGGAGAGCTCGAAGTCATCGTCCGTCGCGGCGGCCGGCACGTTGAGATCGAAGGACCCCGAGCTGTCGCCGCATTTCGCTGCAGGCGCCCGTGGGGACGGGGTCGTCAGCGGGGCGGCAGGCGCGCCGGTGGCGGCGTACGGCATGTGCGCGCGCTTGTGGCCGCCCAGGGCCTGTCCGGACTCGAACACGCGGAAGCAGAACGGGCACTCGTGGACCGCCGCCGGGCCCCCGTTCTCGGCGCGGTGAGCCTTGGACGACGACGGCGCGGCGGGGGGCGGAACCGGCACCGGCACCGGCACGCACCCGCCCTTGCCTTTCTTGATGCTGGCGCGGTGGCCGCCGAGCGCCTGGTACGACCGGAACACCTTCCTGCACACGCCGCACTGGTGGTGCCTGCCGCCGCGCGGCCGGCGCGCGACGTCGTCGTCCTCGTGATGATCGGCGTCGTCCGCGGCGCCGGCGCCGACGAACGAGCGGACGCCGTCGTCGTTGTTCTGCTCGGCGGCCTCGGAGCTCGCCGGGCCCCCCCGGCCGGATCTGCTGGACCGCGTCCATGAGTCCCGAGACAGCATCACGAGGGACATGGCCACGTCCTCCACCGGCGTCGCGTCGGAGACGCCGCTCGCAGCTGGCTGCTCGGGATCGGACGACGCCACCGCCGCCGCCGGTGGCGGCGGCGGCGAGCGCCGGCGCGCCCGCTTCGAGCGGCGCCGGCTCACGGCGAACCGCGGGGACGACGACTCCGTGTCGCTCTCCCCTTCCTGCACGACCGACGACTCGCCGCAGGCGGCCGCCCTGCCGCCGGAGGAGAATCCAGGGGAGTCGTCGAACCTCTTCTTGGTGCCTTCGCGTACAACGCACGGCGTCGGTGGTGGCTCCTGCTGCGCCGCCGGCTTGTCGTCATCCATCTCTGTCGACGAGGTAGACGCCAGGGAGAGCGGCGGCGATTGCGGCTGCCGCGACAGTAGTGGCGAGTACGCTGCAGCCGACGCGGCCATGACGTGGGAGCGCATGTGGCCGCCCAGCGCCCGGCCATTGTGGAACCGCCGGAAGCAGAGCTTGCAGGTGTGCCTGTCCATCACCGAGCAACAAGCGAGGAATTCCTGCAAACGGAACACGGCCAGCACACAGAGCAAACGCTGCAATGTTGGAGGCTTGGAGGAGTGAGCCCTGAGCAGCTACCTGCTTGCTTGCTTGCTTTGCCCTCTGGCTCCCTCGCTTTCTCCCTTTGCTTGCTCTGTGCTGCCTTTGAGCGGGCCTCACTCACTCAACCCAAGGATAACAATAATCTGATGGAAGGAAAAAGAGGCGGAAGAAGTGTGAGAAGGAGGAGTAGGTGACAAGCATCGCTCCTCTCCACCACCTAGCAAGGGAGAGCGAGAGAGGAGGAAGGAAAGGGACGAGTGGGATCTCCGGAGGAGGTGAGAAAGAAAGTTGCTTAAGCACAGCACTTAAATGCACACAGCACAGGGCGGGCCAGGCTTTACAAAAATTAAGGGCGTTCAAGACACTTGTAAAACTGAAGATCCACAAGATAAACAGAAAATAACTGCTCCAAGGTAGCCTGTAAATGAAACAGAGAGAAATTCGCATTTGCATAACTGGCCGAATTGAATACGGAGATCAATAGGATTTGGGCGTACCACTCGGTAATTCTTGAATTCTTGCGCATAGGGGAAGGGCAAGCTTGCCTGTAGGAGTTACAGTTTTACACATTAGACACTTTGTTGGTGGAAAAAATTAAGCAACGCATAATTAATTGTGCGCGTGGAATACTTTGGCAATGCAAAATGGAAGGTACATTGCATTTGACCACTGAGAGAGTACTCCTGTGATGTGATCCTGGCGAATTAATGGAATGTATTGACACTTGAGATTCTCACATCTTCTCCAATTCAATTCATCAATTCCTCCCCTATCCAGCAATCTGCTCCAGAAGTTTGCAAAGTCCATATGCGGATCCCTTGGCAGCTAGATCGTGATGCATGCCTCCAAGAAGAGGCTTAGGCCTTGTTCTTTGGAAACACTGACTTGCAAAATGGGCAAAGACTGCAGAGGATGCGGCTACCAACCGTCAGCTGTGCATCACATCATACACTGCACTAGTACTTGCTGGTGATGTTCGGTTATCAGTGCTACTAGTACTAGAGGATGCTGCAGGCAGCAGGGGATCGATGTCGATGCGGGTGACCCGCATGGAGGTGCGATGCTTTTGTCGGCGCCCATGTACAGAGTGCATGCCTGTATCGCAGCACATGCCTCTTTTTTTGTTGAACAGGTCTCCTGCTACTTGGAGCAGCTTAGGCTATCCGCACCGCACCACTCTCTAAACACACCTCTAAAGGAATATTCCGTCCTAGTCATCTAGGATTCTCACCTCTATATCAACTCCTCCCACACCCATATTTACTCTATATCATACTCTATATCAACAACCATTTCATATCCTCTCTCCTCTATCTCTTTCTCCTCCCTCCTCTCTCTCTTTCTCTCTCCTCTTTCTGTTTTACAGGCGCGCACAGGCAAACCCTACCGGCGGCGTGTTACTGTAGCAAACGCTACTGTAGCGTACGCTTTAGCGTTGCCCGGTGCAGCGCGTGGTTCGCTTTATTTACCGTCCAGTTGGCTTTCCAGGCGCGCGGTGCGCACAGCCTTAGAGGCTGTTCGCTTGGTTGCTGGAACAAGGATGGCAGCCATAGCATACAGACAGTATTTGGTTTACGCCGCCATCACACTTTTTTCTACGCGTTTTTTCGTGGCGACTGTGGCGGAGATTTTCTTTGCCACAAACTGTGCCGCGGCTTCCGTGGCGATGGCAAGCGTTGGCCGGTAACAAGCAGCCCCTTAGCTTTTGTTTCCTGCAGTCACGGATTGGGGGTCCAATGCAACTATGAAAGTTATGCCGTATTGTAGAAGCTTGGGTGCTGCTACTGCTACTACCCAGTAGTAGCGATGAAAACGGACGGAAACGGACGGAAAAACCCTATTTCTACTTCCGTTTCTATATTTTTTGGCGGAAACGGGATCGGGTTCGGAAAATACGGGTTCGAAAACGGAATCGGAATATACGGATATACGGAAACGAACAAATACGGATGGAGAGCCGGAAAATTAAATTAAGATCACATAATATAATATTCTCAAAGTATACATATATAAAGTCATGTAATAATATATACAAAGTTTAATATTCATTTACATGCTATGTACGTAAACATAACATGTATATTTGGTGATTCGTAGTTATATTAACGTAACATAAGGACATGTAATTGTTGAACATGTTGAGCATAGATTGAAAACGGGATAAAAACGGAATAAATACGGGTCTATTCCATATTAAAACGGGATTACTCGGAAACGGACGGAAAACACCATTTTCTACTTCCGCAAATACAAAAACGGGATCTCGCAAATACGGAAACGGACGGAAAAATATAGAAAACGGAACGGGACGGTACGGGAAAAATTCCGTCCGTTTTCATCCCTACCTAGTAGTACCTACCTTTTGGTTGTATCGACTATCGACCATACCAGAAAGAGCAGCGCAAGCAGCAAGGCGCGTCAGCTGGCCCTGGACATCTGTTTGTGTCATTAGCCAGGATTTAGTTGGCACCAACTGATTTCACTTCTGAATTTCCGATGCAGTAGCGTCCAATACGAAATGGAGAGCGGTAGCTACAAAAAAAAAACTAGTGGATCGAATCCTTAAAGCTTAGGGAGTCAGGGTCCGCCAATGGCGCAGGCCCATGCATGGAATGGGCCACACCCACACATGAGGAGAACATTGGGGCCCCACGAAGACTTCTGTTCACGAATCACGCCTGCTCGCTGTCTTGTCCCAATAACCCACCGTTGTTCATCACCCAACGCCACCAAATCGAGTATCAGCGGCGCATACATCAACAGCGAACTCTTCCTGCACTTGCACGGGACGTACGGGCGCCGCGGCAGAAGCCGACGCGGTGACGCCACATACCTTTGGCTCTGCTCATTGCTCGTGATGATCATAAATGGTACTCCATGTTCATATGCATGCATGTTGCTCCTGACGATCATGCATGGACTAAGGCCCGATTGGTTTGGGTGTTAAAATTTAAAAATACTGTAGTACTTTCGTCTTATTTGATAAAAAATTTTCAATATTAGACTAATTAAGCTTAATAGATTCGTCTTGTAAATTACTCCTAATCTGTGCCGACATGCATGCAATTAGTCTACATTTAGTACTCCATGCATTTGCCGCAACATTGATGTGACGGAAATTAAACTTTAACATGTGCAAACCAAACAGCGCATAATATACCATGCCTGCGTAAAGGGCACGATGACACAGCGACTACTTGAAACTAGCTAGCTAGCGTGAGCATCTCGATCGTCTATTCTAAGCTTCACTCAATTGGATCTACATTATCTATCAGTCCTTTTTTAGTAAAAATAGTCATCAATTAAGGTGCTAATGTATCCTACCACTTGCTCAAACGGCGGTTTGTTAAAACTGTCGATACACATTGGTGGTCGGTATATAGGTAGTTTCATAACTTTGATTGATAACGTATCCTACCACTTGCTCAAACGGCGGTTTGTTAAAACTGTCGGTACACATTGGCGGTCAATATATAGGTAGTTCTATAATTTTGATTGATTCGTTTTCGCAAAAACGGAATAGAGAGCATAAAAATTCTTGGAAGCCGCGTATGTGATGAAGTGCTATCGCTAGCCATTGTTGCTCATAAAAAATTGGTAGTTGCTAGGGTGAAAACGATCAGAAAAAAGGCTCCAACACTTTCAGTTTCGTAATCTTTGTTGAAAACAAAAGCGATACAATATCATCCAAAACAAGAACGATGTCGGTACTCTGATAATATCGAAAACGACACCATACGATCGAAAGTACATCAAATGATCAGAACTCAACAAAACGGTACTTCAAAAAGATAAAGAATCACTGCAAAAATGGTGGAATTCTTCTAGTATTTTTAAATAGTAATAAAACACTACCATTAGTCATGCACATGGAAATCCTCACTAGGAGGCATTTAATAGGGAAAGCTTATACTAAAAATTGAATGGTAGAACACTAGGAGAAGCCCACCACACTAGGAGAAGTCCAAAAATCTGGTAGTAAATCATAGGACATGACGCTAGCCATGCAAGTATACAACCTACTCCGTTTCATACATATGAACAAACGATTAAGACATAGACATTATTACTTTAACCATGTCCATAACACATAGTCACTTGTTTGGATATAGTTGGGTTAGGTTAAGGTCTTGTGTGGGACCCACATGTTTTTTATGAAAAAAATAGAAAGATAGCTTTCTTTATACAACATAGCTTCTGCCCAACTTAGGGGTCGTTTGGTATCGCTCCCGGACCAAGCTCCCGGAGTTGTTTTACGACTCCTGCTACCAAATGGGTGTGAGGACAGTAGCTCCACGGGAGAAGCCCCGTAAATTGCGCTGAGACAGAGCGAAGATGGGACATGGAGCTGAAAACTCGAGCTTCCCTCGGCTCCCTGTCAGATGCATCGGGCCCTGGGTGAGTTTGCCCTTGGCCTGAGCATGGCCACGTGGGGGCGTGCGAAGCAGGGGCGGGCGGGGAGCTGCGGGAAGGCGGAGGCGGCGCGGGGAGGCTGGGGCCGCCGAGGGACGCCGCTCGGAAGCCACTGGGTCTATCGGGGTCGCTAAGGATCGCTGGGGCCGCGCGGGGTCGCTGCTTGAAAGCCACTGGTCGCGGGGCCATCAGCCGCGATTCACCAAGTTCGTCGTGCCCGCCGCGTGCGTGAATGAGTGAACGGATAAGGTAGAAAGGAAAAAAGAAAAGGGAAGGAAAGAAAAGAAAAAAAAATAAGGGTAGTATGGACATTTCGTCTTTTGGACTACCCGAAGAAGCTGTTTTGCCAAACGGTTGACAAAAACGGCTCCAACTCCCTAGGTGAATCTGCTCCACAGATGAAGCAACAACTAAAGCTGTTTTAATTGAAGTACCAAACGCACCCTTAAATTCATGCAGTCAGCGGAGCGAACGGTGGCGTGACTATTGGGCGGGCATGCTACGCTTGGTAGCTTGGGCCTATTGGGCTCGGCTATGAAGGTGTGCGAATTGGGCTCGGCTATGAAGGTGTGCGACGTGTAGAGAAGCAGAGGCCGGGAGGCATGTTGCTAGCTTGCTGAGCCCAGGCTCCCAAAGATGGAGATGATCTTTTTTTTCTCTAAAGAAAACAATATAGTATCACGATATTTTACCGCATAAAAATACGTAACATGCTTATGCAGCCAAAAAAACAGAAAAATGTTGTTGCCGCTATTGTTTTCACACTTGTCTACCTTTACGGATATGGTATTTATGGTTACCGCTACCGTTTTTGTTTAGTCAAAAACACAGTAAAACCTCATAAACGAGCCTCGAAAACATGTTTTCCAGTTTTGCTTTTATCCCTACTAGTTGCCTCTGAGAAATCTGATTGTTAGGGGGTAATAAAACAAATTTACAAAAACAAAACTGCTCTAGTAGCTGCAAAAGTTTTTGTCATGATGGAAGGAAATCAAATTTTGAAGCTCATAGCACAAGCAGTTGTTACTCTATCAGCTAACCATGTGTGGTTTTTTGAATCCAATATGTGTACCCTCGAATGTTTTGGTGCAATAAAATTCTTGTCTTCTCACCCAATAAAAAATAGAATGGAGAAAATGTTCTCTCTCCTTCTTTATCATATTAGGAAGTTATCCTGGTCTATGTAGCAGCAATGACGAGATGGCCGAGTTGGTCTAAGGCGCCAGATTAAGGTTCTGGTCCGAAAGG
This sequence comes from Saccharum hybrid cultivar R570, assembly GCA_038087645.1. Taxonomy (NCBI): domain Eukaryota; kingdom Viridiplantae; phylum Streptophyta; class Magnoliopsida; order Poales; family Poaceae; genus Saccharum; species Saccharum hybrid cultivar. The sequence continues at coordinate 32,566,721 of JAQSUU010000066.1, read as the reverse complement.
GCGTGGGTTCAAATCCCACTCTCGTCAAATTTTTCTGTTTTTCTATTTTCATTTCTAATCATTTCGCATGTTCTTTGCATTTTCATTTCTAATATTTTCGGAACCTCAAGCGTTATCTATTTTTATTTCTATAATATTTTCACAAGTGCTTTGTATTTTCTTTTGTAACATTTTCACAAGCTCAAGCGTTTTATATTTTTATTCCTAACTTTTTCACAAGCTATTCATTTTAATGTTTTCCTATTTTTTATTTCTAATCTTTTCACAAGCTCTTTGTATTCAATCTAACATTTCCACAAGCTCAAGCGTTTTCTATTTTTATTTCTAACTTTTTTCACAAGCTATTCTGGTTCGAGACTCGAGAGGGCATCTGTTCTTTTCTACCAGCAAACATGCCCGTGCGTTGCAATGGAACCTAGTACGTATAGGAATAAAACTATGTATCATCGCTAGATGTGAGTTGTTCTAACCCATATGAATAAGCGGGGGTCATGAATCTAGGTCACATACGAGATATGTAGTGTGCGACCCAATACGTATTGGAATCTGTTAGATGCAAGTTGTCCTAACTCGTATGATTATGGGTCATGGGTCCGGATCACATACAAGACACGGGGGAAACTCTCCACTATTTGGGTAGTCAGGCGAAGATGGACGAAAAAATAGGTGAAAAGAAATTTTGCCTCTTTAATATTAAAAAATGGTATAGAGTATAGATATTCTAACTTTTTCATAAGCTCTTTGTATTTTCATTTCTAATATTTTCACAAGCTCAAGCGTTTTCTACTTTCATTTGCACCTTTCTATTTAACTATTTTTATTTATAACCTTTTTCACAAACTGTTCTGGTCTGAAAGGGCGTCGAATTTTTTCTATTCCTATTTTCAACCATTTCACAAGCTCTTTGTATTTTTCATTAGCTCAAGTGTTTTCTATTTTTATTCATGTCTTTCTATTTTTATTTGCCTATGGTTGCTAGACCAGTTGATCAAGCCTCCGGGTGATGTCCTCCGTGACCAGAGTTCGAATCCTTGGTGAGTCGAATTTTCTGGGTGGTGGTGTGGAAAAAAAACCCTCACCCCTCCCACGTTCCCAAAGCACAAATAAGATGGACCAGCTCCTCTTACCGGGTAACGGGCCCCTGTGTGTGCAGGGTATGAGGTTCGGGGGTTTTCTCGGGCTGGGTGAGAATGCATTTACCTTAAGCTAAAATAGCTCGGGGGTGTCTACCCCCGCAGCCCGAGTTTTTTTTTCTATTTTTATTTCTAACATTTTCACAAGCTCTTTGTATTTTTATTTCTAACATAACATTTTCACAAGCTCAAGCGCCAACAAAGGCAGTAAAAGACATCGGAGCCCTCATCATCAAGGCTGGTCAGGTCGGGCCACACCTTGCCTCCGACATTGCCCAGGTTCGTATCATTTACCTTTTACTTGCAGTTTCTACCCTTGTCCAAGGCTAAATTTTCGTGTCATCCATTCTTCTGATAATGTTTGAATTGACCCGTTGTGTCGTGCGCCTCCTCTCCTCTCCATTGTCATCCCGTGAACTAATTGAGAGGGACACCACTTAGTTCTTGTGACATGTCATGGTTTATACACAGCATTTGGTCGATGAAATGCCACACCAAGCTAGCGCTCACCAGATGTTCCATAGAACGCTGGCCGTACCTTTTAGTTCGTTGCAGCCTGCATGGGCAACTGGGCAAGTGGAGGCCAAAATTGCAATTGTGAGAAGGATGTGTACCAATGTGGTTATGAAATAAATCATTTACATGCAATTTTCCCCTTTGAAATAAAATTAGGTGCCTTGACTCCTTTTAGTTTGGCTTTTCTAGGTTCTTGTTTTTGTTTTTGTTTTTGTTTTTGTTTTTGTTTTGCACCTATGATCATAGTAAACAACTTATAATTTGAAATAGAAGGAGTATTATATAACTCATATCTATTGTATTGGTTTCTTGCAGGGAAGACGATCACTTTCAGTTAGAGGCTAGTAAGCTTACATTTCTCTGGTTAGTTCTCAGGTTCAAGTCTATATATAATTGCAACATATGCTTGTTGAATCTGTTTACATGCAAAACATATGGACCCACTGAATTAGTTTAAAGTGGTCATAAGAAAATTATTTTTGTAGTTATGAAAATCCCTCCTATTCTATAATGTTCAGGTTTTACAAAACCAAAAGACACTTTAGTGAGCATTTGCATGCACAACTAATGGAAAACATCAGTTGTGAAAAAGTGGCGGTGTGGAATATTGTGCTGCCACATCTCACTATTGCTTAGATCATACGAGATGTTATTTATATTGTCCAAGTTACAGCTAGCGGACCAAAATGCTCCTAGCCTAAGGCTATATTCTAAACATATTCCTAGCTTTCAAGGGCATTTTGGTGTTTTCAATATAAGCCTATACAAGGATAAAAGATACAAATTGGATTTGACTTCTCAGGTGGTGGCCACTCCGCGCTCGCGTGTCGTCAGTCCTCAGACCATGCTCCTCGCTAATCCGAAGCTTCGAGACTTTGGATCACCTAAGATAATCTTTGTTGGACCCTTCAGAATGTTATCCTCGAACATGGCTTCACCCTTTCAACCCAGTGAGGGTATCTTTGCTGGGCATCATGAATGGATTCACAGTGTTTCTTGGCGATGCTCCCGTGCCCATCCTCTCAAGACTAGCGAATATGTCTTTACTAAGGCTAGTGTTGTCTGATCGCTACCTATGTACCTATAAGAAAAGACATTTCTGAGAGCCACAAACGATTGAGTTAATGGCCAGCTAAACGGAGAGAGGGGAGGGAGTTTCCCCCCAAAGGGTATTGACCCCTAACATTGTCGTCCTCGCCGAGGTCAAGTGGTTTTTTTCACCATAGCCCTCGCCGGCCAAGCACATCAAGGCCACATCGTGGGGGCAACGATGCGGGAGCACGAGCGCAGAGTCGACAGTTGGAGGTGCAAGTGTGAGCATGAAACTAGTGACGTGGGAGGCCCGTGCACGGGTGTGGAGCTGGTGTCACGAGAGGCGTGAGCGCGGAACCTTTGGCATGTGAGGCCTGGGTGCGAGGTTGGTGAGCACGCGGCGTGGCTTCGCCTCAGGTGACTAGAACTTGGCGCCAAGCTCGCTCCTCTCGACTTCCTCCATTGTCGTCATGAACCGTTCCTCGTACTCTATTACCGCCATGGCGGAGGCGGATAACGCCTCTACGAGCGTTGCCCACCCCTGGCCTCTAGGCGGTGTGGGAGACACATACAATGTTAGCCTCGAGTATGGACGCTCGAGGTGGCCATGAGCACGAGGCATGAGAACGGAGGGCGATGACAGTGAGGCATAATGTCACATGAGACTGATTCTCTAGATATATGAGATGGGTGAACCTGACATGTGAGCCCTATATATTGAGTCCGCATTAATGCAAAGCCAAAGTGCTATCACATACGAAGCAAATTAAAACCCGTTAAGATTCCGATGAAACCTAAAATTAAGTTTAGACTAAAAAATAACAGTATGAGGGTACAAAGATCTAAGTTACACCATTTGCTAAGTTGAAGGCATTTTGACAGTAGGAGGATGTAAATGACATCCTTTAACGGACCATGATTTAGTTTTTTTTTCAGTTTCAAACGGACCATGATTTTGTTTTTATCAGTTTCAAACGGACCATGAATTTTGGTCGTTATTTATTCGGTTATTCCCATCGCAGCATTTCTGCAGAACCGTTGTTTTCCCCAACACGAGCGCACACCAGCGCCGTCCGGCTCGACCGAGCCGACCCGGGCTCCCGGCGTTCCCTGCCGCAAAATTCGCCACTCCCGTCGCCGCAGCCGTCCGCTAAGGCTGGGCATTCAATTTCGAATCGGGTAATTCGGGTAGTTGAAAATTTGGATATTGAAAATTGTTACCTGATTTTTGTCCCGAAAAAGCATTACCTGAAATTTCGGGTACCCGATAATTCGGGTCTGGGTTCGGGTTTTACCCGATATACCCGAAATTGACAAAACCAACCATTTTGGAAGAATTCAAATACCATTTTAAAGCAATAAACAATAGTCCTTTAAATCACATCATGCCTTTATATCAATTACCAATAAATCACTTATCAAGTTAGTATAAATCTACATTAATTCATGCCAAATAATATATTTATATGGCATTGAACTACCTCATGTCTTCATATTAGGAATAGAAGAGCAAATATTTGAGATATTTCGGATAATTCAGGTAGTTCGGGTACCGAAAAACATTACCCGAATTACCCAAACTAATTTCGGGTTTTTACGATCACTATCCGAAATTATGATCGGATAATTCGGGTTCGGGTACTTCAAGTCTAGGTTCGGATAATTCGGGTTCGGGAATTGACTATCGGGTATTTTGCCCACCCTTACGTCCGCTCCCGTGCTCCCACGCGAGCCAGAGTCCGGAATCTTCTAGACGCGTCGGGAGGCTGAGCACGTGCTCCCACCGGCTGCCATCTATGGCGGAGAAGCTGGCCCCCGAGAAGCGCCACACCTTCGTGCACAACGGTGAGCCGCTTCCCCCCTTCGTATCCTCCACAGCCTGCCTTCCCCGCGGCACCCCCCACCCCTCTGATTTAGGGTCGATCCCCATCCCCCGCCATGAGCAGGGCAGAAGGTGTTCGAGTGGGACCAGACGCTAGAGGAGGTGAACATGTACATCGAGCTCCCCAAGGGCGTGCCCACCAAGCTCTTCCGCTGCACCATCCAGGCTAGCCACGTCGAGGTCGGAATCCGCGGCAACCCACCATACCTCAACGTCTGTGCTCCTACCCAAGGCTCCCTTGCGATTCGGTTCCACTAGGTTCCCAAGATTTCCTCGCGTCTGGTTGGGGATTGAAATATTTTTTTTGGGGTGATTTTGCAGCACGACCTGACGCACCCCGTGAAGACCGACTCGTCGTTCTGGACAATAGGTTTGGTCGAACCTATCGCTCTTGAACATTTACTTCATTTTTCTGAACCTGAACTGTAGATATTGGTTTCTGTAGTATTTCTGACATCTTCGCGAGAAGTGTTCTTGAAATTGTTGTTCGGTTGGTACAAGCTGTTTGCGCTTATAATTGTCAAATTGGCACGGTGCTTTTACCAATTAATACAAGGGTTATTGATGAAAGTGATTGCTCCTGCTTTTCTGATACAAATAAAAACTACTTAGCAGCTGTACTGATAATCGTTGGATATTATTGGGTGGTTTTAGTTTTTGCCAGGGTTAAGAGCTAGATAGCAGAAATTGTTGATGAATACAAGTGTACAACTGCTCCTGATTTGGTACCCTTTTGTGTTTTACTCCCTCCATCCAAATTATAAGACATTTTGGTTTTTCTAGATACATTTCTTTTACTATGCATCTAGACATAGTGTATATCTAAGTGCATAGCAAAAACTCTGCATCTAGAAATGTCAAAACGTCTTATAATTTAGAATGGAGAAAGTACTAGTTACTTTATACTACAACATACTATGTCTCCAGCGCACATCTTTGACCTTTTATAGTCTTACGCTGGTAATAATTATCAACTTATCATAAATATAATGATATGAATATATCTTTTATGATTCATATCTTTTATGACAAACACAGTATCAGTACCATGCCAGTGATCTTATCAGTCTGTATAGTTTTTGGTAGAAACTCGCTGGCATCAAGTATTGGCTATTGTTGATTTTTTTTTTTTATAATCTGAGTTAGTGCAGAACTAGAGCAAAAGTAGCATTGAACTGTTCAGCCAACCTAGTGCTGTAGAAAAACACATCTTTTCTGTCAATCTACAGAACAAGTGAATTTGACAATGAGCTTTGCTAGAATCAACAATTAGGATGCTTCTGTGTTGTGATGATTTTTTGGAACAGCCAGTAAAACTTGTGAGCTAGTGATAACATGAGATTCTGCATAAGGGCATGCTAGCATCTGCCGCTCACATGAAATTTAGTACTATGGATATTAGGATATGTCTGTAAGAGCAACTCCAGCAGTAGCCCCTAAAACAGAGCCCCTACTTTTCATTTGGGTGCTCCCCCTACTTTTCGGGCCCTGTTTTCTGGACTGTACTCCAGCAGGAGCCCTCAAAACAAAGCCCCTATTCTTAATTCCTCTATTCCCCTACACATATGTGCATATGTATTTGAGAACATCATATTATATATAATAATTTATTTAAACTATATCAATAAAGCACCATGCTTAAAATAATAAACGAAAAATACAAATATTCAAATTTAAATTCAAACATAAATTTGGTCCAAATTTGACGACATTCAAAAGACTAGAGCTACAATAATAGTTCAAAAGACTAGAGCTGCAATCAACTGAAACAAGAGCCGCAAGCCTGCAACTTGAATTGGTTGTTTGTGCTACTTCAGCCTGCAACTTGCAAGCCTGAAACTAGAGCCTGGAACTTGCAAGCCTGAAACTAGAGGTGCAAGTGAAACAAAACAATTAGCTTGCGCCATGTCGCGCCCACAAATGCTCCACAGAGCGTTTCGGAGTTTCTCATGTCCCTCTTTATCTTCAATCTCTTTGTGTATCCTGAGAAACTCGGACATCACATTTGGATTGCGTCGTTGGTACTCCTCCTGCCTCAACTCCTCACCCCCATCTTGATCATAGTCATACCCCCCAACATCGGCGTCATCTCTCTCATTCTCAATTATCATACTGTGCAAGATCACACATGCTGTCAATATGTACCATAGCATTTCCTTGCCCCAAAATCTTGCAGGACCCCTAATCATGGCAAAGCGTGACTGTAAAACACCAAATGCTCTCTCAACATCCTTTCTAGCCGCTTCTTGAGCTTGTGTGAAGTGAGACATCTTGTTACCTTGTGGATTTCTGTAGCTCTTCACAAATGTAGCCCAAGAAGGATAGATCCCATCTGCCAAATAATAACCCATGGTGTACTTATTGCCATTCACAGTATACTCAATTGGAGGTGAAGTTCCTGAAGTTAGTCGTTGAAAAAGGGGAGACCTTCGAAGTACATTGATATCATTTAGTGATTCTGGTAAACCAAAAAATGAATGCCAAATCCACAAATCCTCTGATGCAACCGCTTAGTTGGACCATCCACATGTCCCATCACCCGTGTACATACCTTTCCATGCAGTCGGGCAATTCTTCCACCTCCAATGCATACAGTCAATGCATCCAAGCATACCTGGCCAACCCCTATTGCTGTTCATCTCTAGTAACCTTGCAGTATCCTAAACAGTGGGTGGCCTCAAGTATTGCTCACCAAAAACATCAACCACTGCTCGAACAAAGTGTTTGAAGGCCTCAATCATAGTGCTCTTAGCAATTCTCACAACCTCATCCATGGAATCTGCAGGAACATCATAAGCTAACATCCTAAAAGCTCCAACCACTTTCTGAAGGGCAGTTGCCCCAAGCAACCCTACTGCATTTGGCCTTTGCCTGAAATAGTCATCATGTGCCTCGACTCCTTGGACAATTCTCAAAAACAATGGTTTAGACATTCTGAATCTCCTCCGAAAAAATTTGTCATTGTAAATTGGTGGGTCTGCAAAATAATCTGCAACAATGCACAAGTTACCAGCATGCATGTCTCTTGGCACCACTTGACGACCAGGCATTGAACCACAGCGACGCTTCTTATGACTCCTTTTTTCATCTTCAGCAAGAATTAGCAGCAGCGCAACCAAATCATCATCATCCAATTCTTCTTCCTCCCACCATTGCTCAAGAAAATCATCTTCATCATCGGTAAACACCATCTGCAATATCATTGTCGCATATTAATTTATAATTTCAGCAGCACAATATAGACAGGTACATGAAAACAGAGAGCCAGCGATATGGCTCAAACTGTACAAAAAAACATCTGCAGCAAGCCAGTTTAATTTCAGCAAATGAACTGTAGCACACTAGTAGGATCCAAGTCGGATACAGCTCATTACGGCTTCTAATGTAGAAAGGAAGCAGCAGAGCAGCGACAGCCTCTGTTCTATGCACGCGCACCCTGCTGCATACACCTCTCCTCTACGCGCGCCATACATGGCTAGGACTGAGCACCCTGCTGCATACGCCTCTATTCTACGCGCGCTCGATAGGACCAGGAAGCAGCGGTCTCAGTTTTACCTTCGACGGGAGAGTCACTGGGCCGGAGGTCGCGCCTTGACGGGAGAGTCGCAGGGGCCGGCGGTGAAGCTTCGCACAGGATTCGCAAGGGATGGAGGTCGCACCTCGCCGGGGGAGTCGCTGGGCGCGCGTGGCGCCGGGGGGTCGCGCCTCGCAGGGGGATTCGCAAAGACCAGAGGTCGCACCTCGCCGGGGGAGTTGCCGGACACGCACGCAAGAAGTCGAGCGGAGGATTGGCGGCGTGTTGCGAACCCTAGCGGCGCGCGATGGGGAAAAGTGACGCGCGAGCGGGCGGGAGGGGGCGAGCGGGGAAAGAAATCACGTGCGCGCGGGGGAAAACCAGATGAAACTGTTGTTTCGGGGCCTGGCCAAGAGCCCACAAGAATGGGGTCTGGGTGGGGAATTTGGGTGCCCACACAAATTTCGGGGCCCTAGTAGGGGCCCTGCTGGAGCTGTGTTTTTTGTCTGGGCACCCATATTTAGCTATTGGGGCTTAAGTAGGCCCTGCTGGAGTTGCTGTAATGACATCTGAGTCATATACACCTTATTCAACTATAATTTTTAACATGGGCAATGGTGATGACAATACAGAGGATGGTGAGATGCATATCACACTGCAAAAAAGAGAGAAGGGGAAAACATGGTCATCTCCAATACAAGGGCAAGGAATTTTGGATCCATATGCTGCAGATCAAGAGCAAAAGAGGCTTATGCTCCAAAGGTTTCAGGAAGAGGTATGATCTCTTTCCCTCCCCTGTACAAGTTCTATTTCCGTTCATTCCCATCTCATGCTTTCATGCTTCATTTTCTTTTCTTAGTTTGTCTCGTTGTTTTCAGTTTTCTAACTCAGGTCATCTGTCCTGTACATGAATACAATATGAAGCAGGGTCAGATATTTTTGAATCACCAACCATATTAACACGGTTTGCATGCTAATGCCTCAAATCAAATTGCAGATCCAATGGAAAAGTCTTGTTTGGCAAGATTAGTTTCGCATTCAAATTTGTGTACTATTAAAAGAACTTGCAAGATGGTTGAATCAGAGTACGATAAACAAGCTAATAACGATCTGGCCAGTTTGAATTTGGATCTGACCAGTTTTCCCGCTATCTATACTGATAATAAGGGCCTAAAACTATGTAGGTTGCATGATTCATTTTGGTGTGGTAACTTCGAGTTGAAAATGATTGGTGTTGTGTAATAAGCTAGAGTTGGACAATACTTGGTTGAGTCAACAATTTTAGGATTTGCAGGGGCATGTTCTCTCTGATATTGTGTATGCTACACTTCATCCCTCCATTCTTTAAAAGTGGACTTATCGGTATTACTCTTAGTGAATTGTTTTTATGATATAATGCTCAGGCTGCTGGCAGTTATTTCCAAACACTGATCTTGCCAAATTCTGCAATCACAAAAATGTGTACTACCAATAAGAGAAGTTTACTGTGGGTGTGGTAGCCTGACTCCGTCAAACATCAGAATAAAGAGAATACCCTGGCTCTATTATGTAGTAATTTGGTGGTAATAAGAGCAAAAATGGCAAAACACTGCCATGTTTATAGGAGGTGTGGTTGAAGCTATTAATAACAGTGCTAACTTTTTTCAAGACCTTTCTCTAAACCCGAACAGTGTGCATAATACTATTCTGGAGAACAAAGTCCCATATGACATTCAGCAGCCTTATCATACACATTTCGAGTTTCATTTTGCATGCACCTTTTCTAATTCTGTTATCTACATTTTTACTTTTTTAGAACCCAGGGTTCGACTTTTCACAGGCTCAGTTCAGTGGAACCTGCCCTGACCCAAGAACCTTCATGGGAGGAATACGCTCCGAGTGAAGCTCTGTACCTGCCTATGTTGCTGCTATATCCCTGGCATCTTGTTAGATGTAGCAGGTGTGCTTATTCCGTCTGTAAATCTGTTGGTGTCTGTCATGGAAATAATCGTGATGTGTGACCATTTTGTGTGCAAGCTCATCAGCTGACTGCACCTTTTTGGCAACCTTTGTGTGCTAAATTCTAATTATAGTTGTGATCATCATTCAGTTCTCGTTTAGTCTAAGGGCTCATTTGCCTGAGCTCCTGGAGCGCCCGGGCTTGACCTGCCAAAAGGTAGAGCCGTAGCCTTGTTAGGAGGTGGAGATCTGCTAAACTGACCCTAAGTTGTCTATGAGATTATGCCTTGCCACTGTGTAATATTTTTTTTTTGTATGTGTGCATTTTTTGTCTCAGCCAAAAGTCGATATCCGGTATCACACTCACTGCAGACTTGTTGACATGTTTGGACTCTCTGTTTTTTTTTTCCAAAAAACCGCCAGCGGGTTTGGCGATAAATTCATGGTCTGATTTAGTTTTAAAAAGCATTCTTTTTGAGATGGAAACACAATTCCAACTGGTTTTGGTAAATCACTGGAAACGAGAGGGATCACAAACTCTGCTGCCTGATCTAGCCACAACCTAGAATTACCCACATTCAAACAAGCACCAAAAGATGCTAGACAATCAGCTACAACATTACAAAGTCCTATGGCACTTAGCAATATTACGACATATTAAACCAAAGGTTTATCAATATTACGACATATGAAACCAAAGGCCATATGACTTTTTATTTCCCTGAACAGCACTCCCTAGCTATAATCGATCAAAAATCTTTAGAAGAAAGTACAGATATCAAGGTCTGGGCATTTGACTCAATAAACGCTTTCTGCATTCCAACGATGCTGCCAGTTCCAAGCCTTTTAAACAAGCCACACTTTCAGCATGAAGGGCACTTAGGCCACGCCCAACGCTACAGCGTGGCTTGTAGCCCTAGAGTACACATCGACAATATTCGTCCATATCAGCTCAAGCAGTAGCTCCACAGGTTGTCAGGTTAGCCTGCAGAAGAAGCGACGACTTCATCTGACATAAAGGGGGAGCTACTACTCTAGCACGTGCTGTAAACTTGTGGCCACTGGGAATCCTGTGCTTTTGTAGAGAGAGAATTTCATGGCAGAAAGAGAGTGGGGACCATAAAGGCAGAGAGAGTAGTGGGGCCCTTTGAATAAAGTAGATGTATTCTCATGCATTGAAAATTTAACAGCCTCAAGCTTTCCTCACCTATGTGGACAACAACTTTTTGATGAGGCATATGATACTGTATGCCCCCGTTGGTTATGCCCTTAGAGCACGCCCAACGTGGCTCAAAAAAGCTAGCGGTTTCAGCAAAAAGCTGATGACCACGTAGATCCGTAGACTAGCTTACATCACTCTTCAACACAGGCAGCATAGTAGTTCTTTATTTCAGGGGTCCATTGCTCTCTCATATAGGTCGCTGACACTCTGCGAAGCACCTATCTCTCTTCTTCTCTCCTCCATCTGGCATCCGAATCTACGTGGATTGATGGGGCTAACATACAAGGTGAAGCGTTGGGCGTGCTCTTAAAAGAAATTACAAAGGCCCTACAGCAGCTGCCATAAAAAGGCTCCTTTGTGATCTCGGATTATGCATCCCCACCCTCCAGATTTTCTATTATGCAAGAACGTACCATCATAATTGATTTTCTAAACCCATTTGGAGGTGGTCTCCACTTTCCATGTTGTTTCGTCCTAAGAGGGGCTGATTTGATTTTAACTTCTGCATTTGGCAAGAGTGATACAAAACAGAGCTGCATATTTCTTCAGTGGTGTACTTCCTTTCCCCTTGATTTGTTTGTTTCTAGCATTCCACCAGCACCATAAGAGAGTGGCTACCTTCAGTTTCAGCTTTGTTTCTTCTTGGAGAGTAAGAATAATATCCATGACATCAAGAGTATATCTTTGATTGGCCAACTGCATCCCCAGATCCTCCAGCTCAAGACTTCTCCAAACCTGTTTGACAGATTTACATTTTCGTGTCTTAACACGTCACAGTTGGGCCCTCCATCACTCCAAAGCCTAAAAGTGCCAACACTAGCTCAGCCCAGCCCATCAGAGAGAGACGTGAGGGGCAGAGGAAACGTGCGGCAACCGGAAAAAGGAAGCATCCTTCTCTTCCCTTCCCCACCGCCGCCTCTATTTATCGCCGGCTGCTAGGGTTTTATAGTTGGCGCCGCGACCTGAGCAGGACCGCCTCCATCCCCGACGCCCCCTCATCGCGTGGCCGATCCTTAGCATCGCCGCCCTCCCCGTCCTCTCCTCCCGTTCCCTGCGGTCTCCCTGATTCTCACGCCGCCGCCTTCCAACGAGCCGACGTGCGGAACGGAGGGAGATCCGTCGTCTCCGGTCCTTCTCTCGGTAAGGAAGCCCCGATCAGACCTTCGTTTGTTCCAATCCATGTTCGAGGCGAGGCTTCGATTTTTATTGCGGGGAAGGGGCTTAACTCGCCGTCCCATTAGTGATGATGCGTAATTTATGACACGCGCTCCACCAGGGGGATTTGTGATACCTGATGAATTTGAATTGAGGGAGCATATGCAACGGGTGATTACCCACCCCACCATGTGCGAGCTTGTTTCGTGCCTTGTTGAGTTTGTTTTGTGGTTAATAGGATTAGGATTCCATGCTCTCCTAATTCGTTATAGATTGTGTGCAGAGTATTATCTCCATGTCATGCTGCATTTGTTTACCTGCTTGTAAGTTAAAATCATTGGCGCTGGTTTGACTGCACTTTGTTGAAGAATTATGAGTTACATGACCTTGCAAATTGAACAAAGGGACTGTTGGTTCAAATCTCCTTTCTTGGTTACATATTCCCAGGGCTTAAGCTGGTCTGTCCGCAGATTCTTAAACAATTAAGAGTCCTGTAGCCTTATAAGAATTGAAAGCAAGGTAAGGTACTGCATTTGTTCACATGTCCTATGTTACATATTCCAAATTGAAGAAAGTGACTGTTTGTTCAAATCCCCTTCCTTTGTTACATATTCTCAGTGTTTCTGTTGTTCTATCCGCTCATTGTTGAACAATTAAGGGTTCTGTAGCCTTAAGTTTTGAAAGAAAGGTGCTGCATTCGTTCATGTTCTATGTTATGTATGTATTACAATGAGGCACAACAGGGTTTGTGCACTCATTGTTGAACATTTACAGGTTCTGTAGCCTTGCAAACTAGAAAGGGTGCTGCATTTGATAAAGTGTCCTAGGTTTTATATTCTGATGGCAGCAAGTGGGCTTAATGGCCATGATGGTGTACCTTAATTATTAATCCTTAATATACAGAATACTAGTAGCATTTATGCTGCTTTAGCTACCAAGTTTGCCTTTGCATGTATTTGGTCCTCGCATGCAACTTGTATTACCACTTTATGAACTTAGATAGCAGATGGCATGCTAAAGACTAAACTTCACATATTTTCAACTGGGTGATGGAACTTAGCTCCTTATTGTATGTTTGTTCATTGTTTGGTCGCACTGATTACTATTTATAATTGTTGTATATTATAATTGTTGTATATATTGTACTTTGAAAGATGCTGTTTATCAATTTGGAACTAATTTGCTAAGTATCTGGCTAATTGACTTGTTAATTTCTGCAGGCTGTATCATTTTATCTTGACTCAGGAACTTTGTTAACAATTTGAAATCATTGACATATGGAGTCCCAGAAGAGTTGTCTTTTGATCACTTACTCCCAGGAGATTGTAAATGGAGTGCCTTTGTATGTTTCATCAAACTGCCTGCCTGTAAAAGCTTTGAAATATGAACCTGCTGGTCATTCGTTCCATGCTGCGGCAATGAAGCTTCTTGGTCTTGGGCAGCACGAAGACATTGAAACTGATGATCGCAGTGTCTCATCGGATGACAAAAGCCAAGATTTTAATACTGCTTCTGATACCTTTAGCAGCAAAGGGAAGAAGAAGTCATCTGGCAGTCAACAGCAGGATCACTATGCATTGCTCGGGTTGGGACACTTGAGGTTCTTGGCCACTGAAGATCAGATTCGGAAAAGTTACCGTGACATGGCTCTCAAACATCATCCAGATAAGCAGGCTTCCTTGATTCTTGCAGAGTCAACAGAGGAGGCAAAACAAGCAAAAAAGGATGAGATAGAGAGCCATTTCAAGGCCATCCAGGAGGCCTATGAAGTCCTCATCGACCCTACAAAGAGGAGGATTTATGACTCTACAGATGAGTTTGATGATGATGTCCCAACAGACTGTGCCCCACAAGACTTCTTCAAGGTTTTCGGCCCAGCCTTCATGAGAAATGGACGCTGGTCTGTTACCCAGCCTATTCCTTCTCTAGGAGATGATACTACTCCTGTAGAGGAGGTTGATAAGTTCTACAATTTCTGGTACAACTTCAAGAGTTGGAGGGAATTTCCAGATGATGATGAGTATGACTTGGAGCAAGCTGAATCTCGTGAACATAAGAGATGGATGGAGCGGCAGAACGCAAAGCTACAAGAGAAGGCCAAAAAGGCGGAATATGCGCGAGTACGCACTCTTGTGGACAATGCTTATAAGAAAGACCCAAGGATCCAGAGGAGGAAAGAGGAGGAGAAAGCTGAGAAACAGAGAAGAAAGGAGGCGAAGTATTTGGCAAAGAAATTGCAAGAAGAGGAAGCAGCAAGAGCTGCTGAAGAGGAAAGGATAAAGAAAGAAGAAGAGTCTAAGAAAGCTGCAGAAGCTGCTCAACATCAGAAGAAGCTAAAGGAGAAAGAGAAGAAGCTGCTCCGCAAAGAGAAAACTCGTCTGCGCACTCTTGCAGCACCTGTGGTTGCAGATAGTCACTTTGGTATGTCAGAGGAAGATGTTGAATCAACATGTGCTAAACTTGATATGGAACAGCTGAAGAAGCTCTGTGATGGAATGGATGGCAAGGATGCAGCTGAAAAGGCCAGGTTGATGAGCAATGCCCTTCGCAATGGAAGTTCCTCAAAGGAAGCGAAGAAAATTGAAGCCAATGGTGCGGAGTGTTCTGCTCCAAAATCAAACTCTACAGGAGGTAGAGCGACAGAAGGCAGTAGCAGCATATTGAAGAGCTATGAAAAAAAAGAGAGACCATGGAGAAAGGAAGAGGTTGAGATGCTTAGGAAAGCAATGCAAAAGTATCCCAAGGGAACTTCGAGAAGATGGGAGGTTGTTTCAGAATTTATTGGGACTAACAGATCGGTTGAGGAAATTCTCAAGGCCACTAAGAGTGTTCTTCTGCAGAAGCCAGACTCATCAAAAGCTTTCGACTCTTTCCTTGAGAAGCGCAAACCGGCCCAATCTATTGCTTCACCTCTCTCGACCCGAGATGAAATTAGTTCCTCAACTGAGGGAGCTGGGACTGCATTGTCAAAGGCCGCGGCACAACCTGCGAGTAGCCAGGCAGCCAATGGGAAAGCTGCTGCTGATCCTGTCCCAGATGGAGTACCATCTGTGGCAGATCCAGATGCCTGGACAGAGGCTCAGGTCCTGGCTCTAGTCCAAGCTTTGAAGGCTTTTCCCAAGGATGCAAGCCAAAGATGGGAGCGTGTGGCTGCTGCTGTCCCAGGTAAAACTGTAGTCCAGTGCAAGAAAAAGGTTGCAGCAATGAGAGAGAATTTCCGGAGCAAGAAAACTGGGGAGTAGACTGAGGCATTGCCTCACTAGAAGTACATTTTGCAGGGAAGAGAATCTCGGATGGCAATATTTTTATCCCTCAAAAAAAAAAGGATGGCAATATCTATAGATTGGATCTTGGCTGGTGAGGTATTGCTTGGCGAATCTCTCATGCCTCCAGTGGCGAGGATAATTTTTGTTACGGAGCTATGATAACTCATTTATTGATCCAGGCCACCAGGGTGGTTTTACTTGGTCAGCTGTAGGAGGATGCCATTGAAGCTCATCTACTGTTGATGGACTGATGATTGGCATTTTGTAGCAGTGGTTCGTGTTGGACTTTGTTTCGTCTGGCTCCTGGGGTTGTCTATGCGTTGCTGGAATTGGTGCCCTGGTTCGGTAAAATGTAGAGAACCATATATGTTTTTATTCATTATTAATAACTATAAGATAGGAATATATGTTACATCGTGAGACCTGTTATTGAAGTAAGCATTATTTTTCCTGGCCACGCACTTTGTAGTGGCTAACTATATCTGTCCTTGTTGCATTTTCAATACTCCCTTCGTTCCGGAGGGAGTGCTTCGGAACGCAGTTGCTAATTGTTACCTGTTCGTTGTAGTCATCAGGGCCCATTTTTCCTTTCCAGTTGCTAATGGTCTGGGCTGTTCCCTATTTGTTATAGTCGTGAGGGCCCAGTTTTCGTTTCCAGTGTGCATATGGATGTTAAAGAAGGCCCATTTCTTTTTTTTTTGGTTTCCAGTGTGCATATGGATGCCAAAGAGGGCCCCAGTTTTCGTTTCCAGTCAGTGTCGCATGGGTGCCAAAGAGGGCCTAGTTTTCGTTTCCAGTGTGCATATGGGTGCCTTTGCCATTTTCCAGTCAGTGTCGCATGGGTGCCAAAGAGGGCCTAGTTTTCGTTTCCAGTGTGCATATGGGCGCCTTTGCCATTCGCTGACCTCCCACACCCAACCCAGCCCTGAGTTTAGTTGTACAACTAGCATTGTCAAATGTCTTGGCACTCTGTTTTCAGTCGGTCAAATGTCTTAGCTACTCTGTTTTCAGTCGTTTGTTTTAGTGCCTTTTGAGTTAATCCTCTTCTACCACCTACTAGGATGTTGACAATTGATTATGCTCTAACTTCATAGTTTTGCGCTGTGCATGCCTGTGGATTTGTGAAACCACCTTCTGAAGCTATGCAACAACACATGCAACTGCATGTCTATAGTTCTTTTATCTGAACTGAATTTCTGATTCACTTGTAGACTAATATATTCTCATTGTGAGCTTCGATTTTATTCTGGTAGTATAATCTGAGAAAATTACATCCTACAATATGGTTGATTATTATGATCTGGCAAAACAACTTTTTTTCAACTATTGTGTAGTCATTAGACTCTCGTATTGTAAATGTGAAGCCATATTTTACCAGAATTATATCTTTGGTATGCTGTAATCGTGGCTATAGTAATTTTGCTCATGTAAATGATATGTCTATGCTCCATATTAATTAGCGATATGATATTAATTGATATGTTGCATTTTTCACATCCAATTGTGGGCTTAAACATTACAACCCATTAAGAAACATGGACAAATGGGCTTTTGAGATTTTATAGAATTTCTGCACATGGAATTAAAGGTCTAGTCCATACATAAATTCTAACATGGCGTCCACCTTAGAAATTCCCGCGAAGATGGCAGTAGGATGTAGGCATATGCACTATGTACTCCCTGGATCCCAAATGGTAAGAGGTTTTGGTTTTTTCAGATACGTGGTTTTTACGGATATAGTGTATATCTAAGTGCATAGTATAAACTATATATCTTATAAAAAAATTAAAATGTCTTATAATTTAGTAGAATGGAGAGGGATATGTTAGGTGAGATTCAAAGACTAGGCATGCTGTTGTAAATCCGTTGCAGCGTGATGGGATGATTTATGCATGATGGGCATGTCCATGCCGACGACGGTAGCGACAGAGCACGTACCAGTGCGTGCGGTCACATGGCGAGACATATAGGCAAAAACCATCATTAAAAGCGCACACAACACAACCAACAGACCAAAAGCAAAACACCGACAACGCCAATCAAGGGAAGGCTCCCCCAACCGTTAGCCGGTCGTTATATTCCGGACCAACCACGGGGCCGCGCCACCATGCCCATGTGAGCAACTCCAACGGTTTTGCATTTTTTGTTTGGCAAAAGATGGAGTTTGCCAACTCTCAAATTAATATGGGGAGGAGAAAAAAAGGTTATCTCCAACGGTTTGACAAAATTGACTTGCCAAAATCCAAAAAAGAAACCCGGCGGCGCGGGAGGGAAGAGCGCACGCGGGAGTAGTGCGTGAGACGGAATGCCAAGCCGATCGCGAGCTTGCATATATGCCAATCCATCCCAGGATTTTACCAAGTTAACAAAAATACAAAGCTCATTTGTCAAACCGTTGGATAGGAGTTTTGTATACTTTTTTTTGTAAAAACAGGAATGCAAAGCCTATTTGCAAAACAGTTGGAGTTGCTCGTATCAACGCAAGGGCCGCCCGCCCCAGACGCGCGCCCCGCCCCGGTAGTTAGTGGTCCAGTGGCCGGGCTCCTTGTTGCGTCGCGTGGCATCGTCCGGTGCGCCGTGGACAAAACGGGCGCACGATAACAACGTCGCGCTACTGCTTCCGCCGATTCATCGGTTGGATGGATGGGGCCACGGGAGGGAGGCGGGCGGGAGCGCGACGGGTGGGCGAAGGAGCGCGCGGGCACATGGGGAGGACGCTCCGCCGCCGCTTTCACCTTTTCAATGCTCGGCCTACGCCAAAGCCCAAGGCAGGTGCAGGGAAACGGATTCAGACAATGGAACGTTGTTGTACGTATTTGCCGCTACCTAGGCCGTCCGATGCATGGTCGCAGCCATGTATCCTCAGCTACTAGTTGTTGCAGCAGGTACTACTGGTCCCCGGCCATGTTGCACGCATCGGTTTAGTGTAGTGTAGGCGCTTTTTCTGTCAGTGTCAGAGGTAGACGAGTCTGTCATTAGCACGTCCGTCCGTCCGGCCGGCCGGCACCACCTCCTCCGAGTAATACATGTTGCTTTAGCACGGGATCATTGCCCCGGCCGGCTCCGATCCGCAACAGATCGACTTCACATACAACAGGATAGGTGAGCGGTCGGCATGCGTCTCCATGCTTCTGGAGCGAGCGCCGAGCAGCTAGCAGACCCATGTGAGCTGGGAAGAAATTTCCATACCAGCTGACACGATCAGCGTGCGCATCACATCACATAACCACCCCTAATTAATAACCGGCGATCACGGGGGTCCGTGATAAACGAGCACGCCACGCAGTCACGCACGGCGTTCGCTGCCGCCCACACGCGCCGCAGTCCACGCCCCCTGGTTGTGTGTTTCTTTTCTCGACCACAAGAAACCTGCATGCCATGTGACCGATCGACCTCGCTTCTGTGTGCCATCGCGCATGCATGCACGTTTGCTTGCTTAAGCTTGCAAGCCATGGCAACATCTGAACGACTCATCAGCGAACTTCGCTGACCCTCGCTAGCTCCTCACTGCCAAATTCAGTTAGCGTAGTACATGTGGTCTGCAACAATTCGACCCTCCTCACCCGTGACGTGGCGCATATCATCCCTGCCCATTCGCGCGCCTTGAATTGTTTTCTTCATTCGTACAGACGAAGGAATGCCAATCTCTGAAATCATGTAGGTGTACTTGTTTCAGTTCGGTGCTGCCGACCAGCACCTCCATTATTTTTCTCTTTTATTTATCTTCATTCAGTTGTTCAAACATTCCGTCTGCAACGGACGAAGCTATGGCTTGCTACTAGTACTAGCAGTCTAGCACGAACCAACGCCTGAAAACCGGCCCCGATTCTGGCTACCGATCGATCCGAATGCTATCATTGGGAGTACGTGCGCAATGCAACTTGACCTTACCATATCATCAACCATAATCCGGCATGATATCATGGAGTGCCATGTAAGTTTCGTTATATACTGCTTAGTCAATTACGCACAATCATGACAAAAGCACACCCATGCTTCAATAATTCGTCGTACTCAGGCGTCAAATCACGCACGACGTGTACACCACTGTAGCTAGTCTCCCGTGTAACATGCAGCAGGTAGACGCGTGCGGTACACGGACGGTGGACATACCCATAGAGGTAGAGCACGGAACAGAAGCCCGTGCGTGCGCGGCACAAACTCCCCGCCGCGGGCGCAACAGCAGCTTGCCCGGCCGGGGCCCAGACGTGGCGACGCGCCACGAGATGAGCGGGGGAGAAAATGGCTGAGAGCTCAGTTCGCGAGACGGGGCCGCGCGGTTGCTCTCGCGGTGGCCCGCATCTCACATGCGCGCGACGCGGGCGACGCGAGAGCGAGAGCGAGACCCTGCGCCGTCGGCGTCCGGCTTTTCGCGCCCCCCGCCCCGCACATGCGGCCCCCAGGCCCGGCTGCGGCTCAAGCCAAGTTGCCCCGTCGCGTCGCGTCGCGTTCCTCGGCTGGATGTCACCTATCGTCGCGTCGCTGCTCCGACAAGAAGAGATAAAATGGTGGGGGCTCAAATGCTGGAATGCCTCTGGTAGGCAAGATTTGCGTATCTCGAGTTTATCCGTACAAGAAGAAAAAAATGTGCGTGCAAATAATACTCACAGCGCAAGCAATTTTGATTGGTGGATTGCAAAAGCGGTCTTTGCCTCCAGGCCGATGGGTTTTTATTTTCCGCGACCTGAGCATGTTTTCATGGAAGAATTTTAGAAGCGTCAACCTATATATAAATAGTATTTCGATCCATCTCTTAAAATTGTTGGATTTAATTTGGGCTAGGCCTATCTTTAATTCAATTAAATCAAATCAATCGTAATACATATATTAAAAGATAGGTGTAATATAGGTTTAGTTCCGTATGGTATTTTGAGTAAACATTGACTTAGCTTAAGAATATGACTTATGTGTATACTTACTGTGAAGGTGAGAGAGGTGGAGGACATGTGCCACACGCGCCGCCATCGAGCCATGAGCGTGACATGCTGGAGCGAGGGCTGCGACATTGATGTGGTGCGGGGTGGTTTTAGTTGTGCCATTTGGGCTGGTTGATGGAGCCATCAACTCGGCAATTACATTAAGCCATTATTACGGGAGTAATTAACTCGGGTGCAGACTCTCCGCGGTTACTTTGTTTGTCCATTCCCGGTAACCCCGAGAGCCGTCCATCCAGAAGCCTCGCACGAGAAACACAAAGGATCACCGCACCTTTTTTGTTCGTGCTGCTTCCAAGTTTTCCGGTTGCACACACGGAGGTTAGAACCACCATAACTTTTTTATTCCCATGTCTTCCAGGTACGATCTCCTGCGCGATAGAGAGGTTGGAAGAGCAGACAACACAAAGAACCACCGTGCCTTCTCTGTTCTGTTGCTTCCAAGTTTTCCAGTTCCGATCTTCTCTGTTCCTATTGCTTCCAAATTCTCGTTCTGATCTCCTGCGTGCAAGGTTGGAAGAGTAGATCTTCGAAACTGACGTCCGTCTGTGACACCTGCTCAGGTGTACCAGTAAATTAGGTTTTTAGGGAGCGCAAGATTCTTACGTGACGACAAGCACCTCCTCGACATCTTTCTTTCTGGTACCTTGAGAGACTACATTGCCTACTTCCTGGTGAACGTATGAGGTTTTGTTAGCTTTAAAGAATGCACTAAAATTAGTTTTTTTTTCATGACACTGAAATAGAAACTGATGTCAGGATTCTTTTGTAGAGATAAAAAAGTTGATATGCAAAACGGCGCCTATTCGCTCCAAAGGGTTGTACTAATAAGCCCATCCATGTGACCATGTCCACGTGCATTCCGCGAGAATCATGGCTCATTAAGTGGCGCAAAGTATCATTTGCATCCTGAATTGCCCCCCTGAATCTAGATCCATTCTCGATCATCGTTATACTGTGTGTTCACATTAGAGAAGCTCGACCAGCCATTTTTCTTCAGCATGCATCACGTGATCGCGTTTACTGACGCGGTGCCAACAGTGGACATTTAAAGTCGTCTGCTCACCGAAGCTTCTATTAATTGCAAGTCAGCCATGTTATGTTAAGATGGGGTTTAGCGCCGGTAATCACGGCTCGAATCCAGTAGTAGGACCGTAGTACTTTTTCGCGACAATTTCCTCGGGGTCCCACATGAAAGTAAGATCCGTGCATGAGTAGCTCGAGGACTGACGGTTATGGAATCGGTTGCGCAAAGCGTTTGGCGGGAAAGCGACTTTTGTTGGGAGATTTGCAGTATCCTTCCTTTGCTTTCGATCAAAGCACTGCTTATCACTATAATATATACTACTGCACTGCACCCTTTGGCCTTTGCGGTGGCAGCGAAAATTGTGATGAACTTTTCTCATGCACAAGCCAAATCTCCTGGATATCACCGATCAAAAAAAAAAGAAAATCTCCCGGATATCAGAAAAGCATCAAAAGCTTGTCGTCAACCAGTCATCTCAATCTCTGTTCTCTGATGGGTGGCTCGCTAGCTGTGCTCTGAAGAAAAGAGGTGCACTCCAAGTCAGCTACAGACCAGCAGCCTGTACTAGGATAGCAAAATTACTGACCCCAATCATCTGATCAGAAAGTCAATTCATTTATGAGAGGCACGGGTTCCCTGGCCCTGATGACATAGTTAGTTGTGAGTATGCCATAATATTGCCGCACGCCTACATTGCTATTGCTACACAGCGATCGGGAAGTTTAGGCTGCAAGTGTAGTAGCGAAAGTAGTTGAATAAAGCCAAAATGCGTGCACACGCGAAAGAGAGAACCCTTTTTCAGATAGGAGGCAGCACGGTAGTAGTATAAATTATATATAACCATGATTTGCTGGTTACACACTCCGGTAACAATGGTAGAGTGAAAGTGGGCGGGAGAGCACATTGATGCTTGCCTCCTCTAATTTCCCACACATCTTCAGGACACACTCACACACACCACGACGGAATTGAGGTGAAAAATCCTCAGTCCGGTTGCCAATAACGGCAGAGCCACTAATTAAACAAGAACACTTAAGCGGCGCCCAGCAGCAATGAGTTCGGACGGTTGCATGCAGATCGACCGTGGTCGGTTAATTAGTATACTGGACGTAGGAGCGGTAATCGACGTCGGCGACATAGTTGGCCGGGATAATGTCCTTGGCCACCAGCTGCTTGCCGGACTCGTTGGTGATGCGGATGGAGAAGGGGCCCCTGAGCGGGCGGTTGGGGTCGATCCTCCAGATGGATCCCCAGGACTCGTGCATGGGCTCCCAGTAGCCGGAGTCGTTCTGCATGATGTCCGCCTGCACCACGTCGCCGTCCTGGTTCTCGTGCTCGATGAGCACGGCGAGGTACATGGGGTTGGACCCGTGCTGCACGCGGAAGGTGATGGTCAGGCCCGGGAAGTTGCACGGCACCCTCCTGAACTGCATGTCGATGATCCCGGCGTGGCGGAGCTTGTCGTTGAGGCCCGAGCTGGCCATGGCGCCGAACGCCGTGCCGCTCAGGTCGAAGTGGTACTTGGCCACTGGGTAGTAGTTCATGTCGGTGATTATCACCGTCTGCGGCACGCCGGAGCAGGCGGGGTGGTTGCTCTTAAGGCACCGTATCTGGGAAAGAGCAAAAGCCAAGCACAAGGTCAGCGGATGCACGTGGTCCTCAACTGATGAGCAATCTACGGACGCTAGCTACTGGTTGGTATCTTCAATTCATTTGACCAACCAATTAAAATGATTGGGCACCAACTACTAAACGATCGTCGGCCGTGGTGAAAAACGGTTATCACCCACCCACCTGATAGCATGAGCCGCAGCCCTTGCCGTCCTTGAAGATGGGCTCGTTGCCACACGACGTCATGGACGAGAACGGGTACTGATTTGTGCCCTTGAACCCGCACGCACCACCTAGCAAGATTCAGCACCAACAAGACAATTTAGACATGGCATTGCAGGGGACAACAAATATTACCGTAGGAAACAACAAATGCTGAGACACAGACAGACATGGACAGATGCATGGCTTGGAATGCATCATGCATGCGGATCCTTACCGTTGTCGTCGGGGCCGGCGCCGGTGGGCGCGCCGTACCAGGTGGCCTTGGCCTGCAGCCAGCCACTGCTGTAGGATAACAAGGACCTGTCCTGCGACTCGGTGGCGTTGTGCAGGTCGGGCTGCTGCTGGGCGCGAGCGCCATAGGTGACGGCCACGGAGAGGAGCGCGGCCACTGCAAAGGCCTTGAAGGAGAACGCGGTGGCCATTGTTGCACTAGTAGCTAGGACCTCTCGGCTTGCTTGGCAGTTGCTGCCTGCTGGTTTGTGTTTCGATGGTGTGAGGTGGAGGACATTGCTGGGGTGGTATTTATAGGCAGGCACAGGACAGCAAAATGGGGACGCTTGAACTACCATCCGCCGGCCGGCCGGCCGCGGCATCATCTCATGGATGGTCGCTACACCTGACCCGCGTTAGAGGAGCTCGCGAGGTCCGTCGCGTCACATGGGCACCGCGCGAATCATGGAGGAATGGAAGGCGTCGGTTAACGAGCGAGTAGTAGACCATTATAGAATCAAATCTTGGCAGTTATGGCATATTACTTTTAAACAATATATAATCTCGTTCACATCGAAGGCCACACACTCTACAGCGCTTTGACGTTGTATGGCAAGGCTGGAGTGATTCCATATATAAAAGTAGGATTGGATATGGTGCAACTGGAAACCAGCTGATGTACATGTATTGATCCCGTGCTATACGTGGATAATATCCTCATCATTGCAAAGCTAATTTAAAACCAAATGTGTATATTGATCCCGTGCAGTGCATATGCAACTGACAGGTATGCACGTACTCCTACTAGCTACTGCTAGTTCTAAATTAATTATAAGTTGTTTTTAGTCTTTTTAAGGGCTTGTTTGGATGAACTAGATTATCGATTAGTTGACTAGTAATTAGCTAACTACTCCCTTTATAAATTGTTTCAACTTTTTTTTACATCCATTTTACTATACATCAAGATATAATAATATGTCTAGATACATAGTAAAATTGATGAAACAAAAAAGTCAAAGCGACTTATAATTTAGCACGGAGGAAGTAGTGATTAGTTCAGTCCTGTTTGGATCCCTGGACTAACAGGTACTACTATCTCAACAAAAGGTCATTTATACCCCTGAGTTTGTTTGGTCTAGTTAATTCCTAGCGCACGTTCGTCCACCTATGCGTCGCCACCTGAGGTCACGCTGCTCTCTTGCCCCTGTGTGCTTGCTCGCCGGTTTTTTTTTTGTTTTTTTTTTGCGTTTTGTGTGCTTGCTTGCCGAAATTGATAATAAAATTTGAAATTAAAAAACGCTGACAACAAATAAGTCTAAATTAAAATAACGATGCAGCACGCTTGTTCGTTCTAGGAGTAGAAAAAGTTCATACAAATGAAATTGTTCATATAAATTAAATTGTTCAAACACACGGAGGTACCTAGTGTTCTCTTCTAGCTACCAAAGCATTAGCAATATTGTCGGGGAAATCGTTCGTACTTTCGTCCTCATCTCCCACATGATTGTTCGCTTGCCTATGTTGAGATGATGAAGACTCCGGAAATGGCACGTAGTTTTCATCGAGGCCCCTTGCACCTCCACCTCCACCTCCACCTCCACGGCCACTGCCACCGCCAGATGTGCGAGGAGAGCGGAACGGCGCTGCGGCGTTGGCACCTCGCCCTGAAACAGTTTGTGCACCTCTGCTTGAACCAGTGCCTGCACCTCGGTCAATGTCCATAGTAACTGGATTCATTTCCTCAGCCTGCATGATGTCTTGGAAGGTGGCCGACTAGGTACGCTCGGGTTATTCCGGGCGGTGGTGGCGGAGGCGGAGGACTAGGTTCTTGCTGGGTTCAGGACACTCACCGCAGCATGCACACTTTGGTCGCAAAACACAGGCGCCATGTAATCACCAAATCTGTAATCCATTAGCTAGGTGCGTTGTCTACGCTCACAATGGACCCTCGCCATTGTGAACGTGCTCTTGTGTTCCAGTGACTGTTATCCTCTTAATGAAAAACGGGTGAATGGCCCAATCACGAAAAAAATTTACAGATCGAGGCGGACTATTTAAGATGCCCGCCTATAGAAATAGTTGTATCCAAAACTAATTCATAACTTTTTCATATGAAGTCAAATGAAGACAAATATTATATCAAAATTGTAGTCCTCAACACAATCTACAACTTTGTAGTTAAGAAGTTTGTAATTTGAAACCGTTTAGAGTCCTAAATTATTATTCAAAGTTCTTAATTTTTAAATTTTAAATTTTCAAACAACCTCGGATGTTGCCATGATATATACCAAAGTTTTAGTTCTCAATACAGTCTACAACAGGCAACTAATAAACAAAGAATGGCTCTGCTCCCCACCATGATGCTTCCACTTCCGCCATCGTGATCCCGCTCCACCATAGCTGTCATTGTGTTGCTTTGTCGTCCTCTTAGGTTTTCTTCTCTCTTTGTCTTCGCTGGTTTCTTGATAGATATTCCTTTAGCCTTGAAGGACAAATTGGATTTCTCCCATGGGAAGAAATTTTGAAAAGAGATTCTTCAACTGTTTGGTTGTTTGGTTCATCATACTGGTGCTTGCCCGGAGGGATCTTCCTTTCTTCTGGTTACTTTTTGTCGATATACTATTTGGCTCACTAAGGATAGTGTGGCTTTTGCACTGACCTCATGTCTTGGTGGATCGTCAGCTTTTGTTTTCATGTCAAATTCCTTAAATCATCCTTTTTGCTTCTAAGTTGCCAACAAGTCGGTGGGTTTTCACATATACAAATTAAAGTGATTTATTAGGTAGAGTTTTGATGCTTATTTTCATCTCTGGAGCAATGGTGTGGCCCACTGGCTGAGGGAAAATGCCTTTGGGAGGAAGAACAGGAGCAAATGGACTAGAGTTCTCTCTAAATGTCAGAAGAGAATTTCCAAGTCTCAGAAAAAGTGCATTTTGCTCCTCAGTTGATTCAGAGATCACCTCTGATAAAAGTCTGCCGTGTGCCTGAAACTCTCTTTGGGTGAATTCAGTGTTATGGTTCTAGTAGATTTTCAAAGTTATAGTCTCAGTTTTGGTTTGAATGTGCTCAGTGATCATAGCCAAGTTAGTTCGAAAGTGGTTTTCAATCATGTTCTATTAGGGTTTTCTCCTACAGTTGTTGTTGATTTGAGCCATGATCCTCGCCCGAGTTCTTCTACTCCTATACTTTCAAATTTTGAATTGAGAAGAGATTTGCCACATTCGTCGCCTGCCATTTCTAAACTTGCCTTGGGATCCTCTTGTTGTCAACATTGACTTGGCCAATGCCATTCATCGGTTGTGTGCTCTCAGCAAATCTATTGCAAGGCATGCTTGAATTATAGACATAAAGCTCGCGATGGTGTCTCACTAGCAGGTCTAGACCAAGAGTTTTTTTGGCGGTCCAAGATAGTCTCCAATGTTTCGCCTAAAACAAAGGAAAGAAAAGCATCTCCAAACTCGCCCTTAATTGGTGGAGCAACCATCCTCAGAGATTGTGCCGTCTCTTGCATTTCCTTGAGAAATTCAGAAAACCCCATCACCCCAAGCAAATAGTTCCAGCGGCGCTGCCTATATCTCAACTATTGTAGTCCACCGCTACCATGGCAAAATTTGCATTGGCTGTAGAGTCGTTCCTCCCGCAAGGCTTTGAGCTTGAGCACTGGGGTCATCTTACAAGAGAGCGTGTGATCACCAATGACAATCCTCTACGCCGTCAAGAGTAATATGCGGTAGCTTCTCTTCTTCCTCATCCTCAACAACTCCATCTTCATGATTCAATGGATATGGTTAAAGATTACTTCCAGAATGTTCGTCATGTCTAGATAGTCTCTACTTGTTTGTCACCCTTGGGTTTATGCCTTCTACAATTCAGCTCTCCAATCTTAGTCCACACTTTCTTCATAAATGGTAGAGAGATTGTCTTAGAAGACCATGATCAAGGCATCAATCATTGTGCATGTCCTTTCACTAAAACTTGTTGGGTGATGTTTCTTGCTTTTCCTATGGATTTTCAAAAAAAAGAGTACATATCTTAGACAGTTGGACATTTTGGACCTGTGGTTACCTGGACCAGCATTAGTCATTACAAATCTAGAGTCCTACTTTGCTACTCTGTTGTGGATGCCAGAAAGATTCCTAGGAGCATTATTGTGTGTCAAGGGTAACATTTGTAACAATGGTTTCTCCTGGACAGTCCCTGTATATGTTCTAGATTCAAAACACAATGATGTTTTACTTACTGATGAGGATCCAATACCACTGAAAGCATCTAGGCCCCAAGGTTTGGTTTCGGCAATTGATGACAACGCTTTATTACCATGACTAACGTGTGTTTTGCAGAAACTTTGGTAAGTTAGGTCATGGAGGTTATAACTGCTTTGGGCACCATGGTATTCATGTCCCTTGATGGAAATCGTTTCGGTTTTCAAAAGAGTGACGTCAAGATTAAGGACGGTTAGTTCCGGATGACGAGGTGTTGAGATTCATTCGGAATAGTCGTTAGGATCTTCGTTTTTCTCTTTTGGCCGTACTATAAAGGGGGGCATGAACGGGTAGCTTGACCTAGGCGAGTCCTATGTTTAGGTGTGGTGCACACTTGTTAAACTTGGCGCTAGGCAGCTCTAGAATAGCTCAAAGTTCAGTTGGAAGCAACTTGGTTCAAGTTGCGACGCGTTTCGGAAAGTTTCGGGCTGTTTTCCACTGACCGGACGCGGTCTTCGGCATGACCGGACGCGTCCGGTCAGTACTTAACCGCGACTAGGGTTTGCCTCTGACGACCGGACGCGGTCCTCGCGAGGACCGGACGCGGTGGTCAGAGGCTGACACGTGTCTTTTGAGGAAACACCCGATCGGACGCGACCTGGGTGTGATCGGCGCGTCCGGTCACAGTCCAGTAAGGTCCAGAGACGACCGGACGCGTCCGGTCATCAACGATCGGACGCGGTCTCGCGTCCGGTGCGATCACAGTAAGCTCCTTGCACGATCGGATGCGTCCGGTCATCCCTGACCGGCGCGTCCGGTCACTCGTTCGAAAATCGGTTTTCGACCGTTACAGGCGACCGGCGCGTCCGGTCAGTTCGACCGGCGCGTCCGGTCAGCCCGTGTCAGAAAGTAACGGTTTGTTTTGTCTCTGGGGTGTATAAATACATCCCCTCCACCTCTTTTAGAGGTCTCTTGCTCATTTGATCAGCTGAAAAACACCTTTGGAGTGCAAGGGAGTGCAAGAGCACTAGTGAGGATAGTGATTTGAGGATCAAAGCTTGAGAGTTCCTCACTAGCGATTAGAGAGTAGCAAGTGTGCATCCACCTTCTCATTTGGGCTCGTAGAGGTCAAGTGAGAGTTCTAGCTTGTTACTCTTGGTGATCGCCATCACCTAGACGGCTTGGTGGTGATTGGGAGTTTGGTGATCATCCGGCGGAGCTTGTGGATGACCCAACTCATGTTGTGAGCGGTTTTGGGTGATTCACCGCGACGGAGTGTCGAAGAATCAACCCGTAGAGAGCACTTGATCCTTGCGCGGATCAAGGGGGAGCTAGACCCTTGCGCGGGTGCTCCAACGAGGACTAGTGGGGAGTGGCGACTCTCCGATACCTCAGAAAAACATCGCCGTGTTCCTTGCCCTTTACTTTCAAGCATTTACATTCTCGTATTTACATTCATTGCTTGATTTACTTTCCTAGAATTGCCATGCTAGACTAGGATTGGAAACTAGGGTGCAAAACTTTTTATCGGTAGACTCTCTAGGAACACTAGTAGGCACTAGGGGTGAATTCCGGCTTGTAGGATTTAATTCTTGCAATTAATTTTTAGAAAAGCCCAATTCACCCCCCCTCTTGGGCATCTTGATCCTTTCAATTGGTATCGGAGCCGAGTTGCTCCTAATTTAGGCTTTACCGCCTAGAGCAAGATGTCTAACGGGGAAGGACCACCTCCCACCTTTGAGGGGGATGATTTTCCATATTGGAAAATCCGCATGGAGGCGTATCTCGAAGCCATAGATGTTGGGTGTCTTAGAGCCGCAACCCAAGGGCTTCCCGCTATCAAGGATCCCGCAAACCCCATTGGTGACGAGGAGAAGTACGACCGGTGGAATGCAAAGGCCAAAAATGCACTCTACCGGGGCTTAGGCAAAGATATCTTCAATCGTGTGCGTAATGCAAAGAACGCTCATGATTTGTGGGAAAATCTTTGTGCTCTCCATGAGGGAACTAAGAGTGAGCGTGAGGAACGCTATCACATTGCTTTAAAGAAAATTAATTCTTTTGAGATGCTTCCCAAAGAAAGTGCTAATGACATGTACACTCGCTTGAATGTTCTTGTAGAGGACCTCAATGCTCTTGGGCTCACTCAAATGAGCCAATCGGATGTTGCAAGGAAGATCTTGAGTGTTCTTCCCGTTGAGAAGTATGGTCACATTGTCACCATACTTCACCAAAGTGATCTTTCCACCGCAACACCGACACAAGTATTGGGGAAGATCAATGCTCATAAGATGTACATGCACATCACTCCGGAAGAGGGCTCATCATCTTCCAAGAAGAAAGACTTGGCCTTCAAAGCTAGTCATGACAAGAAGAAGAAGAAGGGCCAAGCCATGATGGTGCAAGAAAGCTCATGTGAAAGTGAAGTTGATGATGAATCACTTGCACTCATGGTGAGAAAGACCACCAAGATGCTAAAGAAGCTCAACAAGAGTGGCATCAAGTTCGATGGCAAGAAGAAGAAATTCTTCACAAGTAGCAAGAGAAAGCCAATCTCGGAGATGGATTGCTACAATTGTGGTGAACTTGGCCACCTAGCTCATCAATGTCCTAGACCACCAAAAAACAAGGGCAAGAAAAATGATTCAAGTGATGAAGAAGAAGAGAAGAAGAAAAACAAGCCATACAAGAAGAAAGATGGCAAGAAGAAGGAGTTCCACAAGAAGAAGAAGGGAGGAAAGGCATACATTGTTGGTGATTGGCTCACCGACATTGAATCATCTTGTGAGTCCTCCGAAGATGAGAGCGATAATGAGAAAGAGAAGGTTGCCGCATTTGTGATGGGGCCATCATCTTCATCGACATTTTCATCATCACCTTCACCGCCACCCTCACCATCATCGTCCACTACTCACCTATGCCTTATGGCCAAGGGTGAATGAAAGGTACAAAATCATGATAGTGATGATGATGATGATAGTGATAGTGATAGTGATGATGAATATGATGCACCCTCTTATGATGAACTTGTAAAATTGTTGAACAAATATACTAAAATCATAAGAAGGACAAGGAATGAAAATGATGATCTTCAAAATGAAAATGAATCACTCTCATCTAAGCTTGAAAATGCTCAAAAGACTAGTGGTGAGCTTAGAGATCAAAATAAAGTTATGTCTTCCACTCTCAAGGAGCTCAAAACCTCAAATAAAGAGCTTAAAGATCAACATGATAAACTTGAGAAGAAACATGATGAGCTCATCACTAGACATAATTCTCTAAAGGACAAATACACCACATTAAAAATTGACTATGATAGTCTTGTGGTTGCTAATGAACTTGCTCTCGAGACACATGATGCTACTAACAATGTTGTTAAGTGTGATATAGCTACATCATGTGATGATTTGATCATTGAAAGCATTGAGCAAGGTTCTAGTAGCAAAGGCAAGAGTGTGGTTGAGTCAAGCAACTATGATAATTATGCCAAGATCAAGTGTGAGAATGAGAAGCTTGCAAATGAGAACAAGAAGCTTAAAGGTTTGATGGCTCTTGAGAAGCAACCTACAAATGAGTCACTCATAGAAGAAAACAAGAAGCTCAAGCAAGAGAAAGAGCATCTCAAGACCGGCCTAAGCAAGTTCACAAGAGGTCAATATTTGCAAAGTGAGCTCCTCATAAACACCGTAATGAAGATGGATAGAAGTGGTATTGGGTACTTGGCAAATCAAGAGAAGAAGGCAAAAGCTCAACAACAACAAAGCAAGTCAAAGCCCAAGCCAAAGAGATGTGTTGAGTGTGGTCAAGAAGGTCACTTTGCTCATGAATGCAAAACTCCACCACCACAACCCTTGCCCAAGCATGCTAGACCCTTTGCATTCAATGCTCATTATATGCTAAGAAAAGATTCAAATGGAAAGATGAAAGTCATGTTTTTGGGTCCCCCAAACAAGAATAGGCCAAAGAAAATTTGGGTTGCCAAGTCACTAGTTGAGAAAGTCAAGGGCCCCTCTCAAGTTTGGGTCCCTAAACAAAAAGCTTGATCTCTTGTGTGTAGGTGAACTACAAGACCAGTGGATCTCATTGGGTTATTGATAGTGGTTGCACTCAACATATGACCGGTGATCCTCGTATGTTCACCTCCATTGAAGAGAATGGGATATGTCAAGAGAAGATCACATTTGGGGATAATTCAAAGAGCAAAGTCAAGGGTATAGGCAAGATTGCAATATCAAATGATCACTCTCTCTCAAATGTGCTCTATGTTGCTTCATTGAGTTTCAACTTATTATCCGTTGGGCAACTTTGTGACCTTGGCTTCCAATGCTTGTTCACACCAAATGAAGTTGAAGTTTCAAAGATAGATGACAAGCAAGTGATATTCAAAGGCTTTAGATACAACAATCTTTATCTAGTTGACTTCACCTCCGAAGATGCAAATTTGATGACATGTTTGTTCACCAAGACTTCACTTGGTTGGCTTTGGCATAGGAGGCTTGCTCATGTTGGAATGAACACTCTCAACAAGCTATTAAAGAAAGAACTAGTGAGAGGATTGAAG
The DNA here is from genome assembly GCA_038087645.1 of Saccharum hybrid cultivar R570. Lineage (NCBI taxonomy): Eukaryota > Viridiplantae > Streptophyta > Magnoliopsida > Poales > Poaceae > Saccharum > Saccharum hybrid cultivar. Next base: position 32,534,293 of record JAQSUU010000066.1, on the reverse strand, counting down.
GACGTGAAGTTTGAAAAGGACAAACCTTGTAGTGCATGTCAAGCGGGCAAACAAGTTGCAAACACTCATCCAACCAAAGCTTTCATGTCAACTTCAAGAGTGCTAGAACTTCTACACATGGATTTGTTTGGACCTACAACATACAAGAGCTTGGGTGGTAATCTCTATTGTCTTGTGATAGTGGATGACTACTCAAGGTATACATGGACTTTCTTCCTTCATGACAAATCCGAAGTGGCAAATTGCTTCAAGAAGTTTGCAAAGAGAGCTCAAAATAAATTTGAAGTCAAGATAAAGAAGATTAGAAGTGACAATGGCAAAGAGTTTGACAACACCAACATTGAAGCTTATTGTGATGAAATTGGAATCAAGCATGAGGTCTCTTCAACCTACACTCCTCAACAAAATGGTGTAGTTGAGAGAAAGAACCGGACTTTGATCACCCTTGCAAGAACAATGCTAGATGAGTACAACACTCCGGAGAAGTTGTGGGCCGAGGCAATTAACACCGCATGCTATGCTTCAAATCGCCTCTTCCTACAAAAGTTTCTTGGCATGACCCCCTATGAGTTGCTTAATGGGAAGAAGCCGGACGTCTCATTCTTTCAGGTGTTTGGTTGCAAATGCTACATCTACAAGAAGCGTCAACACCTAGGGAAGTTTCAAAGACGTTGTGATATTGGTTTTCTTGTTGGTTACTCATCAAAGTCCAAAGCATATAGAGTATTTAACCATACCACCGGTTTGGTTGAAGAAACATATGATGTGGAATTTGATGAATCTAATGGCTCCCAAGGAGCAATTGAGAATTGTGATGATGTAGGTGATAAACCCTTGAGGGAGGCCATGAAGAACATGCCGGTGGGAGACATCAAGCCAAAAGATGATGATGACGATGTACAAATTGTTGATCCACCATCTTCATCACGTGTGCCCCAAGATGATGACAAGAATGAGAGAGTTGAAAATGAAGATACTTATGTCTCTCATGAACAAGCCGAGGCACAAGCTCAAGATGTTGATGCTCCCCATCCACCTCCTCAAGTGGTTGATAGAAGAAATTCACCTCTACTTCAAGCACATCCACAAGAACTCATCATAGGGAGTCCTACAAAGGGAGTAATGACTCGATCTCAAAAGCTAGCTTCTTTTGTTGAACATCACTCTTTTGTCTCTTGTGTTGAACCTAAGAATGTAGAAGAAGCTCTTCAAGATCCGGATTGGGTGAATGCCATGCATGAAGAATTGAACAACTTCACCCGCAATCAAGTGTGGACACTTGAAGAGCATCCTAAAGGTGCAAGAGTCATTGGAACCAAGTGGGTGTTCCGAAACAAGCAAGATGACCAAGGCATAGTGGTGAGGAACAAGGCAAGACTAGTTGCAAAGGGGTTCTTTCAAGTTGAAGGTCTTGATTTTGGAGAGACTTTTGCACCCGTTGCAAGACTTGAAGCCATTCGTATCCTCCTTGCATATGCATCACATCATGATATGAAACTATATCAAATGGATGTGAAAAGTGCATTCTTAAATGGCTTTATAAATGAACTAGTCTATGTTAATCAACCTCCCGGGTTTGAAGACCCTAGATATCCTAATCATGTTTATAGGTTGTCCAAGGCACTATATGGGCTCAAGCAAGCCCCTAGAGCGTGGTATGAGCGCCTCCGGGACTTCCTCATTGAGAAGGGCTTCATCATTGGGAAGGTCGACACCACACTATTCACCAAGAAACTTAATGGGGAGATCTTCATTTGTCAAGTGTATGTTGATGATATCATCTTCGGATCAACAAATGAAGATTATTGCAAGGAATTTGGTGAATTGATGTCGAAGGAGTTCGAGATGTCAATGATTGGTGAGCTCACATTCTTCCTTGGGTTTCAAGTCAAGCAAATGAGAGAAGGGATTTTCATCTCTCAAGAAAAGTATACCAAGGATCTTCTCAAAAGATTCAAAATGGAAGAATGCAAGCCAATCAAGACCCCAATGCCATCAAATGGACATCTCGACCTAGATGAGGGAGGTAAACCGGTTGATCAAACTCTCTACCGTTCTATGATTGGTAGCTTGTTGTACCTTACCGCATCTAGGCCCGATATCATGTTCAGTGTGTGTATGTGTGCTCGCTTTCAAGCATGCCCTAAAGAACCTCACTTAAGTGCCGTAAAAAGAATCCTAAGATATCTTAAGCACACCCCAAGCATTGGTCTTTGGTATCCCAAAGGAGCTAGATTCCAACTAGTTGGCTATTCCGACTCGGATTATGCCGGTTGCAAAATTGATAGAAAAAGCACATCCGGAGGGTGCCATTTGCTTGGGAGATCTTTAGTATCTTGGTCATCTAAAAAGCAAAATAGTGTGGCTTTGTCCACCGCCGAGGCGGAATACATTGCCGCGGGGGCTTGTTGTGCACAAATCTTATATATGAAACAAACCCTCCTAGACTATGGAGTTGTTCTTGAAAAGGTGCCACTTTTATGTGATAATGAAAGTGCTGTTAAAATTGCTAACAATCCGGTACAACACTCTCGCACCAAGCACATTGATATCCGCCATCACTTTCTAAGAGATCACGTTGCTAAAAATGACATATCACTAGAAGGTGTAAGAAGTGAAAATCAATTAGCGGATATCTTCACTAAACCTTTGGATGAGGCAACCTTTTGTAGGCTAAGAAGTGAACTTAATGTGCTTGATTCAAGCAACTTTAAAAAATGAGCGTGTGTTGTCCCTTGCATTGCATTGTATTATATGCCATGTTTATTTTATCGCAATGCATTTAGGGCTTGGCTAATACGGTTACGATAACCCTCCTTTGGAGGAGTGAAGAAGCCTAACCGTGGATCAAACTTGACAAGCAACCTAGCCTTACTTTCTTGTATTGCATTGCATATGCATGGTTGCTTGTTTGTCGTTTCTTTTCGGTTTAGTTTTGAGCAACCTCTGTGTTCGTCCATGGATAGAGAGAGCATTTTGACGCTCCTAAAGGTTTAAAAACTCTATTGCATGGCCATACGTTGCTCCTCGGGTGTTTATTGCCTATTTTCCTAAAAATAATACTAGCCTAAGGCAAACTATTTAAAAAAATTTTGAGGGTTTGAGTGAGGTCACTCATATCAGGTTCCAATTGGTGTTTATTTGTGTCTCTTTGAATTGGAACTTGTTTGGGAGAAGTCGCGTCGAAGTTCGGAACGAAGAAGGGCGAAGAACAGCGATCGGACGCTGGACCGGACGCTGCACCGGACGCAGTGATGCTTCACCACCGCGTCCGGTCCCGGCGTCCACCAGCGCGTCCGGTCATCCAGAAGACCAACTCCAGACCTAGTGATTGGACGCTGCACCGGACGCGCCTGTGTTGACCACCGCGTCCGGTCCCGGTTACCACCACCGCGTCCGGTCATCCGCGATGAATTCCCGAGCTCCCATCGACCGGACTCTGATCGCGTCCGGTCAATCCTCACCGGACGCGTCCGGTCACTCCAGGTGCTTACTGGAGTGTGACCGGACGCTGCACCACAGCGTCCGGTCATAACGACCACCGCGTCCGGTCATCGCGCGTCGAGCGGATCTAAGTCCTTCATAAAACCGTTCGTCTTCGGGCTCTGTTTTTTCACCGTACGCAAGTTTCCGCCGCCGCGAACCCTTTTCGCCGTCTCGCCGAGTCCGCCACGCCATTGCCGTCCTGCTCGCCGCCGGCGACCTCGCTCGCGCCCAGCCACGCGCCTCCTCGCTTCCTGCCCCCGCGCGCGCTCCCTGCCGCCTGCCATCCGTGCTCGCAGCCGCGCCCGCGCAATCCCGAGCCACGCGCCACCGCCGCCTCTTCCCGCCGCCGGCTTGCCGTCCTCCACGGCCGTCCAACTCACCAGCAGCAGCCGCAGCTTCCCCGTGCCAGCCCAAGCACCTCACCTTCGGCCGTGCTCTTCCCTAGGGTTTTGCCCAAACCCTAGCCTAGGGTTTACCCTAACCCTCGCTCAAGAGCTCGTTCGACGAATTCGGGGAATCTCGCGACCTAGGTCACCTCACCTTGTCACCGTCGTCTCGTCGATCCGAGCGAGTCAGTCGGTGTGTCAGGGTCAGATCTGTTTGCTGAATCCGAGGCCAAGCCTGCGGATACGGATTGAGGCCAAGCCTCTCGAGTGACAGTTCACCATCTTACAGAGGTTCTCAGTCAGTTTGACAGCATGGTGCGTTGCAAGAACGCCGGTGGTGCTCCTGGTGACGGGGACGACAGTCCTCCTCGTCGTTCTGAGATTGCGCGTGGAAAGCGCATCAAGATAATGGCCAGAAAGAAGAAGAAGACGCTTACAGAGGCAGAGATTGCTCAGGCCATGGCAGATGTAGCAGAGCAAGCAGAGAGAGGTGGCAGGAGCAGTGGCATACGCATAGGCGAGCGTCGCTTTCACCTTGAAGGTCGACAGCTCGGTACAGAGACCACTGAGGGTACAGAGGATACTGGAGCTCCAGAGAGTATGTCAGTTGATCCACCTACAGAGGCTACAGAGGCTACAGAGGCTCCAGAGGCTACAGAGGGTACAGAGTAGCAGCCAGCTCAGTCTCCACCACGTCGCCGCTCCACACGCGCACGTACTCAGGTGACTCCTAGGCCAGAGGGCCCGCGTCGGGGAGCACGTCCTCCTCCCAGAGCTAGAGGTTCACCCCCGGTCGAGCGCTTTGACCTGAGGGGTGCTACAGCACGTCAGGTGCAGGGGTTGAGGTTCGTGGAGGTCAGCCGATGGTTTCCACCAGTGAGGGATCACAGAGCTTCAGAGGGTTTCTATACCCCACTTCAGGAGGATTTCTACAGGGCTCTAGTTGACAGTGGTATAGCTTTTCGACCTCAGAGAGTCTGTCGGCTTGAGTCACTGGTTGAGGTTGTGGGAGAGCAGCTTCGTCCGCACCTGTCCTATCTGCCTGGGTTGTCAGATCTTCTTGGACGGACAGGTGCATACTGCGGCACATGGGTCAGAGAGTTTTATGCTTCACTTTGGATTGATCCTGCCCATGAGTTTATTCACTTTGCATTCCGAGGCCACGATCACAGACTTTACAGCTCCATAGCGCGAGAGATCCTCAGACTCCCAGCTTCTGACACGAGGATCCATCAATTGTGTTATGGTCAGACTCCTCCACCCAGACGCCCTCACGGCGGAGCAGTGCCACCTACAGACCTGGTCCGACCCTGTTTTCGTGAGCCTTTTGGCGAAGGGTCTCGTCGTACGCCTGCCAGCCTGACACCACTTGCCAGAGTTTTGGATGCTATTATCAGACGCTCTCTTCTTCCCAGACTTGGCTACAGAGAGGGACTAACACGTATGCAGCTATGGGTTGTTCACCACCTTCTCTCACAGACACAGTTTGATATTTGGGATCTTATACTTAGTGAGATGGAGGACACCATTGCTGAGGGCTTCAAGGGTAATCGTCAGCTGCCCTATGCACACTGGATCTGCTTTATTATTAGATCTTCTATTCAGATGCCACCAGTGATCAGGGCGGAGATATCAGACACTACCACTGCTTTCCCTGAGTACGATATCCGTCAGCTTTGGGCCTCGGTTACTAGAGATCAGGCCCCAGTGCCAGGACAGCGTGAGCGCCCAGAGGTTCCTGAGACAGCAGCAGAGCAGGACGCTACTGTGGACGAGCTTGCTGAGGCAGAGCTTGCGGACCTTGACGCTCAGACTGCTGATATACCTAAGGATGTGACTTCTGACAGCACCGATGAAGACTACCAGCCCATCCCCAGGTACCGGTCTCCTCGGTCTCACGACCACGAGGCCGGTGGCTCTGGTTCAGCTTCCCGCTCAGACCCAGCCATGGTGGCTATACTTGAGAGGTTGACCCAGGCACAGGAGCAGCAGCAGCAGCAGATACAGCGACAGGCTCAGGATACAGCTGTAGCACTTGCACAGATATAGGCTCGTCAGGACGAGTTTCAGCGTCAGCAGCTTGAGATCCAGAGGCAGCAAGTTGAGTTGCAGCGACAGAGTCAGCAGCAGTACTTGGATCTCCTGCGCCACCTTGTCACCGTCGGGATTCCTCCGTCTGCTTCTGTCATGACTCATGCCTTTCAGTCCAGTGATCCATCGAGTCAGGGACAGCCGAGCTTCCAGTTCACATCTCCACAGCAGCAGGTTCCTCAGTCGTTCCAGTCCCCGAGCTTCACGCCTATTCACACGGGGTTTACACCTTCAGACCAGCCTCGCCCTCATCTCCTGACAGGCACACCTATTGGTGATTTCAGTGCTACTTACAGTGAGTTGACTGGTCAGCCGACACCCTCGCACACTACTACATTTCACACTTGTTCAGGGTTGTCAGCTTCAGAGGCAGCTATTCCTCCAGTGACAGGGACCGGGACTACAGAGACTATCCCTTCTTCAGTTGCCTCGACAGACCCCCCTGCTATTGGCTCACTACAGGCTTAGGTCACTCAGACGGATCCTCTTGTTGCTACCACGTCAGTACCTGTTCCTGCTCAGATCCAGACCGCTTCACAGCTACGTGCTTCTTCAGAGGGTCAGCCAGATAGCTCAGACTCCGAGGGTGATACGCTACACTTCGTGATTACTCCGCGCACCTCGGCACCCGACACGACTCCGTCTGTCCCCCCGTCAGATCCTTAGATTAGTTTTTTTGGCGCTTGATGCCAAAGGGGGAGAGAGAGTAGTTTCAGGGGGAGTTTTGATAGAGGGTTTTCGTTCTTTGTGTGCTACATTCATGCATCATGTTTACTTTTCAGTAATTGCATTCGTGTGACATATCGTCGTGTGGTAAACTTTGAGTCTTAATGTGTTATCTAGTCACAGTGTTTTAATGTCACCGTTTTAGTTATAGCTCTAAGGTTGTGCTTCCGTGCCTTACTCCGATTTCTTAAGAGCTATATCTTTATGTGTACTAACGCTTTTTGTCTTATCTTATGAAGTACACTCTTTTGGCTTGGGGCACATAAGCAATTCCTAACCCTTTGTGCTTATTGCTTTTTGCTTATGTGAACCAAGCATGCTCGAAAACCTCACTCTAATTTTTTATATCTTAGTGTTGTCATCAATCACCAAAAAGGGAGAGATTGAAAGCATCTAGGCCCCAAGGTTTGGTTTCGGCAATTGATGACAACGCTTTATTACCATGACTAACGTGTGTTTTGCAGAAACTTTGGTAAGTTAGGTCATGGAGGTTATAACTGCTTTGGGCACCATGGTATTCATGTCCCTTGATGGAAATCGTTTCGGTTTTCAAAAGAGTGACGTTAAGATTAAGGACGGTTAGTTCCGGATGACGAGGTGTTGAGATTCATTCGGAATAGTCGTTAGGATCTTCGTTTTTCTCTTTTGGCCGTACTATAAAGGGGGGCATGAACGGGTAGCTTGACCTAGGCGAGTCCTATGTTTAGGTGTGGTGCACACTTGTTAAACTTGGCGCTAGGCAGCTCTAGAATAGCTCAAAGTTCAGTTGGAAGCAACTTGGTTCAAGTTGCGACGCGTTTTGGAAAGTTTCGGGCTGTTTTCCACTGACCGAACGCGGTCTTCGGCATGACCGGACGCGTCCAGTCAGTACTTAACCGTGACTAGGGTTTGCCTCTGACGACCGGACGCGGTCCTCACGAGGACCGGACGCGGTGGTCAGAGGCTGACACGTGTCTTTTGAGGAAACACCCGATCGGACGCGACCTGGGTGTGATCGGCGCGTCCGGTCACAGTCCAGTAAGGTCCAGAGACGACCGGACGCATCCGGTCATCAACGATCGGACGCGGTCTCGCATCCGGTGCGATCACAGTAAGCTCCTTGCACGATCGGACGCGTCCGGTCATCCCTGACCGGCGCGTCCGGTCACTCGTTCGAAAATCGGTTTTCGACCGTTACAGGCGACCGGCGCGTCCGGTCAGTTCGACCGGCGCGTCCGGTCAGCCCGTGTCAGAAAGTAATGGTTCGTTTTGTCTCTGGGGTGTATAAATACATCCCCTCCACCTCTTTTAGAGGTCTCTTGCTCATTTGATCAGCTGAAAAACACCTTTGGAGTGCAAGGGAGTGCAAGAGCACTAGTGAGGATAGTGATTTGAGGATCAAAGCTTGAGAGTTCCTCACTAGCGATTAGAGAGTAGCAAGTGTGCATCCACCTTCTCATTTGGGCTCGTAGAGGTCAAGTGAGAGTTCTAGCTTGTTACTCTTGGTGATCGCCATCACCTAGACGGCTTGGTGGTGATTGGGAGTTTGGTGATCATCCGGCGGAGCTTGTGGATGACCCAACTCATGTTGTGAGCGGTTTTGGGTGATTCACCACGATGGAGTGTTGAAGAATCAACCCGTAGAGAGCACTTGATCCTTGCGCGGATCAAGGGGGAGCTAGACCCTTGCGCGGGTGCTCCAACGAGGACTAGTGGGGAGTGGCGACTCTCCGATACCTCGGAAAAACATCGCCGTGTTCCTTGCCTTTTACTTTCAAGCATTTACATTCTCATATTTACATTTATTGCTTGATTTACTTTCCTAGAATTGCCATGCTAGACTAGGATTGGAAACTAGGGTGCAAAACTTTTTATCGGTAGACTCTCTAGGAACACTAGTAGGCACTAGGGGTGAATTCCGGCTTGTAGGATTTAATTCTTGCAATTAATTTTTAGAAAAGCCCAATTCACCCCCCTCTTGGGCATCTTGATCCTTTCAACCACCAAATGGCAATTGACGTCATGTTCTAGGTACACATGGTCCTCAACAACAAGTGCCACCCCACTTTGAGCATGTCAATGACCTCAACGATATTCAACAAGCCAACATTGATCGTGGTTGCGAGTTACTTGAGAAACAGGGTGAGAATAATGCAAATAATGGAAATGTAGCTTGGGACACTAGCCAAAGCAAGAGGGTGAACCAGTAGATCTAGCTGAGTTAGAACAAGTACAAAACCTTGCTAATGCTATAGTTGAGCATGGCTTGATGCAACATCCTGATGAACCCTAGTCTTATCTATCAGTTCTGACGTAAAGGAGTTCTATAGGGCCCAAGGAATTCCAATTACTCTAGAGTTACCACTGTCTTCTAAGAGTAGAGCTTTGGTTCCTTTTTTGAAGATTCACAAGATTATGAGAGTGATTATTCCATCAAGCAGATTGCAAGGGATCTTGGTCTTCACCAAGTTTTGGACCATCACCATCTATTGAAATGTTGTTCACTAAGATCACCACCTTGGCTGGTGTGGCTAGTACACAGTCTGACATTGCAAGGCCCCTTCCTCAAAATATTCATTTTTTCCTAGGTTTCAAACTAGACTTAAATCTTCATCAATGAATTATCATAGACCCTTCTTCAGGTAACAGTTTGTAGGCCTCCTCTTTAGGTGGGAGGGACTCTCAGTTAGTTTTCTTTGATGAAGCCTTGCAACTACTCAACTAGCAGAACAACTGAGCCCCACTCCTTTATGCACTACTTATGACCACTAGATGATATAGATCATATTGTTGACAATCATATCGAAGGAGATAATATTGCTGATGTTGTTTAAGTTTCAAAGAATGTTGTGCACTTTGATTGCCATAAGACTATTGAATTTGCTAGTGATGTCAGTCCTAAGTTGTCAGGGAGGTTGATGATCACCAGATGGTTATTCATCATACCGGTGACAATCATGTTGAAGGAAATATTTCTGTTGTTGTTATTTCATTTCTAGAGAATGTTGAGCTCTTTAGTTGCGAGAAGACTATTAACTAAAATTGATGGTGATGTCAACCTATAGTTTTCATGGAGGCTGAGATTGCCACAACTGAATCTCTCCCTGAAACTGCTATTCTAGCTGCTACTTCTAACTCCAGTCTATCTTTGGTAAGCATAGTAAAACATCAACAAGCGAGAAGATGTCTATGAAGTGTCCAACTCCCGTAGTTGATGACGGAGTTAGAAGAAGCACTAGGCTACACAAGGCAGAAGTGTTTACATATCTTGTGATGGATGAAACAAGGAAGCCTAGAATCACAAAGGACACTACTACTAGTCACCAGAGACAGCTGGATGAGGTAGAAGCTAAGAATGCTAAAGATAATCGAACTTTATTAGTTGCTCTTATGCAGGAACCAGGGACATAGTACTGTGAGGTGCCTCTTGAGGAGATCACTATTGCCATAGTTGTACACATAACTTTTACATATAATATTTTACGAGATATAACTTATTAGCATGACTTAGTCAATATATTTTTTAAATAATATTTTGTAGACAACTTATCATAATAACCTATCTCCGTAACTGTTGAAATCCAACTTTTGTTCATAACTACCCGTGGGTAAATTTATTCATAACAATTTCTCAACATAACTCTTATAACACAACTTTATATAATAAATTATATAAACAAAATAACTTATACACATATGTTGTTGTTGTTGTAAATTGTACATACAATTTATCCAGCACAATTTTTGTAATTTGTTGCAACCAAATTTCTCAACATATAATACAAAAAAGGAAAAAGAAAAAGCAAGAAAAAATAAAAGGAGAAAAAATGCAATAGAGAAAAGAAATAAAAAATAAAAGGAAAAAAGAAAGAAAATTGAACATGTTGGGAGAGAGAAAGAATGAAAAGTGAGAAAATAGAGTTAGAAAAGTCATGGGAAGGGGAGGAGGCACTAAGAAGAGAAAGGAAAAGTAAATAGGATACAAAATGGACCCCACCACATAATCAAATCTGGAAAGGTCGCAACAGTCATATCATTTGCTAGATTGGAATCGAGCGAACGACCAATAAAATGAAATTGGGATTTGTAGTTGCCCTCCTAGCGAGAACCTGCACCTTAGAGCAACTGACAGGCGGTGGCCATGGATATCTTAGGCCGGAGGAGGGCCTCGGTGCGGGGAGGATGTGCATGGCGGCGATGCGATGCTAGCAAGGTCAGGAGCGATAGGGAGGACCGAAGGAGGCGCTGTGGGCGTCATTAGGGTGGCCACACATTATCGACACTGTGCAGAATTCACCGATTGAGCGCCACTTCATCCTATCGGATGGACTACACTTGAGGCATTGTAGATATAGAGAGAGAGAGAGTTCTTACATCCATGCTTCTAAGTCCTCTATACTTAGAAACTAAACGTTATTTGTAACACCCCAGGTGTTAGGCTTGCATTTGGCACTTGCATTGCATGAGCCTAAGCCTCATTTGATCATATATGAGCATGAAACATATGTGATGCACTAGTGAAACATGCTAGTGCAACATGTGAAACATGTGTATGGAATGTGCTTGAAACATCTACAACATCTCCTCGAAACATGTGCAACATACCTTGTTACTCTATGTTTCAATGTGTGTATTATTGTTGCTCATGCTTGGTAATGCAAGTGAGTGTTGATGTCACTTATTTCATATGTCTCACATCACTCTCTATCTATAGTGACCCCTGGAAAAGTTTCATGAAGTTTGAAATAAAAAAGTCACATGAAATGATAAGTTCTATTCCTATTGGAATTTCACCATTAAGTGAATGGAATTATAGACCATCAACCAAACCTTGCAAACTTGTCCAAATGACTCTAGATGAACTCTACAACAAAAGTCATGAAGGGTTCATGTTGAGCAAATGTCAAGAAAATGCCCCGATTGGCCTAAAACCCTAGTTTAGGCTTTATCGAGTTGCTACTTTGACCAAAGTGAAAGTTTGACTTCTATACCAGTTATGAGGTTTGACCTTAAATAAAAGTTGTAGGTCATCTTGTGTGGAACAAACTTTGTTGAATGTTCAAGAGTTAGTTTGGCGTCTAACCTAGTCAAATAGAGCTCCCAAGATTCAATAAAGTGCTGATTTGGAGCCCCAAGAAATTGGCTAAGTCAAAACTGTGTTTTAGTTTCAAGTACCCTAGTTGGGAGTCTTGTATCTTCCTAACCAAGCATAACCAGTCGATGACCCTTTAATAAAAGATGTAGTTTAGTTTATGTGCTGCAACCTTTGTTTAAGGACCTAGGTCTAAATCTATCTTTAAGTTTGTCAAACAGAGGCTTGAAGTTTGAATGTTCTACAGTTTTCAGCACTTGGAATTCTAAGTATGAAATTCTTGTCTTTTGGGTTGGCACGTCGCGTTCTCCAAAATTTGTTGAGCAACTTGAATTGATCCAAAAGTAAAAGTTGGAGATAACTCTCTTGCGGAGAGTATGCAAAAAGGTTGGAATCAATTTGATCGAGTTTGGCCCTTCAAAATCCAAGAAAACCGAGCCCTACTCTAGTTATAGTTAAATCGCTGATAGTGTCAACTTTGGAGTTAATTATATCCTAATCTAGAGACCTAATGGCCATGCACCCTTAACCAAATTTGTAGAGCATTAGTAGCAGAGCAAACTTTGTTTTGGGCCCATGATCCAGTTCGGCCCGTAGCTAGCCCAAAAACGGCCTCCAAGACGAGCTAGACCGCGCCCACGACATGTTCGGAGAATTGCCCCTTTGGGCGACATGTGCTCCTGATGTGGCCACCATGCGCGAGCCCGCGCCTGGCCTTGTTGCCGCGCGTCCCGGTGCCTCGGCCTCTTCCCGCGCGGACGCCCGAACTCCTCCCCATCCTCCTCCACTCCCTCTACTCCTCCATGCTCGCCTCCACTCGCTCTCCTTGCCTCTCTTCGCGCCCCGCTCACGTCCGCCATAGATGGCCGAGCTGAGCTCATGTCCGCACCGTCGTTCTCGCTGAATGGCCCAGTCACAAGCCAAGCTGAGCATACCACCATGACCGCGTCACCTCCCTATCTCCCTCACGTGCCTTCGTCGCGGCAACGTCCAACGAGAGCCACCGCTGCCGCTCGTGGTCGCGGATGCCGCCATTGCCAGTCGAGCAGAGCTCCATGGCCGCCACCTGATCAGCTCCTCTATGCCTTCCCCATCCCAGTCGGGTACCATTGCACCTCCACCGCCAACCGCCGCCCTCGACGCGCCCTTTCTCCGCCTTTTTTTTCGCCGCTGCAGACAGCGCCGCCGGAGCTGCTCATGCGCCGCCGCCGGTTGCCGTGGTCCCTCTCTCGGTCATCCACGACCATCGACAGGGGTGCTCGGGCATGGGCATGGACGCGCGGCCCAGCTCTCACCGCCGTTGGCTTCCCCCTGGCCGAAACAGGCGCTGCCGGTGATGCGCCCCCGCCTCCTCTGTTTTCCCCCTCCAGTGTCTCTCATCTCTCTGTGACAGGTGGGGCCAGGTGGACAGCGGGTCCCGCATGACAGTGCAACGAGTGACCAAGTTGGGTGAACATTCGGGTGCACCTAGTGTGTTTAGGGCTAGGATTGGTTTTCCTGTTTTTCTTTTCAGAATTTTATTAAATCTTTGAAAATCCATATCTCATGCTAGGAAGTTCCAAAAATAGCAAATGTGGACTTTTTGGAAACCTTGAGAAAAGATCTATGCAGTGGAGTCATAATATGTTAGATGTTGGTAGAAGTTTTCTGGTGTTTTTATTTAATCTTGAAAAGTACTCCAAAAATGCTTATAAACTTGACCAGAGCCATATCTTGAGTTTTAGGACTCCAAAAATAGTGATTCTTGTTTTGTTAATTTTATAAGAACATGTACTTGCTAGAAAAATATTAAAACCACTATTTATTCACTGTTTTCTCAAGGTTTGGATTTGACCTTGATAAATAAGGAAATCTACATTATATTGCTTGTCATTTGTTTATCTTGAGTTTGGTGCTCCAGTTTGGGTGAAAGTTTTATGGTACTCTCCTGAGGTTATATAGGGACTGGTTAAAATTTCATAAGCTTTGGTTGCTGAGTGAGTGAGATATAGTGTCGGTGTTCGGTCCCGTGGGGGTCCTAAACCGACGAGTGAGTGCTGCGTGTCCCTAACCTGGATGGTGATGCAAGGAGAACACACGGGGGTTTATCCTGGTTCGGGCAAAAGAAGGCCCTACGTCCAGCAGGGGGGGGGGGGGAGAGTTTTGTATTTCCTCGCACCGGGGTGCTTGTGTAGGGGTTACAAGCTTGCGAGAGAGGGTGGCAAGCCCAAGTCTCAAAGAGAGAAAAAAGAGTACAAAGATGATTGCTTGAGATGTTGATCTCTGTGATGGGAGTCTTGGATTGCTCGGCACTGGGCTTTGGACTTGTGTCTTGCCCGTTGTTCCTGTCCCCTTGTAGGGTCCTGGCCTGCCCTTTTTATAGGGTCGGAGGAGGCCAGGGCACCGGGGAGCCCTAAGGCAATGTTTTGTCGATCCCTGTTGAGGTGACTGTAGCGACGTGCCCTGGGAATGGCCGGCCATCCCTGTTCACCATGGTGACATCGGGGACGAGACGGCGAAATGACCCGGAGCACCGTGCCATGCCGGCCTTCCCTCCCTATTGAACTGTGCTGGGCGTCGAGGCTGGGACGGAGCCGAGTCGAGGCCGGACGGATAAGGTCGGATCCCCGAGATTGCGGAATACGGGCCTTGTCGTATCCTCCCTCGAGGGTGACTGACGATAAACAACGCACGGTAAGGTGTGCATAGTGACAGGTTTCACCTCCCATCACGGGATGGGCGGTAAAACAGTGAGGACTGACACCGGCATTGCTTCCACATCGATCCTGGTTGCGGCCATATCGGTAGGTGGTAGCAGGTAATTGCATTAAATATTCTGACTTTTGTCTTGGGGTAGGTGAAGTGAGGGGGTCGAGCGCCCTGACCCGGGGTCACGCGAGTCGGAGTTTTTCCGGGGGGCGTACGAGCCTCGTGTGAGTCGGAATGCGGTCGAGGTGCCCTGTCGTGCGGGACGGGGCGCGGTTGAGGCGTTCCCGTCGAGGGTGCCTCGTACGAGTCAGAGCCGGAGCGCGGTCGAGGCACTCTATCGAGCTGGCCTCATACGAGACGAACCTGGTATGCAGTTGAGGCGGGCTACCCTTTGCTGTGACTTAGTTGTTTTGTTTTTTATTATCATTGGATGTGGGTACCCCCATACTGTTGGTACCGACAGTAGCCCCCGAGCCTTTGGGTGAGTGTGTGATCACTCTCCTAGAGGCTTGTTAGTTAATGAACTGGAGTCGTAGTGCCATGGTTTTTTCCGGTGGGGGCATGCGAGCGCACCCGCCGGGTGTAGCCCCCGAGGCCTCGGTGGAGTGTTGAGACTCCTCCGAGGTCTTTTATGCGTTCTATTAGGGAATGGCTTCTAGTGGTGGCGTGATCCGTGCCTTTTTGTTTAGAGTTTGGTTTGTCACGGTCGAGCCCCCGAGCCTCGTGCGCGCGAGGTCGATCAGAGTTCCAGCCGTCTTTTGTCGTTCGACCCTCATGCTCCTCCTTTGGAAGGAGGAGGAGGGGTGGAGAACGCCGTACTACCCCTGTTTGGGTGAGTTCCAACGATCTCCGGCGAGCTGCTAGCGGGGGAATTCGAGTGTGAGCCCGTGCTCCAGTCGTTAGGAGTCGGCTAGTGGCCCGGAGGTGCTCTCAAGAATGCCAAGAAGTGGTCGTGTGGATCTTGATTCCCTACGACAGGATTCGAGGGCTCGGCGCCTCCCTCGAGGGGATTCCTACGTCGACCTCCTCCTACAGCCTCGAATACGTCTTGGGGTGCCTTGAGAGCGTGGCTCGAGCCCTGGCCATGTATGGGCGCATCCCTGGTCGTCCCTAACTCTGTCGCTCGAGGGTAGCTGTCGAACCCAGGTCGAGGGCCAGCTTCCGCTCCCTCGAGACTTATGGCGGGCCCGGAGCCCGTTTACCAGGTATCTGGGAATATCCGTCCGTGGATCCCGCCCCGCCCGTTAGCTGGGCGCATCTTTTTAGGAGAGAGGGTGAGATCAGCGCGGTAGTGGGTGACGTGGCGTACGGTTATGATGTGGGGGACGGCCACGCACCCAACTCCTGCGAGATTCAAAGAAACGGTTAAGTAAGAGCATTAAATGCGAGAAACCGCTCCTACCTTTTCATGTGGCCGTTGGGCTTCTGCCGGGGCTATAAAAACAAAGCATAGGGGTCTGCCTCCCCTACTGGCCCTTTGCGTTCTTACATCCTTTGCCTTAGATAGCTCTGTTCCCCTTGCGCCCTCCACCTTCATCTAGCGCCACCGCCGTCGCACCCCCTCCGTCCACACAGCTTTTCCCAGCGCCAATGGCAGGCAAGAGTCAGATCCTCCCCGTCGATGACTGGGCCGCCTCCTCGGTGACGGAGAGGAGGCTAGAGGAGCTGGTCAAGAATGGACTACTACGGCCGAGGACGAGCCGGTCGTGGCCGGAGTGGGTTGCGCCGTCGCCCGACCACCGGGAGCCGGCGCCCCCCGAAGGGTACGTGGTTAGCTTCATCTGCTTCCACGAACGGGGGTTTGGTGTGCCGACGACCACCTTCATGCGCGTGCTCCTCCACTACTACCGGGTGGAGCTGCATCATCTCGCCCCCAACTCCGTTGCACAGGCCACCATCTTCACGGCGGTCTGTGAGGGCTACCTATGGATGGAGCCGCAGTGGAATCTGTGGCTCCATCTTTTCAAGGCGGAACTTTTCGCCAAGAAGACGGGGGAGAAGGGACTTCGGTGCGCAGTTCGAGCGAGGAGCTGCGTCCTGCAGGTGAGGTCTGGTTGGGCAGATCAGTACATCCCCGCCCACCTGGTCGATCACGAGCTGGGAGTCGCCTCGAACGTCAAGGTGCCGGACCCCGAGTTCGATGGCAATTCTCAGACCCGTGACGAGCGCCTCGTATTCGGCGACGTTATTCGACGCAGGAAAATGAAGCCGGATGACATAGCGCATGTGAACCCCGAGGGGCGAGATGAAGAGAAAACCCGCGCCTGCTCCTGTTTTCATCAACGACCCATCGAAGTACATGGTCCACAGCTCAGCTTGGAGCTGTACAGGGGGGAGTTAAGTGTCGGTCCATTCTGCCAGGAAATCCGCTAACACCTGTGACTTAATAGCTTTGCACGGCGCATAAGATAGGGTCTCGCCCATGAGCTCGACTGCCCACTTGGCAATCCTACCCGAGGCTTCCCGGTTCTGGGCTATCTCTCCTAAGGGGAAAGAAGAAACCACAGTCACCGGGTGACCCTTGAAGTAGTGACGGAGTTTGCGCCGTGTCTGGACGATGGCGTATAGCAGCTTCTGGATTTGTGGGTATCGTACCTTGGTTTCCGAGAGCACCTCGCTAATGAAATAGACCGGCCTCTGGATGAGCAAGGTATGCGCTTCCTCGGCCCTCTTGACAACCAAGACCGCGCTGACTACTTGTGTTGTTGCGGCGACATAGAGTAGGAGCGGTTCTCCCGGGGTCAGAGGGACGAGGATCGGTGAATTAGAGAGTGTAGCCTTGAGCTTTGCAAGAGCTTCCTTGGCCTCGAGGGTCCAGGAAAAGTGCTCCGATTTCTTCAGGAGGCGGTACAGAGGGAGCGCTTTTTCGCCGAGGCATGAAATGAAACGGCTGAGCGCCGCCAAGTAGCCCGTGACCCTCTATACGCCCTTCAGATCTCGGATGGGGTCCATCTTGGTTATCGCAGTGATTTTTTCTGGGTTGGCCTCGATGCCACGCTTAGACACGATGAACCCTAAAAGCATACCTCAAGGAACGCCAAAGACGCATTTCTCAGGATTGAGCTTGATGTTTTTTGCCCGGAGGCATTTGAATGCAACGTCAAGGTCGTTTACCAGATCGTCGGCTTGTTTGGTTTTGACAACGATGTCATCGACGTAAGCCTCGACGGTTGGTCCGATGTGTTCCCCAAAAACATGCTGCATGCATCGCTGGTACATAGCCCCTGCGTTCCGGAGACCGAAAGGCATCGTAACGTAGCAATACATGCCGAATGGGGTAATGAATGAAGTCGCGAGCTGGTCGGACTCTTTCATTTTAATTTGGTGGTAGCCGGAGTGTGCATCTAGGAACGAGAGAGTTTCACATCCCGCAGTGGAATCAACGATTTGATCAATGCGTGGTAAAGGAAAGGGAACTTTTGGACATGCTTTATTTAAACTAGTATAGTCTACACACATCCTCCACTTCCCACTCTTTTTCTTAACTAATACAGGATTAGCTAGCCACTTGGGATGATGAACCTCCTTGATGAATCCGACCTCCAGCAGCTTGTGTATCTCCTCACCAATGACCTTGCGCTTCTCATCATCGAAGCGGCGCAGGCGTTGCTTCACCAGTTTGGAGCCGGCCCATATCTCCAAGGCATGCTCGGCGACTTCCCTGGGTATGCCCGACATATCCGAGGGACTCCACGCAAAGATGTCGATATTCGCACGGAGAAAGTCGACGAGCACTGCTTCCTATTTGGGATCGAGGGTGGCGCTGATGCTCAGCGCCTTTCCCTTGGGATTGGCAGGGTCGAAGGGCACGAGCTTGACGTCCTCTGCGGGCTCGAAGCTGTCGGCATGGCGCTTTGGGTCGGGAACCTCATTGGCCAGACCGTCAAGGTCCGCAGCCAAGGTCACTGACTCCAAAACAGCCTTGCCGTGCTCGACACACTCGACGTCACACTCGTAGGCGTGCTCATATGAGGGCCCCAGAGTGATGACACCATTTGGGCCTGACATCTTGAGCTTGAGGTAGGTGTAGTTTGGGACCGCCATGAACCTGGCATAGCACGGGTGCCCAAGGATGGCGTGGTATGTTCCACGGAATCCGACCACTTCGAAAGTGAGAGTCTCCTTTCTGAAGTTGGACGGTGTGCCAAAGCAGACAGGCAACTCGACCCGGCCGACGGGTTATGTCCGTTTCCCTGGCACAACTCCATGGAAACCCCCGACGCTGGGTTGGAGGCGCGTCCTCTTGACCCCCAGGAGGTCGAGGGTCTGAGCGTAGATGATATTGAGGCTGCTCCCGCCGTCCATGAGTACCTTGGTGAGGCGTGTGTTGGCGATGATGGGATCAACAACAAGCGGGTAGACTCCTGGATCGGGGATGTAGTCAGGATGGTCACCACGGTCGAAAGTGATGGCCACCTCAGACCAGTCAAGGAAGTGGGGGACCGCCGGCTGTACGGAGAAAACCTCACGCCGTTCTCGTTTGCGCTGGCGCGTCGAGAGACGGGTCGAGGGTCCTCTGTAGATCATGAAGCAGTAGCAGATCTCGGGGAATCCCCCATCCTTGTCGTCACCCTTGGGATCTTCCTTCTTGTCATCCTTCTTGACGCCTATGCCCTCGAAGTACCTGCGGAGCATGTGACAATCTTCGAGGTTATGGTTAGTGGGTCCCTTGTGGTAGGGACATGGCTCTTTGAGCATTTTATCGAAGATGCCCCCACCGGGGGGGGGGGGGGCCTCGAGGTTTCTTGCGTTCGACAGCAGCGACAAGTTCGTCGGCCGGGGCCTCGAGCTTGCCCTGCTGGCTCTTCTTCCTTCTTCGGTTGTTTTTCTTGGAGCCTCGGCAGGAGCCCGCGGGATCGTCGACCTTTTGTTTCCCTTTGTCTTGGTCACCGCCAAAGATGGCACCAACTGCCTCCTCGCCAGTGGCAAAGTTGGTGATGATGTCCATCAATCCGTTGGCAGTGAGTGGGGTGTTACGACCCAACTCTCGGACCAACTCCTTGCAGGTGGTTCCGGAGAGGAAGGCCATGATCACATCGGAGTCGGTGACGTTGGGGAGTTCGGTGCGCTGCCTGGAGAAGCGCCGGATGTAATCCCAGAGGGATTCACCCGGTTTTTGCTTGCAACTCCGGAGGTCCCACGAGTTGCCGGGGCACATGTAAGTCCCCTTGAAGTTTCCCTCGAACACCCTCACGAGATCGTCCCAGTCGTGGATCTGTCGAGGTGGGAGATCCTTGAGCCAGGCTCGGGTGGTGTCGGAGAGAAACAGGGGGAGTTGTCGAATGATGACCCGGTCGTCAGTGGCCCCGCCCAGCTGACACGCCAAGCGGAAATCGGCGAGCCAAAGTTCGGGTTTGGTCTCGCCGTTGTACTTGGTGAGAGTCGTGGGAGGGCGAAATCGAGCCGGGAGCACCGTCTCCCGGATAGCATTACTAAAGACCAGAGGGCCCGGAGGCTCGGGTGAAGGGCTACGATCTTCTGAGCTGTCGTAGCACCCGCCTCTGTGCACACGGTAACCTCGAGCCACACCATCACCGTGTTTGCGTGTGCGGCGCTCGACGATGTTGCCACGGATGTCTCGGGGTTCATGATCGTCGGCAATGTGCTCGGGGGCAGGTGCCGCCCTGTTTTGCCGGGCAGGCTCAGGATGAACCGAGGCCTCTCTCTCCTGTCGGGAGGGCTCAACGAGCCACTCTGAGGCTGGCTCGCGTCGCCTTGAGGCAGAGCTCTCGGCCTGCTGCATGGCAGCGGTCTCGAGGAGTTCTCAGATTTCATCTCGAGCTCGACGGGTGTCGGGGTTTGACGGCTCGGGCATGTTGCGGAGGAGCATGGCGGCGGCGACGACGTTCTAGCTGGCTCGAGCGAAAACCGGGGGGTCGACCACTCGGTCCTCGTCGATGCGACGATTGACGTCGCGAGCCCTCTCGCGAGCTCTCCCGCCAAGCGCGTGTGCCGCACGCTCACGCTCGAGGGTTTGTTGGAGTAGGTGCAGATTTTCTCGTTCCTCGTCGAGCCTGTCCTGCAACTCACGAATTTGCTCGAGCTGCATTCCTTGATCCGCAAGGAATTGAGCTTCGTCTCGTTCGGCAGGGAGCTCGACATGAGGTGGCGTGTGCCTTCCTTCAACCAGCTCCTCTTCCTCCGATTCCGACGCGCTGGCTTCGTCGATGTTGAAGCACTCGCGGGTCGGATCGTAGGTATCGTCAGCCGAGTCGGAGTCAGGGGCACCGAAGTAGTAATATGATGGGGGAATGTGAGACCGTTGCAAATCACCTCCGTGGTCGCAACATTGAGAAGCAATCACACGGGGCTCTAATTCTAGGGTCTCTGTAGAGTCCAGATACTCAGAGGCCGGTGTGGATGCAACAAGGTCCAGAGTGGAGCGTAGATGGTGCCCGGGGAGTTCCTCGTAAGCACTCATGTTAGTGCTCACAGAGGAAGCGTACGCCCAGGCGACCGGGTCTAGCCCAAACGGGAATGTTGATGGAGATATCGTTGCACGCGTCGAAGTGATTGGATCGGGTAGCGGCGGTGACTCACCGGACGGGGGAGCGGCGGAATTCTCCATCGGCATCTTACCCTCAGCCAAGCTCATCCTACACAGACCCTCAACGAGGAAATCTAGGTTGGCGTCTGGCTGAGAGGCGCCGGATCGGGGAATTCCTCCACCCTCCGTGAGGTGGAGATGGCGGTTGCGCCGGGCTCGTCGTCGTCTGGCGGCTCATGCCTGTCGAGAGCGACGATACCGGTAGAGTGCTCCCCTAGGCTAGGAGAGCTCGAAATCCTCGTCGGTAGGGTGCCTGGGCGGGAGGAGGACCATGTCGTAGCCGTGGCCAAGCGACATGAACTCCAAACTCCCGAACCAAATCACCGTGGCCAACGGGAGTGGACACTCGGGGTTATCCATCCAGGAAAGATTGGCGGGAAAGCGATGTTGGCACGCAGCGGTCCCCTACCTGGCGCGCCAACTGTCAGTGTTCGGTCCCGTGGGGGTCCTAAACTGACGAGTGAGTGCTGCGTGTCCCTAACCTGGATGGTGATGCAAGGAGAACACACGAGGGTTTATCCTGGTTCGGGCAAAAGAAGGCCCTACGTCTAGCGGGGGGGGGGGGGGAGAGTTTTGTATTTCCTCGCACCGGGGTGCTTGTGTAGGGGTTACAAGCTTGCGAGAGAGGGCGGCGAGCCCAAGTCTCAAAGAGAGAAAAAAGAGTACAAAGATGATTGCTTGAGATGTTGATCTCTGTGATGGGAGTCTTGGATTGCTCGGCACTAGGCTTTGGACTTGTGTCTTGCCCATTGTTCCTGTCCCCTTGTAGGGTCCTGGCCTGCCCTTTTTATAGGGTCGGAGGAGGCCAGGGCACCGGGGAGTCCTGAGGCGATGTTTTGTCAATCCCTGTTGAGGTGACTGTAGCGACGTGCCCTGGGAATGGCCGGCCATCCCTGGACACCATGGTGACGTCGGGGACGAGACGGCGAAATGACTCGGAGCACCGTGCCATGCCGGCCTTCCCTCCCTGTTGAAATGTGCTGGGCATCGAGGCTGGGTCGGAGCCGGGTCGAGGCCGGACGGATAAGGTCGGATCCCCGAGATTGCGGAATACGGGCCTTGTTATATCCTCCCTCGAGGGTGACTGACGATAAACAGCGCACGGTAAGGTGTGCATAGTGACAGGTTTCACCTCCCATCACGGGATGGGCGGTAAAACAGTGAGGACTGACACCAGCGTTGCTCCCACGTCAATCCTGGTTGCGGCCATATCGGTAGGTGGTAGCAGGTAATCGCATTAAATGTTCTGACTTTTATCTTGGGGTAGGTGAAGTGAGGGGGTCGAGCGCCCTGACCCGGGGTCACGCGAGTCGGAGTTTTTCCGGGGGGCGTACGAGCCTTGTGCGAGTCGGAATGCGGTCGAGGTGCCCTGTCGTGCGGGACGGGGCGCGGTTGAGGCGTTCCCGTCGAGGGTGCCTCGTACGAGTCGGAGCCGGAGCGCGGTCGAGGCACTCTGTCGAGCTAGCCTCATACGAGACGGACCTGGTATGCAGTTGAGGCGGGCTGCCCTTTGCTGTGACTTAGTTGTTTTATTTTTTTATTATCGTTGGATGTGGGTACCCCCATACTGTTGGTACCGACATATAGGTTTAACTTGCTCTCACATGATTTATTGCATTAGTTAATTGTTTTTTTCAGAGAGGTTGATATACATGTCCAAATGTCCTGAAATTTGTATAGTAGACTATTGGGAGCATATGTATGCCACTGTAATTTTGGTAGAATTTATTGTGCACTTTTAATATGTGTTCATAATTCCACTTAATTATCTAGATAAATTAAGAAATGTATTAAAAGAATTCATTTAGATGGTGACACTATGTTTTCTGATATTCATTAGTCATGTGTGAAATGTTGGTAAAGTTGGCTTTGTCCAATTATATGTTTGTAATGTAAATTAATAATTATTTCTTGTAATTATTAGTTTCTGGACAGTTCTGAGGGCAATGTAAATTACCCCATGTTAATGATGTTTGCTAGGAAAGTTGTTTATAACAAAGTTGTAGATAACTCATGTATCTAGCTGCTGTTAAAATTTGATGTCATTTGGCCAAGTAGTTTTTAAGTTATAGCTGTTTAAAGTTTGGGTACAGATTTGGTTACTCTCTGTTTGGAGCAGACCAGATTCTGTAGTTATATCTTTTCGACCTATTAAACTTGTGAATCAGGCTTAGGTGATATTAAATGAATTGTAGAAAATTTCATAAGCTTTCTAAAATATCTTGTTGCACATCATTTGGAGTTGTAAATCTCTAGTTATGATTAAATTACGCAACTGCTGTTCTGATGTCCTGAAAGTGGCAAATTCTAGTTTTAGTGCTTTGATTCACTTTACCATGCTTGTGTGTTGAAGTGGGACTCATATCTTTGATGGTACTTAGGTTGGTACCCTGTGATCTTATAAGACTTGTGTCTTGATTGATGTGCTTGCCATCTTCTCTGTTATGGCTTAGTGAGGATCAAGTTAATTAGCTCTAGGTGCTTATGAGAACTTTGGTAGACTTGCATGATTACTTTGTTTATTGCACTTCTATGCATTCACACATATGCATTGTTGCATCTCATATAGGTACGCTAGCTGAAACGTGTGAAGAATGTGGTGTTGGAGCAAAACCCGAAGACGGTGTTTGGTGGATCCATCCCGAAGATGGAAGAACTGGAAAGTGCTAGGATGAGAGATGCTCGCCAAGCGGATTTCATTTGACAAACATGGACTTGAGTTGGATCCCAGACAAGCCCCGGAGCATTATAAGCCTCCTAATTTCTGAAATACAATTGAGTATTATGTTATATATATTGTTGCATTAAGTTATAGGTGTTGGATGAAAACACTTGCTGCATTGATATCCCATGCTTGTCCAGAAAGCATACCTTGAATCCTATGTAGACCAGGATCGAGTAGATGCTTAGCCCTGCTTTAAGCGGTAGAAGTCAGGTGATTTCCTGTCACCTGCAAGAGGTAGGGATATTCATATATGGCACGGTTGACTATATTTGCTATCGTGGAAAAGAACCATGTGCTAATAATATGCAAGGAGACCGGGCGGGATGATGATAGTGAAGCAACAAGACATGGAGGTCTTGGGTGTGGATCTATCCCCGTCTGAGTCGTTTAAGGACCGATTCACTGTACGTCCTTGAGTCATGTTGAACGCAGTCTAACACTTAGTTGGCCGGATAAGTCGTTCCGACCGCGAAGCCGAGTAATACAGTTCAGGCCGGGAATCGAATGGTAGGTCGCATCTTGGAGGAAGTAAGAATGTGCTTGGGGATATTGGCGTGAGACCAAGGGAGTTAGAGTCCCTATCACCTGGCAGAGTGTTACCCTTGGGGATGCGGCATCAGTCCAACCCGCGACTCCTGAATTGTACCAAAGGTGACTTGTGCGATCCTGGCGAGGTCCTGCGTGGTGAGTGTTAGAAATACCCTCCAGCTGGATAGGAATTCGATTCGAATCACCGTCGCTCCCAGTTAGTGAGCACTTGACTTGAGCAGCGGCAATGTAGATTCACTTAATTAAATAGATGGTTAATTGGATGATGATTTAATGTTGTCTCAATTTATACCTGCCAAGGTTAATATTGTTTGCTCCTAATCAAGTGAGTGCTCTAGTACAAGTGCTAATATAGATGACAGGTTAATGATTATTAACTTGATGCTTAAGCATTAATGATTACTTATCTGTATTAAGCTTTTATACAAAATATTGTCAAGCTAGCCCACTTTATATCAGCCTTGCATGATCCTTGGTGTCATTTTATTTCTGGTTTACGACAGATAAGTCTAGCTGAGCACCTTCTCGTACTCAGGGTTTATTTTCCACTTGTTGCAGGTTGTGATGTATCATGGCTACTACAAGAATTGGATGACTCTTGCCGTAGTGGCGGAGGGTGATCATGGGCATGATCCTTCTTATTTATCTTGTCTCTAATGCTTTTGTTGGAAGACGACCTTGGTACTGGTATGTATTTAAAATAAGTTTAATGTTAGTTTTAAATTACTTTACTTTCGCTACTTTTCAATGTAAGTTGTAATAACTATGTTGAACTCCGTTGTATATTGAACTATTTGTGAAATGGATGTAACATATGACTTGTTATGTTGAATCACTACGATCTTGGCTTGTATGTTGGTTGGTTTGAAATTCTTTGTGATTTCATTGGACTACCGGAGTTATATGAGCTCAAGTGCGAGAATTTGATCACTTTGGTGATTATTTTTGTACTTGTGCTCTTATAATTTGGACGGTTCCGTGACATTATTAATCCATGGGTCATGTTGTCATTTAACCACTAAAATCATAATGACCCTTATAATGGTACTTTAGTTCCATCACAGTACTTATTAAATTAAACAATCTGAAACGCCTGATTTAGAAGTGAATCCGTTGATGATGAGGCTGTAATCACGTGATTATACACGTACACCGCGCATGGTTGATTAGAAAGAGAGAGCCAACATCGAGGCAGCTCTGATCGTCCTATACGTAATTTGCTTCTCATACGACGCACATGTGAGGAAGATTGAGCATATACACACACGACACCATATGAAAATTTATCAACTTGATTTGGTTATACGCGTTACGTGGTACATGTATCTTTTCTTTATTACCAATAGGAAGGCAGTCGTAATTTGTAATAGGCTTGCTAGCGCTCGGACGTCCGGACAGACGGCGCGTCCAGACACCCGCGCCCCGCAATCCGTTTCCTGCAACGTTTTGCGCATCCACACAGGGCCCGTACTGTCCTAAATGTCACCAGCATCGAGAAGAGGGAGAGGGGGCGGCCGATGCCCAACCAGCGCCGGGAGGAGGAGACACTGAGGCGATGCAGCACAAGGCAAGGAGGAGAGATGCAACACCCTATCTACTTTTAAAACATCCAAATGCAACAATAGCAACATACATCTGAATGCAGATGAAACACTTGAAACATGGTTCTGAAACACTTGAAAATAAACACCTGAAAACACTTGAAAACCAGTGCAAACATATGCAACATCCAGATAAAACATATGTAATATATGTGTGAAATATATGCAACATCCAGATAAACACACTTGTAATATACGTCAAAAAAACACAAATGAAACATTGGTAACAGACCTTTGCAACATACGTGTACAACCGTTGCAACATATGCAACATCCCGATCTATTTGCAACAAACCTCTGAAACATCTAAAACACTTTAAACATACGCTTGCAACATGTACTTTCATTAAAACCTGGCAACCAGGTAGGCGGAGCACTGCACAGCGAGATCCGGCTGTGTGGTCGCAGTGGAGAAAGAGGATGGCAGCGGGCGGGCGGCTGTGCGGCCCCCGGTGAGCGGCTGCGCTGCCCCCGGCGATAGGGCGCATGCGGTGCCCCCAGCAAGCGGTGTCCGCGGTGGAGGCGACACAACAACCAGGTGGTTGCGGCCTTGCGCAGCGAGGCGGCAGCAATGGAGAGGAAGGCTAGCGGGAGGCGTGGTGGAGAGGAAGACGTGCAGGATGCGGTGGAGCTAGTGGCGGAGTTCTTTTTTATAATTTACGGTGACTAGAGAGGGGAAAGGATGGGCTGCTGGACATTGGGTCCACCAACAGGACCGTCCGGCACGGAAGTACGTGTGATTGCTAGCGTTACCGAATTTGTAAACATTTGCGATAGCGGAACACGCGTGAATATAACACTTTGCCTCCTATACGAGTATACTGTTGCATCTCAAGACACAAAATAACAAGTATATAGAATTCTCAAAGTCGCAAGTAGTAATGATTTTGAAACCTCAAAAAGACCGTAAAAAAATAGACGTTGCAAGTTAAAATTTCAATCACGCGATTGAAGATAAAAATAATGAACCCTATTACGAGGGAGTACGGTAATCGGCATTATCGGCGTGTTCATTATCGGCGTGTAGTCTCAGTAGAACTTAGCGATGGTACGGTAATCGGCATTGCCCCTCCAGTTGGCCGGGATGACGTCGTAGGCCACCAGAGTCTTGCCACCGTCGCTGCGGACGCGCAGCGAGAGGGGCGGCTTCAGCGGGTAGCCGGGGTCTATCCTCCAGACGGCGCCCCACGACTCGTACAGCGGCTTCCATATCCGCGAGTTGGCCTCCTTGAGGTCCACCTGCACCACGGCGCCATCGCTGCCCGCGTAGTACACGATCACCGCAAAGTAGAATGGGTTGCAGCCTCCCATCATGTGGAACCTCACGTTCAGGCCCTTGTAGTTGCAGGGCACCCTGCGGTGTGTGGGTACGACGACGACGACGAGGAGGTCAGGTCAATGCATATATATGAGATGAAAGCGTCAGAAATTCTGCTACTCTAACTGTTACTACGGACCTCCTGTACTGGATGCTGAGGGCGCCGGCTGAAAAAAACTTGGCTAGGATCTACTACTAGTAGCACGAACGGGGATTCGGGGTACAAAAGGAATAGACAGTGATACATAAGAATAAGCAATAGATCTATTACAAATCAAGGAAACAGAGAGACATAGATCTAGGAGTTTAGGGTTTCGACCGTTGTTGGCGGGAGCAGATCCGGAAGCATCCATGGTGATGGAGTTGACGTGGTGGCGGAGTAGATTCCGTCGTCCTTCGGGCCTCCACCGGCACTGACCGACGACGGGGAAGGAGTAGAACGGAGGTGGCGCAGTGGTGCTTCCCGACGCCACTGCGCAAGCCAATCGGATGGCCTAGGGTTTGTCGAGTGGGTGTCAGTGCACGGCGTACCTCGGTTCGCGTGCCTGCAGCCCCCACTCTTGTTTATATAGCGCAGCGCGTCGGGGGCCCACCAACCATAGATCGGTTGGGCGCCCCCGATCAGGGCGCGATCCAGAGGGAAAAGGCCCCATCCGTTGGGCTGGGCCTGAGATCAATCTAACATTCTCCCCCTTGATCTCATCTGTGCTCTCTCACTTTGTCAACCCACCCCATCTCAAATCAGTGTATTGAGCATGTTTCATCATAACAATTATCACTGTTAGATTAGACAGCCACAGACTATTCTGTTCAGAGATGAATTCTCGCCTTGGGCCCCTTACTATCCAGGAATCATAGGCTTTCCCTTAAACCCATGCCGGCTACATGTTCTCTGAACACATTGGGCGGTAAGCCTTTCGTAAGCGGATCCGCTAACATCTTTTCTGTGCTTATATGTTCAAGACTTATGACGTGATCCCAGATTTTATCCTTCACAACATAATATTTTATGTCAATGTGCTTGGCGGCATTGCTTGACTTATTGTTGTGAGCATACAACACTGCTGGCTCGTTGTCACAATACAACTTTAGTGGTTTATCGATGCTGTCGACCACCTTTAAACTGGGTATAAATTTCTTAAGCCAATTCACCTGTCCTGACGCCTCATAACAAGCAATAAACTCAGCATACATTGTGGACGATGCAGTGACTATTGTTTGTTTTGAGCTCTTCCATGATATGGCTCCTTGCACGAGAGTGAATATATACCCTGAGGTAGACTTTCTATCATCTCCCGCGTAATCAGAATCTGAATACCCTACTATTTGTAGGTCATCAGATCTTCTATAGGTTAGCATGAGCCCTTTCGTGCCTTGCAAGTATCTTAAGACTTTCTTTACTAGATTCCAGTGTTTCATACCTGGATTACTTTGATATCTGCCAAGCAGCCCGGTCACAAAAGCCAGGTCTAGGCGTGTGCACACTTGAGCATACTGTAAGCTTCCGACAGCTGAAGCGTATGGAACGGCTTGCATGCGATCGCGCTCGAACTTGCTCTTGGAACATTGATGTTCCCCATACTTGTCACCTTTTACAATAGGAGCAGGTGATGCTCTACACTTATGCATATTGAATTTCTTCAATACTTTCTCTATATATGCCTCTTGGGACAATCCCAATACCCCTCGGTTTCTATCTCGGTGAATCTTTATGCCCAAAACAAAAGAAGCTTCACCTAAATCTTTCATATCAAAATTTGAGGACAAAAACCTTTTGGTTTCCTGCAGCAGAGTGACATCACTACTTGCTAGTAGAATATCATCCACATACAGTACTAGGAAAATGTATTTCCCATTCTTAAACTTTGCATAGATGCAATTGTCCTCAACATTCTCTTTAAACCCAAACTTTCTGATTGTCTTATCAAACTTCAAATACCACTGTCTGGATGCTTGCTTTAATCCATAAATGGATTTCTTCAGGCGACAGCCCATTCTTTCTTTGCCTATCACAACAAAACCTTTTGGTTGTGCCATGTATACTCTCTCTTCTAGATCCCCATTGAGGAATGTTGTTTTCACATCCATTTGATGCAATTCTAGATCAAAATGTGCCACTAGGGCCATTATGATTCTAAAAGAGTCCTTGCTCGAGACGGGAGAGAATGTTTCATTATAATCTATCCCTTCTCGCTGAGTGAAACCCTTTGCCACCAGTCTTGCTTTGTACCTTTCTATGTTCCCTTTGGAGTCACGTTTCACCTTGTAGACCCATTTGCAGCCTACTGTTTTGGCTCCTTCAGGAATTTCCTCTAGGTCCCAAACTTTATTGGTACTCATAGACTTTAATTCATCTTCCATGGCTTCTTGCCACTTAGATGCTTCAGTGCTCCTCATGGCTTCTTCAAATGAAGTGGGTTCATCCTCCATCTGAACTTCTTCGCATTCATAGACTATGTAGTCATCTGGAATAGGAGACTTTCTCGCTCTTTGAGGTTTGCCAGAAGTTTCTGCTACTGGCATTTCTTCATCTCGGGGTTGTTCTTGTTGGGGCTGCTGTTCATCGACTATGGGTTCATTCGGCTCCTGAAGGACAGGTTCCGAATTAGCCGTAGGAGAAATTACAGCAGGTGTTGTCACTACTGGCGTAGGTCCAACAACAACAGGCAGCGTGAAGTAGGGTTCCTGCACCATAGGAATGGGCACGAACACCGCTTCTCTTCAAGGGTGATTTCTCGCGCTGCCTTGCTCCCCCTGATCATATGATCTTCTAGGAAACTAGCGTGTCTCGTTTCCATAAACTTGGTATGTCTACCAGGGCAGTAGAAACGATAACCTTTCGACTTTTCTGGATAGCCAATAAAATGGCAACTACTGTTTTGGGGTCTAGCTTTCCTATGTTTGGGTTAAATACTTTTGCTTCAGCAGGGCTCCCCCAGACACGCAAATGGTTGATTGAGGGTTTCCTGCCGGTCCACAACTCATACGGTGTTTTAAGTACTGACTTGCTTGGAACTCTGTTGAGAATATGAATGGCGGTTTTTAAGGCCTCCATCCACAAACTCAGTGGCAGAGTGGAATAGCTCATCATGCTGTGCACCATATCCATTAGAGTATGGTTACGCCTTTCTGCTACTCCATTTTGCTGTGGGTCGCCCGGCATTGAATACTGGGCTACTATGCCATTTTCCTGTAAGAACCTTGCAAAAGGTCCAGAAACTTGTCCATAAGGGGTATGTCGACCGTAGTACTCCCCCCCACGGTCAGATCTTACTACTTTGATTTTTCTGTCCAGTTGATTTTCAACCTCAGCCTTGCCAGCTGCCAGCTGCCAGCGCCGAGAAATTGACCAGAGGCCGCGGCCCTGCCAGCTGCCACAGTGCCGCCCGAGCCACCGAGCGGCCACCGGCCGGCCTGGAGGCTGGAGGCCGGATTGTCGGTGCTGATGGATGGAGGAGGAGATGAAGCCATGGGAGAAAGAGATGAAGCTGGGTATAATTGCTACATATTGCCTCATTTATCACTTACTCATTATAGTCATTACTAATTTTATTTTATTTGCAGGTTGCTTATGCTTTTTTTTATCATTTTATTTGCAGGTTGTTCATTGTCGGCGTGTGGCCTCAGTGGAACTGAGCGATGGTACGGTAATCGGCATTGCCCCTCCAGTTGACCGGGATGACGTCGTAGGCCACCAGAGTTTTGCCACCGTCGCTGCGGACGCGCAGCGAGAGGGGCGGCTTCAGCGGGTAGCTGGGGTCTATCCTCCAGACGGCGCCCCACGACTCGTACAGCGGCTTCCATATCCGCGAGTTGGCCTCCTTGAGGTCCACCTGCACCACGGCGCCATCGCTGCCTGCGTAGTACACGATCACTGCAAAGTAGAATGGGTTGCAGCCTCCCATCACGTGGAACCTCACGTTCAGGCCCTTGTAGTTGCAGGGCACCCTGCGGTGTGTGGGTACGACGACGACGACGACGAGGTCAGGTCAATGCATATATATGAGATGAAAGCGTCAGAAATTCTGCTACTCTAACTGTTACGGCCGGACCTCCTGTACTGGATGCTGAGGGCGCCGGCATCTCGGAGCTTGCCGTTGAGGCCAGGCTTAGCCATGGCGCCGAACGCCGTGCCGCTGAGGTCGAAACGGTTGGGGCCGAGACTGGTGTCGTAGTTCACGTCGGTGATGATAACCGTCTGGGGCACGCCAGAGCAGGCAGGGTTGTTCCTGCTCACGCATTTTATCTGAGAAGCAGCAGCAGACCAAACAGAGGATGCATGAAGAAATGTCCCTGTTGCGGTTCACCAGCCTCCGGACGCTGAACGCGACCGTCGGCAGGGATGTGCACTCACACACACAACGCTCGACCAAGCAAACAAGGACTGCTAGGTTTCACGTAGTAGTACCTGGTAGCATGAGCAGTGGCGGAGCCAGAATTTCAAACTTGGGTATTCCCGATTCTACATCACAAAAAAAAAATGAATCCATAGATTAGATTTAAAATATAATTTACAGTAGTACATTATTGATAATTAAAGTCACAAAATAGTCAAATAACAACTTGTTCAGCTAGTCAATTCTAAGCACTAGCACCAATTTGAGAAGCCTGTACACGACTTCATGTCTTTCATATTTATTTGTTGTAACAAGCTTAATGGAAAGCTGAACAGATGGAATGGTATAATACCTAACAAGCTTAACCAATTGTCTTTATCAGTTTCTTCTTCATTATGCAAACTCTAGGATTACAAGAACTCAAGAAGAATGTCTACGTCACTGTTAACTAAAAAGTTGTACCAATCATATTACAAATCCCAATTGTACTAATCATACTACAAATCCTAAATCAAGGCAATAGGATTTAGGAAAGATGCGCAATCACCCATGCTAACTATGTGCGGCATTGCGGCTTACTGGCTACCCGTTGCAATTCTTGGCAGCCATGCTTACTGTGTGCTGCTGGGTGCTGGCTAGCCGGCCGGTCATGTTCTCGGTGGATGGCCCTTGCTTCACGCCAGCGTGGAAGCTGTGAGGGTGGATGTTGCACACTGCACAACATTTGTGGACTAACCTGTGAACGAGCAAAGCGGATGAGAGTAGTTTTTGACTGCGTTTTTACTTGAAAAACAGAGAATCAAATCCACTATAAACTATACATTTGTGTATAATGCAGGAAGAAGTGTTTTGTTAGCACAAAACTTGGGTATTCCTGGGAATACCCAGGCATACACGTAGATCCGTGCATGAGCCGCAGCCCTTGCCGTCCCTGAACACGTTCTTGTCGCCACAGGACGTCATGGAATTGAAAGGGTACAGGTTGGTGCCGCTGTACCCACACCCGCCACCTGCAAAACCATCTCGATCAGCACCACGATCGACACGCATGCGTGCAGGCAAGCAAGACACAAAAGCACAAGGAACACGACAGCATTGGCACGTGCACGACGCACACACCGTTGTTGTCAGGGCCGGCGCCGTTGGGCCGGCCGTACCAGGTGGCCTTGGCAGGTTGCCAGCTGCCGCCGGTGGTGCTGGAGTAGTACAACTCTCTGCGGGCGGCGGAGGAGGCGTTGTAGCTCGGCTGCGCGCGAGCGCCATGCGTGGCGAACACGGAGACGAGCGCAACGAGTGCAACCACCTTGATGGAGATCGCGACGGCCATCTCAGCTCAAGGTCGTGTTGGGTTTTCGTCGGAGCGGCGCGAGGCCGGCATATCGCATATATAGACAGGCAAAAAGGGGCGACACACTCAGTTTCAGCATTTTCTAAACACAACAGGTCTTTGGACTCTTTGCACCCGACGTGGGTGCCGTGTTATTCGTCGTGTCCACCCGTCCGCTGTGCAGCTGAGAGATGTGCCACCACGTAGCTAGTTAGCGGCCTAATCTTGTTTTGATTTAAGGAAAACAAATATCGCGTTACAATGAATACTGTTTTGACATTTATATATGTGCATTCTCGCCGAATCATTGTCCCTTTAAGAATGTTACATGGTTGTTGCAACAAACTACAGCTGCAACATGGCGGAAAAAGTCCATATATACGAAAGCTTTATTAGATCATGCAAGGCACAACTCTGGGCTGACTTTTGATATATGTTTGCCTTGCATACTGATCCTCAGGGGAGTGGGAAAACGTAGAAATAGGGTGGCAAAATGTAGAGAAAGAGAAAAAAAGAGAGAGCATAATTGTAATAGGAATAATGTGCAAGTGCAAAGTATTGAACTATAGAACACCCCCAGGAATCAGTTTCGATGGAAAAGCATACAAAGCGGGGATTACAGATTTTTTTTTAGAAAAGTGAATATATTAATATCCTAGCTTCTGCATCGACCAATGGCAAAATGCAGAGAAAGAGAAAAAAAGAGAGAGCATAATTGTAATAGGAATAATGTGCAAGTGCAAAGTATTGAACTATAGAACACCCCCAGGAATCAGTTTCGATGGAAAAGCATACAAAGCGGGGATTACAGATTTTTTTTAGAAAAGTGAATATATTAATATCCTAGCTTCTGCATCGACCAATGCATATAGCTGTTTCTTATTACAGAATTATAGAGTTCCAGGACCTAGTTGTCTCATCGAAGGTAGAAGTGCCCCACACGTCTTCAGGCTGCCAGTCAGAATGCCTCTTTGCACCGGAAACAGCCGCCGCTGTGCGGGACTGCCTACCGCCAAACCACGCAGGTCAACTCGGCAACTCAAATCTGCTGGCCACTATCTTCCACACCGGCCTCCTTGCCAACTTCATGGTCACAACTAGCGGACGATCCTATCAAACCGTCGCCCTCCATTGCCAAGCAGATGCGAAGCCCTCCAATCGCTGCGTCACCGCCCTCCTCCTGACCACCTTCCTCCGTCGTGGACATTGCAAACTTGAATCCTCAACTAAGCCTCCACCTTCCTCGCCATGACGCTAGCTGCCGCCACAGACACAAGCACGAGCTTCCTAAACAACGCCTCCAAGGAGGGACACGACACATATGTGCCGCCGTTGCCTGACCAGACGGTCAAGGTTTTCACCTAAGGAAGACACACTGCACACAGGGGAGAGGGCCATTCGATGAACGCTTAGTAGACACAAGTGATCAACAACGTTATTTGCATATGAATTTGGAGATACGAGATAGTAGACACAATTTATTGCATTGACAAATAGAGGACTAATTGCAATAAGCCATTTTATAGTGACAAAGGCCTCAATTTGACATAGTCGCTTGCATTCTCCTGAATTTATTTTAGTAAAAAAATAGTGATACTCTTTCAGTGATAAACAATATATATGTCCATTAACAACAAGATACTTGTGATTTTGTCAATATAAGATCTACTAGCTTAGTCTATTGAACTTGCTCATAGGGATAGGAGATCCGTATATGTGTTCATAGGAGTAACTATGCATGTGTGTATATGAGTGCATGTATAAAGCATCTTAGAGGCTTTTCATATAGAAATTTGATTTTTTTTAGAGTTTTATTAGGTCTCGTGCCCTGGCCTTTTAATTAAAGTCAAAAGACAAAATGTTCATTACAGCGCAAGAAAAAAACTCTAGAAGAACTCAGAGTGATAAACCCAAAACTAACACCTCGCCCCTCAACAAGACTAAACATGAAAACCGACTTGAACCCAATGAACTTAAAGCCTGACACAGACCACTCCCCAACTCAGTCTATCCCTCTTCAAACAGAACAAAAGCCTTCACATCAAACTCCTCGATTTGTTAACGGATTTCCACCAGAAGCATGAAGAATTTGCCCACGGTACATCATCCTCTTCATCATCAACTCCACTTCAAACTTGTTCTTCTCCGGCCGCACCAAGTTGAAGCTTCTGAATGCCCAAGCTTTAGTTGGGCAGCCCTAAGAACTCCACATAGGAATTCTAGAGATCCAATCCCTTTTCCAAAGGACTCCATATGTTTTCCCCCATGATATTCAAATCCCCTAAGTTGTAATTCTTTTTTCTACGTTCTCATAGACACACTTTGATTGGACCACAATAAACCCTACAACTAATGTTCTACTTTATCAGTGGAGCAAAGATTTTCGCCTTTTTTCTCTTGTCACACCCGGTTTTAAGGACAAAACTAGATATACACTATATATGAAATAAAGAGGTCAAATCTCACATATAGCTGCAGATAAGTGTAATATCAAAAGACAAATGCTTATTAAACATAACACAATAGTATAAGATATAACCTTAGAGAGCAACACAGCGGCAAGACAACTCCGAACACCGGGTGTAACCTTCACTCCAGGATCAAACTGACTGGTTGATCATAAGCCTAACAATTCCAGAATCTAGCAGTCTGGTACCCTTCCTGAGATGTGGGGGAAATAGCAAGGGTGAGTCCATGTCGAACTCAACAAGCATAACATGGGGTTCATGAGGTTCAAGAGGCATGACACGGGTTTAACTGCATGTAGCTTTTAGTTGGCAAAGTTTTAGCATATGAGTAGCATCAAGATGTCTTTAATCCCAGAATAAACATATGATCAGGTAATATGAAGAATGAATAGCAAAAACATAAGCATATTACAGTTCAATAGTGATCATCTATTCCGTAAGGGTCCAAGGCCGCTCGTGACTGTGAGCATGGCTGATATACCAGTTTTACACTCTGCAGAGGTTGTACACTTTCACTGTGAGTCGTGATACCCAAAGATCCGAGGTCATGACTCCCCATTGGACAGTTAAGTTTCACTATGAAGTCTTTCCAAGGTTCGTCTAACAAGTTAGGGCCGCTAGGTTTCTGTGGCCTGCAAATGTAGAGCCCCCCTTCCGTATGGCACAATGACACGCAGCCTATACTCATAAGGACAGGAGCCGCACTACACCCAACCCGGAACACAACCCCTTTTGCGCCATAAAGGTAACCACTAACAAGCTAGAAAAGGTCCTCTTATATGACTAAAGCCAGAGCCATGTAGCCCTCACAGCTGTACTGTAAGTCCCGGATGTTCGCTTACAGATAAGTCCTTACGGAGAGGAATCTAGAGAAAACTCTAGCCCTCTTATTCCCTGTTGCTAAAAATCATCTTTTAGTGTTATTGCATATATCATTAGTCAAATTACAAGATCATTGTTTATGTGAGCACTAGCCACTACCCAATGCCATAACCATATGATTCAAGGAACAAGATCAATACTAAGGCATCCTTAACAAGGAGACACATGCAGGATGAATTATGAGAATTAAAGTGAGTAGGTAACAAGGATAATTTCATGCTGTACTTGCCTTGATCTAGCTGATCCTGTTGATCCGATTCGTAATAGTACTCTTGATCACCAACGAACTGATCATCGTCTATTCTCGATTAACACATCAACAACAATCATCCAAGAACAATCATGCAGAGCAAACAAAGCTACAATCAGAACGGTACACCAACAGTAGAAAAATAAGATGAAAAGTTTTTAAAACGAATCTACATCGTACTAAGATCACACAGACGCGAATTGCACGTAAATCGGAGCTAAAACGGAAAAGTTATGATTTAAACGAGATTTACTTTATTAAAGTAATAGATTAAATCTAACCTAAA
The DNA here is from genome assembly GCA_038087645.1 of Saccharum hybrid cultivar R570. NCBI lineage: Eukaryota > Viridiplantae > Streptophyta > Magnoliopsida > Poales > Poaceae > Saccharum > Saccharum hybrid cultivar. Next base: position 32,497,555 of record JAQSUU010000066.1, on the reverse strand, counting down.
AATTTAAAAGTGGAAAACCTACTAAACAGTAGTACTAACATGTAGAGTATGAAATTATGAACCTAATGTAACTTGAACGGGTCAAATCGGAGTTAAAACAGAGATTTTATGACCAAAACAAATCTAGTGGCAAAACTGTAAATACTAGAAAACGTATTTTCACTCAAACCGACGAAGTTTACGCTTTCCAAAGGATAAAGCGTAATCGGTCTGTACGCCTATGGACCACGGGTTAAGACTTAAGAAAGTCCAGGGTCTCTTTAGCAAAAGTGGCAATCGAAGGGGTATCTCGCGATCTAAACCGTTGGATTAGATTTGAACGACTGAGATTGAATGAAGGGAGAGAAGAAGGGGATTCCGGCCGGCTACAGTGACCGGCGGCGGAAAAACTGGCCGGCGGCGAGCTAGGCTCGTCGGCGTTGTCCAAACAAGCAAGATACCGCACTATTCTTTGATCCAAAAGCATGGGAAGCAAGAGCGAAGGCTCGCGGACTCACCTGGACAGGTTAGAGCGACGGAAAACGACCGAGAGCGTCCCGCGGCTATCAATGGCGGACGACAAACTCCTGTACACGGCGGTGACGCACAATTAGCTAATCAAGTTGAAAAAGAAAGAGAAGAAGGGCTCGGAATCGTCAAAGCAGCAACCCAAAGCATTTCGGAAGCTTCCGAGGATGACCGAACCAACGAACTCGTCGAACCGACTACGGCAATGGCGGAGCTAGGGCTGCGGTGCTGTTGCGAGGCCAATTCGAAGCAATGGATCACGATTAGGGTTGAGGTAGGGGCGGTAGTACACCCGGCTATTTATGAGAGGCTCAACCGTGAGGAGCAAGCCAAGGAGAAGGATCGGGGCGGCATCGGACTCCATTGGCGTCTCCGTGTCAGCTACGAGCAAGAGGAAGATGACGACGCTGACAAGTGGGACCGGGTGGCAGCGAGACAAAGAGAGGAGAGGGGCGAGACGGCCTGTGGCTCGGTAAGATGGGCCGGCCCAATGCGCGGTCCACAGCCAGAGAGATGAGCGCCTGCAGGCTTCGGCCCGTCAAGAGGAGATGGCGCGGCTGGCCCAAGGAAAAGAGCGCGGGGGAAAAACTGGGCTTTCGGCCCGAACTGAGAAAGAAATTATTTCCTTTTTCCTTTTTCAAATTTTCTAAATGCATTTTCAAATAAAGATTTAAATAGAATTTGAATTCTCTTTTGAAATTCTCAAACAACATTCAATACAAAACAAAATATGCAACAACATGAATAAGCAAGCATGTGTCTAACCTTATAGTGGATTTTAATTTCATGAAAATTATTATTTCTCTAGGTGTTAAAATGCTCACAAAATTGCGTAAATAAATCAAATTCTCCTATTTTAAAATAATGCAAATTTTAGGGTGTTACAATTCTACCCCCCTTAAAAGAATCTCGTCCCGAGATTCGGACGATGCTTACTCAAACAACTGTGGGTATGCTTTTCTTAAATCTTCCTCTCTTTCCCACGTAGCCTCTGCTTCCGAATATCGGCTCCACTGAACTTTACACATCTTTATAACTCGGCTCCTGGTAACTCTTTCCGCTATCTCCAAAATTTTCACGGGATACTCCTCATAAGTAAGATTTTCCTTAACAGTGAGTTCTTCCAATGGTATTTGTTCTTCTGGCACACGCAAACATTTCTTTAACTGAGACACATGGAACACATCATGCACACCTGCTAAACTCTCAGGCAATTCCAACTGATATGCCACTTCACCACGCCTCTCTAAGATCTTAAAAGGACCGACATACCTCGGTGCTAACTTTCCTTTCCGATTAAACCTTTTCACACCTCTCATAGGTGACACCTTCAGGTAGACATAATCTCCCACTTCAAAAGTCAACTCTCTTCGTCGAGTATCGGCATAACTTTTCTGTCGTGACTGAGCTGCTTTCAAATTATTTCGGATCATTCTTACTTGTTTCTCAGCATTCCTAAGCACATCGGGACCAAATACTTGACTTTCTCCCGTCTGATTCCAAAACAACGGAGTTCTACACTTCCTACCATACAAAGCTTCAAAGGGTGCCATCTGTAGACTTTTCTGATAACTATTATTATAGGAAAACTCTGCATATGGCAAACTCTTATCCCAACTTGTACCATACTGCAAAGCACAAGCTCTCAACATATCTTCTAATATCTGATTAATCCTTTCAGTTTGCCCATCCGTCTGAGGATGATATGCTGTGCTAAAATTCAGCTTAGTCCCTAATGACTCTTGTACTTTCTGCCAGTAATATGATGTAAACTGAGTACCTCGATCTGACACGATCTTCTTTGGAACTCCGTGCAAACTTACTATTCTTTCCAAATACAGTTCAGCCAACTTTGCACTGGAATATGTTGTTTTAACTGGTATAAAATGTGCAACTTTAGTCAAACGATCCACTATAACCCATATTGAATCAAAACCTCTCTGAGTGCGTGGTAACCCCACTATGAAGTCCATACCAACTTCTTTCCACTTCCACTCAGGTATCTGCATCGGTTGCAACAATCCTACAGGTCTCTGATGTTCAGCTTTAACCCTCTGACACGTATCACATAGTGCAACATACTCTGCAACCTCTCTTTTCAAGCCATGCCACCAATACCTCTCTCTCAAATCCATATACATCTTAGTACTTCCGGGATGAATAGAGTAAGCGGACTCATGAGCTTCACGTAGAATTGCTTCTCTTATAGCTTTGTCCTCAGGCACACATAATCGTTTCCCAAACCATAGGGTTCCTTTATCATCCAACCGGAATCCAGGTGCTTTACCTTTCGGTATATTCTTCACTATCTCCTTTATTTTGTCATCTATCAACTGACCCTTGCGTATTTGTTGCTCTAACATAGGCTCTATTACTAATTCCACTGCATTAATAGCAATACCCAAGTTTAAATGCTCAAACTCAGCACATAACTCATTTGACATAGGCATTACTTGCACCTCATTAGCATAGCTCTTTCTGCTAAGAGCATCTGCAACAACATTAGCCTTACCCGGATGATAATGTACCTCCAAATCATAATCCTTAATCAACTCTAACCAGCGACGTTGTCTCAAATTCAGATCTGATTGAGTGAAAATGTACTTCAAACTCTTATGATCAGTGTAAATATCACTTTTATGTCCAATCAAATAATGCCTCCATATTTTCAAAGCATGCACCACTGCTGCTAACTCCAAGTCATGAGTAGGATAATTTAACTCATGCTTCCTCAACTGTCGAGATGCATATGCTACTACTTTGCCTTCTTGTATAAGCACACAACCAAGACCCAAACGGGATGCATCCCAATAGATAGAGAAGTTCTTACTCAAATCTAGCAAAACTAACACCGGGGCTATAGTTAATCTCTTCTTCAGTTCCTCAAAATTAGCCTGACACTTATCAGATCACACAAACTTAGCATTCTCTACACTTCTCACAAAGACAACCTTGTGATCACTTTGTATGATAAACTCTTGTCCCCATTGATCCAAACTACAATGCAATAACTCTTCACGATGATTGGCTATATCCCTTTCTAACCCATACTATCCAACCTCCTACTTCGTACAATCATCTTTCAATGAAGCCTCCTTACTTTCTTTGTTCGAAGTAGGTTCTACCACCAATCTTGAAAACATATGTCCATTCATGTCCAGGTTAAGTTGTTAAACGCTTAAGAACAATGCTTAGTCCCTGGTGTCGTCCAAATCTTCTTAGCATAACTCTCCCTTGCTAAGGGCATCGACAATGACTCTTACTTTGCTTCTCCAAATGATAGCACCTTCCATGTCTTAATCAACTCAAATCCAATGATAACGTCACCAACTCAACCCTAACTTAGTGTAAATACCTTCTAGACTCTTAATTCCATGTAGATATCTCTCTTATGTCCAAGAAGATGTTCCACAGTGGATATCTCCATACCATGTGTCAAGTGGTCCAACTCAGTTAGCTCACTTAATGCATATTTTTCTTGCGTAGGGCACATCCCAAATCTTGACGAGATGTTTGTCCATCATTGTAATACCTCCAATGATCCTCTAACAGAATCTCACTATCCCAAAGTATCTCTGAGTCACACCTGTATCCTTAATTGGGTTCTAACTCAACACATCAATTCTTGTGTTCTTCTCTATAATCAATTCCACCACTAGAGATATCCTATCCAAAAATTACTAGCCATGCTTGGTGTAGTGATGAGGTTTCCTGAGTTATCTTAGAACCAACTATAGTTGTGCAATATCTCCTTCCCATATCATCAATGTCAACTTGCCTTCCTTGTGTTGAAGATTGAACTCCTAACCCAATACTGAAGATTACCTGAGCTTGTAACTATCCACCAAGTAACCAATCCTAAGCAAGAGATACTCGCACTTGGTAGCAACTTTTCATTTATATGGATAACTAATTCTTCCAGGTGAAGTGCTGGTATGTATGAAACCTTCATCTAGCAACATCTACAACTTTGCTACCCCCCTTAAGAAAAGATCAACTAGGGGAACACAAGAAGGGTAGCTTGCACCTTATTCTAGATGAGCTAACTAGCATCAAGACATTTTGACATCCCCATGATACTCTTGTGTATGAATAAGAACAAGAAATCTGAAATTTCTCGCGAGCAGAAAATCAGCAGCACAGTAAAACAGCTATAACTCTCGTTCCGTAAATCCAATGAAATTGTATCTTATACCATTGGAAAGCTTATGAAATTATCTACAACTTTCTTATAGAACACTCCTCCAGATTCTGCAGTTCTCATGGTCATAAGTAGTGCATAACATAATCTGTTCCAGGCTTTAGACAGCACAGATGTATCACCTTGTGATTTTTGTATCTCCCAAACCATAAAAGCTATGAAGGTGATTCCAGAGGCATTGGAAAGGTACGTGGGTCTAGTTACTTTCATAAAATTTTCAGAATTTTTCACTAAACAGTTAATTTCAAGCATAAAAGGAAAGACAGACCGCTCCAGAAAGGACAGAACAGAGAGAAAAGGTTAACCCAACTAAACTATTTATTTATCACACTTAAACTTAGTATTTTTAACTAGAAACTTTTGTAGACAAGCCCACAAAACTCCAGCACTCATTACATGGAAAAACCAACTCACACATAGGCACAATAATAACTCAACTTGTCACACAAGAGTTCACACGACACCACAAAACTTGATAAAACTCATCTTTCGTCACTAACGTTTTATTACACAAGGGGACACAACTCCTATTTCTTAAGGATGGTGTGACTGCAGCGGCATCCGGGGTAGCATCTTTTACGTGGAGATGAACGGAATACGTCTTCCACTTCATTGATCTTAGGTAGTCCAGCATGACTTCTCCAATCATCAATCTCATCAAGGGCCTCCTCATAGTATTGCCTTACTTCTGCCAACTCCAGTTGACTGTCTTCCAACTTTTGATGCAATACTTGAATAGTCCAGGCCATCTCCCTTAGTTGTTCACTTGGCTCTGAAGAAGGGTCAGCCATCACAGATTGCAAACTCCTTGGTGGGCGACGAGGAAGATATTTTTGCTTGTCATCCTTCATCTCTTCATAGTGTTTTCCACGATATGCCAAAAGAGCTTGATGGGCAGCATCAGATATACTGGCGTGCATATCAAAGCGATCAGCAGGAGAGGAGTGAATGGATCCCACCGCACGTGAACCAGTGAACTGATTCCATCTTGTGATGTGTACTTCTGTGTTCCAATGACTCTCATACTTGGGATGAATCCATCTAGTGCACTTGTATTCCACCTTGGGTTGTTGATCAAAGTAGTGGTCATGCAATATACGCATAAGTCGAGGGTGAAAGAAGGATTCGCCACTAAAGGTCGTAGTGTGATACTCCTTTCGCCAACCCGTGTGTCGAGACTCTGATATAGCAGGCAGAGCTTCCCGTGGTCCCATCATCCCTTGAGTGAGGCATGGCCTTTTAAACCTGACGCTAGTGGTTTTCTCGTTGCGAACCATCTATTTAGATAGAGAAAGAAGAGTTAGAATGGAGACAAAATTTTGTAACAGAGCAAACGCCAAATGGACTATGAATTTTAGAAAATAACAAGGTTGAAGAGCAAGCAAGAACTAGGCAAGGAGGGAAACATGCTAAACGTCCAGTTCTAACTAGGCTTACGTCCTACAGTCAGCATTGCTCCGATACCACTCTGTCACACCCGGTTTTAAGGACAAAACCAGATATACACTATATGTGAAATAAAGAGGTCAAATCTCACATATAGCTGCAGATAAGTGTAATATCAAAAGACAAATGCTTATTAAACATAACGCAATAGTATAAGATATAACCTTAGAGAGCAACACAGCGGCAAGACAACTCCGAACACCGGGTGTAACCTTCACTCCAGGATCAAACTGACTGGTTGATCACAAGCCTAACAATTCCAGAATCTAGCAGTCTGGTACCCTTCCTGAGATGTGGGGGAAATAGCAAGGGTGAGTCCATGTCGAACTCAACAAGCATAACATGGGGTTCATGAGGCTCAAGAGGCATGACACGGGTTTAACTGTATGTAGCTTTTAGTTGGCAAAGTTTTAGCATATGAGTAGCATCAAGATGTCTTTAATCCCAGAATAAACATATGATCAGGTAATATGAAGAATGAATAGCAAAAACATAAGCATATTACAGTTCAATATTGATCATCTATTCCGTAAGGGTCCAAGGCCGCTCGTGACCGTGAGCACGGCTGATATACCAGTTTTACACTCTGCAGAGGTTGTACACTTTTCACTGTAAGTCGTGATACCCAAAGGTCCGAGGTCATGACTCCCCATTGGACAGTTAAGTTTCACTATGAAGTCTTTCCAAGGTTCGTCTAACAAGTTAGGGCCGCTAGGTTTCTGTGGCCTACAAATGTAGAGCCCCCTTCCGTATGGCACAATGACACGCAGCCTATACTCATAAGGACAGGAGCCCGCACTACACCCAACCCGGAACACAACCCCTTTTGCACCATAAAGGTAACCACTAACAGCTAGAAAAGGTCCTCTTATATGACTAAAGCCAGAGCCATGTAGCCCTCACAGCTGTACTGTAAGTCCCGGATGTTCGCTTACAAATAAGTCCTTACGGAGAGGAATCTAGAGAAAACTCTAGCCCTCTTGTTCCCTGTTGCTAAAAATCATCTTTTAGTGTTATTGCATATATCATTAGTCAAATTACAAGATCATTGTTTATGTGAGCACTAGCCACTACCCAATGCCATAACCATAGGATTCAAGGAACAAGATCAATACTAAGGCATCCTTAACAAGGAGACACATGCAGGATGAATTATGAGAATTAAAATGAGTAGGTAACAAGGATAATCCTATGCTATACTTGCCTTGATCTAGCTGATCCTGTTGATCCGATTCGTAATAGTACTCTTGATCACCAACGAACTGATCACCGTCTATTCTCGATTAACACATCAACAACAATCATCCAAGAACAATCATGCAGAGCAAACAAAGCTACAATCAGAATAGTACACCAACAGTAGAAAAATAAGATGAAAAGTTTTTAAAATGAATCTACTTCACACTAAGATCACACAGACGCGAATTGCACGTAAATCGGAGCTAAAACGGAAAAGTTATGATTTAAACGAGATTTACTTTATTAAAGTAATAGATTAAATCTAACCACATAATTTAAAAGTGGAAAACCTACTAAACAATAGTACTAACATGTAGAGTATGAAATTATGAACCTAACGCAACTTGAACGGGTCAAATCGGAGTTAAAACGGAGATTTTATGACCAAAACAAATCTAGTGGCAAAACTGTAAATACTAGAAAACGTATTTTCACTCAAACCGACGAAGTTTACGCTTTCCAAAGGATAAAGCGTAATCGGTTTGTACGCCTATGGACCGCGGGTTAAGACTTAAGAAAGTCCAGGGTCTCTTTAGCAAAAGTGGCAATCGAAGGGGTATCTCGCGATCTAAACCGTTGGATTATATTTGAACGACTGAGATTGAATGAAGGGAGAGAAGAAGGGGATTCCGGCCGGCTATAGTGACTGGCGGCGGAAAAACTGGCCGGCGGCGAGCTAGGCTCGTCGGCGTTGTCCAAACAAGCAAGATACCGCACTATTCTTTGATCCAAAAGCATGGGAAGCAAGAGCGAAGGCTCGCGGACTCACCTGGACAGGTTAGAGCGACGGAAAACGACCGAGAGCGTCCCGCGGCTATCAATGGCAGACGACAAACTCCTGTACACGGCGGTGACGCACAATTAGCTAATCAAGTTGAAAAATAAGGAGAAGAAGGGCTCGGAATCGTCCAAGCAGCAACCCGAAGCACTTCGGAAGCTTCCGAGGATGACCGAACCAACGAACTCGTCGAACCGACTACGGCAATGGCGGAGCTAGGGCTGCGGTGCTGTTGCGAGGCCGATTCGAAGCAATGGATCACGATTAGGGTTGAGGTAGAGGTGGTAGTACACCCGGCTATTTATGAGAGGCTCAAACGTGAGGAGCAAGCCAAGGAGAAGGATCGGGGCGGCATCGGACTCCATTGGCGTCTCCGTGTCAGCTACGAGCAAGAGGAAGATGACGACGCTGACAAGTGGGACCGGGTGGCAACGAGACAAAGAGAGGAGAGGGGCGAGATGGCCTGCGGCTCGGTAAGATGGGCCGGCCCAATGCGCGGTCCACAGCCAGAGAGATGAGCGCCTGCAGGCTTCGGCCCGTCAAGAGGAGATGGCGCGGCTGGCCCAAGGAAAAGAGCACGGGGGGAACTAGGCTTTCGGCCCGAACTGAGAAAGAAATTATTTCCTTTTTCCTTTTTCAAATTTTCCAAATGCATTTTCAAATAAAGATTTAAATAGAATTTGAATTCTCTTTTGAAATTCTCAAACAACATTCAATACAAAACAAAATATGCAACAGCATGAATAAGCAAGCATGTGTCTAACCTTATAGTGGATTTTAATTTCATGAAAATTATTATTTCTCTAGGTGTTAAAATGCTCACAAAATTGCGTAAATAAATATGTTTCTCCTATTTTAAAATAATGCAAATTTTAGGGTGTTACATCTCTGATCTCGGAGACACACTTTGATTGGACCACAATAAACCCTACAATTCATGTTCTACTTTATCACTACAGCAAAGATTTTTGGGTCGTGTCAACTTCTATTATCTCCATTGACCACTGTTCTTCATTTTTTTAATATCCAAAACTTATTGTTTTAGCATATACATTAATAATAAGAAGAAAATTGGCCAGTTTAAAAGGGAAATTGGGTAAAAAAACCATAGATCCACTAACTACACGATGCTAGATTTCCACGATGATACCTTCAAGAAGGTCATGAAGCCAATGGTGCCAACGTTGCAGGCCTGCGAATGGTTAGGGTTTCAACTCAAAGAAAACAAGAAAGCTAGGGCAGAGTGGACACCTCCAAGGAGAAAGCAGTGCCCACAGGCATCACCGTATAGGCTTTTGCCCTGACCTCTACCGACCTAATCCCATTGAAGAAATTGGGCATGACCTTGCCAATATATATATAGTTGAGGCCACAACAACAGCTAAAACTGCATCCCTAATAGCAAAAGCAAGTGCATCACGTGGAAGCAACAGAGAAACCAATGAAGACAACAAAGTTGATGCACATGCATCTAGCCTAGTTGGAAATGTCCACCACTGGCAAGATCCAAGCTGGCTAAGCCCCAGATCAACCATCAGTCATGACAAGAGAAGCACAGGAGGACGCACCACACCCTAGAGGCAACCCCCTCCATTGCTTGTAGTAGCCATGGCACCTCTGAACCCATGCACAACAACCCCCACTCCACAAGCTCACCCACACATTGAGGTCATTGGACATGCTCTCCTCTCACACAATAGCCATTGTGTTAGCACCTCACCATCCCATGGTTGCAACCCCGTCCATCACCACGATTCCAACTTGCCGTCAGAGGGCATAGCAGCCCAACGATGATCAAAGAGACGAGGCTAGCCTCGAGAAGAATGGTGCCCTCTAGTTGAGAGGGAGGATGATGCCTCGAAGAAACTCTCTAGCACCAGATCTAGATCCTCTATTGGCGCTCCGCCTGCAGGCCTCGGATCTAGCGAGTCGCTCACCAAAGCTGTGAGGCCATGCCTCTAGCCACTGGATGTTGACGACGCTCAAGTAGCCACCAGCATGGAGCTCTCAGCCACCACCTCATGGAAGAAAATTCCCTGCCACCATCCTTGCGGGTGCATGGCATTCGGTGGGGGAGAGTCAGGTTTAGCAAAGGGAGGGGTGTCACTCGGTGGTGTCTACCCGAGTTGCCCTAGTGGAGCAACGTTGGGGTCGAAAAGACCCACTATTCTTCATTTTACTTAGCTAATTTTATAAAGTTATCAAACTTATTAGTGTCAGATCTCATTGGAATACAAGGTTTTGAGTATCATGACAACATGAGGTTAGCGTACATTTACTTTTGAGATCAACCAACCCAAGCATCAAATAATCCGAAGCAATGGTAGTGACCAACACTTGTTTTATTTTGTTTTGGAAATTTCGGACTAATAAGCCGCGGGAGCTCCCAGCATGGGGAGGCCGGACACGTCACCCAGAATTCCTCCAGCCATCTGATTCAGATATCAACGGTCCAGTTTACTCCACCAACTTCTGCAGTAGACCCATCTAGATATTTTGTCAGCTCCTCTCTCGAAGCCTCCATCTCTCTCCTCGCGCATCCTCTCTCGACCGACCCCGACACCTTCCTCCCGTGGAACGCCGCCTCCACCGCGTCCGCCCCTGCCTTCCCTTCCTCCCTCTCTCTCTCTCTCTCTCTCCCTGTCTCTCCCCCTCTCCCTCTCACTTCCTCTCCCGACGTGGTGGAGGCCGGTCGGGCCCCAGCGCCACCGGCGCATCGCGCGAGGTGCTCGCGCGCCCGGCCTGCGAAGCAGCGCCGCGCGTCAGCCCTGGCGGTGGCGGACTCCGCCCACAGCGCAGCACGAGCGGTCCCCGGCATTGGCCGCCGGCGCGGGTGCTCCCTAGCGCGGCGTTCTCCCGCTGCTCCACGTCTGCTCCTGTGCTCGACGAAACCCTAGGTGCATGTGCTCGAGGACCCTGGCTACGCATGGCCTCTTCCTCTCCGGCGACGGCGGTGGTTCAGGGTGCTATCGGCGGCGGCGGCGGCGGCGTGGGGTCATCCCCTCCTCCTCGACTCTCTCCTGCTGCACAAAAGCCTGGGCATCAGGTACAGATGGCTATGGGCACTTCCCCTACTCTATTTGTGCATGATCTTTGCTGTATAGTTTGCTAGATTAAAAGATTGACATCTGTGGATGTGTCACTTGGTGAGCATGCGGTTGTTATAGGTTTGACTTCTTTAGATGGCTAAACTATTACTGGACAGTTGTTATTTTTCTTCTCTTTTCATTACACTAGGTGCTTTATGTAGGATGTTTCTCACTGTAATTGTTAATGGTATATTATGGGTCCTCAGGTTATATGCCAACTCAGGTTATCTTTACCAGAAAAGCAGACTTGGCCAGCACACTCATTGCTGAATTTGTATGTGTTACCGGGTAAGATGTCTTGATTCTGCATATCCATTGACCAGAAAAACATCTTGAGTATCGATTGTTTCTGTTATTAATATATAGAATATTTCCTTGCCCATTTATCAAAATATATGATGAACTATGCAATTATTGTCATCAATTGTATCTTAATGCGAAATTTCCACCTACAGAATTAAGTTGTTGATTTGCCCCATCTAATTTTCGATCATTGATTCTTGCCTCTTCTCTTTAATCTTTCCTATATATTTAAAGTTCATTGACATCTTTGATCTATCCTATATTGATTCTTGCCTCTTTGTACTTTTGCTGGTTCACATCTTGGTCGACCTTTGGCAATTTCATAGCAATACTCCCTTAGGTACTTTTCTCTCTCCATTTTCCTTTCATCATTTCGAATGTTCTGTGAACCACATTTGTTCCATATATCACTGTTATGTTTTATTATTGGCCTCTACTTCCTCTGTAATTTCTTCTACCACCAAGGCATTCATAGCAGTAATTTCCCTAATGCCATTTCTGGGCCTATCTTCAGGTCTTGGACAATTTGGAATCACTAAATGTAAGTGCTCCTGAAGGCCAATTAAGTATCAGCTCATGAATACCTAACCAATTGATTGCTTGTGTCCTCAAATTTTTGTTTCCATGAATCTAGGTTATTGTCTAAAGCTTTTCAACTTTAGGTTTTTAAGCTTCTGAAGCTTTTATATTTTCATATTTCTATGAATCTAGGTTTCTAAATTTCTGAAACTTTTATATTTTCATATTTGTCTTCATAGTATTTACATGCCTTTTAGAGTCACTGTGCCTATTGTTGCCCATTCAAAAGTGGCCTTGCATGTTGCATCTATTTGCACGTGAGCCATATCATCTCTCATCTGCCTTATGACAATGAGCTGCTGCAAACTAAAGTTTGAGCGCCATGGTCTTTCATGTTTGTCTGTGCTCTCAGGCTATAGTGACATCATTGCTTTGCCTTTGCTTATTTCATCTAGCACAATATTTGTTGCGTGAATTCTTTGATGCAAAAACTTCAAAGCTGAACTCCAGACCTTAATATTTTTTCCTTCTGTTACTAAAAATGTTCAACACAAACACAAGGACCGCGTTGAGAGCTTCAAGCCAGAGCTGTGACTTCTCATCTTGTTCTTGATCATCAATCTGCTACATCAAACTGCCATGTCACAATAACAGCCAATATGGAGATTTTGGAAGATGCCGTTGTTTGTTTGCTTTGCCCCATCTCAAGGTTATTCTCCTTTCACCAGTGCGTCGGCGCATGTCCTTTTTGCCTTGCAGCTTACAAGGTGTTTTTGTCAGAACCATTATAGTTCAATAATACAATTTCTTGATTGATATCAGCTAAGGCTCGTTTTTTTGTCATTCCCATAAAACCAGTTTTGCTGCACCCATTCCAGCCTGCAATATGGAATGTTTTTTTAAACTGTCATGTTGTTTGTTACATTTGTTTTACTGCAATGACCCCAGTAAACTTTGGCATAAATATCTTATACATATACACGTGTTGGTAGTTATCCTATTATTCCAGGCTAAGCTTATAATTTTTCCCAAAAACAAGTTCTAATTTACAGATTGTTTATGCCAATTTGTTTCTCGTAGTCATAGCGTAGTGTCTGCTCTTGGCTCAGGTACGTACACTAGATACAACCATGCAATTTGTTTGGCTATATTTAAAACATGGGTTCTCAAATTAGTTGAGTCCTTAGTTATGATTAATCAGTCAAACCAACATGTGCTACCGACTTTTACCTCTTGTTACTGCTTATTTATCCTGCCTAATTATGATATGATGCTCTTTGCTAAACTAATTTGTCTCTGTCGCTGCTCACGGTAGCGAAATGTTTACAGGTCTAGGTTAAGTCTGACCAGTTATTTTTTCTCCAAAGATCATTCTAATTGCAATTTTTGCGTCTTGGTAGGTTCTCTTTCTATGTTTTAGTCCCCCCCTGGGTTCTAGGATTTTTACCTTCCATGTTTTATTTTTCTAACCTTGTGACTGTCCAGTGGTCCACCACATTAGTGCTTCTATTATGTGATTTGGTAGTTTGTGCGCATTGATTTACTGGTGTGGCCGTCTGCACCGTGCAACGGGCCTGTACTCTCTGACTGAGTTACTGCAGTGTCTGCGTTATGTTTTTTCTTGCCTCATTTCGTTTCACATTCAAATGAAATAGTGTTGTTCGTCGGTGTTATATATATCATGGTCCTATTTCCCCCAAGGCATGCCAACTATATCTAGACCTATGTTCAGTTGCCTGCGCCTATCGTTTTACTTGCACAAAAAAATATACATCATTCTAGATTCACACTGAACAAACTAAGTAGCTGATTCTCTTGTTACACGTTTGTGTCAGGCCTCTTTTTATTGAATGTTGATCACAGTTATACCTGTGCTTTTTCCTAGCGTCATCGCTGTGCCGGCTGTGTTAGCCTTTAGTGATCCAGCAAAATTAGTACACCCACTAATTTTTGTTTCCATGGCCCGGTCAATACGTGCTACTTTCAGGTGCTTCTCTGGATTATGCGGTCTATATGTGCTCTTTCTATGCAAACATGCTTCTGTTTGGGACTTGATATTTGTTTAACATTACTGTAGGAAAATAATTGTGTATCTATATGGTTCTTTAATTGTTCGGGACTACATATGTCCAGTGTCTGGAAAAAAAGGCGCATTTTAACCACCAGTGGACAACTTGCTGTGACACTTGATTCATGACCTTAAAACTCTGAACTGTGTGCTGCTAATAATACTCTTCCCTATTATTCTAAGGCTTCCTTTTCTTTTAATAAAAATTCTACTGCAGATACTGTGGCCATATTGTTGGCGTCTGACCTCATATCATAAGGATGATGGGTGGGTGCGGCAATAGGTGCAATAGGCTCCAAGCTGGAGAAGGCGCTAGATGAGCAATTACCTGAGGGTGAGTGCTACTTGGTCCTTGCGGACTTTGACATTTTGGTCAATAACATTTACAGAAAGATAAGCTACTGTCCTCATAATGTGTGATCTCACTGTGACCTGTTTCATGAATATAAACCATACACTATGTTCCTCCACACTAACAAAATTAACAGGGTATATAAACTCCAAAGACATTGTTCCAATGGACTACAGTGACCATGAAGGAGACATCTCTGACCACGCAGGTACAACAAACACACCCCTTATCAGTTTCCCATCAAAACAGCCCATGGTTCTGATAAAAAAAGCACAGCTTTACATCCCTGCTAGCCTAAACACATCTTTACCTATACAAAATCCAACATCAACACACACACAAAAATATCGATACTAACAAATATATATATATATATATATATATATATATATATATATATATATATATATATATATATATATATATATATATATATATATATATATATATATATATATATATATATATATATATATCTCCTTTTATTCTTCCCAGGTTACCTGTCTGGATACAGTCATCACACAGAATGCATGTGCCGCTATCAGAGATCAGGTATGTTAGATCAACATACGCATTAAATGTCACCATCTTATACTCCCTACTTTAGAAGCAGAGTAAAACTAACAAGGCCAGGTTTGCAAGCAGATTCTTCAGGCACAACAACTGCAGCCTCTATGGACACAGACCTTTCGGATCGCAAGCCAAGGTACTAAGAAGATCAGTAGCAGCCTGACACCCCAGAATGTAAAGTTACTCAGCCAACCACTATATGTATGAACTGTGCGTGCTCACGTAAAACACGGGATTTCTGCCTATGATGCAGCACAATAAATATAATCACCACGAATCAGACACCATCGTACCAGGTCTTATCACTCAGCTACTCATGTTATCTATCTATGTTATATATAAAACCAACATGTCTACCGCTGCCAACTGATTCCGCGCGCGAAGGCGCGCGCCTTCCACTAGTGATCTACAATGTCACAAGGAAGAAGGGTGAGTGGTGTATAGAAGTTAGCCAGTAAGAGCAACTCCGACCACTTAAATCACCGCCAAAAACTGATTTTGGGTGGGTAGGGAGGAGGCTCCCATAAAACAACAACAGAAATCACCGCTCAGTTTTACGAATTGCCCAAAACTAGCGCCATGTTGCATCAAATATCTGTGCCCCTATTGGCTGTCCAACCAGCATTTTCCAACATGTTGCTTGGCAAAAATTGATTACATGTTCAAGTTCTCATGCCCTAGCCGGTCGCTAGCCACCTCTAGCCGATGCTTGGTTGTTGTTAGTAGCCTTCCCCGGCCCGTTTGCACACTGGCTTGACCCATGGTGTTGTTGCGGCCCATGCATGGTGGCTACCCATGGTAGTTAGCAGCCTATCCCAGCCGGCTCTTGCAGGCCCCAAGTGGCAATGGGCCAATTGGAGGTGGGTGGGCAGAGGTGGCTGGAGGCCAACTGATGGTGGCCAGAGGTGGCCGAGGCCAACCAAAAAGACCTGACTACATAATGTGGTAGGTTCTGGGCACCAAAAATAGAATGCTCTTAGTGGAATTATTTTTTCATACAATACATTTTTGCAACCACCCAAACCCAAATTACACTTACATTCTTGCATGTGTTTGGAATGAGGCACTTGCTGACACAAATCCTACCAAAAAAATATTGATTTGACCACCGCCAATGCAGTTGTGTATGTAAACAAACCACCGCCAATGCACGTAGAAGCAACCTTCGAATGCCTGAGTTCCAAGTGCAGTCCCCACACAATCTTACGATTATGATCACAGTTAGGGTCTCTTTGGAACGCAAGATTCACATAGAATAGGAAAAATGAAATTAAATGCACGAATATATTGAATTCCATATATTGAAAATAATACATGAAACACAAGATCAAACATTTGGATGGAGCGCTTGAAAAAACATAGTAATTCGATAAGAGAAAGTTTCCTTGAATTTTTATCTATTGGTAAAATTCCTTCAGAATTCCTATGAACAAGCCATTCTATAAGAATTTCATAAGATTTGTAGCAACCGAATTCTTTATTCCTAAAGCTTTTTTATAGGATTTTCTTTTGTAGAATTTCTCTATTTTTCACTCATTCCAAAAGATCAAGCCCTGTTTGGTTCT
Source organism: Saccharum hybrid cultivar R570 (assembly GCA_038087645.1). Classification (NCBI taxonomy): domain Eukaryota; kingdom Viridiplantae; phylum Streptophyta; class Magnoliopsida; order Poales; family Poaceae; genus Saccharum; species Saccharum hybrid cultivar. The sequence goes on along the minus strand of JAQSUU010000066.1, from coordinate 32,480,918 downwards.
CAAGAATTGATAGAAATTGAAAAATAATCTAATAATGAAATGGGAAGCATTTTGTAGATATTTGTTTCAATTCACAGGATCCAAACATGCCCTATACTTGTGATCCGTGCAATGAGGGTAACATCGCAAGCAGAGGATGCGGCCGCCCGTAGCCCTGAGCTGTGGCATTGCTCACGTGAAGCGTACGCAGCTAGCGTACCTCCGCAAGCAGCCCGTTCCGCCGTGCGTGCACAACAGCACAAGTAACCCAGCCGCCCGCGCGCGCCCGTCGCTACGGCGCAAACGCGAGTCGCGAGGCCTAAACAAAGCGCAGCCTAGTGCGAATATTTCAGTAGCTCGTAAAAGCCACCTTTTCAATCAACAACAAAAGCCTAAACAAACAGCATGTTATTATTTCAAATGTTGCGATGGTGGGCGGGAGATCACATTGCCTCCTCCATTATCCCACGCATCTTAAGACACGTACTTACAACGACAACACAAATTTTTTAGATAATGGAACGAGGTTGTAGCCTCTACTCACAACGACAACACATAATTAAGCAACATAATCAATCGGATGAATAACAATGTCTGATCCGGGTGATCGCAGCGTGCGGCTAGGGGAACTGAACGGAGGAGGGGTAGTCGGTCAATGGCTTCCAGTCGGCGGGGATGACGTTGCTGGCCACCAGCGTCTTGCCGGAGCCGTTCCGGACGCGCAGCGAGAAGGGCGGCTGCAGCGGGCGCTTGGTGTCGAGGCGCCAGACGGCGCCCCACGACACGCGCATCGGCGTCAGTCAGTATCGAGGATATTAAAGGGTTACTGCTACGGTTGACCTACTATCAAATTAACTGACCAGGACTGCAATGGTTGAGGGTTACTCTACAAATAAATTACTATCAAATTAACTGACCAGGTTGGAGTAGTAGCTGTGTCTAGATTAACTAGTAATTTATTTGTAGAGTACTCTACTACCTGGTAGCATGCGCCGCAGCCCTTGCCGTCCTTGAACAGGGGCTCGTTGCCGCACGACGTCATGGACATGTACGGGTACTTGTTGGTGTTCTTGAACCCGCACGCGCCGCCTGCACAGATATGACACGACAACGTCAGACATGCACACGGGCGATGGTAGTAGCACCCACCGTGTGCGGGGACGCACGCACGTACCGTTGTCGTCAGGGCCGGCGCCGTTGGGCGCGCCGTACCAGGTGGCCTTGGCCGCCTGCCAGCCGCCGTTGGGGCTCGCCGCGTCGGCGTACATCGCGAGCACCACGAACAGTGCAGCGACTTCAGCCACCTTTGAGGACATGGAGATCACGGCGGCCGCCATCGCAGCTCGATCGAACCAGCTAGTCGATCACCTACAACTTTCAAGATTAGCGAGTACGTACTTGTACTTGGATGTTCGGTCGGTGTTTTTGTTGGTCGACCGGAGGACGACACTGCCGGTGCATTTATAGCCAGGCGAAAGCCGGCCGGGTTGATCGAATTGGCATCAAGGGTCGCCGTTCGGCTCGTCGCGTACGACGGGCTTGCCGTGTTAGAGGTGCAAGGTCACATGGCCACCAGGCGAAATGGAGTAGGCGGCTGGCGACCCTGCTGCCGGCAGTTGTAGAATGCGGTCATGTATTGCAGCTCTGGCAATGATTGGTAAAATTAGAATCTTGAGTTTCGTTCTCTATACGGTGCGGTGGCCAGAAATTTTTCCTTAATCTTTAAAAACTATGATCGCATTTTAATCTAGTACGATTACCGTGGCATGCTCGCATTTAGTTTTGAATAACTGCTACATGCTCGAATTTAGGTTTCTACTAAATCCGTTCCAAATTATAGTTCGTTTGACTTTTTTTATCCCAAGTTTGACTACTCGTCTTATTTAAAAATTTGTGCTAAATATCACTTCTTTTGTTGTGGCTCGCTTTATTAACAATTTTTTTGACTGAATATTAACAAAAGTTCTTCAAAAATAACTTAAATTTGACTATATTTGTACAATTTTTTTGAATAAGACGAGCGGTCAAACCTGGGGTCAAAAAAAAAAGTCAAACGAATTATAATTTGGAACTCAGGGAGTACCTAAGTTAGAGTCACTGATGCAGTATTTACAGCTAACTAATTTTTTAATGTAGTCTACGTATTCGTTGACAACGAGACAATATGTATTTCGCAATGAAAAAAGCAGAATAGCCCTGTTCTGTCTCTTAAAACCAAACAAATCTGTACAGTTATATTGATGGTCGATCTTTTTTGTGCTGAATGTACACATTTGCATAGCTCGAAACCTCACTGATCCCCTTTGGCTAAGTGTAGCAAACGACCAAACGTAGCCCTAGTAAGCCATGCTTCATGCATGATTTTGATAATTGAGTGACGATAAGATATTATGGTTAACATGTTTGTCAAGATGTGATTTACAGGGTTGATCATACAATAGATTCTAAGGATGCACTATGAAAAGACGACTTGAAGATTGCATAAGGATATAAGAGCATATGAAGCAAAATCTAGAGAAAAAGTTCAGCACCGGAAGGTTCGGTGCAAAACAAATTGCACCCACCGGAATTTGAATAGTAGCATCATAGAGTATGAGTATGTATGCAACTAATTTTTCGGAGAACGCTCAAGAGGAAGTCCAAGAAATAATATAACGATAATGTCGTGGGTAGGATGTCCGTTTCGTCTGGACACACGTTGGTGGGCCTCGGCCTAACAGGCAACACTGTCATCCGCACGAAAATAAAAATAAAAAATTGCCGCTCTCACCTTCTCTTCGAATCTCCGCTATTTCCCTATCTATTTTCGAACCAACTCTCCGCACCCGCATCGCCGCGGCTTGCTCCACCGCGACCGCGCTACCACGCCTGCACTGCCACACCCACAATGCAGCGGCCTGGTGCATCGCACCCGAGCGCTGCCACCTGCTTCCCTGTCTCCCCACCGCCGAGTTCCTCAAGTTGATACGGCGTGGTCCACGACGACTACTCCGGCGCGGCGTTCTTCACCATGCCCAGCCGCTTGCCTGCTGTCATCCTCCCTCTCGACTGCACCTGAGCGTCGCTTGCTGGCTACTGTAGTTCTCCACTAGGTAGGCCATAGCTGTTGGCGGCGCCATGTTTTGTATCTGTGTTTCGGAAGTTGTTTCCAAGTGTTTCATCTGTATGTTACGTATGTTGCAATGGCTATGTGCGTATGTTGCAAGTATATGTTTCAAGTGTTTCATACGTATGTTTCACACGTTTCATCTGTATGTTTCATATGTTTCATCTTGATGTTGCAAAAGGATCTGATGTTGCATATGTTGCAATGGCTACACACGTATGTTTCAAGTTTATGCTCCACATGTTTCATCTGTTTAGACGTATGTTGCAAATGTATATTCCAAATGTTTCAGCTGTTTCAGACGCATGTTTCATGTGTTTCATCTAGATGTTGCAATGACTATACAAGTATGTTTCAATAATATATTGCATATGTTGCAACGGTGAGACAGATGTTGCAGAAGAGATGAGGTGTTAGGACAAGGGAAGGGGCGTGGCCGAGACAGAGCGCGGCGGAGGACGGGGGTGCGGCGAGGAGGGTGCCGCGGCGAGGGGAGGAGCGCGGCGTGGCGGGGGAAGGAGCGTGGCGGGCTTGACGCCAGGGGCACCATTATGATGGGATCGAGTCGCGGATGGTCGGATGCGGTCACTGGCACGGGATCGGTCGCGAGCAGCCGGACGCGATTAGCTGGCGTGGGATCTGATGCGAGCGCGAGGGGCGTCCAATGCGAAGCGCCTGAGGCCGGATGTCCAGGCGCTAGCTCTGCCGATAATATAAAGATAGCAAGGCAAAACACAAAGAATGAAGTATTGGGAGGAGTACTTTCCAAAGACAAATTGAGGAGTTTATTAGACTTGTCACATGAATTTTGATTTAAAAAAGATGGATTATTGAAAAATCTTGTAGAGCTCTTTATTAGTTTTCCATGGCGTCTAAGAACATTAAAATCGTAGTCCCAAGTAAAAAATTAATAAATTATACAGAAAATTAGAAGTGCTAGGTTGCTGGGAAAAAATGCATTTGTGTAACCATCCCGTCCATAAAAAGAAAATCAGGCAATTCCGGTGTAAATATATTTTTTAGCAGAAGTTAGTCGGTGTTCAGATATTTTTTGTGTTGACAAAGATAATTTGGTGCTTTTACTTTTGAGTATGAAAAATAGTAACCATCAGAGCAACGGCTAGTTTTTGTCAATGAAGTTATTTAAACCCCTTCCATGGCGCTATTTGAGGTTGCTACAGTTCCTATAGGAAGCAGTGGCATTTGAGAAGAGCCAAACTACCAAAGTGCTAAGAGTGATCATCAAGACAATTAGCACAAGTGTGAGTGAGTCGGTGATGGATTAGTGTTATAGGCCGTTGACGACCAAAATATCATCGGAGAGTGGAAGATGAATTGGAAAATACTTGTAAACAAGAAAATAACAAAAAGGATCAAATTTGGATCAAATTGGACAAACTTTGCAAAATCCTAGAGAAACTGGTCCAAGCAAGTTTTGGTTATAACCATGTCGTTTACTGTATAAACCAGCTCTGGCCGGTTCTGGAATCTGGAATGACTGATTTTGCAGTCTGGGCCCTAAATCGTATTTTTCCTTTGGAAACTCAACCGATCTCATGGCAAACTTGTAAAATTCTGTGGGAAATAAGTGTCCTACTGGGATAAGATCAGCCTCTCTATTTATATAAGATGATCACGGTCAATAATTGAGAGATTCATCTATCCAATTGACAAAAAACACATCTAATACATTGTTACCCTCCTTTTCCCATCTACTACTGCTCATCATTCTTCGTTGTTGCTGATCGCCGGTGGTTCAACGATGACAAAGCTTTAGAGTGGTCAGGCTGGCCATACTTGTCGTACGTCCCGATGGGATCCCTCGCGGACGCGTGGGGTTTTGGGTTTCAAGAAACCTTGTCGGCATATCTTGTGTATCACGCTCCCGATGAGACTCCTATAGCGATATGTATCTTGCTTATCGTGCTTATCGCTGGAGCCACCAGGTGAAGTGTTCATGTGCAAACACGTTGTTAGGTAAAAATTGACTAAAAGTCAACTTGGCTGATTTTCAGCCCGTCTATAACGAGTGATCTAGCTCCTTGCTAGTATGTGGCCTATTAGCATCAACATAGGCCTAGAAGAGAGTGAGCTTGAGTTGTTGTTGGTTTAAGGAGTGAATGCCACTTGTACTTGAGCTACACTTGTGCCTTAGGGTTTTTTTTGGATCGGTGGCATCTTTGACCCTCTGACTTGATGTGGAGCAGAGGCAGGGCTTTCTCTTAGGACGAGGAGAATCCATCCTTAGTGAAGAAGCTCTATAATGAATACGACATCATGTTAACTAGAAGAGCTTTGAAATGACCGACATTTATAGTAAATTGCTCACTCAACTTTGACAGGAGTCTTTGTGGAGCTTCAACATGGGCAAATGGTTGTGCATTTCCCACCAATACCATGGCATAAATCTTTATGCTAAGAGTTTGTGTCTCTTGATCATCACAAGTCTTGACCCATAGTGATCATTTCTCTTTAGCAAAGATGACCTTGGTTATCAAAGTATTGAACAACCAGGATCCTTTTATTTATTATACCCAATTGACATTATTAAAAAGGATCTAATGAATTATGAGCTTAATAGATCCTCTTTAGCAGAAATATGTATATTTCTTGCTCCTTACTAGACAATTGCTTATTAATTATATCATTTACGCTTCCACATTGTGTGTTTTACCTTTTCTAGAGTAGCTTGATATAGGTTAGGGATAGAATTGACTCTAGTTGCAAAACTTGGTTTATATATAGGTAGGTGAAAAACTAGATAAAACTTAGGTGCACAGTTACATAGCGTTGATTAGATTTAGGGTTTGTTTGGATCATAGCTCGATTATTATAATCTAGATTATACATGGGATTATTATAATCAGGATTACAGATTCTAATAACCATAGTGTGTGGGTCTTATGGATTATGGTGATTGATTATGGTAGGTTAAAGTGAGAAATTCCTACTTTATTTTTTATAATTTGGCAAGTTGCATAATCAATGGGGGGTCAAGGCAGACTTTCAGCACCCATAATCCCTTATAATCTGGTTTCACCTGAATTATGGGATTATGGTAATTAAGAGTTTTGATTATAATAATCCATCATATAATCAATCAAGTTTGGATCAAAATTTGATTATATAATCTGATTATTATATTATAATCGGAGGAGTATCTAAACATAGCCTTATCTTAGAGCAGCGTGGTACTTGGAACCTTGGTTAGTGTTAACTCCAATTGACCCGGCCCTTCACTTTTGAGTCATTCGGACATCCCGTTCGATCATTTTCACTAACAAAAGGGAGGTAGCGGGCACAAGCAATTTAAAAGCTGGACGGCCGGCGGACCGATTAAACACTCTAGACGTTATTCAATCTTCGGATCATGGAAAGCAATCGTCACAGACGTATTATTGTTCCTTTACGATTGTGCTACACATGCTATGGTTAGCTGCGTGCAACGAACATGCAGATGAAGAAGTGTGAAATGACGATTATCCCCGCGCGCTGTGAAAACAGAACAGCGCGTCAAGGCTTCTCATCGACGTCTCGTACATCTGACCCTGAGTTCTTTAAGCTAGTGGGTATTAAGAACGTCTAACGCTGCCAACGACTTACAGCAGTCACGGTGAATCCCAATATCCTATGCATGAGCTATGATCAGCGGACTACTTTATCATGAGAGAAGAAGACTTGTATCAAATCAACTTGGTCGATTTTCTAAATTACTTTGCCAGGCATTTCAAATTCTAGTAGGACTGACCAGATTAGGTGCGTCCATAGGATTAGTGTATGTTATATATGTACTATGTTTCGTAAAGATGAAAGATTGGTCTGTTTATGGCATCGCAGTGCAGCAAGTAGCGTTGCGGAGCGGAGGAGGACGCCGTTGTCCGTAGCCGCGCGCGGCCGCCGTCGCTCACGTGTAGCGTACGCGGCGGCTAGCGTATAGCAGCAAGGGTGCGGCCCGTGCGGCTGTGTGCGTGCGCGCAAGCATCACCGCAAGTTACACAGCCGCCCACGATCGCGAGACGATTGAGGGGAGGCCGGGAGACGGCGAAATGAGGTCGGCCGCGCGCGCTGGTCAACGTAAATGTGGGTGGGTTGCAAGAGTACGAGAAGTCAATCTAATGATGATCTCCATAACCTCACATAGTCACATGGTGTTTGTTAGAAGGTCAAATCATCTAAATCGTGGAATTGCAGCCAATAAGCTTAACACACATCTATCTATGGGTTTTCATCATGCGCTTTGCTGCAGCCCAGCTTGTTTTAGTAATGCTCATACAGTCATACTGTCAATGGCTTCACGGGACTCATTGAAGGAATTGGATTAAACAAGCAAGAGCGTGTGCCGTCAAGGAAAGCTTCATATGTTAATGCAATGTTACCCAAGAATTGGCATGAATCAGGTTGCAACAAACATGTATCTGGCAATTCATCAGTCCATAAACATTAAATTTCGTTTTGACAACTGAACCACAATGAACCAAAGAACAATTTTTGGCCTTTAAATAATGAAATAGAAACGTAACAGCTAGATTTCTAGGATTATTAGGAGTACTGCAGACACACGTTGAAACGAACATGCCATTCGAGCTTTGCTTCCAAAAGTACAACAAAGTCTTTTTAGTCCTAAGCAAGTTGAGAAAGGCTAGAGTTAAAACCCAACATGAGCCCCTAGTCACGGTTCAGGCACGTCAATAGCTGTTTTCCAAGAACTCCTATCCAAACAAAGATCTCTAGGTATAATCCAACCCTTTAAATCTCTTTTAATTGTCTCCTCCCATGTTAGCTTCGGTCTTCCTCTACCTCTTCTCAAAAAACTCGGCCGGTAGGGGAAGACCGCCCCTACGGTGTTGTACTTAAGAAGAAATCTCAGTACCCCGACCGAGAAACCCCCCGAACCCTGGCCCCGCCCCGACACTAGGGACGGACACCGTGGGGACCGTTACCTGGGCTGGGACGCCTGTGGCACCTTGCCACTCTGGGCCGGCACCTCAGTATCCCGTTACCACAGGCCGGACGGGCCGCCACCACTAGCGCTTTGGCACACGGGACTAGCGAGGGGGATTTTTTTAACCCTCAGGCGAAATTCGCTCCCACCGGGAGTCGAACCTGCGACCTGAGGGAGTGCCGCCGGAGTGTTGACCAACTGATCTAGCATCCTTTGGCTCCTCTACCTCTTCTCACATTGCTATCTCGACTTAGAACTCCACAATGCACTGGTGCTTCTGAAGGTCTCCTTTGGGTATGGCCAAACCACCTCAAGCAATGTTGGACAGGTTGTTCTTCAATTGATGCTACCCCTAGACGGTCACGTATATCATCATTCCGAACTCGATCCATCCTTATGTGACCGCAAATCCAACGCAACATACGCATTTCTGCGACACTCAGTTGTTGGACATGTCGTCTTTTTGTAGACCAATATTCTGCGCCATACAACATAGCGGGTCTAATCGCCGTTCTATAAAACTTGCCTTTCAGATTTTGTGGTACCCTCTTGTCACAGAGAATGCCAGATGCTTGACGCCACTTCATCCACCCTACTTTAATCCTATGAAAACGTCTGCTTCAACATCTCTATCCTTCTGTAGCATCGATCCTAGATAATGGAAGGTATCTTTTCTAGACACCACTTAACCATCCAAACTCATGTTCCCTCCTCATGTGTAGCGTTGCCAAAGTCCCATCTCATGTATTCTGTTTTAGATCGACTAACTCTAAAACCTTTAGACCCAAGGGTCTACCGCCACAACTCTAGTTTCCTATTCACTCTTGCCTGACTTTCATCAACTAGCACTACATCGTCTGCAAATAGCATACACCAAGGAATATCCCCTTGAATGTCCCTAGTCACTTCATCCATTACCAAGGCAAAAAGATACGGGCTCAAGGCTGACCCTCGTTGAAGTCCTATTTTAATCAGGAAGTAATCTGTGTTATCATCATTTGTTCGTACACTAGTCATGGCATTGTTGTACATGTCCTTGACGAGGATAACATACTATGTTAGGACTTTATGTTTGTCCAACACCCACCACATAACATTCCTTGGTATCTTATCATAAGCCTTCTCCAAGTCGATGAAAACCATGTGTAGGTCCTTCTGCTCCCTGAACTGCTCCATAACTTGTCTTATTAAGAAAATTGCTTCTATGGTTGAACTTCCGGGCATGAAAACGAATTGGTTTGTAGATACCCGTGTCGTTCCTCGCAGTCGATGCTCGATAACTCTCTCCCACAGCTTCATTGTGTGGTTCATTAACTTAATTCCCCTATAATTAGTGCAGCTTTGGATGTCTCCCTTGTTCTTGTAGATTGGTACCAATATGCTTCTTCTTCACTCCTCAGGCATCTTGTTCGACCGATAGATATTGTTGAACATCTTCGTTAGCTATACTATAGCTAAATCCCCGAGACACTTCTACACCTTGATTGGAATATCATCCGGGCCCATCGTTTTACACACTTTCATCCTTTTTCAGAGCTTCTTGAACCTCCTGCACTTGGATCCTACGCACAAAGCGCCTACTGGTGTCATCAAAAGAGTCGTCCAACCAAACGGTGTTCTCATTTTCCCCATTGAACAGCTTATCAAAATACTCTTGCCATCTATGTCTGATCTCATCCTCCTGCACCAAGAGCGGCTCCCTCTCATCCTTAATGCACTTGACTTGGTTGAGGTCCCTTGTCTTTCTATCACGAGCCCTAGCCATCCTATAGATGTCCTTCTCTCCTTCCTTCGTATTGAGACGTTGGTAAAGACCCTCGTAAGCCCGCCCCTTCGCCTCTCCCACCGCTCGTTTTGCGGTCTTCTTTGCCACCTTGTATTTCTCTATGTTGTCTGCACACCGGTCCTGATACAAGCGTTTGTCGCATTCCTTTTTTTTCTTGATAGCCTTTTGCACATCTTCATTTCACCACCAAGCGTCTTTCAAGTCGCATCCACTTCCTTTGGTTACTCCAAGTACCTCCGCCGCAACCTTCCGAAAATGATTCCAAGTACCAAGAAAGTAAGAATGCCTAATTCATAACACATATCAGCAGATTGCAGTAAATAAGTAATCCAAAATGATTTATCACAGTGGCTCCATGTATAAATTTTTCACAAAACTCTTTTGGTTCCTTTTTCCCCCCTTAAGGGAAGGAACAGCTTTTGGTTCTTAGTTATCTGCATTATGCACATATTTGGAAGTTTTCAACAATGTGAAATGTTACCTTTGTGTAATGCAAAGTTTTCAGTTAAGAAAGCCTGCAATTAGATCATGCCCATTTCATTTTTCAAGTTCTGCGGTCAAGCTACAATTCTAATATTCCAAAGAGCATAAACAAGCTTTAATTTACACGGCCATGAGGAACTAAAACAAAATACTTCTAGATTACTTACTAATGGATGAATTCATGAATTAGCATACTAAATAAATTAAACCATAATTCCTATCTGCAAGACTTTCCACAGAATAAATAGACCCTTCCAATTCTGCAAACTGAATCTGAGAAAGTATGTGATTTCCTTAAGTTTGCAAACCAAATCTGATTTGTTCAGAACTTGCCACTCTGAAATTTTAATCTGAAAATAAGTGGAACTTCAGTAAGAAAAGAAAACGTGTTTGCAGATTTGACAGCCCCACTGCATGTCCATTTGTGCCTATGAAACATTATTATGATTAGAAATTAAACAAGGAATGCAGGAGGTACATATAAAGCAAAAGAACCAAAGAATGCAGCAGGAGCAACGAAGCATGTATGCTCTCAGCTGCTTGTCCTTCCTGTCTGGCCTCTAATAAACAAAGGAAAACTTTGCATCTTTATTCAGCTCTTTCACATTCACAGGTGAATAAATTCATATATGAACCAGCATATCACTCATATATGAAATAACTGAAGAGCACATTCATATTGGACGCCTTGAAACACCAGATAATGGCAAGGGAAAACCCTCGCATCTACTGCTATAAGCAATTTTCCCCAGTAGTACAGTACACAGGTGCCGGGATCATAACAATAAACAGCCAAAAGCTTTGATTCTCCAAGGCCGGTAACACAGTATATTTATCATACAACTTTGCTGTTGCAACAATAAAGCCCAAAGCAACAACCTTGCCAATAATAAAATTATATTATATATATAAACTAAGAAAATTACAATATACCATCTTACTCTTCCTAATGGCACATACAGAACTGCCAAGCATCTGTGTATGGTATTGGAACAAAAAGTTGAAAGGATCCAGCTGCAACCAACTTGATTGGATGGGAGAAAATATAATGTCCTATTGATCATTGTTCTGGTCAGATTGTGCTTGTGTATCCAATTTGTTTTCTTCAACTTGAGTTGTGCTGCCATCCTCATTGTCAGGAAAAATTTCTGATTGTAGAGAGGGCGCAATCTTGTTAACTTGAAGCCATGTTGCTTCCCAGAAACTGTTTTCACTGGCACCTGTTTTTGACAGGATCCCACTCGCTTTCATCACCATCAGTATGTTCTTGACTAACTCTGGGATAGCCTCTTGTAGCTTCTCAGTCCTCCTCCCTCTCACTTTGACTTTCATGAACTTCTCTATCATGTCAAGGACCTCCAACCACAGCTTATCAAAACTGCCCTGTCCTGAGAGGTCTTTAAGTGACTGCAAGAACACTTTGCATAACAGTTTTACAGCATGCAAGAGAGACACCTCCATGTTTCTGAAATCCTTTGGTGAGTAGCTCTGAGCTATCTCCAACAGTTCGTCAAGCAACTGGAAAATAATGTCAAATGCCATCAACCATGTTGAAGACTTAACTGATATTCCATCAACTACCAAGCATCTGTGCAACGATAACAACGCATGGTTCCTCACTTCTTCCCTTTGATCCATGCACACCTTGCGTAGAGCCTGCACTAGCCGCAGCCACATCTCAGCAATTCCTTCCAGTATTCTGTCTGCCTCTCCACCAGCTTCTCTAACCTCTCGTGACCATCGAATAAGGCAGTTAACTGAGTCTGCCATTAGGTTCAAAGCATGGATAGATCTTTCTGCAGACCCAAGCCGAGATTCTGCAAACTGCCTTGATGCCTCAACTGAAAGGATGAAGTTGGCAGGTGAGAGGTGCGCTCCTTCTGACATGATAAAAACCAGGGCTTCAAATCCTGCATCAGAAGCATCAGGATGGCGTGCCGTGATGCAGAGCAAGGAAATGATAGTCCGCCAGCCCATCTGGGATTTGATATGGGTCGCATTGGCCTTGACAAGCCGTGTGACCTCCAAGGTAATGTTCTCACAGTAAGCATCAGCTACACGGGCATCAAGTTTTAGAATCAGCTGCAGTGACCTCAGCAAATCATCTACCAAGTTCGCCTTATAGGGAAGCAACCTCTGACAGATGTGCAGGAGCCCAAAAACAGCCTTCTCCACTAGGTTGCAGGGCATCACCGTGGACTGTACAATATGGGTTATGTGCTCAAAAACATCCTGCCACAAAAGAACAATCCTGTCTCTGTTGTTCAATGTGACAGTAATCAGAAGCTCTAAGCAAAAGACAGCTATGCCTTCATCATCAAGTGAGCTGGTGATTTTCTGAGGTCTGCCTGCTGCCTGAATGAGGGCTCTTGCCAGATTTGAGAGTGAATCAGCTTGCAAGAATTTGCTCTCAGTGAAGATGGTACCTATTTGGCACTTCTTTACGGCCTCTGAAGCATTCCTCTGAGCAGCAAGTTGCTCCTCAGTTGGTTGGGACCTTGGTTCGTCAGCATCTAAGTACAGTAGTTGGCTGAACCTCCCCATCAGTCCATAAGTTTTCCGAGGAGTGCTAATTGGCAAAACTTGAGGAGGTGAAGTAATTTTGCCGGGGAATGAATCTGAAGAGGATTCCTGATCATCAGTTGTATCACCAGTGAGGCGACCAGGAAGAAGTCCTATCTTATGCAATCTTAAAATAAGATCTATTATGTTCCTCCATCCGCTGCGTATGTGATCACCATAAGCAGTTGCTATAGTGAAAACAGCTTCTGTTGCCATTCTAGCCTTGGTATCCTCCCCGAAAGCTGTTACAGGATCATCAATGTAGGAAGTGTTCAACAAAGTGGTGAATTTAGATAGTGCCACAACAAGATCATTCAGAACACCATCAAGATGATAGAATGCAGCCAGTTTCGCCACTGACAGAAAGCCATCAATGCATCCTGTAAGAACCTCTTCATGCTCAACATTGTCAAAAACCACAGAAACAGCAGCAACTGTTGGTCCGGCCATAACAGAAAACATGTCATGATCAAGAAAAGGGTAGGAGTCACAAGCAATGTACATTGATGTTCTCTTTGACCTCCACATTAGATCAACCCAACGACTGAAAGACATCTCAGAACACCCAGCTCCTTGCTCAGGAATAGTCCTGATTTCATTCCGGCAAATAGAATAATAAAGCTCTGACAAGAATTCTCTTGGCAGATCATTTCCTCCATTTATACGGCGATTGTTCCTAATAAAGTCTTCCTCAGTCATCTTCTTTTTAACCCTTACATTGTGCTGATCAGTATTGAGCATGATTACAGAATATGACAATACCAGAGCTGCATCTCTATTAACAAACATTTGTGGTGACTGTTCATAATACCGCTCAGAAAAGGCCTCAAGAATTCTCTGTATCTTCTGTGACTCACCAGGCAACCGGAAAGTTTCCAAGAAGAGCCTTAAGGCAGCATCCAAATTCATATCCTTGAAGTCAAAGGTTCTAGCAAATTCATGAAGAACCCGGATAGAGAATTCATCATGATTACCCAGGTAATCCCCAAGAAGATTCTTGTCCAACCCAGGTGTGTACCTGAAGAACAGAGCAACATTGTGTGGATCGAGTTTTTCAGGCAAAAGATGAACGCCTTGTAGGTACTCAAAACCCTTCTTTTTGTCCCTATTAAAATGTTCAACACCAACCATTAGCTTTCTCTTGATGCTTTTTTGCTGGTGGACAAATTTAACCCACTGATCAGGATCATTACTGCTCTCACACTTCAACTGCCAGAAAGGAAAATATTCACTTATTTCTGGCACTGTTTGATCATGATGTTGAGGTGCATTATCAGTCCGCTGTGCCATTGCCTGAATGACAGCAACCAAACCATCCAAAGCAAGCACATTTAAAGCTGACAAAGGACTGTTCACAGGAAATGCGCTCTTAGACAGAAGGTTAGCTAGCTCTTCAAAAATATTTGAGCACTGTAAATCACAGTCCATATTTGCATACATCTCAGCCATAAACTCTTTCTGCCGGCAAAAATCAATTAGAGCCTCAAGGGCAACTTCTTGCTGCTGATAACTTGCTCCATATCTACTCTGTGCTACTCTTAGGATAACACATGAGAAGAAAGCCTCTATTTGCAGCTTAAGTTCATGGCGCAGATGGTAAAAGAGAGTAAAAACAATGCTGCACACTGTCGACAGGATCAGGGGGCTCATTGACAAGCCAAAATGCATTAGGTTGCGGAACAATTCATCCTGTACAAATGCTAAAAGTTTTTGATGTCTGTGTATAGACGAAGCCGACAACTCAATAGCCGAATTAATCAACCCCAGAGCAAAAAGCGGCACATCCTCATCAAAGTCAATTGGACTCATCCTTGGGTTCACCTCAATGTCCTCTGCTATGTTCAAGAGGGAGCACAAGAATTGCAATATCTCTACCATACAAGGAACCCCAAAGGGCTCCATCAAGTCTTTATCTGGCACAACACCAGAACCATCTCCCACCTCATCGCCAGAGCTGTTCAAACAAACATAGTCACTCTTCCCGTTCTCTGTTTCCTCAGCACCCAAACATTGGTTCTTGCAACCAGCAACCTGCATAACAAATGCTACCAGCAAATTAATAAAATTCATTTAGTATAGGAAGATACGAGCCTTCCTAGTTCCTACTAACAAAAGCTTGGTTTCAAACTAACAAGAGCTGATCTTATTGTCAAAGTCATACTGTCAGTGTTTGCAACGTGGTCATATTGCTCAAATGACAACAATTAGTTAAAACTAAGAAAGGACCAAAAAATCCTAGATCATTTCACTTGTTTACACTTCAGACCAATGTACATAAGCATAGGAGTAAGTTGAGTTATTATGCTGAGGGAGGAATGGCATAGCAACATTTTCCATGCTCATCAGCACAGCAAAGTAATAGCACGTATAACAATGATCCATACCTGCTCATTGGACAACACGGTGACATCGATGTCCGGCAGGCGGGCAAAGACAGTTCGTATAACCTCCTGCATTGTCTGGCGGGAGACACGCTGCAGTAGCTCCCCCTTGGTTCCAGCCTGCTGCACGACACGGAAACATGTGTTGACGATCGTGCAGACGTGGCGGTTGGCAAGCACCGGTGCTGCACGGCTGCGCACGCAGGCGAGCAGCACTTGCAGGACCCTTGCCAGGACGGCCTCCTCGGACGCCGGGTCGGTGACCTCAAAGCGGCAGGCCGTGACGGCGTCGACGACGGCGGCCATGGCCTCGGCGGCGCCTGGTGCGCCAGGCCCGACGAGGTCAAGGGTGAGGATCTTGTGCAACGACGAGAGCGCAGCACCCGTGATGGGCGCCCCAGTCTCGTCGGAGCGGACGACATCGAGGAAGGGTCGGAGGTAGAGGAGCGGCTCGACGCCCGCCCAGCGACCGTGGCCCCACGCGGCAGCGCGGCGGCGGAGAGCCTTGAGCCCCGCGACGAGCGGGTGGTCAAGGTGCTCGTCGTCGCCCGCGCCGCCGTCGCTGCCGCCGTAGCGGACGCCCGCCCAGCGGACGTTGCGGCGCATGACGGCGAGCACCGTGGCGGCCTCTGACGCCAGCACACACGCCATCGCCAGTCGTGGCGCCCCGTGATCGGATCCCACCCCGGCGACGGCTCCGGATCCTGCGCCTGACGGCGATGCTGCCCTGAGCCCGCCCATGGATTCGAGCGAGCGCGCGGGGTCGGGGTGCAGCTACGACGGCGAGGGCATTTGGGAATTGAGATCTGAGAGAAGGGGCACGTTGAGATCTGGGTCTGCTGTGGTGTACTGCGAGCCAAGGGCTGGATCTGGAAGAACTCCTAGTCAGTCGTGAGGGTTTCTTTATTTGCTTTGTTTTCTTTTTCTTTTTACAATAAAAATACAGGTTTTGGGCGGGTTTTGTTTGGCCGAACATCCTTTTCCATCTTTTGATTGGAAATCTTGGTGTGAATTACATCTCAAACTTCACAAAGTTAGTATATGTAACCAACACTTTGTCGTCATTTTGACCAAAGGTCCTATTTAGATCCATTAATGCTATTATATTAGTAGCAGTATCAAAAGGAAACTAACCAATAGGTTTTTTTATTAACAAAGCTACTGTATTAGCTAATCTATTAGTTGAATCGTGTTTGGATCTTATATTTTTAGAGTTTCTCCCTCGATATAATGGATTTTTAGTTTTTTATTTAAGTAACCATTCTAAATTTAACCAAGTTTATTGAGAAGAGTAATAACATCCAGCGGATTATTAAAAAGATAAATTATGAAAATATATTTCATCATACATGTAATAAAGTTTATTTGACAATGTAAATATTATTGTCCTTTTCTACAGTGGATAAAACTTAGCATGGTTTGGCTTAGGGCAACTGAAAATCCACTATATTTAAGTATAGAAATAGTATTAGTACTTAGCTTAGGGAAGCTATAGATAACATATTTTTATTAGCTAGATATAGTCTATTTTGAACTATTAGTTACGGTGCTTGTATCTACTAGTGTTAATTACAATTGAATTTTATTATTTATCTGTTGACAGTTTTGTTAGATTTATATCTGTCAAATTTTAGACCGGATTCGTGCTCTGTGCTCTGTATTGGGTTTGGAATCCAGCTCGTTTGGCACCCACAACCCGAACGGAAATCCGCATTGTCTACCCCACTCGTGGTGGCCCTGGCGGTGGGTGGGCCGCCGCTTTCGCTTTGCGCTGCAGCAGACCGTGGATTCGGGTGTTGCCGCCGCCGGCAATCTACTGAGCTGCGGCGAGCTTTGGTGGGTGTGGCTGAGCAGATCCTCGGGCGCCGATTCCCCGTGCCGACGGCTGCAGAGGAGCCCTTGTCCCATCAATTTCTGTAAGTATTTTTGTTCTTCGTGTGGTTGTTCGTCGATTTTGCTTTTGTTTGAGGAGCTATTTGCGTGCGGGGGGGGGGGGGGGGGGGGGGGGGGGGGTGGGGGTGGAAGGTGAGGTTGTGCGACGCGGTGGGCAGAGCTCGGATGTGCCGGCGAAGGACAGCAGTGCGGTGCGGGGGCGGGGGCGCTGGGGCCGGGGACGGCGACGCGTGGCAAGCTCTCTGGCTCAGTCTATCGGCCGTCGGTCGCGACCGAGGACAGGGACGGGGCGAGTCTGGGCACTATCGCTGGGGCCGGGGGCAGCCGACCTTCTCTTGTGTCTTTGCCGTCTCATGCATCCATACTCATGCTCAGGCACGCATTTTGCCCTTCTATGTATTGCTTTTGTGCTATGATGACTGTGAATACTGAACAGTGAACACGGAGCACTGCTCTGTTTCTCCCTCAGCGAATTGCTTGCAATCTGATGCTAGCTGTGTGTATCCTGTCGTCATGCCTGGTTGCCATTCTGAACTCGTGTTTTCTAATGACTAGCAAGTAGCAACTGTGTGTATATTATATACCTTGAATGCTTCAGTACTACCATTGTTTGCATACTAGTTGCTGCTTGTGTGAGACCGGTGAACTATGAGCACCTCTGTTAGATGACTAGCGTGGATGGTTTGTATTTTTTATTGTGTTTTGTAGTTGGGTTCTCAGCATATATAAATCCTGCATATATTCAAGCTAATCTGTGGTGCATGCATCTGTTTTGTCACAGTGAATTCTCAGGGTATAGATGCAAGAGATGTGAAGAAGCTGCAGGATGCAGGGATTTACACTTGCAATGGCCTAATGATGTGTACCAAGAAGGCTCTGAACTATGCATCCCAATACCCAACTCTTTGCTCTGCCTATCTGAATTCTTTGCATAGTGTTTTAATCGATATATATTGTTTTGGGGACTTCCATGCTTGCTTTTATCTGTTCTATATTCTGAACATATGGCCATTGTTCTAATTTATGGATCATCTCGCAGAACCTTCAGGAATCAAAGGTTTATCTAAAGCAAAAGTTGATAAGGTCTGCGAGGCATCTGAAAAACTTCTATTCTGGCCCTTTAAGTTAGTTTTGTTTACTAAACTTCCATGGAATCAGTTCTTTATGATATGGTATCTTGAAATTCTCTTCTTGTTTGTTTGTCACAGAACCACGGCTCCATGATAGGAAATGATCTCCTTCTTAAGGTAAGAGGATAGCATTTGAGCTATTAACTAGTGTATGGTTTACCAATTTGGTGTGTCTGATGAATGGTAATCAATGCTCGACTAGTTGTAGTATGTAAACTAACTGATAAATGTTGATTAATTACTGAATCTGGTTGAGCACTTATAATTACTTCTCATATGTGTTGTCCTTTAAGGCTGTTTCATTTATTTTGGCTTGTTTGAAGCGGAAGTCTGTTGTTGTTCAGATTACAACTGGGAGCCAGACACTTGTTGATAAGCAGTTTGGACATGTTTAAATTTGGAGGGATTGAAACACTTTGCATCACAGAGGCGTTCGGGGAGTTTCCGGTATGTTGATGTTCTTGTTCTAGTTTCTTTTTCTCTAAAGTTTTGCTGCAGGAGCCATATTACCTGTGTAGTTAATATTTAGGATATGGGGCCTGTATTGAGATCTAGCTCAGTTATGTGTTCGTGGCTTAGTGTATTTAGATTGATGATACAACCTTTCCAACCATCTTGTATCGCCTTTTTTCCATTGTGATTGTCTCATCTTCCCTATGTTTTTTTAGTGGATCTTCCCTATGTATTGGTAGTACTAGCAGTGCATCTTATAGTTTTATGTATATTCATGTTTTTGCTTTGCTAACTTCATGAATAAAATTTCTCACCATATCCTTGATGTGAAATGATTTATTAATGACAATGAAATTAATATTGGCTCTCTGTTTTCTCTAAAGGGAACATTATATGAAACAATTCCTTTTGTATTCTATTGCTGGGACCGGGAGCAATTAGCCAACAAACAATCGTGCACAAACCTCTTACATGCTAATGAAAGAAACCTCTTAATTATTTAATGAGAATAGTCACAATGAACTGTGACTTTTGTAACTATATTTCTGAATTCAGCTGTCATCAGCTATCATCTGGTTGTCTTGCAGGTCGGGGAAGACCCAGTTGGCTCATACCCTACGTGTATTCACTCAGGCTCATCTCCCATTCTCCCGTATCAAATTTTTTGCCATCATTTTTGTGGGTCTTTTTTTAGCGTCACTTTTTTGGCTGTGTTAGGCATGTGTATTTGTCCTTTGCCTTTTGAGGGGCCTAGAGCCAATTTTTGTTGCTATTGCTTTTGCTGTTGGAGCTGCATTTGCTTCCGTTGTATACATCTCTCTCTCTCTCTGTGTGGGGGGGGTGTCTGTGTTTGTGTGGGTGTTTTTGTGTGTGGGTGCATGTGTTTTTTGCGCTGCTGGTGTGTGTGTATCTGTATCTGTCTGGTGTGGGTGTGATATGTGTCGCTCTGTGTGTGTGTGTTGTGTTGTCTCTCTCTCTCTCTCTGTGTGGTGTGTTATCTCTCTCTCTCTCTCTGTGTCTGTGTTATGTCTCTCTCTTTGTGTGTGCGTGTCTGTATGTTCTCTCTGTGTATGTCTCTGCCTCTCTGGTATCTCTCTCTGTTTTTTTTCTCTACTCTCTCCCTCCCTATGTATGTGTGTTTGCATCTGTGTGTTGTGTGTGTGCAATGTGTGTACAATTTTTTGCCTTATGTTTTTTTTGTGTCTTTGTATTTTTTTTCTATTTTTTTTATTTTTGTGGTCGTCTCTCTTTGTGTTTATCTCTGTCTCTCTTTCTTTGTGTTTGTTTGTGTCTGTGTCTTTGGCCTTTTTTGCCTTTGTCAGGTTTTTTTTCCCTTTTTTGCATTTATCTGTGATTTTCTCTGTCTTTCTTGTGTGTATTTGGTTGAGTTGAGTTGAGTTTTTTAGCTTTGTCATCTGAGCTTTGTTGGTGAGCAATAGTTGAGTTTTGTTGTTTTGCGACTGCAGCTTTTTTTGTGATGCCTATTGTGATTGCATATGTACCTAAGGTTGAGGGTTGGGGGGGGATAGTTGGTTTGATGAATGTCCTTGCATTTGCGGTGGTTGCTGTGGCTGAGGGTTGTTTTTCCGACCTTTTAGGCTGTGGTTGAGGGTGAGCCGTAGATGAGTTCCCATCCTATTTGTGTTGTTTTGTTTAATTTTTTTTGTGAGTTGTAATGGCCAAACTTTTTCAGCTAAGTTGTTATGGTCAATTTTTAGTTTGGTTTTGTTGTTTTTTTTCATATGAGTTGATTTTAGTTGGTCTGAGATGAGGCCTGAATTTGTTTGTTTTTTCGAGAGATTCTCTGTTTGTATGCTTGCTGCTGCCTTTTTGCTTTTCAGATTGGTCTCCGGAAAGGATTCAAATCTTTTTGAGGAAGCACGTGCTGCTGGATTCACTGTTTGTATGCTCTCTTTCAGTGTGATTATGATTGTTTGTGATTGTTAGCTTGACGTGCAGGTTGTAGGTTGACTGCTATATTTTTTCCTTTGTTTTCTCAGTATCAGACTATAAGTAACAGTAGTAGAGGCTTTTCAGGCCTACACACAGCTTGTTTTTTTCATTGTGTTCATGGTTCTTTTAGTGTGTTTGTGTGTTACGCAAACCTAAAGCTTGTGCGTGTTTCTGTGTTAGAGTTGATGAGGCGAGGACTAGCACCCTGAGCCACTCATCAATTGCAAGTATGATTTAGCTAACAGCTTTTGCCTGTGGTCACTATACCAGTAAGTAATGTGGATCTTCAGTTTACAGTTGTGTATGTTTGTATGATTATATTCTATTGTATTTTTATTTGACTGATGGGCGATGGCGAGATGCCCGGTGACAAGACCATTGGGGGAGGTGATGATGCTTTTCAGCGAGTTTTGGGGCTGGGAAGCACGCGGCACGTCCCCCTTGTTGTGTTCGTTGATCTTGATCCCAATGTCATCGATTTTTGGTGAGGACTTTTGTACCCTGTTCTGTGTCTCTATATTTTGTTTGATGTTTGTTCCAGATGCCCGGTCACCAGACCATTGGGTGAAGTGATGATGGTTTTGAACCCCTTTCTTCAGTGATACTGGTGCAGCAGTGTGGCCATGCCCGGTGACAAGAGCATTGGGAGAGGTGATGATGCTTTCAACCCCTTGTTCAGTGAGTTTTTGCGCTGGGAAGCCCACTGTCATCGATGAGGTGAGGCTTGGCACCCTCTGTGATTATGTTTGAATCCTAAATATGCCTTTTGTATAGTTGAATAGCTAATTGTAGCTGAATAGCTAACTATGTGATAAGCTATTTGTAGTCTGAATTACCACCAGGTTTAGTATTTTGAATGTGTTTTTTTTTTTTTGCCTGTCCCGGTGCTAGAAAATTGAGGTTTTAGGTTGTGTATTGTTTTTGCTGCTTTTCTGCATTTTTTGTCTATTATGTGTACATGCTTTTTTTTTGTTTTGACATGGTCCGAAATTTCGTCATAGGTATGCATTCCCAAGGAGCGAGTGGGCAGCAGGAGTGATCATTTTTTCAGAGACACAAGCAGTGAACAAAGTAGCACGGAGCAACAGCGAGCATCAACTGCAGTGATCAACAGCAGCAAAAGCAATGAGTAGCAGCCCCCCACCTGCTATTGGATTTAGGATTTGTAATAAAACCCGTTATTGGGAGTGTATTGCTTTTGGTAGAGTTGGATTTGACAGATTTTTGGTTTGCTCTATCTGTCGTTTTTTGTGCTGAGTTGTCACCATTTGATTGGTTGAAAAAAATGACAGATTTTGAGAGACAAATTCTGTCGACAGATAAATAGACAGACCCATTACAATTAGCACTAATGCATCAAATAGACCCTAAGTCTTGATTGTGTGGGAGTGGCAGCAAAGTGATCCATCATTTTTTCTCTTGTTGGAAAAATTAAATCCTACCTCAGCTATGAAAAGGATCAAGCTTTATTACATACAAATAGAAAAGTAAGAGCATCTCCCAGAGATTAGGCAAATCGTTTTCTAAAGGTAAATTTGGCTATTATTAAAGGAAAAACGTCTCCAACAGACTCTGCAAATGACTTCAAATTTAGTAGCTCGACATTCTATCTCATTCGCTCTTTACTTTTGGATAGCCTACCTCACTAGCCATCGAGTCTTTTAGTTTTACATAGTCTGTTGGAGTACTCTAGTATTTTTTGTCAAATCTATTTTAGAGAGTAGCTAAATCAGTAAATTTGGCTAGTAAATTTGGCTACTCTTTTTGGCTAATCTCTTGGAGATACTCTAACTATAACGTATTCTTTCGGTGTAATGTGTGATGATTTTTTAATCATTAATTACAGATCTAGAAGCCATAGTAATAAAATTGCAAATTTATGTGCCAATCGACCGGGAGGTGATAGGAGTCTAATCGGCATTCTAGGGACGATCGGTATGTACATATCGGCGTGGCTTGCGGACACGAGATCGCCACATGGTACAGGCATCGTCCACATGGTGTTATCATTGCCCATAGGGCAATCGACATTTCAGGGCAAGCCAGTCGTGCGGCAGAAAACATCAGCTCCGAGAAGCAGCACGCACATACCCCCTCCGTCCCAAATTAAATGATGATATAGGACTCGGCGCGCCTACCAAGAACAAAGAGAAAAGACTAAAATACCTCTATCATCACTGTGTTCTCTCCTGCGTTTCTCCTTTCTCCATCCAGACCCATTAAGGTACTCCTCTAGCTGTGGTCGCCGGTGTGCCCACCATGGCCTCGCTGACCTAGGCGAGCGCACCTCCCCCTCGCCAGCGCGTCGGCCGCGCCCGCGGCCTCGTCGACCTGGGCGCGAGGCCGCACTGGCTTCCTCACCGACCTGGGCGAGAGTGCCCCCCATCGTCAGCGTCGGCGCGGCCTCGTTGACCTAGGCGAATGCGTCTCACCCTCGCTGGCGCGTGGGTCGCCCCTGCCTCGCCGACCCATGTGCTCGGACGAGCACTCCTCCATGCTGGCGCGCGAGCCTCTCCCAGCGTGGTAGCATCTCTAGCTCGTGCCTGCGCTAGCCCTCGCCGGTGGCGGACAAGGCACTAGTACAAAAAATATATTTTTCACTTGTTTTTTGAATAAGTGTCGACACCCGGGATTCGAACCCACAATCTCTCCCTCACGCGATCCCTCCCCTACCACCGCACCACACAGTTACTTGTTTCTAATTCTACGATGCTGTCTATTTGCACTAATATGTACGAATCTTATAATCAATATTTTAACTCATAAACAATCTTAAATGAGAAAAGTTTCAGCTACAAAGTTTTTGATCTCATCGAGCACTACAACTTTATAGAATATTTCTCTATCCAAGGTCATTTGAAAAATTCAAAAATTTAAAATTCAAAATCTAAGACTTAATTTATATATTTAGAATACTAAATGATCTCAAACAAAAATTTTATCAACTACAAAGTTTTAGATCTCGTCGAGTTCTATAATTTTCATATAAATTTTATCTTCATTCGACTTCATTTAAAAAGATATGAATTTATTTGTGCTGCAGCTATTTTTAAGGACGGTTGGCTTAGTCAACCACTTCTGAAAATCAATTTTTAGTTAGCAACTATTCTTGAAAATAGTATTTTTAGAGGCGGTTCTCTTAACGGAACCGCCCCTAAAAATGAATACATTTTTAGAGACGGATTTTTAATGGAATCACATCTAAAAATTAATTTCTAGCAACGATCGTATAACTATAGTGCCTCCCGCGAAGGTTAGTGACGACGTGCTAAGACAACTGCTTTTGTTAGAAAAGGGAGGCACCTTTAAAAAACATTTCAGTACTAGTGAGAGGAGATGGGGCGACGATGGAGAAGAAGGGGAGGGTGGACCACCGATGGAGAAAGAGGAGGGAGGATGCCGAATCTTGGCAAAGGAGTAAAGGCATCGGATCCCACCATTAGAGAAGAGGAGGGGGCTCCACCGGTGGTGGAGGTGGTGACGGACACCACCTTGGGGGTGGGGACAGACGTCGGTGGTGGAGATAAAGATGGGCACCAAGAAGGACGAGCAGAGGAGATGGGAGAGGACGAGTGAATAAGACGGAGGAGGTGAGACCAACAACTAGAGGCTAAAACACCACTCTTTCTTGGGACGCGAACTCAATCCTAGAAAACATCACCTTTTTAGGACGGAGGGAGTATTTTTCTATGATTGTTTTTTTACTGGTAGCTAGATAAAAAATAGTATATACTCCCTCTACTCTTGAATAAATAGATTTCTAGTTCAAGAATTTGTCTATAAATAAATCAATCTCAATGATATTAAATGGTTCACTAGCTCATTTATTTTCCTCGAAGTCTCGTCGCATTTACTGCACTCCCTTCTGTCTCCTAATCCAGTGTTGAGTTTGTGCATTTGAATGTGTGTAGTAAATGCTACAGTTAGTGTGATATTAGAACAATCACCTACCAGTGTGCAACTGCTTTAGTTAATTAAGGGTAGTATGATTTTTTTGTCATACTAATCTGTCCTAAACTTGCTACGAATCAATTTATTTAGGGATAGAGAGACTATTTTACATCACATATTTTGATAAGTTGTATTTACGTAGTGAGAAGATAGAATCATAGTTGCTTAGTTTGGAAAAATTACTTTATTTGTTTTCTTTTTGCTATGTATATGCTTAGGCAAAATCTAAAGTTTCTAAACAAGAAACATGCTCAAAATTAAGTTTCAATTTGAAAGTAAATTTAGAATCATTAAACTTGTTTCAAATTAATTTAGATTTATTTTTAAATTTGAACTTATTTTTTTAGCATGTGCTTTGTTAATAAACTTTGGGTTTCACCTAAGCATATATATAGAAATAAATAGATGACAAAATACTACTTTTTCAACCATAAATTTAGATTTTTTATTTTTTAGAGATTATTTTAGGGATAAACAACTTACTCAAAAACTTAAATATAGAAATACATAAGAAATTTTAATTGAAAACAACTAGCAAAGACTCCCTCGGTCCCAAAATAATATTATTCTTAACTCTCAATGTCGGTGTTTTATAAACCAGACTAGTAAATTTATACGATTGTCGCGCTATTCTAGGAAGACAATGGTAGCATCCAAAAACTCAAGGATTTATACTAGTTCAGGCTGGAGTCCTACGTCGAGTCTCATAAATGATTGAGTGCGTGTTCCTCGCTTGAATGCTCTAAAACTCTTACAATTGGGGTACAAGAATGGTGGAAGAGGTTAGAGAGTTAGAGCTAGGAGATGGACTGCCTGAAGGGAAGCTTCAGAAGCCCTACTACGATGGAGAATGAGTAAAATAGTAGAGGATCAGAATGTCCCCCGGATGGGTGCCCTGGCTGCCCTTATATAAAGTTCGGGGTCAGGGCGTATACAAAGAAGGAGGTTCTCCCGACCGAAGGGTCGTGAGCCTAGGGAAGAGCCTAGCTAACTTGGCTTGCAAGCTACACCGTCTTGTAGCGCATGTCTGGGCGTGGTTGTCGTCACTGTCCTGTGGCCACGTCGTGGTGCTACTGTACCGGTCATGGCGGTACGGTAGGCACGATGGTGGTTCACTAGCCGTCCTGTGTGATGTGGTCTCCGCCATGGTCTTCGTCATCGCCTCCTGGTTTCCTAGGACGTCGTACAGGAGTTGGTAGCCATCTCCGGGTCGTTGATTGCTTCGTTGGCTTGAGATGCTGAGGGCCACAATCCTGATCGTTTGAGTCGTGGCTCCCATCGATCTGGTTGGCCTCTAAGTCAAGGCCCTCATTATGGATCCCATCCCGTAGTGGGTAGGATCGTACATATGTCTTGTCGAGCCATATCTGGCTGGTGGTCATCGTACCGGTCGTCACCGCTCTAGACGGTATTGTCTTGTCTGGGCTGCGTGGGGGCAGGAGTAGTGTCTGACCGGACCCTTGCGGAGACAGTGCGGCGTGCTCGTTCTTGTCAGAGCAGGCGCATTTGGTTGCGCTCAACCTCTCCCATTCCTCTCAGGGGTCGGGACGGTGGAGAGGTCATGCGTCTCTCGTATATTGTGCGGCTAAGGCGGGAGGAAGGGTCGTGGCCGACCCTGGCCTAGGCGTCTGGTCCATTCTGCTTGGCTTAACTGGACCTTGGTTGTTTGGGCCTTTGCTAACTAATGTATCGTGGGCCGCTTGGCCTGCTAACTGATCGATGCCTTGAGACACCCGGGGTTATAACCCCAACACTCGAGAAGTTAAATATTTTTAACTTTGATCAAATACATGTAGAAATATTAAAATTTATGGTGCATCTATTTTTTCCTTTTCCTATTTTTGATAGTTGCATAAAAAATAATTCATAACTTTTTCACATAAGTTCAGATGGAGACGAACTTTATCTTAAAATTGTAGCTATTGAAAGATCATAAATGGCTAGAGGGGTGAATAGTCTAATTAAAAATATACAAATTCACTGGAACAAATTGTTAGACAATAATAAGGCGATATAGCGATTTTGCTCTAGCTCTACAAAGGTGAAATGCAAGCCACCTACCACAAGCTAGTTGCTATGATCTCTATATCACACAAACAAGTTAACTAGCTAAGTTGCTACTACTACAACTAGTGAGCTAGTGAAGAAACTAATTATTACAACTAATTACAACTAGCAAAACTAGCAACAAGCTCTACACAAGATAAGAATTAATAATATAAAGAGCAAGTGTAGGAGTGAGATACCAAGCCAGCAAGAGACAAATCAATCACAAGAATACCAAGTAGACATAATGATTTATCCCCGATGTTCAATTGCTTGTCGGCAATCTACGTCCTCATTGTGAAGACACACTCACTTGGTGGCTCACGGGCTAATAGGAATCACATGCCTAACTCAACATTTGGGTGTCGTAAGAACCCACACAAGAGAGGATACTCAATGTCATGAGCAATCCACTAGAGTTGCCTTTCGCAAATCTCTCGCAGGGAAGGCACGAGAACCCCTCACAAATCACCAATCTTAGCTGGAGATCATCACCACCCTCCGCTCAACGATCACCGCTGCTTCAAGCCGTCTAAGTGACGGTAACCACCAAGAGTAACAAAAATTCCTACAGCTCACATGATCTCTAGTTCCACTAGATGCTCAAACTCTAAGAAAATATAACTAGGATCACTCCTAGTCTCACTTGGATGATGAATCAATGATGAAGATGAGTGGGAGATGTTTGGCTTAGCTCACAAGGATGTATCACTGATGAAAATATCCAAGAGGGTGAACCCAAGTCGGCCAACACATACAAATAGAGGCCCCATGCCTCAAGGAACTGTTGGCCACCCTTACTATAACTTTTTGGGGAGCATCGGACACTACACTATTCACATCAGACAAAAGTCTAGTGTCTGACGTATCACCTAATGACACGTGTACTACCTGTTTGAATATAGCTATTGGCGCCCAGCAGCTAGTGCCCTGTTGTCCGATGTCACATCGGACAAAACGTCACCTAGTGTCCGATGCGTTCCAGAGAGCATCTAGAGCCGCTCAAAACACATCAGACAAAACACATCACACAATGTTCGATGCTCAAGTGAAACACATGCCCCTTGTGCAAACAGTGACATCGGACACTCCTTAGTCACATCAGACAGATGATGTCATTTGTCCAATGTCTCACTAAAAGTTGTCCAAAGAATTATTTCGCGAGACAGAGAGTGCCCAAAACACATCAAACACAAACTTGTTTGTGCAATGTCTACAGTGACAGCGTTCAATGCACTCTGCTGTCGCCCAAGCACCTAGGGTTAGCCATCGGACGCAAAGACCATTTGTCTGATGCCAGCGCCAACAGCGTCCGATGTACCCTGAGCTACTCCAAATCTTCCAACACTTCAACCATTTTGCAAATGTGTTAACTCCACAATGTTTCCAACACTTGTGTACGTGAGTTAGCATTTTTCACAAGCATTTTCAAGGGTAGTTAGCACTCACTAGGTCCTAATGCAAATGCGTGGAGTTAATTCACCTAGTGGCACTAGATAACCATATTCACCATGAGAGTTCCCCTCTTAATAGTATGGCTATCTATCCAAAACACAGTCACGCACTGTATTACGTCTTGACCGACAAAACAAAATGGTCCTATCATTTATACCTTTGCCTTGACCACTGTTAACGGTAGTTATTGTTCATCATAAACCGTCAACATAACTTGAATAAATACTTAAAATGGATCACCAATAGAAACTTAGGAGTTGAAACTGACAATTTCCACGAGTTTTGGTAAATCTGTATTTTCAGCAGGGTTATTCCAGAAAACCAGAGAGATCAAAATGTCAAATAGAGCTAAACTTAACCGCGACAAAAACTACTCCAGATGGTTCCATAGGACTCTAGGATGCAAACCCCGAGAGGCTGCCAGGTGGGGCCAGCCGTCCCTACCATGGTGCCGCTGGGTCTACCAGGTGGCTCCCTACTTGTCAGCTTCCAGAAGCTTCCTCCACCGCCTCCTAGGATTGCATCTATACTGTCCTTCAAGTCGGTTTGATCCAAGGGCTCACGTTGCACCCTCTGGGCTATATAAATAGACCCCAGCCCCCTGGAGGCATCAAGTCTTTTGAGATCAAGTCATCCAGAGCCAGAAATCCTAATCTCCTCAGAGCTCCTCTAGTTTCTAGGGCATAGCTAGTTAGGCTAGTCTAGTGGGAGGCAAGCAGTTCTTCGCTTAGATTTCCGACATTGTCTAGATCTTGGTTCGGTATAATCTTTGTACCCCTCTCTCTTTTGTATCTCTATTATTTTTATATGCTTTGATATAATTGTCAAGATAATATAGTATTTATCTTATTCATGTTCAAGGTTACAATGCTCATCGTCTACTTTGATTATATGCTTAGTATAGTTAGTTTATCATTGTGTTTATGCATAAGTTCGTATAGTGCTCACCCCAATGATCACAGGGTGGGTGGTAGAGATTATGTAAGCATGGTGCTTAAATGTTATTTACCTGCGAATACACTCTATATTTTGGGTTATGTGGTAGATCATGGGTGTGACACTACTGTTGAGTCCTTTGTAGTCCACTCTCCAAATATAGGTCATAGAAGTAGGGCCCGGGTTATAAAGAAAGGGAAAGCTCTGTTCTCGAACTTCCCGATGTAATGTCCCTTATGTGTAGATTCAATGGTGATCTTAGCAATGACTACTAAATGTAATTGCACTAATCAACATATGCTTTGACTTGTAATTAAGAATGACTTAGAAATTATTCCTCTAATATTCTAACCTGATCATGCTACTGCTATAGATAGGAGTGCTCTGAAAGATTTATTTATCATTATGCTTGATCAATGCTTATCATATATATTTATATCTTATCTTGTGACTTACCCCTGCTATGAGTAGAGAAATTGTTATGGTTTATTTCTCCATCAATGTTATACGTTATAAATACATGTCCAACACTACACCTTCCCTGTGGTAAAATATAAATACTATACCTGGAATACTCTTGGATCTAGTGCTATAATGGTATAATTATCTGTCCGCTTGCAGAATCCTTTTCATTCATATTCTATATCTTTCTAGTCACATAAAAATGATAACCATCTGCTTAGTATTATTCTAGTAGTGATACTAGGTAGTACCAACAAACATTTCTAGCACCATCACTAGGGATGACAACCTAGTTCAAGTAATGTTAGAAGTGTAGGTAATTAATGGGTGGCTACTAAAACAAGTGAAGAGTTAATAAATACCAATAAGCATTTCTGATGCCATTGCCAGGGAAGGTAGCTAGCACAGGAAGTATTGATAAACTTATGGTATTTGATGTGATTGAAATAACCATTGACATCTGCTCAAACAGGCTTACCCTTGTTTTGTCTACTTATGTACCTTATGCGAGGTAATGTATGATTGTTTTTAACCTGCCGACAAACTTCATTGATGATCTAGAAGCGCTACTCAAGAGAACTAAGGCTAAACTCAAGAGAGTATCCGCTTTAGAGTTGGAGGATAATCGTGTGAGGCAAAACTTAACACCAGAATTTGAAGCCATGGCTAATAAGAGTCTTCGTGAATTCTCTGCTCTAACTACAACCAACATCCGTACTAGACCTGAAGTCAATGTTGGAGAGAATGGATTTGAGCTCAAGCCCGCGTTCATCAATATGGTGCAAGCCAGCCAATTTTTTGGGAAGGCACATGAAGATGCAAGTGCACATCTCCAACACTTTTTAGAGATCTGCAGTACCTTCACTATCAAGGGAGTAACCAAGCATGCTATTTTACTCTGTCTTTTCTATTTTCACTCTTAGAGAAGGCTAAGCAGTGATTCTACACCAACCAAGACAAGAATACTATATGGGAGATCTGCTCCACCGTCTTCCTAGCCAAGTTCTTTCCCAAGGCAAGACCAATGCTCGGCGTGGGAGAATCTCAAGTTTTCAGCAATATGATGAACCGTCCCTGAGGTATGGGAATATTTCTAAGACTACATATCAGAATGTCCTATGGGATGGAGAATTGGCTACTCATGCAAACCTTCTACCACGGGCTGACCACTAGCACCCGTGAGACAATGGATGCTGCTGCTGGAGGTGCTTTCCTGTCACATATCATTAGAGCAACAGCTCTGGTTGAGAAGATGGCCACCAACCAAAGCTAGAATGAAGAACGTACTCAGACTCACAAGAGAGGTGGAGGTATGCATCAACTCAAGGAGGTAGATATGTTATCGGCCAAGATGGACCTACTAATGAAGAAACTTAAAGACCGAGTTAGTGAGAAGAAAGAAGTCATGCACATCAATGATTCTCGCATGACTTGTGAAGTGTGTGGCGACACTGGACATTCAGGGAACAACTGTCCTAAAATCCAAGAGGATGTGAACTACATCAATAATAACAACTATCATCCTCAACAGAACCAGGGATAGAGTCAACAACAGAGGCCAAACTACCAAGGTAATTTTCATGTTAGTAATTACAATAATTTTAATCAACCACCCTTGAGAGAATTAGTTGCTGGCCAATCTAGACTTATGGATCAGATGTCTAAGAAAATAGCTTCAAATGATAAAATCCTAGAGAACATAAGTATTAGAATGGATAATATTGCTTCTGTCATTAAGAACTAGAATAGCTTTAATAAAATGATAG
Organism: Saccharum hybrid cultivar R570; assembly: GCA_038087645.1. Classification (NCBI taxonomy): domain Eukaryota; kingdom Viridiplantae; phylum Streptophyta; class Magnoliopsida; order Poales; family Poaceae; genus Saccharum; species Saccharum hybrid cultivar. The sequence continues at coordinate 32,449,634 of JAQSUU010000066.1, read as the reverse complement.
AACCACAAATAGCTCAGCTGGCAGCTGCTGTTCCTCCATCCAGCAAAGGTAAGATTCTGGGGTAGTCGGAAGATTTAAAAACTGTAAATCTTATCGATATTCATAATGCAACTTTCTACTACACTCAACCGTTAGAGGGAAGGTGGATAGACTACACCCTTCCCGACAAGAAAGGTGATCCAGGGAGACCTGTCATTCCCATCTTCATTGGACGTCATATCTTTCGAGAAGCAGTTTGTGACTTCGGAGAAAGTGTCAACATCATGCCTAAGGTAATCTATGATAAGATTCTAGGAGATCTGTTATTATACATGAATATATGGTTATAGCTTGCAGATCAGTCACTCTGCTATCCCAAAGGAGTTCTAGAAGATGCCATCATTCGAGTGGGACAGTCATATGTTCTTGTAGACTTTGTGGTTCTAAAAATAGGTGGAGATGAGAGGGCACCCATGATTCTAGGACAACCATTTCTGAGCACCGCAAAGGCCATCATCTATGTGAACATCGCCAAGATCTGTTTCACCATCAAGGACAAGAAGGAGAAGTTCTTGTTTAAGGACTGTATACTATATTCTCTCACTCATCCACAGAAGACATACCTACTTGAAGAGACAACAGCAGTGACCAAGAAGAAGAGGAACAGAAGGAGGAAGAACAAGGCCAGCCAGTCACTCGAAGAAACAATCAACATGATCAACACCATCCGATCGGAGTATGACCACCTCCTCACTCCACCATTCCTTGCTAAGAAGGATGACCCTGGTGTACCGACGATCGAGCGTACCATTGGTCCGAAAATCTTCAACAAGACTTTCCGCGACATTGGATCGGGTGTCAACATAATATCAAAGGTAACATACGAATATTTATTTGGTAATGAACCCTTGTACCTGACATATATCCAGCTACAGATGACGGACCAATCAATCGGATTCTCGGAGGGCATAGTAAAAGACATAATGGTCAAAATTCAAGATCATTACGCTCCCACCGACTTTATGGTCTTGGACATGGAAGAAGAAGACGATTCACCCATTAGGAAGACCGTTTCTCAACACTACCAATGCAGTCATCTACGTCGGATCTAGCGTTGAAAAGGGACAAAAAAATTCTCGGTCTGACCCGTTCCGTTTTCCACTTTTATCCGTTTGTTTCCGTATTTGCGGGGTCCTGTTTCCGTATTTACGGAAATTGGAGAGGGGTTTTTCCGTCTGTTTTCACGAGATCCCGTTTTCACCCGAAATTGACCAGTATTTATTCTGTTTTTCCTCATGTTTTAAATCTATATGAGATATGTAGAAATTAATATGTTCATAAACCTATTAATCACCAATTATGCATGTTAACACATGGCATGCTAGTGAATACTAGACCAATAACTTCGTATGTGTATATTAATTTGTGACTTTGCTCATGTATATTCATGAATATTTAATCATATTATTCTAACTTAATTTTCTGGCTCTCCATCCGTATTTGTTCATTTCCATGCATCCATATATCCCGATTCCGTTTCCAAACCTGATCCCGTTTCCGCCAAAAAATATAAAAATAGAAGTAGAAATAGGGTTTTTCCGTCTGTTTTTGTTCGTTTTCATTGCTAGTCGGATCTGGACAAATCTACTTTCAGTTCCCTAGAGAAAAGGTACGCTGTCACTTTAATAGTTACACTACTTATGAGCAGCCGAAGAAGTCCCGCTCTAGGAGGAGACGTTGATCATTCCGCCGTCAAGAAAATCAAACCCCTATCAATGGATGGGAGGATTGTGAAGAAGAAGTTGTGAAGAACTAACATCAACCCCGATGGAACGAATGGGATGATGAAGAGCCTAAAGCACCTACGAAAGAAGAATCTACTCCGCCAAAGTCAAGCCCACAGATCAAACAGGTATGGAATAAGGATGTAACCTCATCACCATCACAAGAAGAGCAGTCATTTGAGTCTGCATCACCGAGACCAGATGATGCACCTAAAAAGTAAGTGCTCTCTCTGACCTAGTCCTGTCCGGAGGACTTTAAAATCCGAAACCTTACCGTGAGGAAACATCGGTAGTTATCCATATTTACTTAGTATTGCATAAATTATTTTTCCTTTTAGCATATTTAGTTTTCTGCATTTGCACTGCATTAGAGAAAAGAAAAACAAAAAGATTACTTTACTGTATGTCACCATTGTTGCATAATAGAAAAGAAAATAAAAAGTTATCATTACTGCATGTTAATATTGCATCATATAAATCCTAAGCCCCATATGAGTAATCAACAGTGTAAAAGTCCGTGGGAATATTCACTGTGGTGGCATAATAATAAAAATATCATGCATACATTTTTTTGCATTATAAAAATAGAAAATTAAAAATATGTCAAATAGACCTCCTGCTAAAATTTTGCCACTAGAAAATCTTTCTAAACTCACAAGAAGTGAATCCTCGAATGGCTGACCGCTAACCCCTTATCCTAGTCCAAGTCTCAAGTTTTTGGTGTTCTTGTTGGAGTGTTTTGCAGGATGGTACAGATGGTTAAGAGCAAGTTCATCCAGTTGACCTCATCTCACTCCACCTAAAGTACAACTTCCTAAGCCAACTTTCGGGTGGATAAGATGGGTGTCTGCTTGCAAACCATGCTCCAAGAAGGATCATTCAACATTCAACAACCGACTACGACAACATTTAGCTTGGGGGAGGAGCATCCCCCATGTATCTAGCTATGTATTTCTTTTCCCTTTTAGTTTTATTATTTTTAAGTTTGCTATATGTTTGCTAAAGAAATAAAAAGATGAATAACAAACCAAAACAAAATAAAATTTTATTTTATCGAGTTATATCTATATAGTAAGGTGTGATTTTAAAACTTTGAAAGCGAAATAAAAAGTATGTGTGTCTAGTTTTCTATTATTTATAGCAGAATAAATAATGGAGTCTAGGTAAACTCTTGTAATGAAAATGATAAATAGTTGCTCTGTCGTAATTCCTTTTAAGTACCTAGTTTTCAGCCTTAAATTCTCCCGAGTTTTGGATACGACTATTTTGATATAAGGATTTACTCTGAACCTAAAACTTGTGGGTAGCGTATGCTTGATCTAAATCTAGGTAATTGACGGATATGATACGAGAAAGTTTGAGCTGTTGTTTATCTTATTCCTAGTGATACTAGAGTTTCAGAGATTTATCTTTTAAAAAACATAAAAATTCTTGATGAGCACCTGTATGACAAAACTTGAATTCTTACCAGAGCCATATATGATACTTAGACTAGAAAACCTTTATTCATATATGTTGTTTGCTTTAGCTTTGAGTTTAATCATGCTTTGTTGATGCCTTATGACAGGTTTGTTATGCTCTTAGAATCAAGATCACGTACCACCACTCATATATGCACTACTCATACACTGGGGGTAGGCGTAAGTACTTGCCATTCCATAAAGATCCACCTAAAAATATATTTTACTCATATACTGGGAGTGAACACCAAAAATATATTCTATAGGATATACCCCAAATAAATGCTTCAAGTTCTTGTCGTTATCTCTCAAAAGTTTTTGTTGCAGAAAAGAGGCATGTGGCTATACAAAAGTTATTCATAAAAAAAGAAGAGAAAAAGAAAAGAATTAAAAAATAAGTGTCTAAAATATCTAAAACAATGGGTACTCCGATGCCCACCTAAAAGAAATAAATAAGATAGCCCATGTTTCCATGCAAAATTGTTTCCAAGTTTTAAAAAGAGGGATATGTTTTCAAGGAGCAAAGTAGAATTAGGTTAGCCACCACCACCACATATATATCCGCCATACTTCCATACACATGCATATCTTAATTTGATTGTATGACTTAACTCTTTTTAGATCCATTGTTTGACTTTACAATATATGTGTTGCAAGTATGCTCTTTCATGTCTTCTCCACTCCTATGAACTCCACTATAAGTCTTAGTTGTAGCAAGAGAAAGGCATAACATTATCATTGCCTTGGTGAGGATCTATAAATACCACATATATTGAGAGATCTGAGAGTGTCATACAATGAAAGCTCTGAGTTTTATTTTGAAAACTTACAAAAACTCTGGAATAATGGTTGAGCAAAGAGCTTGAGACATAGTGCTTAACTTAATTGTTCTGTCTTTCAATTGCTCAAGACCCAAATGAAGGCTAAGAAGCTCCATGGTTAAAGGTAATATGGGTAAGTTTGAAAGTCAGATCAGTTTATTGTAATCCGAAGGAGAATTTTTGTTTGAACACATTGAAAGGTCCAAATATGGCTAGAGGGGGTAAATAGCCTATTAAAAATCTACAAGATCACAAGAGCAATTTGATTAGGATGACAAACAGCATAACACAATTTTGCCTAGCTCTACAAGGTTGCAAGCCACCTCTTCCACCAATTCTAGTTGCTAAGATCTCTAAGTCAATCAAAGGCTAAGTCACTACGAGCTCTCAAAAGTTAGTTACACTAAAGAGCTCAACTAGATGAGAAGCTACACTAGCAAAGATAATACAAGCTCTTAAAACTAATTACACTAAAGAGCTTGTTACAACTAGTTTGCGGAATGTAAATGGAGGGGATGTGATCTTTATATCGCCACGTAGGGGATGAACCAATCAATGAATATGAAGATCAATCATCGGGAGAAGTCAATCAACACAAGATGGACACAATGATTTTCCCCCCGAGGTTCATGTGCTTGCCAGTCACCCTGGGCATTCGGTATTTACCAAACCGATCGGTACGGTTCTTCAGTTCCTATGTAAATTCGGTTCAAAAAAACAAGTACCGATCGGTTCCTTCAAGAAAAGAGTACTGAGTAATTTCGGTTTCGGTAACTTCGGTTCGGTTTCGGTACTTACCAAAAATACTGAATAGGCATGTAGCTGCACGTCAGGGCTCGCTCAGATCTTCCGTCCTCGGCAGGCGAAGCCGCGGACACGGCCCACCGACGCTGACTCGGGCCTTGGGGGCCAGGAGGGCGTCGTCGTCGCCGACGTGCCGCTGTCTAACAAGCTGATCTTCATCCTGGCGGGGCAGTGGGAGGAGGCGTGGGAGCCGCTGCACGCTAGCATCGACGCCGACCACCACGCCGTCGGGGTCGGGCCTAGGATGGCGTTCGTCAATGCGCTGCTGCGATCGGGTCACACGGGGAGCCCTGTGGTGGGGCTCGTCCCCTGCGCCATGGGAGGCACGCGGATTGCGGAGTGGGGCAAGGGCACCGAGCTCTACGCCGAGATGCTGCGCCTCTCCAGCCGCCAGGGTCGCCGTCGAGACCAGGGGACGCATCGGGACGCTGCTTGGGGTGGTGAGCAGCGGCGGCGCGACCCGGTGGCCAGGGGGTGGCGCCGCGGGAGCAGAGGTGGGCGGGTAGGGTGGGGGCGACGGCATGGGGAGGAGCCGCGGGGGCGCGACGCACTCGCGCAGTCGCGGGCGCGGCGGCGCGGGTACTGGATGAGGCACAAGCCTATGCCCGTGCGTGATGGCGTGACCTAAGTTGGCTTAGGTGGGCTGCTGCTGGGCCTGCTTGCATGGGAAACTACCGGCCTTTACTGAGGGCGTGGGAAACTGAGGATGGCCTGCAAGCGGAGGGCATGGGAACTGAGCAAGCAAGATGACGTTCGGTACTTCGGTTTACCGAGGCATAGAACCGAATGTACCTCGGTAATTTTGGTCCCCGAGAACCAGGAACTGAACAGGAACCAAAATTTTTCGGTTTCGGTACTTTTCGGTTCTCGGTAATTTCGGTTCGGTTCTCGGTTTTTGGTTTTTCATGCCCAGAGTGACTTGCCAGCACACTATGTCCCCGTTGTGTCGACCACTACTTCGTGGTTCGATGGCTAATTGGTAATCTAAAGCCAAGCTCTCCAAGAGCACCACAAGAACCTACCGCAAGTGAGGTAACTCAATGACACAAGCAATTTACTAAAGCTACCTTGCGGCGCTTCACCGGGGAAGGTGCAACACCCCTCACAATATCACCGAAGTCGGCCACGAGCAATCACCAACACGTGTTGGACCTCCACTGCTGCTCCAAGCCATCTAGGTGGTGGCAACCATCAAGAGTAACAAGAACTCCGCAGCCACAATGATCCCCAAGTGTCACTAGATGCAATTACTCAAGCAAATACACTAGGAATCACTCCCAATCTCACAAAGATGATGAATCATGGATGGGGATGAGTGTGAGGTGTTTGCTTAGGCTTACAAGGATGTCAAGTATGTCAAAGTACCAAGAGAGTGAGCCCCAAGCCGGTACCTTTCTATTTATAGAGCCCCAAGTCTCAGAGAGCCATTAGGAGCTCGCAGGGTGATCGGACTCACTGACTAGACGCACCCCAGCATCTGGTCGGGTGCGTCCAATCGCAACAGTCACCCAACCGCGATGCGCCACGTCATGTCAGTTCAAATCCGACCGTTAGCCGCCTTCACATGTTCGTACAAAGCCGATGACCAAACACCCAGGTAAAAGGACTGGACTCGCCCGTACACCATCATTAGATCGACTCCAGAGAGTATTTTTCGCGTGTGAACAGTGACCGAACGCGTCCGGTCATCGGTGACCAGACGCGCCGGTGCGTCCGGTCATCCCTCTCTCTGAGTGTGCTTGCCAACGTGATGACCTGACGCGCAGGTCTCACCTGGGCAGCGTCGGGTTGCAACAGTGCCGACCGTTCCCCCTCTCGTAGAGAATGACTAGACGCGGCGCTGGAGTCAAGTCCAACATATGGTCCAGCGTCTGGTCACTTCCAGTGACCTTTTTTTGCCTCTATTTCTTCGCCGAATCTCCAATTTTCTCTTCCTCTCAAAACCCTTCCATATGTGCTAACCACCTTGTGTATCACCTTGTGCACATGTGTTAGTATATTTTCACAAACATTTCCAAGGGTTATGTTAGCTCTCCACTAGATCCTAATGCACATGCATTTAAGTCATCATCTAGTGGCACTCGATAAACCGTTTAGTTAAAGAATTCCCCTCTTTATAGTACGGCTATCGATCCTAAATGTGACCACACCCTTTATGGTGTCTTGATCACCAAAACCAAAACCCTATGCAATACCTTTGCCTTGATCTCCATCGGGTTTTGTTTTCTCTTTCTTCTTTTCCAAGTTGAGCACTTGATCATCATTTCATGTCCACCTTCCTCACCATGGACTTGAATCTTGCTCCACACTTGGATTGTACCAACCTCATATAATTCACATACTTAGCATAGAGGTTAATACTAAGGTTTCATCAATTAGCCAAAACCAAACTAGGACTTTCACACATGTGTACTTTTGAGGCACGAAAACATAGAAGCAACTCTTGATCTAAATTTGCTAAGTTTAGCTTTGCTAAGGGGCTAGCAAAAGTTAAGCTTGGGGGAGCTTGTTGATGGTAGTTATTGTTCACCACAAACCGTCAACATAACTTGAATTAATGCTTGAAATGGATCACCAATAGAAACTTAGGGGTTGAAACTGACAATTTCCATGAGTTTTAGTGAATCTGTATTTTCAACAGGGTTATTCCAAAGAACCGGAAAGAGGGATCAAAACATCAGATAGAACTAAACTTAACCGCGATGAAAACTACTCCAGAAGGTTCTAGACGACTCTAGGAGGCAACCCCCCGAGGCAAACCCCGAGAGGCTACCAGGTGGAGCTGGCCAGCCCCACCATGGTGCCGCCTAGTCTAGAAGGTGGCCCCCAGCTTGTCAACTTCTAGAAGCTTTCTCCACCGCCTCCTAGGATTGCATCTACTCCATCCTTTAAGTCGGGTTGATCCAAAGGCTCATGTTGCACCCTCTGGGCTATATAAATAGACCCTAACTCCCTGGAGACATCAAGTCATTTGAGATCAAGTCATCCAGAGCTAGAAACCCTAATCTCCTCAGAGCTCCTCTAGTTTCTAGGGCATAGCTAGTTAGGCTAGGTCTAGAGGGAGGCAAGCAGTTGTTCGCTTGGATTCCCGACATCATCTAGAGCTTGGTTCGATATAATCTTTGTACCCCTCTCTCTTTTGTATCTCCATTATTTTTATATGCTTTGGTACAATTATCAAGATAATATAGTATTCATCTTATTCATGTTCAAGGTTGTAATGGTCATCGTCTACTTTGATTATATGCCTAGTATAGTTAGTTTATCATTATGTTTCTGCATAAGTTCGTATAGCGCCCACCTCAATGATCATAGGGCGAGTGGTAGAGATCATGTAAGCATGGTGCTTAGATGTTATTTACCTACGAATAAACTCTATATTCTGGATCATGTGGTAGATCATAGGTGTGACACTACTGTTGAGTCATTTGTAGTCCACTCCCTGAATATAGGTCATAGAAGTAGGGTCCAGTTACAAAGGAAGGGAAATGTCTATTCTCGAACTTTCCAAAGTAATCCTTATGTGTAGATTCAATGGTGATCTTAGCAATGAATACTAAGTGTAATTGCACTAATCAACTTATGCTTTGACTTGTAATTAAGAATGACTTAGGAATTACTACTCTAATATTCTAACCTGACCATGCTACTGCTATAGATAGGAGTGCTTTGAAAGATTTATTTATCAATGTGCTTGATCAATGCTTATCATATATATATATATTATCTTGTGACTTACCCCTGTTATGAGCAGAGAGATTATTATGGTTTATTTCTCCATCAATGTTATAAATTATCAATACATGTCCAACGCTACACCTTCCCTGTGATAAAATATAAATACAATACCTGGGATACTCTCGGGCGAAGTGCTACAATAGTATAATTATCTGTCCGCTTGAGAATCAACTATCAACACAATTTATGACATTGTGGTTGGGAAGTTTTGATTCGAAACTATTTAGAGTCCAAAAATATTATTTTAAGTTACCGATTTTCAATTTTAAAATTTAAAACAATCTCGGATGTTAGACATGGTCTATACCAAAGTTCTTGTTATCAATATAGTCTAGAACTTTGTTCTTGAAAAGTTGTTTAGAGTTCCAAATATGTGTATTAAGAACTTATATTTTCAAATTCAAAATTTAGAAATTTCAAACTATCTAGAATGTTCATATGGTTAATACCACAGTTGTGGAGACCAACCTAATTTATGAGTTTGTTGTTGATAAGTTGTTTATATGAAGTTATTTAGATCATCAAATATTTGTTTTATGTTCACGTATTTTGATATTTACATTTTTGAATTTTTTAAAAAATATTGGACGGAGACACATCCTAGAACGAAGGTGTACTATTTGAGTATATTTTAAACCTTATCATCAAAACTTTTTTCATTTAAGTTCATTTACTAGCTAAAATATTCAATACAAGATTGTAAAATGTCTATATATAATCATGAATGAGTGTGTAGTACAGTAATATGGAGGTGTTGTGTAAGTTGAAGATTGAGGATTCGAGCCTTGAGAAACATCTATTCTCAGTTTTGGGGTTTTTTTATGTTTGTTGTAAATGACATGGTGGACCAACAAATACGTAGCATGATGGGCCTGGCAAGGTAGGCCTACAATTGCACGTGGTACTAATTTAGACCATTTTTTCTAATGTTTTGAAGTTGCTTAAAAATAATTTATAACTTTTCTATATGAAGTTGAATGAAGACAAATTTTATATTAAAATTGTAGCTATCCACGCAATCTATGACTTTTTAGTTGAAAAGATTTTGATTTGAAACCATTTAGTGTCTCAAATATTGTTTTATGTTCACATATTTGAAAATTTTAAATTTTTAAATAACCTTGAATGTTCATGTGGTTCATACTAAATTTAGAGGCCAACCTAGTCCCATTATTCTGTTGTTGGTAAGTTTTTATCTAAAGTTGCTTGGAGTCTCGAATATTTATTTAAATTCATACATTTTGAGATTCAAGTTTTTGATATTTACAAACAATCTCGGATCGAGACACATCCTATTCCAAGTTGTACTACTGATTTAAAACTCTTACAGATGAAACATTTTTTTATTTGAGTTCATTTAGTAGTCAAAATATCCAATACAATATTATAAAATGCTCATACAAAAAGACTTTAAGGATATGCAAGGCTATCTGGCTTGTGGGTTTATTGCATCTGTAGGAAGCATTACTAATTGTGCATCCTTATATTCAGTTTTATTAGCAGTCATCCTTAGTTCTTTAACTAACCATCCTATGTAAGCACCTATGCTATTTTCTAGAAAGGGTTGAGCAATCAGAGCCATTTTTATAATCTTCCATGTTCCAGTTCTTACTACGGTGCTAGACCATAGCCAAGTCGTACCATCACATAGAAACGGCGATTCGCAAATTAATGTAGCTCAGCTGGGTACCCCGAAAACACATATCTCGCTTGTACCCTAGGCATAAGCAAGGCCAACCCGTTCCACTCCTGTCTAAGGGTCCAAGTCCCGTCCAAACTGGGACTCCAAGCCCCCAACACTACAGGCCTAGCCTCAGTGTGGTGCTTAGACCTCCTACCCAATAATCCACCCATAACAGTCAGTCCAGAAAGAGCCGGAACCCATGACACGAGAGTAACATGTCTTCCCACTCCGATAAGCAAGTATATGTTCAGGATAATAAGTCTGTGACCTGACTAGTGTCCAAAGCAACAGACGGTCCTCAATCGACACAGGCAAGACACATGCAATCTGAGCCTCGCTCAGTTGACAACCAGCCCAAATCCAATCCAAATACAATCATGTCTGGTCTCCAATTATTAACCATGTATATTTATATTCCATGTGATAGCAACCTATTAATAGTAACAATAATATATATCCTATCTCTCATGAGTGACATGTAATCACTCAACTTCTACCGGATTCCTATAGCATAGCTAGCTACACGATCCTATCAGACTAGTAAAACTCATGAGATAAGGATATGTGTATGCGAGTGGTTTTCATTCAACTCCTTGAAACTTAATGCACAATCATAAAATAAAGTGCAGAATAATATGGATTATGCATCGGGGCTTGCCTGGGTATAATTTAACCAAAGTTAGCATTCCATCATGGTGACACGATTATCAAGGCACCATCTTTTCTGCTACCTCCGGATGACTCCACGATCCATCATCGCTCCTATTATGACATTCATGGATGCAACACAGAGACGTAAATAATCAATGACAAGCGCAACACTTAGAATACGATTACGCCTCTCAAGCTAATGAGCTAGCTCTATGGCTAACGCACTAAGCTACGTATCCACGTGGTCTAATACAACGTTATCTCCCAACAAGTATTTTAGTTATACAAACCAAGGTGTTGCTTTATTCATTTTATTGATTAAACACATATATTCGAATTAGGGTTCATTAGCTGCCATATCAAATTAATTATTATGGAGCTACAAAAATTACAATGAGCAGATATTAAAGTTAGGAATTTTCTGTAAAACTTTTAGAGTCAACACTATCACCATTTTCTCACAAAAATCCCCACGAGTTCACATTTTAACAATATTAAACACTTTAAAATAATTAGGGCAACCTGGAAACATTTTAAAACTCGATGAACCAATTACACCTTTAGGTAGACCATGATTTTAGAAACCTAAAAAAATTGGTTTCACAATTTTTGGACTTCTACACGATTTTATTTTGAATTTACAAGTTCATAGCATTATCAGAAAAAGGAAAACTAATTTAATTCGCTGGAAAAAGAGAAAGGGGCAGCGTCGGTCATTCGGCCCAGCAGCCCCATGCGAGGCACGGCCGCGCGTAGCAAGTCGGCCCAGCAAGCGGCCCAGGCGGGGAGCCCACGCGTGCTCTGACGTTTTCACAAAAGAACCCTTAGCTTTCAACGAAATAGCACGCAGTACGTGGCACTATGCAGCAATATTCACTTGAATCACGCAATTTGCATTAAGAGCTAGTGGCGGGAAGGTGACGCCACGGTGCCGTGGCATTGGACCACACCCGTGGGTGCACTCGAACCCGCCGGAGGTGGCCCACGGCGGTCTGGCCACACGCGGTCGCAGCAGAGGAGGCGGCGCGTGGGCCAATTCGGCCGGAGACGGCCACGACAGCGGTGGATGGTCGGCTGACAAGCTTCATGGGGCCACGACGGACCATGGGGTGGCCACAACGTGGCCTAATGCAACTGGCTGCAGCCTAGCCGCACAGGCCGCGGCGGCGGCTTGTCGATGCCGGTGGCCCGGCCAGCAGCGGGCCTCTGTGTGAGGGGCATGGCGCACACGTGGTGACCGCGCGGGGAGAGGTTGGTGCAGAACCGCACGACCAGTGTGGCAGCGACAATAGAGGGGCACTAGGCACGGGTGGCATGCAGCGCGGGGTGTGGTCGGTGGGCGCAAGCTCGGAGCTCGGCTATGGCCATGGTCGTGGCTGCGTGAAGGAGGGAGAGAGGGCGAGTGCGAGCTAGGGTGCCTCCCCAACGGGCAGCAGACGACGGCAATAGAGGTGGGGCGCTCAGCTCGACAGAGGCAAGGAGAGAGAGGGAGAGCCGAGAGCAGAGAGAGCAAGGGCGAGTGAGGAGCCGCGCACGCGCTTGCCTCATCCTTAAGCCAGGCGCAGTAGACAGGGCGGCAGGGCAGCACACAGGCTCGACAGAAGCACAGCGGGCGAGGACACCATAGTGCGTGGCGGGCCCATGCACCGTAGGGCGGCAGGCCAAGATGAGATGACCATCCGTGGCGCGTAGCGGGACAGCATGGGGCAGCGGCACATGGAGGCAGCAGCGCAAGCAGTGGCTGGGCTCGGCGCACGTGTGGCAGAGCATGCTCAGCGGCCGCATCACGACAAGCAACGCGGTGATCGCGGCCATGAGGCCAAAAAGACCAACCCCAAGCCCTGCACGCAATTTAAAGCGCACACCATCACTTACTCGACTCAGTTGAGATTAAACCAACTCGACACGCTCAAGAAGGTACATACGGCTACTAGTAGGAGCAACAAACTCAGACAAAGATGAGCCATAGAGGAAGATATAGACGTGCCAACTTGGGACTGCCAACCAGTGCCCAAGGTCAAGAACTAGCTGGACAACAGTGCGTTCTAGCTATTTAACGGCATTTAACTGGTGATCAAAACAAGCACTAACCAAGCCAACCCCCATACCATCACAAAGCACTCACTAAGATGCAAACTACTAAGCAAACACGTGATACTAGTTTTTAACTCAATTTTTCAAAATTTAAATGCCACAATGATGTTGCCACCACATGTACCAGACTTAGAAAACTCTAGGTTTTGAAGCTGATTGGAATTTCAACTTCAATTTTTGAGCTTCCACAAATACTAGTTAACAATGTTTATTTTCCAAAACCAATGTTGCATTTCCATCTACACAATTTGTACTACTATTTTCATTTAAACCTCAACAGATGTTCTATATTACTTTGCTTTATAAAAATTGCTTTTCAAGCCAAACCATTGTTTTGCAAACCTAACTAAGGAACTAGGTTACGCATTTGTCATTCCCTTTTGCACTAATTATTACACTAACAACATCATATCAACACCTGAAACAATTGTACTAACGCATTCACGACATCCGTATCTTGACGATGGTATAATTATTCTACCCATAATCATGTCACTTAAGCTCAAAAATTCATTTCCCAAGCTAACTATTTATATAAAAACAAACATAACTAGAGCACTAAGGTTTATTACATGGCATTAAGGAATGAAACCAGAAACTCATTTAGTGTTTCACCACATGGACTATCATTAAAACATGATGCTCATGACATGATTAACAACTTTTAATTAGGGATTAACACCAGAGGTGTTATAGCTATAGAATATTATCGTGAACTTTCCAATCGTTCAAATCAAGATTGATTAGTCACATGTATTAGTTTTTATTAAACCTTAATCGTGGTACTAAGTAATTTCGTAACACCAGGGGTGTTACAAGTGTGAGCAACTTTGTTGTCATGAAATATTGTGTGGTACTTTCAAATGTATGTGTCTTGTTTCATTGTGGCATTTTACTTAGTTTGGTGTATCGGGTTTGTCAGAATCAACATTACATTGAGCTTATTTATTTATTTATTTATTTATTTATTCTCAGTTATGCACTAGATTTTATTCTTACCCTATTTTATATTATTTCATTGTTTTAATGGTTGGTTGTGGGACTTATACTCTAATACATATTGATGACATTAGACAGATTAGAGAAGTAGAAGATGGAAATTTCATAGGCACATATATCTATCACTAAGGAATGTAAGACTCCCATGTACAAACTGATCCTAAACTATGCACACATGTATGCAACTCGTTCCTCTAGAGGGTGGCATGCCACACATTACATTGTTGTACTGTTTCACTTTGAAGTATTCTATGGTTTTGGAATTTTACATGGAATAAACTGAGATTATGACATTATATTTTCAAGTATCTAAATATTACCAACTAATCCAAACAAGGGATAAATTCATAACAATATAAAACATGAATGATACAAATAAATAATCAACACCACAAAGATATATTAATAATAGTAAGTGGTGAGGAGGATAACAAGACAAGGCTAGGTTCCTATAATGACCTTTCCACAATAACATGGTCAAGGAAGTAAGATTATAGCAGGCGCAACAGTAGGGGATCTCAATTTACCATGAATGAGGTTAGGAGACCACCTGGCCCTATTAACTTACGTGTTGCTACTATATAGCACTAAAACACAATGATTCAAGATTGAGACAAGGGAAGAGGGCCAAAACACCTTTGGCATGGTTGGTAGATCACTTGATGTGTTAGGCGACCATTAAAAGAACCTGGCAGCATGCTCCTTTGCTCTATCATGACATGTTGGAATTGAAGAACATAAATGCCAAAGATGAATAGTGAGGGAGAAGGGGATTAGAGAACCCTCAAGTGGTCGTACGATGACCCCCCTTGCTCCCCTCTATAAATACCACTACAAGGGGCTCAAGTAACCCCCCAAATCGATAAGGCAAGCACATGTTCAGCCCCTAAGCTCCCTCCCTCTTCATTTATCTTGGCCTTGTCACGACTTGGTCGTGTCTATCAGTAATTGTTGGTATTTCTATGCTCAGGTAGAGTATTTCGTAAGTGCACAGAATATACCGTTGTAGCACTTTACCCAAGAGTATTCCAGGGTATCGTTATTTATTTTATCCCAAGGGAATGCGGTTGCTAGGAATGATAATAAACAAGAGATTCTAGTGTTTATCACAAACTAGTATCAAGTAGTGTAGATCTCTCTGGTGTGCAACAAAGTGGTGCACCGTAGAGTACACTACTGTAGAAAACTTAACAGAGGCGGGCAAGCCAACCGCCTAAGTCAAAAGGTCACAATTAATCAGGCCTTAACGGAGTCAATTGGCTAGTTGCGATAGGATGCCCGCCTCCGTTAATGTTCTCTAGAAAACCAAAAAAACTTGCACCTTTGGAGAATCGAACCCACAACCTGGCGCTCAACACTACCACATCTCTACCACTACATTGAATACTCTTTCATGTCTATATATAATATGCTATCTTTTTATATTAATATTTCATAATCTTGTATTGGATATTTTAGCTACTAAATGAACTCAAATGAAAAAACTGTTAAATACAAAGTTTTAAATCTTGTGAAGTATTACAACTTTGGTATATGATGTATCTCCATCAGAGACAGTTTGAAAAATTCAAAAAATTGAGTCTGAAAATATGTGAATTTTAAACACATATTTGAGACTCTAGGTGACTTTAATAAAAAACTTGTCAATATCAAACATGTAGACCAGGTCGGGCACTAGAACTTTGGTATTAACTATGTGAATATTTGAGATCGTTTAGGAATTCAAATTTTAAATTTCAAAATCTATAACCTTCGAACACATATTTGGGACTCTAAACATCTTCAAATTAAAACCTTTTCAACTACAAAGTTATAGATTCTATTGAGAACTATAACTTTTGTATAGACCATGTGAACATCTGAGATCGTTTGATAATTTTAAATTTCAAGTTTCAAAATCTAAGCACTTATAACAATATTTTGGGACCCTAAACAGTTCCAGATCAAAAAAAATTCAACTGAGCTACAATTTTGATATAAAGTTTGTCTTCATCCGAGTTCATATAAAAATGTATAAATTATTTTTTGTTGCAATCATTAACCGAGGTGGGCGTCCGTAAATCGATTTACGGAGGCAGTTGCCTTAAGCACACGGCTCGGTTATGGTTAATATCTATTAACCGAGACAGTTGCATTAGAATGCCCGCCTCTGTAAATGATTTCGAGGTGGTTGCGTTATAATGACCGCCTCGGTTAATCGATATTAACCGAGGCAGTTGCGTTAGGTTGGAGGCAGGCACCCGGCCCAACCGCCTCTGAGGCCATTTTGGAAACGCCTTACAAAAGAGATTTTGTGGAGTAGTGGTAGTTCCAAAAAAAAAGGTTTTTACCGTGCATTTTGGGCTATTGTGAGCACCAGAGCTCTCCAGTGTGCACCGGAGTGGTGCACCGGAGAGTTACCCCAGAGAGTTCTTGAGAGGTGCATAGAGGGCACTAGATCTCACTGGTGTGCACACCGAAGTGGCACTCAGAGAGGGTTTTCAACATGTTGTTCTAGCTATTGTGTGCATCCTTACTCTCCAGTGCTCACTGGAGTGGTGCATGAGATCTTTGCATGGGCAACGATTAGTTTTGCATGCACCCACTGGAGGTCTCCAGTGCACTAGAACAAAGTGCAGCTTTCTAGGAACATCTAGTTTTGGCTTATTAGGCTCAATATATAGAGGGTGTGGCCGGGATGTTTGAGCTTGTCGAGGTCTTTGTGAAGCCAACCACATGTATAGGTGCCCAAGAGAGTCCTCCACTCATATATGCATAGTTGAGATTGTGATTTGTGGTGAGTTGTAGTGATCTAGTGCGTCATTAGCTGAAAGAACAAGGAAGAGATAGGATACAATCTATGTAACCTTAAAGCAAATGGTGCCCTATTATCCATTGGCCACTAGACTACCTTCACATGAACATTTAATAGCACTTTATGTTCTATAAACATTGAAAGGAAAGAATCCAACATTGTCCTTCCTAGGAGAGAACCCAAAGGAGACCATTATGATCGATCATTATTGTATTCATATCTAAGAGATGCGACAAAGTGTTTAGATCATTGTGTAATGTCCTCACCAATTGCCTACATCTACTAGGTCGAGCAATCTCCTCCTAGCTTGACCAAGAGTCATCGACCCTTCCCTGTAGGCATGTAGCAATCACCTAGAACCCAAAAACATACCATAGCTAACCCTAACAAGGCCACAGTTGCTAGCAGCCAGGCTATAGTTGTTAGGTTGATCTCCACCAAGTTTGGCCCAACGGCCAACTTGGACCTTTGGTCAACGCCCTGATCGGGGGCATCAAACCCAACAAAGGTTGGTGGGCCCCATTGCATAGTGCCTATAAAGAGGAGGTGGGGCCTACGGCTCAAGGTATGAGGTTCGTCCAGCCGCCACCCCACTCCTAACCCTAGTTCTGACCTGAGGGAGGCACTGCCAGCGGAGGGATGCCACGACCACCGCCACTGGACAGCAACGCCACGGTCTCCCCTTCATCATCAACACCGTCGCAAGGTTGAGCTCCTCCACTAAACCTCACGGTTTGCACCCCTACCTCTTTCCTCTCTCCCTCTCTCTGATTTCCGTACAAGATTTAGGTTGTTTATCCAAACGAAAAGAGAACTACCCTCTAGATCTACTCACTAGTTATGATCCTACAATTCTAACATTGGTATCGAAGCCAGTCAACAGTCAAATTAGTAGTAGATCTAGATTATGGGGAATGAAAATTGAAAGAAAAATAGAAAGAGGGGATTCCATTTTGATTCGGTCAAACCCAAACCCTAACCCGATGGAAAAGGATGGACAAGGGAGGGACTTATCTGGTTCACTCACCATCGTCGTCACCGCCGTCGTGCGGGAATGAGATCCCGCTGCGCGCGGGACAAAGGAAGCCGAGCCATGGGCTCATGCTTAGAGAAGAAAAAAGGGAGCCAGCGGCCCCAGCATAGAGCTCCACCGCGGTTCTCCTCGATGGTGCCGCACATGGCTCCACCCGCATGCGCGTGCCGGCGAGAGGAACCATGGCGGCGCCACAGCTCTTTCTCCATTCGCCAAGGGTGACCATCGCTCGGGATGCCCGGGCGGCCGCCACTGCTCGATGCAAGAAAAGAGGGGGGGGATGACCGGACTTGCTCCGGCGGCGGTCTTCCTCACCAGCGCTATCGGCTAGAGTGGCCACCGCCCCTGCTCGCTGCGGCGAAGAGAAGAATGGGAAGGGAGCCAAATGAACTAGGGTTTCGGGTGAAGAGGCCAGCAGACACGGTTTTGTCCAGGCGAGAATCGCGCCCAGCTGTTGGATGGAGATCCACGGCCAGGATCTGCTAGACCTACTTTTGGCCCAGGCGGGAGTGAAGTTTCCTGGCCCAGGCCCAGGTTGTGGCCTGGGCACGGGGGAGAACAGAGCGCGGCGTTGGGCCGCGTTTCTAGGCTGGTCAACGTGCGTGCCCGATAGCGCTGGGCCATGGGCCGACGCGCGCCCGCGCAGAAGAAATGGGCCGCGGGCCAAAACTGCAGCTGGGTCACGAGGACGGCAACGCGCACGCAGTTGGACCGGTGCCGGTGCGTAGCAAGTGATGGGGCCTCGGGCCAAATAAACAGAGATGCATATTTTTTCGGAAGCATTCCTAGATGGTTTATGCATAGTTTTAAGTCTCTATTCAATTTGAACCCACGGGGTATTTTGTTTAGAGAGCAAATGAGAATGATCAGATGCCTCTGATTAAGAATTATTGTTTTTTATTAAAGAATTTTCAATGTTTCCGCTGCAAAGAAAAGGTTTATTGTCTTCTCATTAAATCCGAACCAACGGGAGGATTTAATTTGAAGAGCAGTTATAGTTATTCAGTAAATGATGAAAAGTTTATCCTCCAGTTAAAATTGGAACCAACGAAAAAAAATTTAATTGGCGGAATAGTCGGTTTATAGTTAAGATAAATTATAATATTGTTATTTTCTGACCAACGTTGATGATAACAATATTATAAGTTTATTTATGAGTTTAAGTTTAAAGTAAATTATGATATTATTATTTTCTGACCAACGTTGATGATAACAATATTATAATTCTATGAGTTTTATGTTTAAAGTTTAAATCTCTGATAAATTCTGTATCAAAGTGACCAATTTTTAGAGAATGGATAAGAAACAAGAGATGCTCCAGAGCGAGCAGAATGTAATGTAT
Source organism: Saccharum hybrid cultivar R570 (assembly GCA_038087645.1). NCBI lineage: Eukaryota > Viridiplantae > Streptophyta > Magnoliopsida > Poales > Poaceae > Saccharum > Saccharum hybrid cultivar. The sequence goes on along the minus strand of JAQSUU010000066.1, from coordinate 32,430,451 downwards.
TTTCATATTTCCACTGCAATGATGATGATGATCTTCAAAATTAAATTTGAACCAACAGGAGAATTTAATTTTGAAGAGGGTTATAAGATAATTGAGTTTTCATATGTTAATTCTATTTCTGCCCAACGGCGATGTGGAATTAATGTAGAAGAATGTTGTTTTATTCTATTTCTGCCCAACGGTGATATAGAATAGAACATAAAATTTTAAAAGTTTAATGAGCATTATTGATGATTATTGATTAATGTTTTTTAGACAAAGAACTTAATGCTTTCATTCTTGAAGGCAGAAAAGGAAATGAGCTGGGTACTTGTGACTCAGAAGATGATAAAGAAAGAAGACCATTGCATGAGGGACTATGTTCTCTTTAAAGAATGGCTTCAAAAGAAAAGAATTCTAGGACATTGATCCAAGAAAAAAAAGGACAATAAGAGTTTAGTTTAAGAGATGTCTTTTATGTACTCTTTATGAAGAATTTTAGTTTTAGTTTTTTATCAACATGATATGAAATGTAATAAGTGGCATGCATGTTTAATTTGACCAACGTCAGATTAAGCATGTGTGTTAAAGAGTATTCGGATCTATTCCTAAATTTGATGATTGAATATGAGTCAATCCTGGCATTTATGTTCCTTCAAGGGAATTATCTCGCATAGCGGAAAAAAGTTTGTGATAGTGCCCGCATGGCGGTAAAAAAATTTGAGAAAATAACTGCATGGTAGGGTAAAGTTGGCATAGTACTCATGTTAATCAATCCTGCATGGCGGGAGAAGTTTGACATAGTACTTATCCTGCATGGTGGGAGAAAGTTGTGATGACTCATGTACTTTGAGTGTATCCCGCACAGGGAGAAAAAGTTTAGGGTAGCTCTCATGCTATCCTAGTATGAGTTTATAGAGAACAGAAAGTTACAGACGAACCTCAAGATAAGAATGACATGCAAGCGTGACTTGCAAAAGTATTAATGATAAAAGACTCTGTTGAGTTTTTGAAGTGAAATGAGGAAAAGTACTTCCATACGAATTAAGAAATAATTTCATTTGCATGATGTAATCATGTGTATGAAGTAAGTAATCACAGTTTTCTCATTCACAAGAGTTCTGAATAGTTTTCAAAATTGTGGTAGAAAAGTTCATACCACATTTCGAGGGGGAGAAATGTGAGATCAATTAAGAAAGATACTTCCCCATACTTCAGATAATGCGATGCATACTATGCATTGAAGGCAAGAGTGATTTATAAAAGATGAATGTGATCGTCGGGGAAGTAAGACGGTCATAATAACGATACCCCTAAAGTAAAGAAATAGCTAAATTTAGGGACCTTTTACAGTTCCAATAGAAAGATAGCATAGTCGGCCAGTATTCATACTGGACGCGTTCAGAGTTATTAAGGTGGTGCTAAATGCATCATATGAGTTTTAGCAGATTAAACCCAAAATGAGAAAGTTTGAAGATGGGACAATCTGGGGGAGCATGGTACAAAGAGACCTAACTCCGTAAGGAGGATGAATAATGTAAATAAGGATCTTATTACACAGGACCTTGTAGAATCAATTGTCTTTTGGCAATAAAGGTCAAGAAATGCTAGTAGCCGAGGCCCCAGAAAGTCTCAAAGTATAAGAAAATCAGATATTTCTGATGACTATAAAGTCTATATTAGTGAAATTCAAATGGAGGGTAATCCCACCTAATTTGAAGAAGCCATGAGAGGGGTTCACTCGTCCAAGTGGCAAGAAGCAAAGAGATGAAGTGGAATCGATAATACCAATAATATTTTGGGATTTAGAATAAATTCCTAAGGAGCCAAAACAGTAGGCTGTGATGGGTCTACAAGACAAAATGTGACTCAAGAGGGAATATGTAAAGATGTGGAGCACGACTTGAATCAAAAGATTTTACGCGAAGCGAATGAATAGATTACAATGAGTGCTAGTGGCACATCATGATCTGAGTTACATTAGATGAAAGTAAAGACAACATTTCCCAATAGGATTTGTATGAAAATGATTACATGGCACAATCTAGAGGTTTTGTCATGGAAAGAAAAGAAGGGATGCCACATGTAGAAATCTCTTATGGACTAGAGCAAATCTCTAGACAGTGGCATTTAAAGTTAAAGTGTCAATTAGAAATTAGGACAATTGTTGTACAAAGTTATAGAATGGGAAATTCATTTCCTAATCCTGTAGGTGTGGATGACATCTTACTTGTTAATAGTGATGTCAATCTACTGCACTAGAAGAAGCTCTTGTCCTCAAAGTTCAATAAGAAAGTTCTCGGTTAAATGTCTCTCATTATAAGAATTGAAATTCACCGAGATAGAAGAAAAGGGGTATTAGGACTATCACATAGGCATGCTAAGAAAAGTTTCTAAAGAAATAAAATACCTATGCGGGTAAACCTACGCCTGTTTCCACGGTCAAGGGTAATAGTTTTGGAAACTTTAGTGTTCCAAGAAGCAATGTGAGATTGTTATAGATGGATGTCCTATGTGCTTCAGCTGTTGTAAGCTTAATGAGTACACAGATAAGATCTTACCCTGGCATAGTTTACATATCCGGATTATTTTGGCAAAAGTCCAGTCCAGATATAGATCGCGGGAATGGAGTTAAGAATGTCGGCCTCATGCTAAGAAAGAAAGAACAAGTACTCTCAAGTAGTTGTGGGTACAATGTTAAATTTTGGCGAGATGTTTAGTGAAACCCACGTAGTAGCTAACACTCGCAGTTGGAGTTTTATTGTGGAAAATCTCCAAAGAAACAATTTTAGTATCATCAGTGATGCAAAGTTATAGTATAACATGATATGGGGCTGAGGGACAGGCAAAATGGTTAAGGAACTTATACCCGGAATTGACAATGGTTGTCAACAGCAATAACCATTTAAGTAGTTTGCTCCTAAGACAACGGATCAAGTGTGCTACCAAACACATTGACATTAAAGTTATACGTTGTAAAGGAGAAAGACCGGAATCATACTAGAAGGTATTGAACATACAAGTAACAAGAAAGTGCTTGCGGATCCACTTACCAAAGGCTTACCACCCAGTGTGTTCAAAAAACACACAGTCGACATGGGTTTATGATATAGCCTATGATTTCCAGACAATAAAGAGCCCAAAGTTAAAGAATCTGTTTCAGATCAGAGATGTGTATTGTAGCTGTTAAATCTATCGGCGACAGACCGTGACGATGAGGCATGCTCTATGAACTGATCTGTGATGGAATGGTAAAAGAAAGAAGTGTAAAGTTAAGTCTAAAGTCCAAAGATATGTTGAGATCAAGGGGGATCTCCACCAAGTTTGGCCCAACGGCCAACTTGGGCCTTTGGTCAGCGCCCTGATCGGGGGCATCAAACCCAACAGAGGTTGGTGGGTGAAGGGTCGAGATGGCAGACTAGAGGGGGGGTGAATAGTCCTTTCTAAAAATTAAACACGTCGCCTAACCGAAACAAATGCGGAATTAAACTTATCGGTCTAGCCAAGACTTCACCCCTCTAACAAAGTTCTTAAGCACCTTAGAAATGATTCTAATTAGGCAACAAAGATGCTAAGCTAAGCAAGCGCTCACCTAATCAATTCTAGAGCAAGGTCACACAAACCTATGCACTAGTGAAGCAAAAGCACAAAGCCTAAGCTCGCTAGCAAAGCTCAATAACAAGGCAACCAATGCCAAATTAGAGAGCGCAAATTACTTAGCTACACACACTAAGCAATGTGACTAACAAGGTTACACAAACCAAATTAGCCACGCAAAGGGGATACTTCTAGCTACATAAGCAAGAAGATATCTAGCTAGCTACACAAGCACAACTAGAACAAGAGCAACTACACAAGCAAGATATATATGAAAGTAAATACAAGCTTGTGTTGCACGAAGGCAAACCACCAAGAAGAGTGGACAATGTTGACACGGTGATTTTCTCCCGAGGTTCACTTGGTTGCCACCAAGCTACGTCCCTGTTGTGTCGACCAACACTTCGTGGTTTGGCGGCTAATTAGTCACACACCGAGCCTCTCAAAAGGCACCGCAAGAACCCACCATCAAGTGTGGTAGCTCAATGACATGCTCAACTAGAGTTGCTCTTCACGATCCCCGCGGGGTGAACACAATCCCCCTCACAAAGCTTCTCCGGAGCCTCGCACAATCTTCTTGCGAGCTTCGACGGAGCCACAAGCCACCAAGTCGTCTAGGAGGTGGCAACCTCCAAGAGTAACAAGCACCACCGGCTTACAACACGATCACCTAGTGCCACACGATGCAATCTCTCAAAGCAACGCACTAGAATTGCTCTCTCACTCGATCTAATGAACACTATCAAGCATGAGTGAGTTAGAGGGCTCCCAAGCACTACCACACAAGTCACAAAGACTATAGTGTGCTTCGCTCCCAGCGAAGGCTGGCCACAACTTCTATTTATAAGCCCACAATTGAATAGAGCCGTTAGAAACCTCACTAGGCAATTTTCAGGGGTGACTGACGTTGCACATTAGCGTCTGTCGTCAAGCCAACAGACGTTGCACAGTAGCATCCGTCGCTCCTACGCGTGCCACGTGTCCCAGCGACCGAAACCCAACGGTCGACTTCCTCAGCAACAGACGTGTCCGACGCTTCGCGGGCGCGCGTCTGTCGCACCGACAGACGCAGTCCAGTACGCTCCGCGCCGCGCTCGAACGCGACAGACGCGTCTGTCGGTTGACCGACAGACGCGGCTGAGCGTCTGTCGCTGCCACCACGCACTCGTCTGAACACGACAGACGCGTTCGTCGCCTCAGCGACAGATGTAGCCCGGCGTCCGTCGAAGCCGAGGCTCGTAGCACTGCACACGCCACTCGCGACAGACGCTGATGTCAGCGTTTGTCGCTCGAGCATGGCCGCGTCTGACACACGTGCCATCACCGAGCAGCACAGCGCTGCTAGGGTAAGCCGACAGACGCACGGCCCGGTGTCTATCGCCCTGTGAGCCAGAGTCTGTCGCCTATAACTCAGAGAATTTTCGTCGTTTTCTCATTCCGCTTGATTCGCCCTTTTACTTATGAGCTAGACTAAGTATGTGTATCACTAAAGCACATGTTTTAGCTCATGAAACACTACGTGACATCGCCTCCAAATCTCGATAACGGCGTAAAGGAAAATAGTCGTTTCAACTCCTCGAAAACGCCTGAATCCCGCCTCGCAAGCTCGGTGGGAGGGAGAGAGGACCCCAAACCCTCTCTACCGCTCAAACTCCACTGCCTTCGCAAAGGTGCTAACACCACCAAGTGTTCAACAACATGTGCAAGTGTGTTAGCATTTTCACAAACATTTTCTTCAAAGGAATTAGGCACTCAACTTGCCTCGCCACTCGATCCTAACACGTATGCAAAGTTAGATCGCTCAAGTGGCACTAGATGACTGATATGCAAACAAGTTTGCCCCTCTTGATAGCACGGCCATCTATCCTAAACCCGGTCATCAACTTCTCTACACACCTATGACCGGTGAAATGGAAAAACCCTATGGTTATACCTTTGCCATGCGCATTCCATTCCAACTCCTCTGACATTGATGCAACATATGCACCAACCAATCACCAAATAATATGATCCACTTCATATCATCACGTGACCGTATTGGTTCATCGATCTTGACCTCACTTGCTCTTCACCGTTGCCTCGGTCCTTCGGCGCCAAGCCATCACACAACTTGCCCTTCACCCTAGCAACTGGTCCATCAAGCTAAGCCTCATCTTGATCTTCTCCATCTTGGTCACATGACTCCATGTCATGTCTCATGTGCAATAGGCTCCTTCATGATACCATCACCTGTGGACTAATCTCTATGTATCTCACATAACCACATATTAGTCCACCTAAGTTGTTACTCAATTACCAAAACCAAACAGAGACCTTTCAGTGGGCCCCGTCGCATAGTGCCTATAAAGAGGAGGTGGGGCCTACGGCTCAAGGTATGAGGTTCATCCAGCCACCACCCCACTCCTAACCCTAGTTCTGATCCTGAGGGAGGCACTGCTAGTGGCGGGATGCGCCACCATCGGTCTTCACCGCTGCCACCACCACTAGACAGCAATGCCACGGCCTCCCCTTCGTCATCAACATCATCGCAAGGTTGAGCTCCTCCACTAAACCTCATGGTTTGCACCCCTACCTCTTTCCTCTCTCCCTCTCTCTGATTTCCGTACATGATTTAGGTTGTTTATCCAAACGAAAAGAGAACTACCCTCCAGATCTACTCACTAGTTATGATCCTACAGTTCTAACAATAGTCGGCCAGCCGGCCAGGGCAGGCTAGCAGCAGCATCCACTGCGAGCCAGACTAGCAGGACAAAAAAACTAAGAACGGAGATATCTGTTTTTGCCCTTCGATGTGGTATGAATGCGTCGAATGGGAGGAGAAACTGTGGGTGGAAAAGTGGGTAGCCCAGATGCCTTTTTCGCAACACAGAAAACCAGCAACGACATTTATGAAGTTGTTGGAGGCTTGACCTTTTTCCTTCACCTACTAAATGTTTGTTGATAGTGTGTTTTTTGACCTCTTATACATTCTTAAAGTTTATTGTTAATTATTACTATATCTGTCACAAAAGAATCTTGTTTTTTAAGGAGATCACTTCTGTGGTGGAGCATGCATGTAGTGTTGAGCATGCGAACGAGGGAGTGTGCAGTGAACAATAGAGAGGTTAAGATGCAACGTCACCACAACATGCTTGGTTAACAACATCGTCAACTGAACCAAACTGTTTTTTCTAGGTATAAGTATCTCGCACGAATCTGCATCTACCACTTTAGAAGCTATAAAGATTAAGATAGGGTGATCCCTTACCACCTCTATTGTTCAATTTAGTCGGTGATGCCATATCTGTTATGTTGTCTAGTGCACAAAGGAATGGGCATTTAACAGGTCTGGTCCCACACTTGATTCATGAAGGTATTACACATCTTCAATACGCCGATGATACAATTTTTTTTGGAACTAACAGACAATGACATTAGAGTGATAAAAGCAATCTTGATGTGTTATAAAACATTGTTAGGTATGAAGATGAACTATGAAAAAAGTGATGTGTTTGTGATGGGAGTGGAAGTTGAGGAGCAAACTAGAGTGGCGAATCTTCTAAACAGCAAAACTGCCCCAATTACCTATCAAATACTTGGGGCTCCCAATGAGCAATGTTAAACTTACTAAGGCCCAATTAAGTTGTGTAAATGAGAAAATCTTTAAAAGGTTGGGAACCTGGAAATGCGACACTCTATGTTCAAGAGGGAAGATGATACTAATTGAATCATACCTCTCAAGTGTGTCGATGTATGCAATGGGTGTGTATCAATTGTATGAAGGGGACCATATCAACAGTTAGATTCAGCTAGATCTCAGTTCTTTTGGCAAGGCTATGGGAAAAAAGGAAGTACCATATGGTTAAGTGTGATGCGTTGGATAAACCAAAGGATTTTGGAGGACTAGTTTCATAGATGTGAGGAATATGAATATTTGTCTTCTCTGCAAATGGATTGATAGATTGGAAAGAGGAGAGAATAGCCATGTATGCAATCAGCTGAGGAATAAATACCTAGGAAATAAGAGCATCTTCCAAGTCAAGTCTAGAAGCGGATCACAGTTTTGGCATGGTCTACCGGATTGTAGAGAGAGTTATAATAGAGGTAAATGATACTAGTGACAAGTGGTAAACAAACCAAATTATGGGAGGACAGTTGGTTAGGTGAATGCCCACTCATAATTATCTTTCATGAGCTTTATGACATCTGCTCCAAACTTGACATAAGTGTGGAGAAGGTTTTAGAGGGAGGAAAGGTTAATCTAACCTTTAGAAGATTCTTTAGACAAACCAGATGTTGTCTTACTGGAGGAGCTAGGTCCTGTTTGGATCCCATGAGTTGAAAACTTGAAACCAATATCTAGAAAGTGCTTCCCATTTCATTATTAGATTACTTTCCAATTCATCTCAATTCCTGGGAACCAAACATGGCCTTAGGGAGATTGGCAGGAGTTCAATTGCATCATGGCAGAGGCTCAATAAGATGGGCATTAGAGAAGTCTAGAAGGTATTCAACGAAATCATTGTACAGATAATTGAGCCTTGGAGGGGTGACTAATGTACAGATGATGGAAATTTGGAAAAGCAGAGCGCCTCTCAAAGTCAAGATCTTTCTCTGGATGGTGGCTCATGATAGGATTCAATCAGCATGCCAACTTAAGAAGAAAAAAAAATTAAAGGAGGGATTCATTGCAAGCTATGTGGAAAAGAGGAAACTACAAGCCATATTCTTTTCACCAGCCCAATTGCAGTTTTTGCCTATATGTTTCTTGTGACTGTTTTTCATTTTAACCGTGGTCTGATTTTTAGTTTCTATTTTTGCACAATAAGAAAATGCTTATCATGAAAATTACTCTATTTTGCTGTGCAGGAATGATATGGGCGCTCTGGAAGACGAGGAATGATGTGACCTTCGGGGACAAACTGCTCAAGGACTCAAGGGAGGCGATTTTCAGAGCAAGAGGATGATCAATCAATGGAAGGTGGCGTTGAAGGATAAGGAAGCTAGAGTGGTGGAGGAGATCCTAATGCGAGTTGCCGATGAGCTGAACGAAATCTAAATGCTCTCAAGATGTTGTAGTTTGCTGAGGAGCTGAAGTTTTAATTGGTTGAACCTAGGGCGACACCCTTCTATCTTATCTTAGTCCAGCCTTTTTTGTTTGCCCTGGCCTCCGGATGTTTTTTTGTTGAGTTACATGTCTAGTGAGTAGAGGTTGAAGTTGATGTTTCGCTGCCTTTGATCTTTCGTTATTGTCAAACCGGTATTCCCAGTCATCATAGACTCATATAAGCTTTCAATATAAACTGGGTCGTAATGGCCTTATTAGGTCTAAAAAAAATCCACATCTACCAGAATAATAATCAGAAATATATTTGATCGTTGGTTATTAATCCCCTGATCATGGCTTGACGATGCATACATAGCCCCGTGATTTGGTCACACACTGACACTGTATGCATCTTACCTACTTGTTGTACACACTTTGGAGTTTGGACGGTAGGCGGGAGAGCACATGTATGTATAACACTTTGCCTCCTCCATTTCCGACGCGCCTCAACTCTCAAGATACACACAATGACAACTGAAACTCGCCGAACCCATTGCAAAAAGAATTTGCAATAATAATCACACAAATACTCTACCCCGAATAAAAAAGCGTAGCACCACCTTATATATGATTATACCAGTGATGACTGATTAGAACTGGACGTAGGAGCGGTAGTCGGTGTTGGGCCTCCAGTTCGCCGGGATGACATTGTTGGCCACCAGCGTCCTGCCGTTCTCGCTGCGGATGCGCATGGAGAAGGGCCCCCTGAGCGGGCGGTACGAGTCGAGCCGCCAGATGGACCCCCAGGAGCGGCGCATGGGCATCCAGTAGCCCGAGTTGGCCTCCATCGCGTCCATCTGCACCACGGTGCCGGCCTTGTTGGCGTACTCCACCAGCACCGCCAGGTAGTTGGGGTTGGAGCCCGCCTCCACGTGGAAGTTGACGGTGAGCCCCCGGTGGTTGCAGGCCACCCTCCTGAACTGCATGTCGATGATGCCCGCGTGCCGGAGCTTGTCGTTCAGCCCGGGCCTCGCCATGGACCCGAACGCCGTGCCGCTGAGGTCGAAGTGGTACCTGGCCACCGGGTAGTAGTTCATGTCCGTGATCATCACCGTCTTCACCTCGCCGGAGCAGGCGGGGTTATTCTTAGCGGTGCACCTGATCTGAAATTAGTTTAATAATGAAATAAAAGAGAACGTGAAAAGATGCTTCTGTTTGACCTCAACAGTTCAACTAGTGTGGGCACTCATACGCACCAAATTAACAATTGTCGTTATTAACTTCGATTCGAGGGAAAAAAAAATATGGAGTACACTCTGCTAGCTAGCTACATTTGACCGATTTGATTTGAATTAAATGAAGCGGACAAGTGGACGGGTAATATAAACAGCAAGTTGTATGTACCTGGTAGCATGCGCCGCAGCCCTGGCCGTCCTGGAACAGGGGCTGGTTGCCGCACGACGTCATGGACATGAACGGGTACTGGTTGGTGTTCTTGAACCCGCACGCGCCGCCTGCAGAACACCGATCGGCCGGTGCAAGCACAACACAACGTCAGCCACCGGCATTGGCAAAACCGAAATGTCAGCGCGACAGCATTGGCGATCGAGCGCGTACGGTACGTCGTATAGCTAGGCACGACACACCGACGATGCATGGCGCACGTCGTATAGCTAGGCACACGCCACGCACTGACACTACTACGTACCGTTGTCGTCGGGGCCGGCGCCGTTGGGCGCGCCGTACCAGGTGGCCTTGGCCGCCTGCCAGCCGCCGCCGCGGAGTTGGCGGACGGCGGAGGTGTGGTTGTTCACCACCGGTAGTGCGCTCGCGCCAGAATGCGTGACAACAAGCACGGCGAGGAGCGCAAGAAGTGCAGCTGCCTGGGCGGCCATCTCAGCTCTCGCGTCACTGTGTACCAGCGGAAGCTAACAGGCTTGTATGTGCGTTTGATGGTCGAAAGGGACGAGATCGCGTGTGTACTTATAGGCGGGTATGAGCAGCTCGCGGCATCAATAGTCGTCGCGCCACATCGGACGTGCCGTGTTTAGAGGTACAAGATCACATGGCCACCGTACCGAGCTAATAATGGTGGAATGGAGTACTCGGTCCGCGAGTCAGTCAGTCAGCCATTACGAAAAAACACACATCTTGGAGTAGTAGCACTAGCACATGCAGGTTAGGGATAATAGTACGCGCGCTCAGCTCGTACCGTACGCCGGTGCGGTGCCTGCCAAAGTGATAATGATTCCCAACTAACCTCTCTGGCAGTTATCAGCGGACAGCGGACCACAAATCTGTGGAAGTGGGCCCTACACTGCTACTAGCTGCGGTGCTGCGGCCAGGGTTGACCATTAACCAGAATTCGGATCGGGATGCAAATTAAAGTTGCAAACTAGACGAAGATCCATTAGGTTGACATCTGAGGGTGCCGCGCTAGAAATCCAGAGATTCGTTCGCTCACATGGAACTTTTTAGAAAAAGGAATATTTTATTTCAGCCTCTGCATAAGTTATGCACTTAACCATCGCTTATTAGTTATTACAAGTCTAGCCTCCGGCTGAAAAAAAAAAGCTCTCAAAGAGCAGATAAAACAAAGAAAAAAACTCATGCACCAATTTAAGCACTAAAATCTCTATTAATGCAGTCTCTAACATACGACATGCCCACTTTAAAGTTGGCTTGTCGTTCTCCTTCTCAAGGATAGACCAAAAGCGTGTCCAAAATGTGGCCCTGAAAATAACCTGCAAGTAAGAATAAATCCTCTTGTTGGTAAAAATCACATCATTTGGGCTGAACCAAATAGACCAAATAATTGCACTTGCTCCCACACAAACATGGGATCACAATTTAGAGTCTACTTGTCTTTGCCAAGGCCCAAAGAAATCTTTTGTGTTTCTTAGTGGTTGTAAACCAAAAGCAACCCGAACCACTCTCTAAACAAAATGTGCCACATGACAATAAAAAAACAAGTGTTGAATAGTTTCTTTATTGTTGCAAAAGCAACAAATTTCAACACCTTTCCAATTCCTCTTGATAAGAAATAATCACATGGAACTGAAAGCCAAATGGAACTGAAAACCAAATGGTGGGTGGATGACTACACACCTGGACATCAATCTCGGAATCATAGGAAATAATCACGCGTCAAATATATCCTTCCATACAATTGGCCTAGCAGCTTTTTGCTGGGAAACTCAGAAATGGTACTGCTAGCGCCAGCGTGTCCGCGTGGCTGCTCTCTATTTTATGTTCTTTGCTTCGTGCCGTGCATCCGGCCTGATCAGATTCCGCGCGCTGCCCGCCCGACTCGTCCCGCCGCGCCCACACGCAAGGCCATCAGCGCCCCTCTATGTTCCCCGCATGAGCTCAAACAACCGTAGCGAGATGCAGGGAAGGGAAGGGTGGGGAGGGAGAGGAGAGGGCGAGGCACGCCACGTGAGGAAGGCGCGAGATAGGAGCCGAAGCCCTACGGCAGGTCGCTGTCCGTCAGCCACCGGCGCCATTGCAACATGTGCAGCACCTGATCTATTTTTGAAATATCCATATGAAACATTTGCAACATACATCTGAAGACAGATGAAACACTTACAACATTAGTCTAAAACACTTGCAAATAAAAACCTGAAAAACACTTGAAAAAACGATGCAAAATATATGCAATATCCAGATAAAATAATTGCAACATATATGTGAAACATATGCAACATGTAAATAAACACACTTGCAACATATGTCTGAAAACACTAATGAAACATTTGGAATAAACTCTTGCAACATACGTGTATAGCCATTGCAACATATGCAACATCTCGATTTACTTTTGCAACATCCATAGGAAATATTTGCAACATACCTCTAAAACATCTTAAACACTTCAAAACATACGCTTGCAATATGCGCTTTTCAGCAAACCCTGGCAGGCGGGTGGACGGACGGAGCACTGCACGGCAGGATCCAATGCTAGGTCACTATGGACAAGGAGGATGGAGCCGCGACGTCGCGGAGGAAGTAGGGCCCATGACAAAGATGGCGATGGAGAGCGCTCGGGGCCTGCCGCATGGGCGCAAGAGGAAGGAGGCATGGTGGGAGGAGGGCGCAGGGAGGCGGAGAGTGAGACGTCAGGACCGGCTTGGAGAGGAGCGGGGACGGGACGTAGAGGAAGGCCGCCAGGAGAGCTGGCTCGGCGATCGGTGCGGGCATCGCGGCTGCGCGTGACGAGGAGAGGTCAATCTCAAGGAGTGGACAACAGCAAGGTGGAGTTGGAAACACGGCAGCAGTGAGGCGGAAGTGGACGTGCACCGTCCAGTCTGATGGACGTCCGCTCTTGAGCATTACCGACTCAGAAAACAAGAAACAAAACATGGTTTGATAACAAATTAATAAAAGGCTGCATCTTTTGCAATTGACGGCTTTAGTGTTGATTTAAGAAAATATGCTCTTAAAAACCGTTTTTGATCGCTCCTGGAAATCATTTCCTCACTAGCATGTGCCGGCAGCCTAAATTCATTTTTTTTTGTTGCAGTGAAAATATGCCATATAAAATTTTTATTGGTGGTGCATGTGTAAATTGTCTTAGTGTGGTACTACTTTTTTTTGAGACGGTCTTAGTGTGGAAGTAATTACAACATCCACTTGCAAATGTGAATGGAGAGTCACTGTAAACCGTAGACGGTGTCTAGAACTTCCCGGCACGAGTTTTGGACAGAGAAGGTGACTGAGCCCCCGCGTCGTCCCCGCACAGGCGCGGGCGGCGGAAACCCTAGCCCCGCCACCAGCCCTTCCCCCTCCCTTCCCCCCTTGCCGCTGCCGGAGGAGGCTGCCGGGAGGCCCGCGCGGCCCCCTGGGATGGTGGCGGCGAGGATCTCACCCAGGCGTGCGAGCTTCTCCGTGCAGGGCGGCGCTCAGCGGCCATGGCGGCGTGGCGCGGTGGCTGCGCGGAGGTGGGGCGGCGGTTGCTGCACGCGGAGGCGCGGAGGTGGACCTCGCTGCGCGGTGGCGCGGGGGTGGAGGCTGCTGCTCGACGTCGTTCCTCGCCTTTGACTGTAGCAGGCACGGCAACTGCGGAGGCGGCGGCTCTGGACACCAGATCAGGCGCACTGGAGGCCGGATCCGGCCTTCTCTGGCCCTAATCTGGTGCTCCCACGGTGGTACAGGCTGGCAGCACCGGCGTTTGGCTGGCACCGGCGTTGGCATGGCAGGAAGGTGGTTCGGCGTGGTGCGGTCGTTGCGGCGTGGTGGAGCGGCGTGGGGTGGCCAGGACGGTGCGTTCTGGTGCTCCTGCGTCTGGATCCGGCAGGCTTGTGCCCGGATCTGGCGCTTCTGCTACCGGCTCCCTCCTACTGGTGGCCAAGGTGCGACTCCCGCGATGCGTCGGCGACCTGACTAGGACTACAGTGGTTGGTGCTTGCTGAGCAAGCGCGGGCGCGGCACACCGCGCTCCGGTTGCTCGGCGAGCGTCGGCGAGGCCGCGGCCATCGGCGCCACCTTAGGTGCGGTATCGACGGCTGCTGCTGAGACGGACCTTCTTCGGCGGCACCGTCTTGGGCCTGATCTGGGGGTGGCCCTGCAGCGGCGCGGGGCACGCAGTTCGGCCGCGGGCATGCTGGCGGTGGGGCAACGTGCCTGTTTTCTTCTTTGCGTGCGATTGCAGGGGGCCAGCAGCGGCGCGGTGCGCGCAGTTTGGCCACGGGCTTGCTGGTGGCGGGGCTGCGTGCCTGTGGATGCCCTCCCCTCTGTGCTGCTCTCTGGCCTTCTCCCGGCCACTGAGACCCTTCTCTGCCAATTCCGGGGAGGGCAGAGCGCTGTTGGGGCAGTGCGACAGCGTTGACTATGTCTGTGTCTGCGATGGCGGCGACAGCTTGTTGATGGTGTCGGCACGATGCCTATGGAGACCAGACGAGGTGACCACTCGGCCGGCGTTGTGCCCACTGCTCGTGCGAGCTGTCCAGGGCTCAAGCAATTGGATTCACGGCGCTTGTTGTCTCATCTACGGGATATCTTGCAAGGGTTCGGGGCGAAAGCTCTGCTTAGTTCTTGATTGGGCCAGTGATGAGTGTCGCTATCGGGCAATCTTCCCTTCTTGAAGGCATCGTTGAAGAACCTCTTGCATCCTCTCCATGGTCGGCTGGATCGGTGCAGTCACTCCTTAGCACAAGACTTGGGCGAAAGCCCTGCCGAGCTTTGACTTGGTTGATGATGATGACGTCCTGGCGTCATTCACCTCCCTGAAGGCATCGTTGTTGAAGCTCTTGTGCCGTGGTGTTGTAGTATCCTTGTTCAACTGCTGCACTTGTGGTTGTGCCACATTTTGCCCTTGTGCTAGGGCTCTTTGTTGTTGTTTTTTTCTTATTTGTGGATAAAAGCCACAATCTCGTCCTTGTGCTAGGGCCGTTGTAAAAGGTGTAATTTTCGAACCACGATGGGTTCACTGGACCTACATCAATGAAATTAACCTCAGGTGGGGAGCCTCTCCCCCGTTGACCCTAAAAAAAACTGTAAACCGTAGACCATGAGAGAGACACAACTGCGCGTCTGACTTTCTCATCGATGCCTTGAACATCTTACCCTCGACCTCGATTATTGAGCATGTTCAGTTTATCGGCCACCATGTATTCTATGATTTGGTGGATTACATTAGCGTCAGATCAGAGACTTGCTGCATCTCGTCAACTTCGATCTGTAGTTCTGTACTTGATCAAGATTGTTTATCTAACGAGAGAGCATTTAATTATACTAGGGTAATGCCCGTGCGTTGGGTCATTAACTTTTGCTCGCACATACCACGATGAATTTGACCATTTTTATAAAATAATAAAAAGTTTAAAAACATTTGTTGCATTGAGATTTCTAAATTATTTTGAAATCAATTCAGTCCTTATTTATC
The DNA here is from genome assembly GCA_038087645.1 of Saccharum hybrid cultivar R570. NCBI lineage: Eukaryota > Viridiplantae > Streptophyta > Magnoliopsida > Poales > Poaceae > Saccharum > Saccharum hybrid cultivar. Next base: position 32,414,963 of record JAQSUU010000066.1, on the reverse strand, counting down.
AACTATAACAATATGTTCTTTCCATTTAGGGCCGTTTGTTAGGGCTTATGCCCGTGCGTTGCACGGGAGCTATGAATTTTTGGACTAAAACTCCTGCAGACTCGTGAGCTCCGTGGATACGTGAATTCATATACATACAATCATTATTTATTATTTACCTTCATTGATCAGGCTTGTTAAGTCTCTGAATGGTGTGCAATAATTCCGATCTAATTTCAATATAGGTTATATGTAGCACTCTAGTCTCTTGAATAACAGATCAGCTTCACAGTGATCTGCAATTTTTAGGCACAACTTGATGACATCTGAGGGTGCTGCGCTAGCAATCAAGAGATTCGTTCGCTCACAAGCAACTGAAAACCAACGATGGGTTGATGACTACACCGGCCTAGACATCAATCTCTGAATTATAGGAAATAATCATGCATCAAATTAAATTTTCCTTCCATACAGTTGGCCTAGCCTCTATTGGCTGGGCAACTTAGAGAACAAGAAACAAAACATGGTTTGATAACAAATTAATAAAAGGCTGCGCACCTTTGCGATCGATGGCTTAGTGTCAGTTAAAAAAAACGCTCTTCGAAACCGTTTTTGACCTCTCCTGAAAATCATTTCCTCACTGGCATGTGCCGGCGGCCTAAATTCATTTGGTTGTAGAGAAAATACCATATAAATTTTCAATTCAAGTGGTCGTTAGATACTACTCCGTACATGTGTAAAAATTGTCTTAGTGTGGCACTATATGGTATAAGTAGTTACAACTTCCACATGCAAATGTGAACGGAGAGTCGCTGTAAACCGTATAGACCACGAGAGAGACACAACTGCGCAGCTGACTTGGGTGCCTTGAACATCTTACCTCGATTATTGAGCATGCATGTTCAGTTTATCGGCCACCATGTATTCTATAATTTGGTGGATTAAATTAGCGTCAGATCAGAGACTTGCATCTCGTCAACTTCGATCTGTACTTGAAGACGATTGTTCATCTAAGATTTATATTTTGCGACACGGGGAAAATGTCGATCGTGTCGCTGCCACAACGGCCCGGGCAGGAAACTTGGGCCTGTGCTGTGCAGCCGAAAATGAGTGCGGACGCAAGCACAGTGGCGCCGTCCCGGTCGATCTTGCTTTGATGTTATCTGAGCTGAACATCCGGCAGTGGCTGTAGGGCGCAACACACGGTGACGACAGCAGGTTTTTTTTTCAAACATGCGCCGTGGCACAAGTTTTTTTTATTAAGGTGATGGGTTCCCACGACTAAAGTTTAGTCCCTATCATATTGGATATTTAGACATAGACTAAAAAATAACTAATTGCACAGATTGCAACTAATTTGCGAGACGAATTTTTTAAGCCTAATTAGTCCATGACTTGACGCTGTTGTGCTACAGTAAACATGTGCTAATGCCAGATTAATTAGGCTTAATAAATTCGTCTCGCGGTTTACCGACAGAATCTGTAATTTGTTTTTTTTTATTAGTATCTGAATACCTCATGCGACACCCCATGTAACATCCGATGTTAACTAAACTTTAGTCCCTGCATCCAAACATCGGAATGAGTGTTTTAGGCCGGTACACATCGCCCACTAGATGGTTCTTGGTGGTGCAAGGCGCAGACTGAGAACCCCTATAAGCGCACAACTAAGATCATTGGGTACTATACAATACTGAATTTGCGACTAAACATGGGAGCGCTAAACAGACGCTACATCCAACAGCATAGCTAGGCTCCTGAATCCAGCCTGCAGCCATGAATTTCCTTCAGCGAAGATGTCCTCCAACAACTGCTGAGGCCGCTTCAACAGGCCATAAAACACTCTTTGGTTGTGTTCGCGCCAAATACACCATGCGGTGAGGAGGACGAGAGAGTCAAAGCCTTTTTTGATGTCGATGTTGTGTTCCAGGCGTACACGCAGCCACCAATCGACCATTGAATCAGAAGCCATCAGCGACTGCAAGTCCAGGCGTAGGCCACACAGCAGCCTGTTCCATTTGGATTTACCACTCTTCATCCATCTCCAAGCCTCGTTCACCGTCTTGGTGTAGACCTAATCTAGCTTAATCAACACTTTGAAAATTGCTAGTCCACTAGTTGTCTCAACCCAAACATACGCCTTTCAGCTGACTCACATTGGAAGTGTTTCAGAGGCTATCTACCTCCAGCAAATAGAGAACACGACTCATGGTTAAAGTTATACACACTCTACAGAGTTACCTAAACTATTAAAACAGTAGTGCTCTCGGTCATGAGCATCTTAAATCCTTTTTCATTAGACGGTTTCATGGTTATCATGGATGGTTTGGGATATGCTTAATCCTAATTTTAATGATTTTTTTCATATGGGAGCTCTAAGCATAACCTAGGGACTTAGGCTTAATAAATAAAATGTGACAAACTAAAAGTGCTTACCGTAGCATAGTTGTGTCAAGTCTTTTGAGCCTTGTATAAACTTATGTTATACTTGTTGAGTATGATGGTGCTCACACTTTTTATATTTAATAAAATCCCATATGGGTACCAGATGGTGGATCTTGTAAGTTTTTTGAGGAGTACTAGGCATATGCTCCTTGGTTGATCGTCCGTGTGGAGAATGGAGGTCCAAGAGAAATTTAAGAATTGTTTCTGTTGTGTTGTGCTAAAGATTTGAATCTTACTATAATGTGTTTAACATTGTATAATATAGTTTTATTTTTGACATTTCCTTTTTTATCGTTATATGTGTCTTGTGGACATTCTAGGCACACATATGAAAAGTGTTTGATTTCCTTAAGAAAATTGGGTGTGATAGTTGCGTCTTCTAGGGCTCCTTGCACTCTTACGGTCGCAGCCTAGCCTCCGCTTTCTTCATCTATGATAAGGCGACCGATGGCAAGAAGGAGAGGGGACCCACCCCTTGTTTACAGTTAAATGATCCTTTAGATTTATTTGTTTAGGTTTGGTCCCAATAAATCTATTGGAGAAATTATCATTTCTGTTTGGCCGTGTGTTCTTTACCTACAATCACATCGATGATGGCCACGATGAGAATATGAGATCGTCATTGCACGTGTCAATTTCATTGGCAGGAGATCAATTTTGTGGTCGATACAAGGGGTGTATGCTCTTAGGAACTTCTCGCAAGAAAATTAAACCTAGGTTGTCCTCATTGTTGATGGCCACGGAGAGGAAATTAGGTATCCAACTTGACATATGAAGGGATGGATGTGCAAAATTTGTAGCCAATGCAATATCCAACAATTCAACCGACAATGTTCTTTCAACGACTTACATGCGATTTGGTCTAGTTCTGGAATTTCGAATTTTACAGCATGTCCAAGGTTTTAGAGTTGGTTGACGGATTTAGCATGATGACGGCACCCTGGCTTCAGTGTTTGATGAAAAATTCCATTCATCTGGAGATCGATTGCACGGACAAAAGCCACTAGACAAGAATATGATGGAGGATTTAGATTAGTGGCGGATCTAGGAATATAAGTTAAAAGGGGCTTATCTCATAATGTTTCATCTGTAGCCTTTCCTTCCAAGCTTGAATAGGTGCAAATTTGTAGGAGGGGCTCCATGATCTGAGCAGCAGTAGCGGGGGCTCGAGCCCACCCCACCCTGGTGCTGGATCCGCCCCTGATATAGATAGAATATCATGTAATTTTTATTTTAATTTTTTTCATGTGTATTTTGGGAAGCACAATGCCAAGTTTTAATATAATTCTTTCTCCCCTTCCGAAAAATAACACTTCAAGGCTCTAGAAATGGGTATCTTTACCAAAGATGGATAGAACACTCTAGTAAAAGAGTATGTGTCTAAAAGTTCAGGGGATGAAAACTATCATTGTGTGCATGCTTGATGGATAAAGTTGTAGTAGCAATGAAGGGCTATGTGTATGAGTGTATTTTTTTTAGAATTACACAGTACAACGCAGACGTCCACAGCACGCACGCACACTCACCCATATGGATACACATATGCAAACCCTACCCCTATAAGCACCTCCGAAGGATTGAGCCGACAAATCTTGAGATTCACGAAGTCACCACTAACGCCTCGCTGTCGACGGAGACGTCGTCTACCACTGAAAGCATAGCGCCGTTAAATCCTGAAATAAATCCAGGAAATAATAAGGAACCAGAATAAGTTTACTTCTTTACTGAATTTTTAAAGATCCCCTATGCAGTGGCAAGGATTTGCACTCAAGCTTTTTTTTTTTTTGAAGGTCGTGCACTCAAGCTTTGGCCATGGAGACGACGACGGCCGTGATCTTACATATGCAAATTAAAGGAGATGGCAGCCGGCGCCATTATTTTCGCTACCCGTATGGAGTCTATGTCTATCGACGATGCGTAGCGTACAAGTTCGGAAGCCAGCAGAACGGAGCGTTGTCTCACGTACCGTGCCTGTGTTGTGCAGCTAGTCTCCCACCGATTGCACGTGATTTTCGATCTTGTAGTTGCAGTCGTCCTTCTCCCATGCCATTTGCAAATTGACAAGGTGCTGGAACTGGAAGGCAGCAACTGCAAGCATGGGAGAACGTGATGTTGCCTCCTTTTTTCGTCATGCCCGAGTCCTTGACAAATGCCTGCCTGGCGTCCGCCGTCGTCCTCATCTGATGGTCGTGCCGGTGCTACGGCACTGCTGGATCAGACTGGCACTTGCACGGCGCAGTTGGTGGCTCGCTCGTCGTCCACCGCCAAACGGAAGCGACTAGCACGAAGCAGCACCCGGGAAACGTGCAGCAAAAGTCGAGTTTGACCCAGAACGTGCGCCAGATTGTTGCGGAGGCCGCTGTTGTCCGCAGGCCCGGCGTAGCTCACATGTAGCGTGCGCAGCGGCTAGCGTTGCGTGCCACGGCAAGCAGGGAAGGAGGGCGGCCTGTGCACCACAATGACACAAGGCCTCGCTTCGCTTCCACAAGCTACGGGGCTGCTCGCGACCGCAAGACTACGAGAGGCGCCGGAAGCTTCATCTCGGCCCAACAAGGGCAGCGAAACGGGTGCCGGGCTGTGTGCGAGCGCGAGGGCCGACGATCTCGCGGGCCCCGGGGATCAGGTGCGAGGCCTCGGGCCATCGGCCGACGTGACCTTTCCATTCCACCCGTCGGTGGTTGCCTTCTGCATGCAGAGCCGTCACCGTCCGGCTCCGCTCCCGCGCACATGTGCCAGAGGCGATTTTTTTTCCCCTTAAGGGCATGCTACACATCTCTCAATGCGAATCCAGTGGTGGATAAGCTTAGAGCATATGTCCTTAAGGGTATATTTAAGTTTACCCACATATGCCTGCAGCTATCAGGTCTCGGGGCGTCAGTTACGTCGTCTCGTTCCAGAATCCGAAGATAAACAACTGTTCAGAGGAGAGCAAAAGAAACCGATAATTGAGACCTGGGCTCTCGTTCTCGATTCTCATACATCTTGTCTCTCTTATTATGTAGTACGACTATATATACCACATATATACTATTAGTCTATTATCTCCGTCCCTAGCTCAAAAGTGACATTTTAGCTTGTATTAAGTCAAACTATCTCAAATCTAACTAAATTTATATAAAAACTAATATTAAGGGCAAGATTAGCGCCTAGACGTTCGGATGGTTGCATGCGTCCGGATGTCCACGCCTGCTCTGCCGTGGTCACTCGGATTCGCGTGCCACCACACCAACTCCGCTTCCGGCGCTCTTCCACATTGCTTCACACCCGCCTTTTTCACGTCGCTGCGGATGACTCCGTGCCTTTTCCACACCTGCACCGCGTGACCTGCGCCTCCTCCCCACATCAACACCACCATGGCTCCCAGGCTAGCTCTCTCTTCCTCGCTCAATAACCCTACATCCAGATCTACTTTTGCAATACTCAGATGAAACAATTGCAACATATGTTTGAAACAGATCAAATATTTGGAATATATATTTGCAACATAGCCATTGGAAAATATGCAACATCCAGATAAAACATTTGCAACATGCGTTTGAAACAGATGAAGCATTTTGAACAAACTCTTGCAACATACGTGTATAACCATTGCAACATGTGCAACATCCATATGAAACATACCTCTGAAACATCTAAAACACTTCAAACATACGTTTCGAAATATATGAAAGGCCGGGGCCGGTCAATTCCAGGCATCGGGGTGGGAGCCGGCGGCAAGCGGCATTGCATGAGTGCCACCAGCACCAGCAGCAGCAGTGGCGCACGAGTATCACCATCATCAGGCATCAAAACCACTAGCACCGGCCTTGGCTCGGCCGGGCAGGCGGCGCATGCGACGGGTGGGAGCAGGCTGCGCGCGCGACAGGAGGGAGCGAGCGAGGCGGAGTAGGGTGGCAACAGCGTGGGGGCGTGCGACGTGAGTGAAGGCGCACGTTGCGCATCGCAGGTGAGCGGGGCGGGTGGGTTGGTCTGTCCGGACAGACAGATGCCCGTGGTGTATCATTATTGTAATATTAATGATATTAAATAAGTATCATTTAATTTTCCTGTAAATGTGATCAAATTTAACCTAAAACAAAACTAAAATGTCACAATTTACGAGGCAGAGATAGTACTAAAAAAGAAAGCTTATCAGCACCTGAACTGCTACCCAAGTACCCAACACCTCGCTGCACATCGCTTCCGTTGCACAAAGTATCAGGCTGCATGCCCCATCTAGTTTGGCAGGACTCTGATTCTGCCTTCTCTTCTCTATCTCTCTGTCTCTATCTCTACCCCTGTAAAACACTAGTTAAAATTATTCTACGTTCACCTAACAATTATCTACTCTTCATGACGTTAACTACGTCTACACTATTATGTGCACCTAAAAATACACCATACCAGATTAACTCTGCTCCATTTTCTCTCCATACTCATCCATGTCCCACGGTCATCCTATCTGCAGCACCCCTCCCGCCGGCGCCCTGGGTGTCCACGACGAGGACAGCGACGAGGAGCGGATCAAGATTGGGCGGCGCATGGACGTGCGCCACGTCTCGCACTCACCTTCGACCGTTTCGGCGGCTTCCTCGGCCTCCCCGCCGACCTCAACCAAGACGTGCCGCGGTGCACGCCCAGTGCCAGGTGATCTCGCCACTGCCGTGCCGTGCGAATGATTAAGCATTCATTACCTTTTTTTTTTGTCTCTTGGATTTTTTTTTCCTTCAGCTGTAGTTCCTTGATTTTTCGACCGCTTCCGTGAGGGAATTGTAGCTTTCCGATGCCTTCTCGCATCTTCTTTCCAGCAGGAGCCTGCAGCCGTCAGAGAAGACAAACAAGTCCTGTACAGAACCTACAGGCTGCAGCCACAAGCTACTCTACGTGTTTAAATGCTCGTAATTGCAGAATGATATATGAGTTGGTTGCAGAACAATTTGATTTGCTCAATTTTTGAGTGTGTAGACATACTCCCTCCGTCCTATATCTGTCGCCGTTGGTGTGCATGTCACAAGTTTGACTCGATTTATAAAAAATACGTACAACATTTGTATCTCCAAATAAATTTATTAAAAAACTAGATTCAAAGATATTTCCAAATATACTAATTATATATTATAAATATTAATATTTTTAATATATATTTAATCAAAGTTGTTTCTCGAAAAACGTAAACAACAGATATTTAGGGACAGAGGGAGTACACTTTAAAATTTTGTTTGTTTGCATACATGTATATGACCTGGACTTTTTTTTCCAACACTATATGATCTTCCAAGAATTTAACTCATGCCAGACCTATTTTTTTTGTCTTTAATTTGCAAACAGAGTAGCACAAGTCTAAGGGCAAACAGTTTCAGACAAAAAAAAATAAACAGATTCCCACAGGTGGCTTGCTTGCTAAAAATAGTCAAATTTACTCATTGTGTTGCACAGCCACAGCCTAATGTTATGATTGTTTGACAGACAACAGACTAAAACATAGAAGAGATTTCCGGTCATTTCAGCTTAATCGTGTTTGATGTCTCAATGGGTCAAAACAGTTAATTTCAGGAACGTATCCTAAAGGTCACAGAAGAGAAGATGAATGAAGACATGCTTCGAGTAGAATGAAATCATAGTTCAGCTGTCTATTCCAAACTTGATCTGTCATATGAACTTCAGTGCTTCAAGGTTTCATTGCAGTCAAACTGATGGTGTTCATCACTTTGCACAATCTCGTAGGTGTCATTTTTGCTCCATGTTTTCTCCTCTGGTCTGAGAAAAATGAAATATACATGACCCTAGATTTTTTTCCATTGTTTTACAGAACTGTTGGTCACAAATTACACCATGAGTACAATCAATTTCAACTTATGTTGTATCATTTTCACAAAATTTCCAGATCAGTTTATTGCAATGAAATCTTGATGTTGATCATGTTACATGTTATCTGTGATATTCTTTTTACATGTTGATCATGTGCAGACAATGTCTTCTGTACAAGCAGGTGGGGGGAGAGAATATGTAGTGCAAACCATGAGAAATATATTTTTCATTGAATCTTAATGAAGTACTTCAAATTTGATAGCATTAACTTTGGATTTAATATGACCCGTCATATTAGCACGGGCAATATACTAGTGTGGATAAGGATGAAAACGGACGGAAACGAACGGAAAATCCCTCTATCGTTTTCGTTTTCATATTTTTTTAACGGAAACGGGAGCGAAAGCCGGACAACCGGAAGCGGAAACGGTAGCGGAATAAACGGTAATACGAAAACGGGTAAATACGATTGGAAAATAGGCGGAAACTGACGGTAAGCGGGAACTTAAGCCGGAATTGCATGTCGCACTTGATAGCTCAAATACAGAAACCAAAGTGCATTGGTTAATAGATAATACACCTAACAGACCACACATAAATATATTAGTACAATACCAAATATCCATACATCACACAAATATCCTAACAGAACACACGAATAAAATGACTTGAGCAGTTGAGTCCCTCCACCTGCCGCTTCCCACCCTTCTATTCTGGGCACGGGCACTTGCTAATTGGGCTGCTGGCCATCTATTTCCCTGACTCCTTTGGCCCATAAACAGCCATGGCAACAGCAAGCCCGCAGCCCACTAGGTGGCTTTCTTCTCCAATCGGCCAGAACTCAAGAAGATGCTGCCGCCGCCGCTTCATACGAGCACAAAAACACCACCAGCCATGGATTTGAGGAGGAAATAAGGGGGTCTACTGAGCCTCGATGGCCAGTAGCTGGGGCGGCCGCCCTAGCTCGCCTGCAGGGTAGGTCCTCCCCTGTCTGGCGCGGCGGCAGCCGACGGCCCCAGCGGAGGCACCGAATCAGGAGCAGGACGGCTGGACGCCTGGACGGGAGCGGGAGGCGAGGACTGGAGGAGCAGGATTGGAGGAAGAGTCGTCTGCGGCTCCTGCTGGACTCTGAGCAAGCCTATCCGGCTATCCCGGATGTGAATAAAAACAGGATGAAAACGGGATATCCCGGTAGAAAAACGGGATACCGGAGTTATAGACGGACAAATCCTCAACCGTTTTCGATCCCGGTCCTGGTACATCTCATCCTGTTTTTGTTCCGTTTTCGTATTTTCTCATAAAAACAAAAACGGTTGCGAACGAAACGGGATTTATCCCGTCCGTTTTCATCTTTAAGTGTGGAGTAGTTTATTTAGTGGATCTGAAGCCATTTTGAAAAAAGTTTGACAAAAAGGCTTCGTTATTGATGATTTTGTAATAATTTGTGCCAAGATTATGAGGAGACGAGAAATCAGAGTTCGGCTCAATAGAAAAACGGGTCTGTCTTTTCTGCTGTTTTTTTGCGGGGAGCCATTTATTGGCACGCACAATTTGCCCCGGGACAACTAGAATAAATCCGTGGCCAACTGATGCTGGACCGGCTGGTCAAACACTCTGGATTTCACCCTCACGGCCTGGGTTCGATCCCCACGGGGTGAATTACAGTGCTGGAGGTAAAAAAAACCTTGTTTGGCCCGTGTTACCCAAAGCATAGGTTTGTGGCACCGTTCCACTCACAGTGTAACGGGTCCTGTGTGCAGGCGGGGTACGAGGTTTGGGGGTTTCTCGTACTAGGTGAGGAGTCCTCTATTTTAATACGAATGATCGGGAGGCGCATGCTATTCCGCAGTCTGAGTTTTCAGAATAAATCCTTGAAGAGGGTGTTTGCTCTATGAGCGTAAGGATTTGTGATATGATGTTATAAATATGATGAAAATTTGATTTTTATCATTGTTTTTTTTACTTTTACGTGATAGTAGTATATATACCTTCGCTTCTGCGTTTGGCATGGCTTTGCGGCAGGAGCTGGAACAGGTGTGCAGATCTTGTCGAACACCCGCTGCGCGCTGCTAGCTAGTTCAAGGGCTACAACTGAAGCTTCCCGTAATTTGGTGCGGTCATTGGAAGTGACTGGAGCAGGGACGGTTTGACGCCAGTAATTACGGCAAGAATCCAGTTCTTGCCACTTTATTAAGTTGTTATTATATATAAGTGCGTGGTGACTTTGCCGCTGGCTCTCACAGTAGCCAAAATCATTATGTCACACGGTTAGTTATATACTCCGATCCTACATTACTCCCTCCGTATCGGATTTAGAAGTCGTTTAGGACAGCGACACGGTCTCCAAAATACAACTTTGACCTCTTGTTTTTATAAAAAAATATTTATGAAAAAGTGATATATGTATACTTTTATGAAAGTATTTTTCAAGACAAATCTATTCATATAATTTTTACATTTGCAAACTCAACAACTTAAAAGTTATTGATGATTTATATTCTCAATGTTTGACCCAAACCTTGTCCAAAACGACTTCTAAATCCGATATTGAGGGAATACATAGATAACCTTAGTTACGAGGGAAATTAAAGTGCTTTGGACGGAAAGGGACTTGTGTAGGAGGATTACCATATCCTTTCCGTTGAACCAACGGACCACACTGATTGTAATTAAGCACTGGTGAGATTTTGTCCGTTGCAGGAATTATGATGATGTTCCTTTTCAGATTGCCAAATCCACGGGAATAATGGAGTGCCATCGTCAGAAGAAAAGGCAGCGAATGAAGTTTCATCGATTTGTACTAAAACACCGCCCTTCTTTTGTCCTCCAAATCTCAATCATTTTATTCTGAAGTCACACGAGACATTTTATTTTCTCGATTCGTACCCTTGTTACCAAGTCAGGATCAGGTTCGTGTAATCCTTGGCAAATGCAGACTGAATAATAGTAGGAGTTTTTTAGGTAAAGGAAACTTTTCTACTTTGGCCTCTGCAGGAGGTTTGCACGCAAAACCAATTTTAATCGTAGTTTAGGCTCCAGCCTCTGGCTGATAGACACTCTCACCATAAGCAAACAAAGGAATAAGAATAAATAATGGAGGTAAAGGAATAAAATAAATAATCAAAGGTCTAGGAATCAAAGGTAACGTATGTATGGACTTGGCGTGATGGGTTTTGGTTTTGTCAGGAACTGAGATAATTCACGCATTTATAATATCCCTCATATATACTTTCGGAAAAGTTGATTCAAGTCGGTTGCATAAGCATGACTGAAACAATCATCGCAAAAAAAAAAAACCATGACTGAAACAAAAGAGATATCGAACGAAGCAGAGAGGTAGTATACAATATGGTACACAAAATACTATTAATAATTTATAATCTTATTAATCGCACTGGCACATGCATTGAAAATTGGCGGGAAAGCATATGCAAATTAACTTTGCTTCCTCCATTTCCCAGTCTTCAAATCCCTAAATGAAGCTGCGCACCAACACCTACTAGCTACTAGTAACTGACTGAGGCATCTCAATGGCTCAGTCCCATGCAGCAATACAATACTAGTACCAAACTAATCAACCACAATGACACAGAATTATTATGGAGCGCAGCAGCAGAGAGCCAATTATACTGGACCATCGAACGGTAGTAGGTGTTGGGCACCCAGTTGGCCGGGATGACTTGGTTAGCCATCAGCATCTTGCCGGACTCGTTGGTGATGCGCAGGGAGAACGGCGCGGTGAGGCGGTGGCCGGAGTCCAGCCTCCAGATGGATCCCCAGGACTCGCGCATCGGCGTCCACGACCCAGAGTTGGCCTCCATGAGGTCCACCTGCACCACGTCGCCGTCGCCGTCTTCGAACTCGACGAGCACCGCGAAGTAGACGGGGTTGGAGCCCACCTCGACGTGGAAAGTCACCTTCTGCCCGGGGTAGTAGCAGGGCACCCTACAGAGGAGCAAACCATGTGATATGCTTGGATTAGGCTAGCTTCAGAACACTTTGTCCACAGGCAGGCACGCACGCAAACGCCCAATTGTAAAGCAGAAGTACTACTAATATTGTGCGAATTGAATCTGCATGGGGCCCAGTTAAACCGGTCGTTACAAGGGCTCCACGGCAAATTAAGTAGCTAGACGGTCTCGAGATATGATTCTGTTTGTGTAGGACCTCCAGCTGATCAGCCGGTCGTCTGTGGTGGTTCTATGCAAGGAGCGGTGCATGTCACCCACCTCTTGAACTGGATGTCGATGATGCCGGCGTGGCGGAGCTCGTCGCTGCGGCCTGGCTTGGCCATGGCGCCGAACGCCGTGCCGCTGAGGTCGAAGTGGTACATGGCCACGGGGTAGTAGTTCATGTCAGTGATGATCACCGTCTCTGGGTTGCCGGAACAGGCAGGATGGTTTTGGCATCGTATCTGGAAAAGAAAATAAAACAGGGTTAGTTAGTCATCAAAAGTAATAATAAAAAAAAACTATGCTTTCCGTTTCCATTAAGGCAGGCACCAAATTAAAGGATCTTCGTCTGACCAATTAATCTAGCTACATATATACCATTAATCTAGCTACATATATACGTGGTAACAGGAGCCGCAGCCCTTGCCGTCCTTGAACAGGGGCTTGTTGCCGCACGATGTCATTGCCGAAAACGGCGGCAGGTTCACGTTCTTGAATCCACAGGCGCCGCCTGCATGCAGAACAAATAATATAATTGATGGCACACGGCGGCACACTGTAGTTCAGACTCGGTTCAAAACAACGCTATGCACAATGAGATCATGCATGCACCGGCGTTCATGTATACGTACCGTTGTCATCAGGGCCGGCGCCGGTGGGCGCACCGTACCAGGTGGCCCTGGCAGCCTCCCAGTTGGGATCGGCGGTGAAGTCGGAGGCGTTAAAGCTCGCCGGTATCGCGCATGAGCCAGACGTTGCAAGGAGCAAGAAGAGAAGTGCACCAAGTGCAACTACTGTGGAGGACAAGGTGGCCATCATAGTACTTGAGAGGGCAGCTATTTAGAGCTATTAGTAGGAAGGCAGGAGAAGTTCTGTGTGTCTCGATGGTCGAGGGAGAGCAACCTTGCAGTGGTATTTATCAGTGGCGGGCTCAGAATTTTGGAGCTGGGTATTCCAAATGTATAGGGGTAAAACAAATCACAACCAAACCAAAAGACTAATATTTGACATGTATAATGCCGCATAGTATATATAGGAAATATATAACACATAATTGAGTATGATTTCATATATTCAAGAATTTTGGCATAAACTGAGCATATAACTCCCTCTTGCTCAACCTCATCTTGTGACTGTTTCTTCCCTTTGCAAGAAAGTTCTTAAATCTATGGTACCACTATTTTCTCTCTTCATACTTGAGACCTAAAATGAAATCAAGAGATTAGACTAAGTAATTTAGGGACAAATTGCTATGCCTAACAAATTGAATAGGAAATTTGAAACCTGAATCTCAACTTACACGAACAGGTCTTCGCTGCCTCGCTGGTCGGCGGTCGCTGCTAGCCTGCTGCGTCTGCGTGCTGGTGCTGCTGCCGCGGGCCGGTGCCGCGCAGCCGCGGTGCGTGCTTCCGCCTGCTGGGCACCGGCTACTGCATGCTGCTGCCGGCCTGCCCCTGCCCTGGAGGAGACTGGAGTCCGCAGTCCATGCGCGATGGCGCAGTGCGCCCGTGCCGCCGCCGCCGCCACTCAAAGTTAGGCTAGGGTTCGCCGGACGCCAATTTGGGGAGAAAATGCGGAGTTGCGTGCGGCTTCCCTCCCGACTCCCGTAACCATTGGGAGCATGCTTTTTACATTTTTATCATTATTAAGATGAGCTCTTAGCCGTTTAGCACTCTTAGGTTGGCACTTACAGATATAGCAGATGAGAGAAGTTTGAGTTTTGGAATTGCCACATTTGCGCATGTGGCAAGCCACGCTAGCCAAACACGCTGGAGTTCAGTCAGCAGGCTTGGGTAAAAAGACACAGGTGCCCCTGGCCTCTTTCTTCACTACGCCGCCGCGTCGGGCCCGCCCTAATACGCTCGCGGGCGCCCTCCACTCGCTTATTTCGTTCCCCCCGCTCCCGGGGCCGTCTCGCTTCCTCCCCGCCCGCCGCCGCCGCCTGCTCCCCTCCCCTCGCTTCCGCCCGCCGCCCCCTCGGTGACCGCATCTGGAGGCTGTCGGTGGTACCTCGGCGCGACGCACCCAAGGTATGTGCCCTTAATCTCCCCCACCACACCACAGCGCTCCCCTCCGACACGGGACGACATGATGGGACGGGACGGCAGGCACCACCCCTCCCCACCCGCCGGCTCGGAGCGGGCGCCCGCCCACCCAAATCACACAGATCGGGACGCCGGAGGAGGAGCAGCGCCGTTCCGCACCGCCGGAGCAGCAACCACGGGTGCGGAGAGGCCTGCCAGCCGGCGCAGGCGCAGGTAACCGCAACCCCTCTCCTCCTCCTCCCCTTCGTAGCGCCGGCGGTGACACGCATGCAGGGCTCGCCTGCTCGCCTTACGCCACGCGCGGCAGGCAGTACGGCGCCCGGCAGCTGCCTGCTCGCCTTGCCTCGCCGCCTAGACGCAGCGCGTGTGTGCGTGGTTGTCGCGAGTCGTTTCCTTCTGGCCCAGATCCCATGCTGCTCTGCTCAGACCGTGATGGCGTGCGCCTCTGTGTGCCTGCTAGTGCTTGCCCCGCCTGGTGGTGGTTCGACACGACACCCCAGTAGGAAGTAAGTGCTCGTCTCGATTGCAGACGAGTGCCGATTCGGCGCAGTCAAAATTGGTCGTTTCACTCCGCCCATCCTAGATTTTGGTCCTGGATCCTCCACTTGGAGGGCGTGGAAAATCCATTATTGTGTACAGTCCTCTGATTGTGTAGTTGCTTGACCTTTGCTGCAAATCTAATACTCAGGCATAACAAAACTTGTGATGGCAGTGTTGCTCCATACACTGATTTTTGCATTTCGCCGGCTGGTCCTAATCCTTGTCCGGGTCTATTTGGGCAGCGCCGCACACAGCAGGAGGAAGATGTAACAGAACCGACCAATTATACGAAATTAAGTAAGAAAATCACCCGCCAGAGCAAACGATTTAGCAAACTTAAGCCCGTATAACCCGGTAGTCCGTGAAATCACGAAGGATTTCAAACCAACTCACATACCAGCCAAGATCGTAATAAGTTTAGCGATCACCATCACATATTACATAAAAATTCGCATCACAGATACATCGGAGTTTAAACATAGTTATTACAAACCGAGTTCAAATAGAAAGTAGCGGAAGCAAGTTGTTCAAATCCACACACACTCACACGGAATTTAAGTACAGTGTCAGCTGATGATTATCTCCAACAAAAGCATTAGATGAGACGTAAGGAATGACCATTGCCCATGGTCCTAAGCATCACCCATCGCAGGATAAAGACAGTTGATATAGTAGCCATAATACATCTGCCCATCTACAACAAGCGGGAACAAACTCTGAGTACGAGAAGATACTCAGCTAGACTTACCCGACGTAACCGAAAATAAAGTGACACCAAGGATTATGAAGGGCTTTATAGTGGGGTAGCTGACTCATTTGCAAAAAGACATTTTTAGCATTTCAAGAACCTTTTCCAAAAGCATTATTGTCAAGTTAATTATTATTAACCTGTCAACTACATTTGCATCTATACTGGAGCAAGTATATGATTAAGCAAATAATGATAACCAATGATCATTAACAACTTTCATAATGTCATATCCATTATAATTGTCCAAGTGTTCCATCAATATTACTACGATGAAGTAACTCAAGTCAAGTGTTCACTGTCCAGTGAACGATGGCGATTAGAATCGATTATTAACCAGCTGATAAATTATTCCTTACACAAACCGCACTCACCCGCTAAAGTGAGATATTGGTCACCGAGTCAACTATTCAGGTAAAATCTCGAGTTCGCCAGGAACCACATATACCCGGGGGCCGACCGACTGCCTTTCGGTCTTATTATCGCGTCTCCGTGTCCTACCATACCTGCTCCGGTACAGTGCGCTGCGGGCAATCCACTCGGCTCGAATAATCTTCCAGCTTCACGGTCGAAAGGTATGTTATTCGGCTAGCTAAATGTAAGACATGCGTTCAACATGACCCGAGGTCCAACAACGGTCGGTTCTTAATCGACACAGACGAAAAGCACTACAGTCTGAACCTTGTAAGTCTCCGTCCGGTCTCAACTTCAGATTAACACTTAGTTATACCATGATGACATAGTTATCCGAGCGGATCCAGGTAACCACCTATAGCTCGCAGGTGACAAGAAATCACCCGACTTCTACCGATCTAAGCCAGCTAAGCATTGACTCGACTGCGGATACCAGGGTAACAAGGATATAGTATATCAAAGGTAAATAAGGTATAATGCAGTAACGGTTGCAGACAACTCCTGAACGTAATGCATCAATTAAAGTAAAACATTAATTAATAATTGCAACCAAGGGAGAAAATGCTCCGGGGCTTGCCTCTTTCGAAGGAGCTCAGGCGGTGATCGGGGCACTCCAGAAGTTCCTCAACGTCCTCCTCGTCTGTTTCGGGCACCTCCTGAGGCTGCACATCAAGCTGCTCCTCGGGCTCCTCGGGTACGACGACTGGACTCTCGATTTACGATCCTATATGATGCAGGTGCGTAAGTGCTTATGCAAAAGGTGCATCAGATGAAATACACACAATGAATATGCTTGCATGCAAGGTAGATGAGCATGATTTGCTTTAATGGGTAGAGTATAATACAATTCTCATACAAGGTAGTCAGCATCATCCAAGAACATGTACTACAAGTACATGTCATCTACTGTATTTTCTTTTACTACTAACATGCTAAGTCGACACATCTCATTGAAATGCTTCAAAGATACACCAAAGCTTCACTAATTTCCTAATCATGCCTAAGCAAGATTTAATTAACCCAAATTAACACTAGGTTTGAATAGCAACATCTATTTTGGTAGCATAAAAAATCTCAGAAAATTACCATAGCATATTACTACTCTAAGTAGACTACCATCAAATTTTCATGGCATTTAGATAAGTGGAATAGACTACACAAAAATGACAAGCTAGAGCCTCAATATGAGCATGAAAATACTTTGTATTATGAAAAGTATCAAACAATAGATTTATCATTTTTCCTAGGTTCTACATAGTAAATAATCATTGTACAAAAATTATCACATACATGTTTTATACAATTTTTGCTCTCTAGCAAAAATAACAAAAATCATCCATTAAAGGCACTTGAACTACGCATCATAATTTTTATAAATAATATGCATGACATATATTTTTCCTAGAAATTACATTACACAAGAAGAGTAACAAACTTAGAATCATATTTTTCTAAGCTTTCTATGATTTATTATGCATTTCTCAAGAAAAAAGTAATTTCAATGATTAAATAAAACTCCACAGAAAAGTGTCACAAATTCAATATGCAATAATTTTAAACCATATATCTATTCCTAAGAAGTCTACCAAAATTTGTTTTACAATTTTTGGAGCCATAAATCTCAAGATATGAATTTTAGAAGCCTTTTATCATTTTCTGGAAATCTATTTTCAAAATCATTTTAAATCTAACCAACTGGAACTGCTAAGTACACCCCGCTTCTTCTACCCAGACCCACATAGAGGAGCCGACAGGTGGGTCCTCGGGTCAGCGGGACCCCACTTGTCAGTGTGGCAGAGACAGCGGGCGGCGCTGACCGGCTCGCTCTCGCCGGCGGTGAACTCACCGGCGGCAACGGCTAGCCCTAGATGATTTACTCGACGAGCCGCATCCAACGGTGCATGAACCCCTAGCTCTACTGGCCTCGACGACCGGTGACCGCGGCAATGGCGGACGGCGGCATGGCCACGGTGGTGCACCGGCCGACTCTGGCCATGACCAGACAAGCCGCTCTGCGGACGAGCTTCACGGACCTCAGGCGATGCTATCGAGCCTAAAGCGAGGGGTAGAAAGGGGCGCAAGAGGGCTGGCCACGGTGACGGCCCAGCTCCAGCGAGGCATGGCGGAGCTCCGGTGAGAGATTTCGGGTGACCCGAGCCTTACCACGGCGAACGGAGGCAAGCACCAGCTGCACAAGGGCGAGGCGGAACTCGGAGCAAGACGGATAGGCTTGCGGTGAGCTAGGTTGGCCGGAACGGGCGTCGCCAGTGATGGCACGCGGTGGTGGAGGCGGAGCTGCAGCTGCTGTGCGCGTGGAGGAGCAGAGGTGAAAAGGGGGAGAATGAGAAGGGCGAGGCGCTGCGACTGGTTTGAAGTGGCGAGTGCGCGCGCTGGTGGGGGCTACCGGGCACCACCCGGCCAGCGTCGCCAGCATGCGCTCGCCACGCGGCGTGCTTGCCTGACGCGGTCGGACGTGTCCGCGCGCGGGGGAGGAAGACAGCGTGGGCACGTGGGCCTGGGCCACGGAGGCCGAGCTGGGCCGAGGGAGAGGCGCGGGCGCACGGAGAGAAGGTTGGGCCGGCTTTGGCCAGCGGGCCGAAAAGGAGGCGGCGGCCCGTTAAGGGAGAAAATTGATTTTCCAAATTCCATTTTCAAACAAATTTCAAATAACAGTTTTCAAATCCTATTTTGAGCAAAAAAATGACTTTTTCTGAAAATGGCCCAAAAATAAAAGTTGCTTAGAATTTAATCCTCTACAACTTTGCTTTAGGGACCAACTAAAAATTTTGCCTAGATTTTGAATTGGGATGTAAAAGCTAATTATGGAGGGTTTTTTTTACCATTTTCAATAATATTTTCAAAAGCATATTTTTTCCAAAAGTTTGAATACAAACTTTGCTCCACATTGCATGATAATTATTTCTAAGTAATTTGTATTTACAACCAACCATGTTTTATTGATCTAGGAAGCATAATTAGGGCAAAAATAAACTAAACAAGCATATGCAACATTCACGTTTCATATCGATGTTTCAACTCAAACTTAAACTTTACTTCACATGTGATTATGAATGCAAATGATGCATCATGTGTATGATTTGAAATGCTAAATGCATGAGAAGAGATCAGCGTGGGGCGAGGCGTCAAACCCATCTCCGCCGCGGGAACCACTGGTAAGTGATTTGTTCTCGGTGGTTTTTCCCGATCTTTTTTCCCCTGCGGCCTAGGTGTGTGCAGCGGCAGTTGCAGACGGTAGCTGCTAGTGGAGCGATTCAGCTAAACAGAACAGAGCGCACGGCCGGGCTAGCTGATAGGAGCTGGTCTTTTGTCTGATCGAGTTGTAGTTTCCCCGAATTTAGTTAGCTTAGCGTAGTGTTTTTTCATTGAACGAACGAGCACGGGGCAGTGGCACCGTTAATGCATTGTGCTCATTTAAGTAGTTCACTGCATTGTTTTTTTAGTGAACTTGTTTTAAGTAGTTCCCTGCATTGTGCTCATTTATTTAATACATTTCTATCAAATAATTGAAAAAATATACCTCAAATCTGATACTGATAGCATGGCTTAACAGTTTGCTTGTAGGATATATGCTCTACCTGGATCATGAACATGCCCTTGGAATTATTTCTTGCTAGTTCTTCATATTTCTTGATGCCATGTGATGACTAATAAATAATTACTAATTTCCGCTTTCTTGGTCACACCACTGAAATGGCAATCTCCGTGCTTACATGATTACCAGGCTGGTGATGTAGGGGGAGAGGCTGTGTCAACCCGAGTGATAATGGCTAGCAGTGTTTGCCCTCTTTGGTAAGTGCTTACTCAACTTGGCTGTAGGTTAAATGGGAGGAGTTGGGTACCGTCTAATTTCTCGTTTGCTTTTATTGTTTACTGTGATGCCAGGATCGATCCTGGCAGTGCGTTTAGACTAGTTGTTAAGGTTGCTAAATACGTGGTTGAGGCATATCAATGTGGGCTAGTTGAAATGCTAGAGCAGGAACATGAACTATGGCTGGATACAAATTCTGAGTACTCTATTGCTCGTTTCCATGAGGAATTAGCCACTAAGATATTCTGGGGGCCATCTCAAACAATTTCAGCATGGGTTCTTCACCAGGATACTGGGTCTGAGTGGAAGATCAGGAGGGATGAGCAATTTCAATAAATGATTAAGGACATATGGGATGAGAGGTGTATTGTTATTTCATTAGATGTTGTTAGGAAGGATGTTTCTACTGGTAATGTCAGTTCTGCTGCTTCTAGGGCGAGATGTGTATCTGGTGTCACCAGTGGGCCAAATGGGGGAGGTGGCCCAAGTGCTATGCATGATGAAGCTGAAGGTTTTGGTGATACCTGTAGTTCCCCAGCACCAACACCTACTCAGATGCCTGTAGCAGTTGATTGGAGTAGTCTAATTATAATAGGGAATGCTGATGATGATGGTTTAGCAAAAGAGGTTGCTGATGAGGACATGGTTTATGAGGCAATGGGATTCAAGGAGGCAGAGCCAGCCGCAGCAGGAGCTACACAAGAGGTACCTATTCCAGCTATGTCAGCACAGATGCAGGCAGATATGAATGAGGCAGCTATTAATGTAAATGACATAGTTGATGCAGAGCCAATGCAAGATTGGGATAGGGACAATCCTGATATGAGTGTTGGCACTATCTATCCCAGCATGAGTGAGTTTAGGCTAGCTATGAGGAAGCATGCTATAGTGGGGCAGTTTGAGTACAACACTGAGCATTCAGACACATCTAGGTTTTAGGCTAGTTGTTTTGCTCTTGGTTGCCCATGGATTATTATAGCTAGAGCTCAACACGATGGCAATGTTAGGGTATTTTTTTAATGCCATCTTTTTTTCTTATGCCATCTTTATAGTTTTGATCAATGTTGCTGTTATGTTGTGCTTATATTTACCTTTGTTTTAAATATGCAAATACAAATGAACCAGAGAAGCATAAATGTCCATCTACTGAAAGGGTTGAAAGCAAGATGGCAAATATTGGTTGGGTGGCATAGAGAGCAATACCTTTCCTCAAGGACCCACAGATGGGAGCACAAGAACTCAAAGAGGAGCTGTTTTTCATGTACAAGATTGACATCCCCTATCAGACAATGTACAATGGGAGGAAGAGAGCAGCAGATAAGTTATTTGGTAAATGGAATGATTCTTTCAATTTGTTAGATAGGTTCAAGGCTAAGATAGAGTTGAGATCACCTAGTAGTATTGTAGAGATAGACACTGTCACTGACCCTGAAGATGGCAAAATTAAGTTTAGCAGATTTTTCTGTGCGTTCAAAGCTAGTATAGATAAATTCTTGAATGGTTGTAGACCTTACATAAGTGTAGATTCCACAGCCCTCAATGGGATGTGGAATGGCCACATCCTTGCAGCCTTAGCCCTAGATGAACATAATTGGATGTTCCCTTTGGCATTTGACTTTTTTAACTTAGAGACAAAGGACAACTGGGTCTGATTTATGGAACAACTTAGGAAGGCTATTGGACCCATGAATAAGCTAGCTATATGCACTGATGCTTGTAAAGGCTTGGAGTCAGCAGTCAAATTGTATTTCCACAAGCAGAGATGAGAGAATGTTTCAGGCACTTAATGGAGAACATGAAGAAACACTTCATTGGTGATGTGTTTGCAAAAAATATGTGGCCTGCAACTAGAGCTTACTCAGCACACAAATACAGGTCTTTCTTTGACAAAGTCTTGGAAGCAAGTTTAGATGTGCAGAAATGGCTGACAGAACATCATCCTTTTTTGTGGGCTAGAAGCAAGTTCTATGATGACATCAAGTGTGACTATATGAACAACAACCTAGCAGAATCATGGAATTCTTGGATCAAAGAGCACAAGGACCTTCCTGTGCATATGATGGCAGATGCAATCAGAGAGAAGATAATGGTCTTGTTTGCTAAAAGAAGAAATATATCAACAATTGAATGCAGCATCAAGGGGACTAGGGCATCTGACTATTTCCAAAGGTCACCCAAATCAGACAGAGGTTACAGAGATGTATAAGGATGAAGAAGTAAGGAGGCATGTGGTGTACCTTCCCTAGAAAGTTTGCACATGTGGACAATGGCAGATAACTGGTCAACCTTGCCCACATGCATTGGCTGTGATTACCAGCACCAGGCAACCAAACATGGGGCAGTTTGTGGACCAGTATTACTCAGTTCAGAAATTACAAGCTACATATGCGGGCATAATTCCTAACATCACAGATAGAAGCCAGTGGCCTGAAGTGGACAAAGGCTTCACATTACACCCTCCATGCCAGAAGAAGAGAGAAGCAGGAAGACTAAGGAAAAATAGGATCAAATCTGCTTGGGAAACTGATGGTAAGGCAACCAGACAAGTGTTGTGTCCTAGCTGCAAAGAGTATGGGCATAGGGCTGGTAGCTGAAAATATTCACTAACTAGTACAAAGAAAAGGTAACTCCTGTGCATTTTGATCAAATTCTTACCATTTTGTACATTAGTAACTGATCCTACCACTTCTACAGGAAGAGAACAAAGAAGGCCCCAGCTAAGGTGGGGAGAAAAAAGGCCAACACTGCTGGTGCTACTGCAGAAGTAACAACTCCAAGGGCCAGAGCATCTCTGAAGAAGGAAGTAGTTGAAAAAGCAAGAAGGGAGGCGAAAGAAGCTGAGCTCAGGGCTGCAGCAGCAAGGGAGGCAGCCAAAAGAGCAGCAAGGGAAGAAGCACAGGCTGCAGAGAAGTAATTGTGTCCATGGCTTTAGAAGTTCATGTCCCAGATCCACCTATTGATCCCACTATAGCTAAGAGGTACACCTCTTCTTCCACTAACACTGAAATGAACCTACACTTGTAATGAAGGCATCATTAATTAAACTTTATTTTTCTAAGGTCCTTATTCCCACAAGATGCACTGCAAGTTCAAGTGCAGCCTACAAAGATGACTTCCAGGAGGAAGGTGTTGACAACTAAGGTGAAGAAGACACCCCAGAAGAAGGGAGGAAAAAAGAAAAAGTGAACAGGCTGATCAGTCTTCTTTTGGCAAGATGATGACCATGTTCTGTGCATTTTGAATGGCCACAAACAATACCATATGCTTGGCCTTTTTATGTAATGAGATGGGCACCAAACTCTTATGTGTTCCCAGGTCGTTGAACATGTTTAGTGTAATGGGCTCTAGACTATATATGTATGCCCATAATTTGCTACTCCATGAGCAGCATGGTACTTTATGTAATGGTCTGAATTTGCTACCGTATGTAATGGCTACAAGTTGATGCTTTATGCATGTTAATTTGTCTCTATCTGTCAGTTTCATGAGTCACTAAAATCAGTGCATGTTAATTTGACTGTATCTGTCATTTTGATGAGTCACTATAATCTGTCATTTTCCAAACAGCAGCGGCACAGTGAAGAAAGAGGTCAGGGGCACCTGTGTCTTTTTACCCGAGCCTGCTGACTGGACTCCGGCGTGTCTGGCTGGCGTGGCTTGCCACATGCGCAAATGTGGCAATTCCAAAAGTCAAACTTCTCTCATCTGCTATATCTATAAGCGCCATCCTAAGAGTGCTAAACGGCTGAGAGCTCATCTTAATAATGGTAAAAATGTAAAAAGCCCGTTAGGAGCTGGCGTTGTTTGGCCTGCGGGTGAGAATATGGGCTGCTGGGCGTCGTTGGGCCTTCAGGTGGGGCAGGAAAACGAGTAAAAAGATGTTATTTTGGGCTGTGGATCTTGCGCACCGGCTGAGGAAGAGGCGGCGGGCCAAGGAGAGGTGGCAGCGGGCTGACGATGCGGCGGCGCTGGTCGAGGAGTCGGCGGCGGGCCAAGGATGCAGCGGCGTCTGATCTTGCCCTCGCACTCTGACGAAGACGCAGCGGGCCAAGGAGGCGGATTGGGTCGAGGAGCTGGCGGCGGGGGTCGAGCACGTGGCGATGCCAGATCTACCCGTGCACCAGCTGAGGAGGAGGTGACAGACCAAGGAGGCGGCGCAGGTCAAGGAGCTGGCGTCGGGCCGAGGACGCGGGGACGCCGGATCTCGCCCTATGGCAGAGGATGCGGCACGATGACTGTGGAATCACGCTCACCGTCGTCGCCCTCCGCCATCGTCGCGCTCGTCGTGTCAGTTTGCCCATGCCCTCACTCTCTCGGCGGTGCGTGCGGGCCTAGGCTTCTCACGGCCTCCGTGCATTGTCTGCCTGTGTGTCCAACCACGCCCTGGTGATAAGAGAAACTGGCGGCCTTGAATGTGCTTACCACGACAAGTTGCAGGTCGATCCAGCACAGTGTGTCGTTGCCTTCTCAGCTGAAGAACTCCAACTACAATCCAACCTGCTACTGTTTGACGAATTTCCATGCACAGGGAGATGACATCGGTGACTCTATGCATCACGTACGCCCACTCTGGGTCATCACTCACTCACCAGGATGCAGGATGTGCATAACAAACTAATCCAGGCGCTGCTGTGAGGGCATCCGATCACTCTTTCAGGTGCAAATTTCAGGAGCGCTCTTTGCATTCTTCTTTGTCTAAATCAAAATCCAGTTTGATTTAGATTTTTAGTGCAAATCTATCTGAACGAATATCAGTATGTTTTTCTTATTAGAATTTTTAGTGCACTGCAGCAAAGCTCTGAGATATAATCGAAACACAATTAGAAACAGGAACACTGAATGCCAGACCTAAGAACAGAGGTACTACAACTTTTGCATATCCACGAAAATAAATTTCTTGTGGAAATGACCTGTGGACTGCATTGCCACATCCCTATATAAATGATCAGTACATCGACCAGATCTTGTAATATTAGCTTCCATTCTATTAGCAGCCCCTAAATATTATTATAGCCAAAAGAATGATACAGTTCAGGGGACTAATAATTGTTGATACATCTGCAAAAGGGGCCTGCTAATTCCATCATCTTCGTACAATACAACTATTCGCATGAGATTATTCAGTATCTTCGTACAATACAACTATTCGCATGAGATTATTCAGTTTCATAGAGTTTGCTATTTGGTCCTACTCTTATGTATTTAATAGCTGAGATATAGATAAGTGTTTGTTCATTGTCTTAATTCTTATGCTTCATAATCTGTGGGCCGTGCTGCCGGCTGAGTGAATTATCATAGTCTCTGTCTGCAATACTTCATGCTTCTTTTTACCACTGTTTACAGTTTTCATTAGAATGTGGCCTTTATTTTAGATTAATTGTTTGGTAGTACATGGAAGGTGATTACTGGACTTGAGGGTGTGCCTGCACGTGCAGCTGATCACAATTTCTTATAATTTTCATTAGAATGTGGTCCTTATTTCAGCATAATTTAAAATTTCACTATCCATATTCCATACATGAGTGCATCTGTTTTATTTTGCCTGAATTTTCCCCAGGGCAACAGGTTGTTGATCGATAATACCTCTTATTTGACGGGACGTCAAGACCTAGGCATCGTCAACACGGGCCCAGCTTCGCATGGATTGATTCACATTTAGGGCTCCTCAGCTCATCTAACAGGTTTTGACATTGCCATACCTTGTTTGCATTTGCCTTCATCAAATTCTGATGTGGCAACTCACGTCCTTCCACTGCAGTGGAAGGAGCGGCGGCATGTGTGTCCATCGACTTCAACTGTGTCCAGACATTTTTTTTCTGGAGTAACTAGATTTCGCGTGGGATCAAGCCCTCACATGCAATTGCGTTGCTGCACAGCGTCGCCCACGGACGTCAAACACACTTGCAATTGCATCCTAAGTTGCACGGGTATAGGAAGGATACGGATACGCGGATACGCCGATTTCCCAAAAAAATCCGATACGCGGATACGTTGAATATTAAAAATAAAATAAAATTAATGCAAGTCTAAATTTAAATCTGATAACAATAAAAACGTCGCAAATAACTACTTAAGTGTACTTATTATATAACAGCAGATCCAAATGTCTCAAATAAAGTAGTCTCAAATTTAGGAAAGTACTAAAAGAAAGGCATTCAGACACAATTCATGCAGCAGCAACTTGCTATTCCTCATTTGGCTCATTGTCATCCACAACATCATCCTCCTGAGCATCCAAACCAAAAGTCACGGCTTGCAATTCAGGTTCATCAATTGACAGGTCGGCCACCTCAAGAATGCCAATATCACCAAGTGAATCAAAAGAATCCCCTCCTACATCCCACATCCTTGTCTCTCCTGACTTATACGCATCGCTTCTTCTAGACAGATGCCTCAAATTTGTGTGCACAAAGACCAGATCTTCAGCACGCTCTGGAGTCAAGGCATTTCTCTTCACACTATGGATAAAGCTATAGGTACTCCAGTTTCTTTCACAACAAGAAGATGAGGCTGGTTGGCTAAGCAATTTCATGGCCAAACTCATCAACAAGGGAGCAGATTGCCCATGATTTGTCCACCAAGTCATGGGGGAAGCAGACCATCTATCATGGATTGAGTCAAGATCATTAAAATCTTCTGAACAACTAGAGAGCCTTGCGTACTCTTCTTTCACTTTTGCTAAGTCTTCTGGATTGGGAAAGAACCTCTTGAAGCAAATCATTCTCATTTTAGACACCTCTTTATCCTTGTGGGGTGGTTCACGGCCAACACCTTCTTCAAGCCACTTTTTGCTATAATATCTGTAATTGTCAATTTGGGTTTATGGTTTAGTGAATGCCTGAATGGAAAAAATGACACATGTGACATGTGAACTAAATGAAAAAAATTGAATGACAATTTGTACCTTGGATTAAGTGAATGAGCTAAACAATGAAGTGGATTATTTCCTTTTGTCCACCTAGCAATCAGGATGTCATGAATAACAGAGTACAAGTCTGAATCCTCATCTTCTTGCTTGTCCTCAAATCGATATATGGCTTTCTTCACATTCTCTATCATTGAATCCCACATCTCATAAACTAAGTGAAGACATGGTGTGTCAGTGTCTGCCATACGAATCATTTCATATATAGGAGTGGTAATCTTAAGAATGAAGTCCACCTTGTCCCACCATACATCATTAAGTATCAAGTCCTTGACAAGTTGGGCTGTTGGAGTTGGAGAATCATCTCTGACTTCTTTGTAGATGCTCCATTTGTCACTAATCACCATTTGTTGGAGGGCAGATTTTACCTCAACAAACCGCTTCAACATACATACAACAGAGGCAAATCTGGTTTCAGCAATAGAAAGTAACTTTAAACGGCTGAACTCATCGAACATGGAAAGTTGCATGCCATGATTCATTATGAAATTCTTTATCATTAGAGCCTCAGTTTTGACAGCATGTATGAATTCAAGTTGGTCCCAAACAAATATCTCATCATCAGAAGGATTCCTTCCTATTTTAAGTTCACATATACTTTTCAAATCAAGGTTGAGGGTGTGCACAACACAAGGTGTCCAAAATATGTTTTTATACTCAGCCTTAATTATTAGACCAGCACCTTTGCAATTTGCAGCATTATCTGTAATGATTTGTACCACATTATCTTGACCTACCTCTTCAATTATACCCCTCAACTTTTCAGCAATGTATTCCATGCTTTTGACCTCACCTTCACAGTTATCAACCCTCAAGAACATAGGTGACTTGTCACAAACAGCAACAAAATTTATGATTGGTCGCCTCTAAGGATCCGACCAACCATCAGAGCAGATTGTGACTCCCTTCTCTGCCCATGTGCTCTTTGTGCTCTCCAACAAACGCTCTATGTGCCTCCTTTCTTGCTTCAGAAGTCCCTCTCTAACTTTGTTGTAACCAGGCATCACATAACCTTGCATGTTGTGGCTGCAGGCAAAGGCAAAGGCTTCTCGAAGATACGGATTTCTCAAGAAATTGAAAGAAACCCCTCCAGAATAAATTGCTCTACTGATTAAAGCATCCAAGTGGTTACCGTCTTCTACTCTCCAAGCTTTTTCCAATGTAGAAGTAGGCCCCCTCTTAGACCTCTTGTTGGTGTCATCAGTATTGCTCGAGGAAGGAGCAGTAGGCAAAGAAACAGTTCTTGACTTGGATCTTTCCACTAGATTCTTGCACCTTTCAATTTCCTTTCTCATTGCACTAAGCATTTCATATGTAACATTAGGACATTTACCGATTCCCTTTCCTGAAATCTGCAGCAAATGAGCTTCAACTCTAGTGTAACTACTCAGTTTTTGCATTGGACAGTACTTGCAGCGCCACTGAGTATTTCCTCCACCGGGTTTAGGCTTCTCCAGAATGGTGACATGATCCCAAAGTGGGAGCTTTGATGTTTGTGGTGTGTGTGTGGCTGCAGATCCTACACTTGCACTAGCACCGCTCAAATTGGGAGACGCCATCTACAGCAATCAAGCAACAAGAACTCACTAAGGGCACTTGCTGAAATAGAACAGATCGAGAATGGGGAGAGGAAGATGAAGTGGGGAGCAAAGAAATCAAGAAGCAACTGGCTACGAGCTGAAGAAGAAGATGAGATCAAGATGGGGGAAGGGGATTAACTCACCGGAGCTCGATCTGGCGGCTGGCGAGTGGCAAGCAGGGGCGGTGCTCGGTGCTCTGGAGCAGGGACGGTCGGACGGAAGCTCGTCGCCGGCGAGCGGAGCCTCGTCGCTGGTGGCCGGCGAGCGGCGAGATGGAGTCGCGGGCTAGCGGCGCGCGGGAGTTGGCGATGCGGCCGCGTGCGAGAGAGAGTGCGGCGCGACTAGGGTTGGGCGACGGGGACAGAGGGATATGCGTGATGCGTCTGTGTGTTGGGCTGATGTTGGGCTGGGCCGTATCCGAAAACACAGATACGCTTATCATAATGCTGATACGTATCAGCCTAACGTATCGGAATTTAATATAAAAAAATAAAAAAGCGGATACTTCCTGGATACATATCGGTGCCGTATCCGACACGTATCCATGTCCGATGCGTATCACATACGGGATACGCGCCTTTCCTGGCGTATCCGTGTAACTTAGATTGCATCGCCACCATCTCATTTGTTAGTCAATCTCTCTCTCTTGCCACTCATCCGATCTTAGATTAATTTAATGATAGTCACTGCTTGCCACTCCAATTCCGATCAGATCTGAGATTAATTTCACGAGTTGTTTTTTATTCAGAATTTTATCGATACTCTATTATGAAACTTCATCCTTTCAGTTCATTAACTTAAGAAAAAAAACAAAAGTTCATGAATCCTGTGCAATACCGAATGCTCGAATGGGACAATTAGAAAACCGCATGATACACTCCATTTGAGCGATGTCCTATGTTCGGCACTAGAGATACATTGTTACAATATTGGTAGTTCTTAATATGATAGCGGACAGCCTTCCTTTTAGAGTCATCCATAACCACTGCTGCATATATTGGTTTTCACAAATTACGGTGATCAATCAATCATTTTATTTTCCAAAAATTCTACTGATTTCTGAATGAAATATCTATTTTTCTTGTACAAAAAGTCACAAGAATGTATTGGTTTTATTTATGGATGTAAAATCTTCGAAATTTGGGAAAAAAAAAATGTTCTTACTGCACTTCCAGGATTTAGCTGTCACTCCAGGTGAGCTATATGATGACCTCGTGGGCATTTCTTTCTGGGAGGATTTAGCTAGGCATTTCTTGTGTGTTGTTTGAGCTATATACTATCAATCTATCTCATATGTTTACATTGTTCCAAATTTCATATCATCAACACAAGTCTTTGGTTGCTCAATGCAGAATTCCTTCAATCCCAGTTAATAGACAGAATTTCATAAGTGTTTCATAAAGGATTTTACAGTGCCTGAGGGGATATTTATATGTATGGCAATATAGTTTATGCAACTAACTCCAAGGACCCATATATGCAGAAAGATTCTAGATTTAGATTTAATATATAAAACTGCATGACTGACTTTTTGAGTGTCACCAATGTAGATCTCATTGCTGCTATGACCTTGAAAATGGTTGAACTAACAATTCTAGACATTTCTTTGGAGCATGTTGATCTTTGGTTGAACATCCATTTGTTACTATGAATGACATGCACAGCGAGGAACTTCCTACTATTGTCTTTCATACTTGCACATTTCTGCATTCTTTTTCCTTCGATGATGACATCACCATTCACCATTCCTTTGGCAAATACAGGTTCTGACTTTTTTCCTTTGCCATCACCATTCACCTCGAGTCATTGGCGGCCGTTCTATGGACCTACAACGCGTCATGTAATTGATGTGATCACCCATCAGTGCCTCGCTGCCTCAGGTTCATCCCTTCTTCAAGTAACTGATTTCTAAATGCTTGTTGCTTATTTGAGATCACACAATTTTATTTATGGATTATGAATATCACATGCCTATAAGTAGATTGTTTAGAATGGTAAGGTAGCAGCAGGAGTAGGAATTCTTATTAGTTGTTTGTTTGACAATGCCTATTCAGAAGATGCTTGTGATATTCATCTTAGTATTTGAGCCGCCTGTAGTCAAGTACATGGTGGAAGGAATGTTAGGCTTGACAGGAAGCATGTTCTTTTAATTTGCTAGCTTAAAAGAATATGGTGAGCGGAATGTTACACTTGACTGGAAGCATGTTCTAGGTTGGGACCATGAGCTTTGAACTAGAAAATAATCTTGCTGGCTGTTCGGCTGATGGTTTTTGCGGCTAATAAGCCGACTGATCCTGTGCTTAGTGTCTCATGAAGTGTTTCTTCCTTGTCGGATGCTGGTTCGATTTCAGGTGCCATTGGCCTTAGAGCCCATTTAAAAAAAGCTGAGTGATGCCCTCTCAAATTTGCATGTATGCAATATCTGATGGAAATAAGAAGATAGGCTGCAAGAGCATGTTCCAAATGTAAATTGCTACAATCAAGAAAAGGTTTTGCCCTTGCATGGGTTCCTATTGAATTTACCAGACCATTTTATATTGAATAAGTTAATCATTTTTAGTATATTGATCTTGGCCTAGGTAAAAGATCCCATCTTACATACTAGACTTACTTGACCATGGTCCTTGTATGTTTATTGGAGTGCATCTTAGTTTTCCTCGTATATTGTATTATTTTGACGGTTGATCTAAAAAGTAAACAATCTAGGTGTTGATGGTAGACTTCTAATCATTGGCTTCTAAGGAGGTGCTTTGTAATAAAGAGAATTACAAGCTGTGGTTGCAAGATGTTTTACCGCACGAAGTGCTTAGGTTACCATGTCTGTACTCAATCAAAACCATAGTACAGAATTTACCGTCGTGGGCGAGAAAAGAGATAGATGCCATTTGCCGGAAATTTCTTTGGGGCGGTTCAGATCAATCCATACAGGGGAAGTGCATGGTAGCCTGGGATACATGTTGCAAGCCGACTGAACTTGGCGGACTGGGTATTGCTGATTTGAAGTTTTCTGGGTACGCCCTCCAAACCCGCTGGCTTTGGTTACAGAAGACGGATGAGGAGCGGGCATGGAGCCAATTGCCGATCAGGACTTGCCCACAGGTTCAGGCTTTCTTCCGCGCCTCCACATACACGATCATAGGAAATGGAGAGCGCACACCGTTCTGGGAGGACAGGTGGATTCATGGTGAGAGTGTCGGTGACATAGCGCCATATATCTATCTCCATGTCCCACAATCAGTTCGCCACTCCCAGACGGTAAGTGCAGCACTACTGAACAGAGCCTGGACGAGGTGCATTGAGGGAGGGCTATCGGCGCAAGCCATCATCGACTACCTCCACCTTTGGCATACTGTGGATGGCCTGCAGTTAGGCAACGGCCCCGATAGAACAGTTTGGCGGTGGACTGCCTCTGGTAGATACTCAGCGAGGTCGGCATACAGAATGTTGCATACCGGGTCATGTCCTTCCCCAGGATACAAGCTCGTCTGGAGAACTTGGTCACCGCTCAAGGTACGCATCTTCTTGTGGCTGGCACTCAGGCGGCGGCACTGGACCGCAGACCGCGTGGAGAAGACATGGCCTCATAGCAAGTCCCGAGTGCTACCTCTGTGACCAGGAAGAAGAGACCATCGATCACATCATTGCCACATGCTCGTACTCCAGAGAGGTCTGGTTTCTTGTTCTCCAAGCGATTGGCTGCAATGTTCCGCCGGCTGCCCCAACAACCCTGAAATGGTGGCGCAGAGTTCGCGCGAACTTCAATGGCGACCGTCGGAAGGGCATCGACACACTCTTCGCTCTGGTATCTTGGCAGCTTTGGAAGGAGAGGAATGCACGATGCTTCCGCGACGCGACGACAAGTGCCGGTGACACCATGCAGATCATCAAGTCTGAAGGTGAACGGTGGGTGCAAGCAGGTGCTGTAGGTCTGCGAGCCCTGATCGGCAATTAGCAGGGCTGCAGCCTGGTTGTTTGTTTTCAGTGTCCGATATGTAGAATCTTATAGAGCTTTGGGTCTGTGAGGCAGCCGTACGCGGCTTTCCTGTATTTTGAACTGCTTCCTCCTAATACAAATTAAGATATGCACTCTCGTGCGTATTCGCGAAAAAAAAATCAAAACCATAGTAAATACAAGATATTTTTCTTTCATATGTGTTAGCTGGAAAATACATAAGGGCGTTTGGATTTTGAAACCCGTAACAACACACGGGCACGAACGTAGTGCAAATTAAAGGAGATGGCAGACGGCGCCATTATTTTCGCTATCCGTGTGGAGTCTATGTCTATCGACGAAGCGTAGCGTACAAGTTCGGAAGCCAGCAGAACGGGGCGTTCTCTCACGCACCGTGCCTGTGTTGTGCAGCAGTCTCCCACCGATTGCACGTGATTTTCGATCTTGTAGTTGTAGTCGTCCTTCCCCATGCCATTTGCAAATTGATAAGGTGCTGGAACTGGAAGGCTGCAACTGCAAGCATGGCAGAACGTGATGTTGCCTCCTTTTTTCTTCATGCGTGATTTGCTTCTCAGCTCATCTGATCGTCGTGCTGGTGGTACGGTACTGCTGGATCACAAGACGCAGTTGGTGGCTCAGTCGTCCACCGCCAAACGGAAGCAACTACTAGTACTAGCACGAAGCATGCAGCACCCGGGAAACGTGCAGCAAAAATCGAGTTTGACCCAGAACGTGCGGCCAGATTGTTGCGGAGGCCGCTGTTGTCCGCAGGCCGGGCGTTGCTCACGTGTAGCGTGGGCAGCGGTTAGCGTCGCGTGCAACGGCAAGCACCAGCAGGGAGGGCGGGCGGGCCTGTGCACCACACAATGACACAAGGCCTCGCTTCGCTTCCACAAGCTAACGGGGCCGCTCGCGACCGCAAGACGTCAGACGAGACTACGAGAGGCGCTGGAAGCCTCATCCCGGCCCAACAAGGGTGATGCAACGGGTGCCGGCTGCGTGTGCGAGCGCGAGGGCCCCGACCTCGATCGCGGGCCCCGGGAATCCGGTGCGAGGCCTCGGGCCCTCGGCCGACGTGTGACTTCCCACCACCGGCTCGCTCGACAGCCGGCGGGCCCGGCGGCGGTTGCCTTCTCCCTCGCGGTGGCCCGCCCCTCACATGCAGAGCCGTCTTCCGGCTCCGTTCTCGCGCACATGCGCCTGCGTCGTCTCGTTCCGGAATCCGGAGATACACAGCTGTTGAAAAGAAACCGATAATGGAGACCAGGGCAGCGCTCTCGTTTTCTCCTGCATCTTGTCTCTTTTATTATGTATATATATATATACTCCTACTATATATACCATATATATCTTATTAGTATATTACCTCCGTCCCTACCTCAAAAGTGACATTTTAAACTATCTTAATAAAGTTAACTAAATTTATAAAAATAATAATATTAATGGTATTAAACAAGTATAATTGAATTTATCAATTTTCAAATTATACATATTTGGTGTCATGTATGTTTATTTTTTTCTATAAACACGATCAAAACATAGTTTGACCTAAAACAAATCTAAAATGTCACAATTTAAGAGGCTGAGATAGTACTGAAAAAGAAAACTTATTAGCACCTGAACTGCTGCCCAACACCCTGCACCATATCGCTTTTGTTGCACAACGAATATCAGCCTACATGCCATATCTGGCTTCTTCAGCAGGGCTTTGACACTGCCTTCTCTCGTGGAATAGCTTATTTGGTGGAGCTGAAGGCATTTTGAAAAATATTTGGCAAAAATGTTCTAGTGGCAATTTTGTTATAGTTTGCACCGAATTTGTGAGAGGAGCCGAGAGAGGTCACACACTTCGGCTTCTCGGTAGAAAAATGGCACTGACTTCTCTGTGCTTTTTCACGGGAGCCGTTTCGGCACGCACTGTATGGCCAGGGATGTATAGCTAGAGCAAAACATGAAGAGTGTGTAATTACTTTATGAGTGTAAAATTTTATGAAATAAGAGTACAAATATGATGAAAATTTACCTTTTATCATTGTTTTTTAAAATTTTGTGTGACCTCAGTATGTATACTTCTGCTCTTGCAATGGCTTCACTACATATATATAGGAGCCGAATCCGGAGCCGTGGCAAACGTCGAACACCCGCTGCTAGTTCAAGGGTTACACCTGCAGCTTCCCGTAATTTTTGGTGCGGTCATTGGAAGTGACTGGAGCCGGGACGGTTTGACGCCAGTAATTACGGCAACAATCCAGTTCTTCCCACTTTAATTAAGTTATTATATATAATATTATTATATATATAAAGCGGTGACTTTGCCGCCTGGCTCTCACAGTAGCCGAAATCATTATGTCACACGGTTAATTATACACCGATCCTATATAGATAACCTTAGTTACGAGGGAAACTAAAGTGCTTTGGACGGAAAGGGACTTGTGTGTTGGAGGATTAGCATATCCTTTCCGTTCAACCAACGAACTGCTGATGATTGTAATTAAGCACTGGTGAGATTTGTCCGTTGCAGGAATTATGATGATGTTCCTTTTCAGGATTGCCAGAATCCACGGGAATGGAGTGCCATCAGAAGAAAAGGCAGCGTGAAAGAAAAACAAACTTCGCGCGCTGTGCATTGATAGTGCTCCCATTGTCGCTGCAATCAGTTTGCAATTCAGAAAAAAAGGGTTTTTTACAACAGAATTCAGAAAAAGGTTGTCAAGTCAGCCCTGGAACCAGCGATTTGTACTAAAAAGCTGCCCTTGTTTTGTCCTCCAAATCTTAATCAGTTCATTCTGAAGTCACACAAGGCATTTTTTCTCTCGATTCCTACCCTTGTTAGCAAGTCAGGATCAGGTTCATGCAGACTGAATAATAGTAGGAGCTTTTTAGGTAATAAAGGAAACTTTTCTACTTTGGCCGCTGCAAGAGGTTTGCACGCACAACCAATTTTCAATTTTCATTGTAGTTTAGGCTCCAGCCTCTGGCTGATAAACACTCTCACGACAAAGCAACAAAGGAATAACAATAAATAATGGGAGGTATAGGAATCAGGAAATGAATAAAATGAATAATCGAAGGTCTTAGGAACGAATCAAAGGTAACGTATGGACTTGGCGTGATGGGTTTTGGTTTTGTCAGGAACTGAGATAATTCACGATGATCGAAAAAAAGAAAAAAAGAAAAAGCATGACTGAAACAAAAGAGATATCGAACGAAGCAGAGACCCAATACAGCACACAATATACCGTTAATAATTTATAATCTTATAATCGCACTGGTGAATGCATTGACAATGGGCGGGAAAGCATTTGCAAATTAACTTTGCTTCTTCCATTGTCTTCAAATCCCAGAATTAATGAAGCCATGCACCAACACCCTACTAGTAACTGACTGAGGCAACCTCATCAGTGGCTCATCAGTCCCATGCAGCAACACAATACTAGTACCAAACCACTAATCAACCACAATGACACATAATTATTATGGTGCGCCGCAGCCACGAGCTAATACTGGACGATGGAACGGTAGTAGGTGTTGGGCACCCAGTTGGCCGGGATGACTTGGTTCGCCACCAGCGTCTTGCCGGACTCGTTGGTGATGCGAAGGGAGAACGGCGCGGTGAGGCGGTGGCCGGAGTCCAGCCTCCAGATGGATCCCCAGGACTCGCGCATCGGCGTCCACGACCCGGAGTTGGCCTCCATGAGGTCCACCTGCACCGCGTCGCCGTCGCCGTCTTCGAACTCGACGAGCACCGCGAAGTAGACGGGGTTGGAGCCCTCCTCCACGTGGAAAGTCACCTTCTGCCCGGGGTAGTTGCAGGGCACCCTATACAGGAATGAACAAGCCATGTGATATGCTTGGATTAGGCAAGAGCTTCAGAACACTGCTTTGTCCACAGGCAGACACCCACGCAAACGCCAAATTGTAAAGCGGATGTGCGAATTGAATCTGCATGCCTGGGGCCGAGTTAAACCGGTCGTTCTCGTTAGAGTTGGTTGAGCAAAAGTACAAGGGCTCCACGGCAAATAGAGTAGCTAGACGGTCTCGAGATATGATTCTGTTGGCGTAGGGCCAGGGGCTGATGATCAGCCGGTCGTCTGTGCGTGGTGTTTCTGTGCAAGGAGGGGTGCGTGTTACCCACCTCTTGAACTGGATGTCGATGATGCCGGCGCGGCGGAGCTCGTCGCTGCGGCCGGGCTTGGCCATGGCGCCGAACGCCGTGCCGCTGAGGTCGAAGTGGTACTTGGCCACCGGGTAGTAGTTCATGTCAGTGATGATCACCGTCTCTGGGTTGCCCGAGCAGGCATCGTTGTTTGTGCATCGTATCTGGAAAAGAAAGTAAAACGGAGTTGGTTACTCAAAAGTCAAAACTATGCTCCAGCTTTCCGTCTCCATCAAGGCTGGCACCAAGGATCTTCGTCTGACCAACCTGGTAGCAGGAGCCGCAGCCCTTGCCGTCCTTGAACAGGGGCTCGTTGCCGCACGATGTCATTGCCGAGAACGGCGGCAGGTTCACGTTCTTGAATCCACAGGCGCCACCTGCATGCAGAACAAACAATTAATGGCGCACGGCGGCGCACTGTAGTTCAGAGACTCGGTTCAAAACAACGCTGTGCGCTGCATCTGCATGCACAATGAGATGAGACCCATGCATGCACCGGCGTTCATGTATACGACGTACCGTCGTCATCAGGGCCGGCGCCGGTGGGCGCACCGTACCAGGTGGCCCTGGCAGCCTCCCAGTTGGGATCGGCGGTGAAGTCGGAGGCCTTAAAGCTCACCGGTCTCGCGCATGAGCCACACGTTGCAAGGAGCAAGAAGAGAAGTGCACCAAGTGCAACTACCGTGGAGGAGAAGGTGGCCATCGTAGTACTTTGCTGAGAGGGCAGCTATTAGAGCTATCAGTAGGCAAACAGGAGAAGTTCTGTGTGTCTCGATGGTCGAGGAAGAGCAACCTTGCAGTGGTATTTATAGGCAGGAATGAAATGAATCGAAGGAACGCATAGTGGGCCGCGATCGCCATCAACGGCCGTTGCACCCGACTTGCTTTGGTAGGGGTCACATGGCTCCGGAGCAAATCATGGGAGCAATAGAGAGGCTTCGGCCTTCAGGTCACCTGCAGGTCATGCGTGCACTATTTTAGAAAGTAACGGCTTTTTGGCAGCTATCGCATATACTAACATTATGTAGTATAAAAAAGTACCCTCGTACCCATATGCCGTTAATTCTTTTGAGATTTTAAATATACTCTCATCTTCAGAAATTCACAGTGCTGTACTACTGTGCGAGTGCGATGATGCGCGTTAGGAACCGAAGATACTACGAACATACCTCACGCGTTGCTACATGAATCGCGAATAAATTTTACCCTACTAGAAAACTGAATATCTTTAAGGGCCAGAAACTCTTAAGGAAACCTTGAAAACCATTAAGAAAATCATTTGAGGCGGCCGATCCTCAAGGAAGGACTGTCAAGAATAGATAGCAAGGGAAATTCGATTACCTTGGGGGGTCGACGGCCAAAAATGGTTTCCTTGGAGTTTAGCCACTAAGAAAACAAAGACTGGTCAGAATTTTCACATCATCAAGGAAATATAACAACCCCAAGGATATATATTTTCTTGTGTGCGGATGATCGCCAAGTAAATTACAATAACCGCCATACTTACATACTTGACGTACATACTACCCTACATGGTTTAGTATGATCATATACTCCGTCTATATACACTTTGTCGGGCCATATACGCCCTAAATCTAGAGATATACACATCTATAGATGTGTATATCTCTAGATTTAGGGCGTATATGGCCCGACAAAGTGTATATAAGGAAATTCCTTTCTACACGCGCGTGTAGCTACTCCCATGTGTATATCTCTAGATTCAGAGTATATATGACCCGACGAAGGGTATGTAGACGAAGTATACGATCATACTAGACCATCTACGATAGTATGTATGTCAAGTATGCAAGTATACGTAGAGTATATGGTTATACTTATTTTATATATATTATAGTGGCATTTCAGTAATATATTAAAAAAATATGAGCTCTTATGAAAAAATTTCGCGTAGTAAAGTTGAAGTATCTTAAATTGAGTATATAAACATACTTGAACTGATAAATTAGTATGTACACATACGCAATATGGTTTATTAAAGATTGGAGTAACTACACGCGCGTGTAGGAAAAATGCACCCTATACACACACACATGTATGTTGATGATCCCCAACAATATATAGTGCTGATGACTAATTGATTTCAAATAAAAATGTCATCAGTTACAAAGTTGTATATCTCTTCAAGCTCTGCAATGACCTTGATATTGATATAAACTTTGCTTTCATCAGATATTAGTATGTTGCATGTTAGCTTTAAACTAACTAGACATCTCAACCTAATAAGTGCCAATATGCATTCACTAATAATAACTCAGGCCTGTATCTTTCGTTGGATTAATGTACAAAGAAAAACTGTATTTCATTCCACATACATGTCAAGGGAGCATCTGTGTGGCTATAAAATGAAATGTCTAACTAACTAGCCTTGTCCATTATATTATATTAGTGGTTAAGAGAATGACTAAAAAATGAATAATTTTTTTCTTGGTGGCTACAACTATTTACTTGAGATCTTACACCCAAGGATAGAGATATATAGAGATAGATACAGATATACAGATATAGAGATAGAGATATAAACATAGATATATAGAGATAGAGATAGAGATAGAGATATACAAATATAAATATATAGAGATAGAGATATAGATATAAATATAGATAAGACTGATACTAGCGCAACACAAGATTTAAGAAACAACAATTTACAACTAGTAAATATGTGAACATCATTATTTTTTGCTAGCGCAATCATTTTCAAAGATTCTGTATATTGCCTCCATCCTAAAAGAATATAATTCTTGATGTATTCTTTGTTATAATATCTAAACTTTGACCAATTATATAGATAGAAATATTAACATATTTATGCCACCAAATAAGTATTTTTGAAAATATATTTCATGAAAAATCTAATTATACTTATTTGATATCATATAGTTTATATCTTATATATATATATATATATATATATATAGTTAGACAAACATAATATACTTTAACTCAGTACCATGCTAGAATCACGAAATAATCATGTGAACTTGCGTTGGAATATGAAACTAGCTAATCCATTCAGTAAGAGTAGAAATGTACTTATGAGTACTCCTAAAATCTCGGGAATCAAAATCATTAGAAGTTTGTGTACGTTTAATGTCTATAATTAACACAAATTACTTATCTTTGTGTGTCCTCTCTATTTATTTTCTACCACTATAAGTATAACCATATAGATACCCTGTAATCTCTATCCGGTCATGATAAATTTATACTCCGTGTGTCTTCAAATATGCATGCTCTAACTCACACCTTAGTTTAAGTTGTGGTGACTTTTGTTGCAACCATGTCTCACGAACACATGGATCTAGCTTTTACTTTTCAATTTTTACCTTATTTGTTTCTATAAATATTTATCCTCAAGTTAAATGTAACACCCTGAAAATTTCATCAATCGGGAATAGGTGAATTTGATTTATTTACATATTTATGTGTGCATATAAACCTAGAGAAATAATAATTTTTGAAATAAAATCAACTATGAGGCTAGTAACATGAATGAGCATTCATGTTGATGCATTTGAGCTTTTGTACTGTGTGGTTTTTGTCAAAAAAAAAAGAATTCAAAATCCATTTGAAAATTGCTTTGAAAATTTAGAAAAGAAAAAGATAAGGAAATCCTCTTTGCTCCCTCCCTCTCCCTTTCATTTTAGCCCTGCTTGGCCTTGCTCCTGCTCGTGGCCCAGCTGCTGGCCTGCTCCAACTCAGCACCCGCCGGCCCGCCACCACCTGCTGACTGCTGGAGGAGCCCAGCTCCCTTTCCCTATCTCCTTCCCACGGCCCACCTCCTCTCTACCCGCTTCGCGTCTTGGGCCGAGCCCAGCTTGCCGCGCGCGCCCGCGTTCCCTCTCTCTGTCTCGCTGACGCTCCGGGCCCGCACGTCACTGACGCCTCCACCATCTTCTTCCTCACGCCATCGGGGTCGGCGCTTTCCATACTCGCCGCTGCCCAAATCCCCTCCCAATCTCCACCTTTCCTTTCTCGGTGTAGTCCCAAGGCTATATAAGCCGAGCCCCGTGCCCCTCCGCTCCATCTTGCTCCCTCGCCGCAACCAATCTCACCCCGTAGCGCCCGTGCACGCCGCACAGCCCTAGTCGCCCGCCATCCCGAGCCGCGCGCCGCCTTGGACCATCCTCGGCTCCGTTTTCACGCGAGGTGAGCTCGTCGTGTTCCGCTCTCCCTCCCCGTGCTTTCCTCTCTCTGAATCGTGCTAAAATCGTGGTATTGCAAGCTCTGGCCATGGCGCCGCCGAGCCACTCGCCGTCGGCGACCAAAGCCGCCGTCGTCCTCGTCTTCATGTATGGACCGTCGAATCGCAGATCAACCGCCAGGATTAGAAGATACCGGTTTGGGGGCAAATTTGCTAAAGAGACCCTGCGCTTTTCTAGTATAGAACCCGCGGTCCAAAATGTAAATCGTGAATACGTTTTCTTCTTTTGAAAGGGTAGTTTGATCTCGGTAAATTCAAAAATACGTTTTCTCTATTTATAGTTTTGCCACTAATTTTGTTTTAGCCATAAAATCTTCGTTTTAACTCCGATTTGACCCGTTCAAGTTGCGTTAGATTCGTAATTACGTAATCTACATCACAGTATTACTATTGAGCATGTTTTCAACTTTTTAATTTCGTGCTTAGATTAAACCTATTATTTAACTAAGGAAAATATTGTTTAATTCATAACTTCGCCGTTCTAGCTCCGTTTTTCGTGATCTTCGCGTCTGTGTGATCCTGGCGAGATGTAGATTCGTTTTAAAAACCTTTTATCTTGTTTTATTACTGTTGGTGTACTGTTCTAATTATAGCCTTGTTTGTTTTGCATGATTGCTTTTGGATGAATGTTCTTGATGTGTTGATCGAGTATAGACCGTGAACAATTCGTTGGTGACCAAGATTTTTCTACGAGTAGGATCGTCAGGACCAGTTTGATCAAGACAAGTATAGCATGGGATTGTCCTTTTTGTCCTATTCACAGTAACTAATTAAATTCATTATGCATGTATTCCCTTGTCAATGATGACTTAGTTTTGATCCATTACCTTGGCACCCATGATATTGCATTGAATAGCTTTACTAGTGCTCAACATGAAAGATGATCTTGTAACTTGACTAATGAAATATGCAATAAACATTGAAAGATGACTTTTTAGGAACATACTTAAAGGGGCTAGAGCATTGGGCTGTTTTTGTGGTGCTCTAGTTTCTCTCCATAAGGACTCATCTATAAGTGAACATCCGAGACTTACAGTACAACTGTGAGGGCTACATGGCTCTGGCTTTAGTCATATAGAAGGATCTTTTCTAGCTTGTTAGTGGTAACCTTCATAGCGTAAGAATGGCTTGACGAATCGGATATAGTGCGGCATCTATCCTTATGTGTATAGGCTGCGTGTCATTGTGCTATATAGAAGGTGCGCTCTACATCTGTTTGCCGAGTGAATCTAATGACCCTAACTTATTAGACGAACCTTTGAAAGACTTTATAGTGTTTCCCTGTCTGCTCACCTTGAAAGTGTTTTGGGAGTAATTAATTCAGGTATATGGGCTACACGACTCACAGTGAAAGTGTACAACATCTGCAGAGTGTAAAACTATTATAACAACCGTGCTCACGATCACGAGTGGCCTTGGACCCTTATGGAATAGTTGATCACTAATGATTAATATGTTTTTGCTATTCGTTATTCATTTTACATTGATCATATGTTATTGAAAGTTGAGACAACTTGATGCTATTGATATGCTAAAACTATGCCAACTAAAAGCTACATGCTATTAAACCAATGTCATGCTTTTGAGCCTCATGAACCCTATGTTACACTTGTTGAGTACGAGATGTACTTACGCTTGTTTATTCTCTTATTTGGATAAAAATCCCGGATGGGTAACAGATGGTACAAATAGTGACTATTACTCCTACTTCCCTGAGGATTACTAGTCTTGCGGTCAATCAGTCAATGTACGCATGGAGCTACCACGAGAGAGAGTTATCTTTTTATTTCCGCTATAATTATGTAAAGACTATGTGATAATAATCGTGATATAATAACATTTGTGATGATACTCCCTTTAATTTGTCGGCTTATGTGTGATTGATCTCTGAGCACACATAAGATTATGCATTTCATTTGGTTCTAAAAAATGGGTGTGACATTAAATAAATTGAAACTATTATGCTTAGTGCACCATTTATCAAAAACTCCTATTTTTTATGTTTCAAAAAGAAGGATTCAAGTAATAGTTGTGGTAATTGTTCTATTGGGTTAGCTTACTCCAATAACCTTTGTTGTTTCCACTATAGACAAAATAGCACTGCAACTTGAAGGTCCTAGCTCCATTCTTGCATTTAAGCCTGTGCCATGCAAGATTTCCTAAATAGTTTGAGGTGAGATTTAGGAAGGGCCAAGGGTGCTGACCTCAAGGGAAGTTATATTAAGTCCAAGTTTACTATGGAAGGAATCTTAAAGGCCAAGGAAGTTGGTAGCCAACTTGGTATGCACTAACCTCCTCCATTGCTAAAGATATTAAATTTTTCATATCAAAGAATTATATTTGTAGTAGTACTTTTTATTAAAAAAATAGCAATGCAATACTAGCAACATTGGTATGTCAGAATGTTTTAGTTGAAATGTATAGATTTATCTAAAGTAACAACAATTATAGTT
Source organism: Saccharum hybrid cultivar R570 (assembly GCA_038087645.1). Classification (NCBI taxonomy): domain Eukaryota; kingdom Viridiplantae; phylum Streptophyta; class Magnoliopsida; order Poales; family Poaceae; genus Saccharum; species Saccharum hybrid cultivar. The sequence goes on along the minus strand of JAQSUU010000066.1, from coordinate 32,371,710 downwards.
TTTAGTATCTGTTTGGTTTGGGGGTGGGATGGGATAGGACAGGATGGGATGGGCCCACTTTAATTTTCGTGGTATTTCATTAGGAGTCAAGTGGAACAAGAACACCCCACCTAGAGAATATTCCTAGAATATTCACGCGATACGGGGGTGAGTTTGTCCCCAGAAAAAGTATGGATCAATACATCTCACTTGGTCACTTCGATGCCGTGGAGCTATCGTCTCTATCGATTCCTCTCTCGCCCTACCTATGCCATTCCGCTGCCTCTCATCCGGACACATGGACAGTGTGTAGGCCAGCGGGTAAGCTCTGCTTGGACTACAACGTCCTCTTACAGGTGCAGATTCAAAAAAGGATGGTCTTTGGTAAGTTAGCATGAGCGGATACACAAATTACTAAGATGTTGTTTGGTTGACTGCACGAGTGGATGCAACCTGTCCAACATGTGAGACTTACGTGTGCGGCCCTCACTTTGCAGCTGCATCTGCTGTCCGCCGGGCCTGATTGGCCAAGGATGCTCGAAACAAGTGCATCTATGGAGCCTGCATCCAACCGTATATTTGTTCTGCCCATGCAAGACACTGTGGTGGAAGCAGGCTACCAATCATGCTTCTGTACCAGAATCTACGCATGCGCTGGTGCATGCACTGCGGGAGCAATTAACCAAACACATCGTATCTGTTCTGAGGAGGAATCCTAGTCGCTTCCGAAAATTGCCCCCATTTGTAGAGGTGGTTGGGATTCCTAGGTTAGTGAGACCTGATGAAGGCCTCTATAGACATGGCTGGGAATTAATTTGCCTCTACCCAAAATAGAGTTATTGATTAAAAAAATTATTTCTATAGTAGTGTAAGTCGAGTCAACCTCAGTCAATTTTCTCATATGAGATTATACATTTATAGCACCTAGCATTTGTGGATATTAGAATTTATATTCACTTAAAAGAATATAAAATAGGCTAAATCCAATTAAATTCACAGCTACTTCCTCGTATCTTAACTTCACAACAGACGCAAATAAAAACTATGCATATAAGTGGAGTCGACTCCAATTATTTTTTTCACTACAAAATTATACATTTATATCGTATAACATTTGCAAATTGGCATCTGCAGTCGTATGACGGAACGTGAATCGTCACATTTTTTTGTTGGTATATACGCCTCGTGTGCGTGTCCGCATTTTTTGTAGACATTGGGCTAGTGGTGCTCTCGAAGTAAGGTTGGCACATGCACGGCCCATTTCGCATTTAGGCTGACACAACAAAACTAGCAAAGAATCTTAGAACGGGCATCGGGAAAATAGGCAGCAAATTGACCCTTCAATTGGCCCTATGTGTGTGAGTCAACTACATCATATATATACTTGAAAGCATGAAGGCTATACGGTTTCACATCCTTGACAGGATTACTCTCCTCATTGCGAATTGGCATCCACCTTTCATCCAGACATCGAGTAATGTTGCAGAAGATGCTGATGTAAACGTGAAGGCTTCGCAGCTTAAAAACAGCCCATGCAGTTGTGCCTGCCCAATGGAAAACATCCTCCGATGGGCCACGGCTCGTCCTGCTAGTGCTCCACAGGTCGGCCGTCCGTCCCTCTCGCGACCCCGACCCCGGGACACCACCAACCCGTGGAGGCACGGACAGAGCAGATGAGAACCGATATCCGCGCGCCGGGTGAGGGAGTCGCACGATATCGGGACACCCAAAGATAGCCGAAAGGTGCACGGTGCGCCTAGCATGCAACGGTGGACGCGCAAGTGGGTCCTGGAAATCTGATGCGCTTGCTCTCGGCTCATTCTCCATCCTGTGGAAGAAAATTGCATGGAAACTGTTTCCATTAGCACTAGCGTGCATACATATCTCGGATGATTGACGCATGTCCCAGAAATAGATCGGACGACGGCAGCTAGAGGCGGCTCCGCTGCAGGTTCTTGGGGCTTGTTTGATTGCCAGCAGCCGGCGAGCCAGGAGCCCAATTCGTGCAGTGGCCCATGTTTGATAGCGCAAAATGGAGGATGAGCCAGCCTCACACGGGCTTTAAAGTAGCCACGAGCCAGCCTCCAGGAAAAAAACACATTTCAATTCTGCTTTTCCCAAGCCTGGCTTGCATACTGCAACTTGGGCCGCGAAGGTGTAGCACCATAGCTTGCATCGGATCTTTTGAACTAGTTTTTGAACTAGTCATTGGAGAGTCACCGGATCTTTTCGATGCAAACAGTAGAAGCGCACCAGAGGTCTCCGGTGCTCACATTCCTGCTGAGTGGAGGCTCAAAGGCTAGTTTTGGAGGTTGCCCCTATATATATAGACCCCTCCATCTCATACATATGGACTCCCTTGGTATTCAGAACAGACCTATACACTTGGTGTCCAAGAGAGAGAGCTTGAGGCTAGAGTGATTTAGATTTCATGATCGAAGATTAAGGATTCTATTAGTGCTTAAGGAGTAGCAAGTGTGCATCCACTCATCTTGTTAGGCTTAGTTGGGTCGAGTGAGAGTTTGTGTTTGTTACTCTTGGTGATCGACATCACCTTAATGGCTTGGTGGTGATGTGGAGCTGGGTGATCTCTCGTTGGCGATTGTGAGAGCCCCCAACTCAAGCTGTACACTATTGTGGGTGATTCACCATGCTGGAGTGGTAAAAAATTAATCTGTAGAGGAGCAATACTCTTGTGTGGGTGCTCCAACGAGACTAGTGGGGAGTGCCGACTCTCCAATACCTTAGGAAAACATCGAGGTGTTCCAAACCTTCTCTACTTTGAGCGTTTACTTTCAAGCAATTTACATTTCTAGAATTGCTATGGTAGAATAGGGTTGGAATAATGTTGCAAAACTTTGCGCGGTAGGCTAGAAGCACTTGTCTGGCTAGACACTAGGATGAAAAGGGTTAAATTGGAGGTTTTAATTTGTGAGGATTTTATATTAGCCCAATTCATCCCTTTCTTGGGCATCTTAATCCTTTGAATCATGACCAGGAGAAACTTATTGATCGGAAACGTACCTTTCGATAGCCCGAACATAGATAGGGGTTGTGACTTGGCAACCAATACTACATGATATATCATCGTGTCTCTAAGATCTTGCTTTCTCTTATTTGAACTCTTTACTTGTCGTATGTATAGCTTTCACATGTAATTTATTTGTGTGGCATTTACACTCCAAGAGTAGATATAGATTTGTGAAATGATTGAAGATTAAAATTAGACACCCAATTCAACCACCTTGATTGCTCATAGGACGTTAGAGCGGTCTCTCATTTTAGCTTTTATCTATCCTACGGTGTACTCTCTCTTTCCTAATTTATTTGTTGTTTTCAGTTTTCGTGCCACAAGTTTGACTCGATTTGTAGAAAATACGTGTAACATTTGTATCTCCAAATAAAATTATTAAAAAACTAGATTCAAAGATCTTTCCAATGATACCAATTATGTATCATAAATATTAATATTTTTTAATATATATTTTATCAAAATTATTTCTCGAGAAGCGAAAGGGATAGATACTTTGGGACGGAGGGAGTATGTCCACTGCAGCATGCGAGAGAAGCCAGCACGATTCGTGCTACACCAAGTCGAGTGTTTTTCAGAACGCACAAACAACGCAAGTCGTTATACGATCTCACGTCATAGCAGAACGACCACTCCATATGATTTGCGCAGGCCAATGCGGCTGGTGCTAGTGCGACGTCGACGCAAGTCGTGCTGGATGCATTTTGCGTGCCTGCCGCCGCTTCCTTGGACCGCCGTGGGCCGCACCTCACATGCTAACATGCAGGGTGGCGGGCGCTGCGTAGCCGTCGGCATCCGATCCTTCTCGCGCGCACATGCCCGGGATTCATCATGCGTCAGTTACTTCGTCTCTGTCTGGAGATACTGTTTGGACGAGCGAAAATGAAATGTTTAATTCTGACTTCTGAGGGGCTATCCGTTTCTCCTGGCTTCTCTTTTTGCAGCGGAAAAGAAATGTTATCGACAGCTGAACTGCTGGACGAACAGAGCACACTGTTATTGTTGTCCACCAAGCGCAATGATGCTTAGCAGTTTGAGAAGAATTATTTGACCTTTTTTTTATTATCAACAAACCTACTTGCTGATGCCTCGAATGTCAATTCAGGAAGAAAGATCTTGTCAATTTACCCGCAACTAGAGCTTTCCTTTATTTGGTGCGGTTATTGCACGTGACTGAACTGAGAGAATATTATGCCAGTAATTACGGGAAGAAGTCAGTTTAAGTCATACTAGGCTTCTACGGTCTACCTGGCCGACTCTCATAAATATAGTATAAACGATAGTATCTGTCATAGATTGCGTTGAAACAGCGCACGATTGTTGGATACTCTCCCTCCATTATAAAATACAACGTATCCAAACAATTTTAGTACTACCAAATACTAATTAGTACCACGACGCATATGGGATAGTAGTCATTAGTGATCTCCAATAGTCCAATAGTTTTTTTTTTCTCGAATACGCAAAAGCTTTGCGTATCATTATATTAAGTAGAAGAGTTTAAACAAACATACAACGTGCTTGTATCGAGCGTCGCAAGAGGTCAACCTAACACAGCCTTAGCTGTACCGTTGAAAGTCCCTAGTTTGGTTTTGGCTAATTGATGAAACCTAGGACTAACCTTTGTATCTAAGTGGATGATTTAGATAAAGGTGGTCATTGAATATGAAACATGACATTGACTCATGTGACCAAGATGGTGAAGACCAAGATGAGGCTTGGCTCGATGGACCGGTTGTGAAGGTGAAGGGCAAGTCGAGGCTTCGAAGCGAAGGACCATGCGATGGTGAAGCTTGAGCAAGACTTGGCGCCGACGGACCGATGCAACGGTGAAGAGCAAGTGAAGTCAAGGTCGATGGATCGAGACGGTCATGTGATGATATGAAGTGGATCATATCATTTGGAGAAACAAAATGGGCTCAAGGCAAAGGTATAACCATAGAGCCATTTTGTTTTACACTCAAGACACCATAGAGGGTGTGAGTGGTTTAGGGTCGATAGCCGAACTATTAAGAGGGGAAGTCTTATCGGTTATTCGACGCACGGGTGCCACTAGGTGAATTCATGAAGTGCATTGCATGTAGGGCCTAGTGAGCTAACTGGAAAACCTTTGAAAATAATTGAGAAAATGCTAACACACAAGCACATGGAGATGTACACTTGATGGTGTTGGCACATTTGCAAAGCTGGCGTTGGTCGCGCTGTGGTTTGGGCGGTAGAGAGGGTTTGGTTCCTTTCTCCCTCCCGCCGAGCTTGCGAGCGCGGGATTCAGGCGATTTCGGAGATATGAAATGCCTATTTTCCATTACGCCGGAAGTCGGAAAAGAAACGGAGGCGAACGGAGGTCACAGAGGTGACCGGACGCTGCACCGGACGCGGTCACGGAGTGACTGGACGCGTCCGGTCAGTACAGCGCTGCAGTCAGGCGCGCGAGTTAGGGTTTGCAACCGGCGCGTCCGGTCACTCGCGGGACCGGCGCGTCCGGTCATGCGCCCTGAGGGAACTGCAGTTTCGCAAGGACGATCGGACGCGGTGCGCGTCCGGTCACACACGATCGGACGCGTCCGGTCGTTGTTGGAGCTTACTGGACTCCGACCGGACGCTGGCACTGTCGCGTCCGGTCGTTGCGAGGAGCGCGTCCGGTCGTTGATTCGCGGGCGCGGGTGCTGTGCGGATCGGCGCGTCCGGTCGTTGCGAGGTGTGCGTCCGGTCGTTGTTTCGCGGGCGCGGCACAGTGCGACCGGCGCGTCCGGTCGTTTGAAGCAGCGCGTCCGGTCATCACGTTTGACCGTTGGCGCGCAGTGACCGTTGAAGGATCTAACGGTCGTGTTTGAATTCGGGGGACACGTGGACGTCGCAGGACGACCGGACGCGGTTGAGCGCGTCCGGTCAGTTTCGACCGGCGCGTCCGGTCGTCCCGAAAAAACGGTCAGTGGAGTGGCAACGGCTCTATTTGGATGGGATGCTTATAAATACTCGTTGGCCGGCCCTTGGGGAGGTCTCTTTGGCATTTCTAACACTCTTGTGCATCCTTTGAGCTAAAGCAACTCCTCCCACTCATCTCTCTTGCTTGATTGCAAATCAATAGTGAGATTGAGTGATCCCAAAGTGCATTGCATAGCTTGAGGGTATCTAGTGGCACTTGTGGGTGGTTTAGCCGGTGGATTTCTTGTTACTCTTGGAGAGTACCGCTCCTAGCCGGCTTGGAGATTGTTGGAGGTATTGGCAAGAGAAGGTGATTGTTCTTGGCCACCTCCGGTTGATTGTAAGAGGTTCTTGTGCTTTCCTCGGCGGGACGCCAAAAGCAACTCTATTGGATTGCGCGTGTCATTGAGTTACCTCACTTGAGAGTGGTGTCTTGCGGTGCCTTGCGGGGCGTGCCTTGAGGGGCAAGTGACTTGAGGGTCACACCGAGGAACCATCTAAGTGTTGGTCGACACAACCGGTGACGTAGCTTGTCGGTGCACAAGTGAACACCGGGTGAACAAAAATATTGTGTCTCTTGTCTCCCGGTGATTGGTCTTCATATTGTGTTGTTGTCAATATTGATTGATTGTTTATCATCTTGGTGATTGGCAACATCTTCACTCCACCGTAGGTATAAGATTCACAATCCTCTCTCTCGCATTTTCTTTTACTAGATTATCTTGTGTTGCTCTAGTGGTAGCCTTTGCTAGTAGTTGTTAGCTTGCTCACTAGTGTAAGTTAGTGACCTAGCACTTGTGTGAACTAGAGATCATAATCCACTAGACTTGTGGATAGGAGGCTTGCATCATAACCTTAGGCTAAGCAAAACTCGCTTTACGCCGTTTGTTATTCTAACAAGTTTGCTTAGTGGTGCTTGTAGAATTTTTTTATAGGCTATTCACCCCCCCTCTAGCCATCTAGGACCTTACAAGTGGTATCGGAGCCGTGGTCACCGTTTTAATCAAGGCTTAACATCCTTCGGTGTGAAAAATGGCTCAAATTGTGTTCAATCATGTTGGGGGCAAGCCACCGTTCTTTGATGGTGTTAGTTCTTTTGCTCATTGAAAGAGAAAAATGACAATGTACCTTGGTTCTATTCATGAGAGAGTATTGCAAGTCACCGAGAATGACTTTGCTATCATTGATCCCGATCATCTCACCGATGAGGATAGAGCAAATAGAACATGCAATAGAATGGCTCTCAATACACTTTACAATGGTATTGACACAAAGGTTTTTGAGGGCATCAAGGATTTGGAGTTTGCTAGTGAAGTGTGGACAAGATTGAGTGAAACATATGAGGGCACTAAGGTTGTGAAGAGTGCCAAGCTATATGGGCTCAAGAGTGAGTTTGAGAACTTCAAGAAAAAAGATGATGAAACAATCATTGAAATGTTTCATAGATTGCAAGTGATAGTCAATGATCTCAAGAGCTTAGGGCACAAGACTCAAGATCAAGATTTTTGTCACAAGTTCTTATTGAGCTTACCTAGAAGATTCAAGATGTTGATCATGATGTTGCAAAGAGATGGGCTTGAAACAATGAAGCCTAATGATTTGCTTGGTGAAGTATTGACCTATGACAAATATGATCAAGATGTTGATGACAAGGAGAAGGTGGAAGATGAGAAGAAGAAGAAGACCGTGGCATTCAAGGCCACCTCCTCCAAGGGCAAAGCTACCATCATAGAAGAAGAAGAAGAAGAAGATAATAATGAAGGTGAAGATTTTGAAATTGATGATGAGGCACTTGCTCTTGTAGTCAAGAAAGTGGGTCACATGTTCATTAAGAGAAGAGGCTTCAAAAAGAGAAATGACAATTTCAAGAGCAATGAGCAACAAAGGAAGTGCTTCAATTGTGATAGCACCGAACATCTTCAAGCGGAATGTCCCTATGACAAGAAAAAGAACAACAAGAGGGGCAAGTTTGAGAAGAAGAAGAGAGAGGCCAAGATGACATTCAAGAAAGGCAAGAATGGTGCCTATGTGATCACTTGGGAAAGTGATGATGAGGAAGAAGAAGAAGAATCATCCAACAAGGCTTTTGCTTCCATTGCTATCAACAAGAAGCCATCACTATTTGATTCATCCTCTTCATGCTTCATGGCTAAAGAAGCTAAGGTATTATATGATGAGAGTGATGATGAAAGTGAAATGGAATATGCTCATGATAGTGATAATGATAATGAAAGTGATGATGATGAACCAACTAAAGAACAACTATATGACTTGATGCAACAAACTAGAGACGGACCCAAGCAAAAATGGATACCTAAGCTTCATTGATTTGCTTGTAGGTCAATTACAAAGCCGGAGGAAGGCATTGGATTATTGATAGTGGGTGCACTCAACACATGACCAGTACATCAAGAATGTTTGATTCAATCAATGACAATGATAGTGGTGTTGATTCTATCACTTTTGGCAATAACAAGAAAGGCAAGGTTATTGGCTTGGGCAAGATTGCAATATCAAATGACATGAGTATCTCCAATGTGTTGTTAGTTGAAAGCTTGGATTTCAATCTTCTATCTGTGGCACAAATATGTGATCTAGGCTACAAATGCATTTTTGGGGTTGATGATGTGGAAGTTATTAGTGTGGATGGTTCAAATGTGGCATTCAAGGGTTTTAGATATGAGAATCTCTACCTAGTTGACTTCAATGCTAGAGAAACTTCTTTGACAACTTGCTTAGTCTCCAAATCAAGCATGGGTTGGCTTTGGCATAGAAGGCTTGGTCATGTTGGCATGAAACAATTGAAGAAGCTTACAACTCACAATCTTGTCAATGGTTTGAAAGATGTTGAATTTGAGAAGAACAAGCTTTGTAGTGCATGTCAAGCCGGGAAGCAAGTTGGTAGCTCACATCCAAAGAAGAGTACAATGAGCACATGCAAAGCATTTGAGTTGATGCACATGGATCTATTTGGACCAACAACATATACAAGCATAGGCGGCAACAAGTATGGCTTTGTCATAGTGGATGACTTCACAAGATTCACATGGGTATTCTTTCTTAGTGACAAAAGTGAAGTATTTGACACCTTCAAGACATTTCTCACTAGAGTTCACAATGAGTTTGAGATTAGAATCAAGAAAGTGAGAAGTGACAATGGAAGTGAGTTCAAGAATACAAGAATTGAAGAACTTTGTGATCATTATGGTATTGGACATCAATTCTCGGCCAAGTACACTCCACAATCAAATGGCCTAGTTGAGAGGAAGAATAGAACATTACTTGATATGGCTAGATCAATGCTTCATGAGTACAATGTGAGTCAATCATTTTGGGATGAAGCAATCAATACCGCTTGCTACTACATCAATAGATTATATTGTCATCCATTGCTAGAGAAGACCCCATATGAGTTACTTCATGGAAGAAAGCCCAATATTTCTTACTTTAGGGTGTTTGGTTGCAAATGCTATATCTTGAAGAAGGGCACTAGATTGGGGAAGTTTGACAAGAGATGTGATGAGGGGTTCCTACTTGGTTATTCAACTACAAGCAAAGCTTATAGAGTTTGGAACAACTCAAGTGGCATTCTAGAAGAAGTCCATGATGTGCAATTTGATAAAACCAATGGGTCACAAGATGAAGAAGAGAATCTAGATGATGTTGGTGGAACTCAATTGGTGGAAGCAATGAAGAACATGGACATTGGAGACATTAGAGCAAAGCAAGTAATTAATATTCAAGATGATGATAAAGATCAAGTGCTAAATTCTCCATTCAAGCTAGCTAGTGACTCTCAAGTGCAAAATCTTGGTGCTAGTACATCTCATCAAGATACATCAAGTGATCAACCAAGCTCAAGCAATCAAGTGCAAGTACTCCAACCACAACATGTTGCAAGAGATTACCCCATTGATAGTGTTATTGGTGATATTAGAAGTGGTGTGCAAACAAGATCAAGATTGGCTATGTTTTGTGAGCATGCATCATTCGTGTCAACCATAGAACCAAAGAAGATAGAAGAAGCTTTGAGGGATGCCGATTGGATCATGGCTATGCAAGAAGAGCTTAACAATTTCACAAGAAATGATGTTTGGGAGTTGGTAGAAAAGCCAAATGACTACAATGTGATTGGAACCAAGTGGGTGTTTAAAAACAAGCAAGATCAAGATGGCATTGTAGTGAGAAACAAAGCAAGACTAGTTGCTCAAGGTTACACTCAAGTTGAAGGTCTTGACTATGATGAGACATATGCTCCCGTAGCAAGATTGGAGGCAATAAGGATTCTATTGGCTTATGCTTGTGCACACAATATCAAACTATATCAAATGGATGTCAAAAGTGCATTTCTCAATGGGATTATCAATGAGTTAGTCTTCGTTGAGCAACCGCCCGGATTTGAAGATGACAAGAAACCCAACCATGTGTACAAATTGAAGAAGGCTTTATATGGCTTAAAGCAAGCACCTAGAGCATGGTATGAGAGGCTAAGGGATTTCCTTCTCTCTAAGGGATTCAATATGGGCAAGGTTGATACAACTCTATTCACCAAGAAGATTGGAAATGATCTATTCATAGTGCAAATATATGTTGATGACATCATCTTTGGATCAACCGATCAAGCTTATTGTGAAGAATTTGGTGCTATGATGGCCAAAGAGCTTGAAATGTCTATGATTGGTGAACTTAGCTACTTCCTTGGTCTCCAAGTCAAGCAATTGAAAAATGGTACATTTGTGAGTCAAGGGAAATACATAAGGGACATGTTGAAGAAGTTTGGAATGCAAGATGCAAAGCCAATTTCAACTCCAATGGGTACAAATGGAAATTTGGATAGTGATCTTGATGGCAAAATGGTGAATCAAAAGGAATATCGGTCTTTGATTGGAAGTCTACTCTATGTCACCGCATCAAGGCCGGATGTCATGTTTAGTGTTTGCATGTGTGCTAGATATCAAGCCTCACCTAGAGAAAGTCATCTCACGGCCGCAAAGAGAATATTGAGGTACTTGAAGCAAACAAGAGATGTTGGACTATGGTATCCTAAAGGGTCAAAGTTTGAATTGATTGGATATTCGGACTCCGACTATGGGGGTTGCAAGATCAATAGAAAGAGCACAAGTGGCACATGTCAATTACTTGGAAGATCACTTGTGTCATGGTCCTCAAAGAAACAAAATAGTGTGGCAATCTCTACCGCCAAAGCCGAATATGTGAGTGCGGGGAGTTGTTGTGCACAATTACTATGGATGAAATCAACTTTGAAGGATTATGGCCTCAACTTCAAGAATGTGCCATTACTATGTGATAATGAAAGTGCAATCAAGATGATACAAAATCCGGTTCAACATGGAAGAACAAAGCATATTGACATAAGGCATCATTTCATTAGAGATCATCAACAAAAGAGAGATATTGCCATTGAAAGTGTTGGCACCGATGATCAACTTGCCGATATTCTCACTAAGCCACTTGATGAAAAGAGGTTTTGCAAGCTAAGGAATGAATTGAATATTATTGATTTCTCAAACATGAGTTGAATGCACCCCATCCACTTATTGACATGCCTCTCCTTCAACATTGCAAGGTAAAGTTGATTGACATGTCATTCATCCTATGCTAAGGACTTGCTAGAGCATGTAGACATAATAAGTGGTATGCATGAGCATTCATGATAAATCAAATGAATTTGATGGATATATGTTACCACTATTGCCTCTATGTTTGTTTTGATCTAGTGGTGGCATATGACATGTTTGTGAGCTTGCACACCTATTGTTGAATCTAGAAAATTTGCTAAAGTGTTTAATTCAACATAGGCAAGATAACCCTTATTATGAGGTGTGAAGAAGCTTGTCTTTGGTTCAAATCGAATTAAATATCTTTGGCAAGTGTTCTAGGTTGAACCAAATTTGATAAATCTTAACCTACTCCATCAAACATTTTTCTTCTCTCCATAATTTGATCCCATTTTTGGGTAAGTTGTTGACAAAGGGGGAGAGAAAAAGATGTTTCAACATGATAAAGGGGTAAATAAATTTTTTGATGCACACAAGTAGGGGGAGCAAGCTCATAAACAAAGTTGTTGCATTTGTTTGTGCATTCTCATATGACTTGCTCATTGCACATGTATTTAAATTCAATATACATGCTTGTGTGGTGCAATGCTAGTATAGAACTTGGATGATGAAATGATCTACTAGCATGCATAGGAATAGTTTACTTGTGGTATCTAGACATGCCTAAAGCTTTACAAGTGGTCCAAGAACCTTTACATATAATGTTGATCTCACGAGGTTCTTGAGTTTTTGATGGATGTCTAGTTACTTCATGGTGCTAAGGATGGTGTAAAAGGCAACTCCGATTGGTATCACGCTTCAAAGGTCCATTTCTTACACCTTAGCATCATTTTGGTAGAATTACTCTCCCAACACTTCTATCCATGCATATGTGCAAAGCTTTCAATCCAAACTCTATGCACATATGTAGGGGGAGCTAATGCTACCAAAACCGAGCTTGTGATAATTGTCCAAACTTTACTTATGAGCAAAATGATTGGACAAGTATGACAAGTTCAAAACTTTTATTATCAAAATCATCTTTGTGAGGGTTGTCATCAATTACCAAAAAGGGGGAGATTGAAAGTCCCTAGTTTGGTTTTGGCTAATTGATGAAACCTAGGACTAACCTTTGTATCTAAGTGGATGATTTAGATAAAGGTGGTCATTGAATATGAAACATGACATTGACTCATGTGACCAAGATGGTGAAGACCAAGATGAGGCTTGGCTCGATGGACCGGTGCTGCAGTCAGGCGCGCGAGTTAGGGTTTGCAACCGGCGCGTCCGGTCACTCGCGGGACCGGCGCGTCCGGTCATGCGCCCTGAGGGAACTGCAGTTTCGCAAGGACGATCGGACGCGGTGCGCGTCCGGTCACACACGATCGGACGCGTCCGGTCGTTGTTGGAGCTTACTGGACTCCGACCGGACGCTGGCACTGTCGCGTCCGGTCGTTGCGAGGAGCGCGTCCGGTCGTTGATTCGCGGGCGCGGGTGCTGTGCGGATCGGCGCGTCCGGTCGTTGCGAGGTGTGCGTCCGGTCGTTGTTTCGCGGGCGCGGCACAGTGCGACCGGCGCGTCCGGTCGTTTGAAGCAGCGCGTCCGGTCATCACGTTTGACCGTTGGCGCGCAGTGACCGTTGAAGGATCTAACGGTCGTGTTTGAATTCGGGGGACACGTGGACGTCGCAGGACGACCGGACGCGGTTGAGCGCGTCCGGTCAGTTTCGACCGGCGCGTCCGGTCGTCCCGAAAAAACGGTCAGTGGAGTGGCAACGGCTCTATTTGGATGGGATGCTTATAAATACTCGTTGGCCGGCCCTTGGGGAGGTCTCTTTGGCATTTCTAACACTCTTGTGCATCCTTTGAGCTAAAGCAACTCCTCCCACTCATCTCTCTTGCTTGATTGCAAATCAATAGTGAGATTGAGTGATCCCAAAGTGCATTGCATAGCTTGAGGGTATCTAGTGGCACTTGTGGGTGGTTTAGCCGGTGGATTTCTTGTTACTCTTGGAGAGTACCGCTCCTAGCCGGCTTGGAGATTGTTGGAGGTATTGGCAAGAGAAGGTGATTGTTCTTGGCCACCTCCGGTTGATTGTAAGAGGTTCTTGTGCTTTCCTCGGCGGGACGCCAAAAGCAACTCTATTGGATTGCGCGTGTCATTGAGTTACCTCACTTGAGAGTGGTGTCTTGCGGTGCCTTGCGGGGCGTGCCTTGAGGGGCAAGTGACTTGAGGGTCACACCGAGGAACCATCTAAGTGTTGGTCGACACAACCGGTGACGTAGCTTGTCGGTGCACAAGTGAACACCGGGTGAACAAAAATATTGTGTCTCTTGTCTCCCGGTGATTGGTCTTCATATTGTGTTGTTGTCAATATTGATTGATTGTTTATCATCTTGGTGATTGGCAACATCTTCACTCCACCGTAGGTATAAGATTCACAATCCTCTCTCTCGCATTTTCTTTTACTAGATTATATTGTGTTGCTCTAGTGGTAGCCTTTGCTAGTAGTTGTTAGCTTGCTCACTAGTGTAAGTTAGTGACCTAGCACTTGTGTGAACTAGAGATCATAATCCACTAGACTTGTGGATAGGAGGCTTGCATCATAACCTTAGGCTAAGCAAAACTCGCTTTACGCCGTTTGTTATTCTAACAAGTTTGCTTAGTGGTGCTTGTAGAATTTTTTATAGGCTATTCACCCCCCTCTAGCCATCTAGGACCTTACAACCGTCCTAGTAAGAGACCTCTAAATTTGATATTACATTAAAGGAAACAACAAATACTGACACAACGGTGCGACCTAGGAGGTGGCCTTGCGTCTTCGCGGCTACCTGAACCGAACAGCCGGGAAGAGCTCGTCAAGCGCTTCGGCCTCGGATGCGGTCAGGTCACCGCTGAAGAGCTTGTCATAGGCCTCCAGCTCCGACACGGATGGCGCTGATGGACCCTTGGTGAAGCCCATGCGCTGCATGATTAGCACCTCACCTCGCTTGGAAGCAGGTACTCGAGAGAGGGACTGAGCCGCCAACCACCTGCTCCGCCACGGTATCACTGGCTTAGCAGGAGGCTGCTTTGGAGGCTCACGAATCAGTGGAGAGTCCCTCTTACGTGTCACTTTATTGATGAAGCTATGGAGGTGACGCTTGGCGGAGTCGTCGTTGTCGTCAGTCGGGTGGGTATCCACCGGCGGTGAACTGGGAGGGGGTGAGTCCACAGCCCAGTGAATGGGGCACGGAGGTGGTGTCCGCAACGCACCGGAGACCACTGCCGCCGGGTCCTCATCCTCCAGCTGGGGGGCCGCCACTGCTGGGGCCTCATCTTGTGGTTGGAGGGCCACCGGCGGTGACAACAAACGCTCAAGAGAAGGCCACGCGACGATCCGACAGTTGACGAGCGAGGCTGCGAATGTCTCCAACATCAGGTCCTCCGTGATGTCGCGAGCATGTGTGGCGTCCGGGTACAGCGTCAGCGTCAACGGGTCAGGATGGACCATGCCCGTCTCGCTGGATAGCTCACCGTGCCTAGGCTGAGCTTCAGCAACAATCGAGGTGAAGGCCGGTGCTGTCTATGCGGCCCCTGCCCACTACCTGTGATGCCTCCGTCTTCGGCGCCGTCTCCGCCTTTGACGCCGACGACCGCCGGTGGCAGGAATGGTGTTGCCCGACTTGACCCCACCAGAGTCTTGCGAATCATCATGGTCTGCTGGCCCAGCGGAGCAGGCATTACAGGTGCCATGAAGAGGGCGTTGTGGCTGGCGACCCATGGCTCTTGCATCGCCCGAGCTCCGAGAGCCCAAGTGCCTTGGCTGCTTGCAGTCGCGCACAATGTGTCGAAATCCCCTGCACCGCAGACATCGTTGGGGCAGCTTGCAGGTTGCCACGTGATGTGCGGAGGTGAGGTAATTGAGGCACTTGCCGAGAAGATCTGCCGGGATGCACCTCGATGGTCGACGACTCGCAGGCTGGCCTCTGCTTGCTGGCCCTCGTGGCTCAGCCGAGGCGGCCGCAGGTCACGTCTCCTAGCAGTGGAGGATCTCCCGCCACCCATCGGCGTTGGGGGCGGAGACCCGTCCGCGACGTCCGAGGCGCTGGCGTACTGGGATGCGGCCTTCCGCTGGCCGAGCCGGCATGCCGTACAACAGCTGTGGGCGCGGTCGACCGCGTTTCCCCCGCCTTCTCCCATCACCCTGGCGACCCACCGCCACACCGCCATGACCCGACGCCAGAGGTTGGGTGTGAGGCAGGGACATCACAGGTAGCGTCAACGTCATCGGCGGCTGCGGCTCCTGATGAACCGCGTCCAAGTAGGGGGGGACGTGGAGGTGGTTGGCATCGCTTCCACATCGGAGTCGTCGAGGAGGTCGTTGTCGTCTGTCGAACAACAGGGCTTGGAGTGTCCTGCCGCGCTACCCCTAGGATGGAAGGGGGCGGCTTCAGGGGATAGGGTGGACGATGGGCTTAGAGCGGGGGTGGACGGGTGAACGAGGAAGGCATCGAGGTCGGAGGCACCGGGGGCAACGTTCGCCCCTGCTCCAGCTTTCGTGCGCTGTGCTGCGACGGCGGCCGGCTACCGTAGTAGTGACAAGCAGGGCGCCATGGGGGCCTCTGTGGCCGTCAGGGATGGCAGCGTAAAGGGCCCGCCGTTCTCCTGCCTGACAACGTCCATGCTGGAAGCCGCCGGAGGTGGCCGCGACTCGTGGCCGTCAAATCCAGGCGTGGTGGCCGCGGCGGCAGTGACCGGCAGCGCCATTGGCGGGGACGATGACGGGGAGCTGCAGCTGGTTGCCGCAGTGGCAGGTCCCGGCTTCGGTGGTAGTGAGGACGAAGATGGAGTGACGGATTCGGCGGAGGTGGACCCGCTGACAGCCGTGGCGCCGACTCCTGATGTCGCCTCGGCAGCGCGGGCTCCTGGTCGGTGGGGGCCCCAACACCTGCTACCGTGGGGTGCCAGATCCGGTGGTCGTGGACGGTCGGGCGCCCACGCCAGCGGCCCCCGACCCCGGCGGCTGGAGGTCGACGAAGAGCCCCAACATGGGCAGCGGAGCCGCGCCCTTGCGAGCGGATCAGGAGGGGAGAGGGGAGGGGAAGCAGGGAGGGGAGGGGAGGGCGAGGGGGAGGGGTGGGGCACCGGCGCCAGAGTCGGCGGTGGTGGGGAGGGAGCCAGAGGCGGCTTGAGGTGGGGAGGGTCTCAGTCCTATAGTTCTTATCTT
Source organism: Saccharum hybrid cultivar R570 (assembly GCA_038087645.1). Taxonomy (NCBI): domain Eukaryota; kingdom Viridiplantae; phylum Streptophyta; class Magnoliopsida; order Poales; family Poaceae; genus Saccharum; species Saccharum hybrid cultivar. Next base: position 32,355,008 of record JAQSUU010000066.1, on the reverse strand, counting down.
TAGACCACTCTGAGTCGTTTACAAACATTACAGCAAATACGATATGATCAAGACATTTATGGCTCCTACATAAATAAGGGGGTGTTTGGCACGGCTCCTCCTGAGGGGCTCCTCCAGAGGAGCCAGAGCCGTTTTGGAGGAGCTAGAATTTGTGGCTTCTCCAGAATGGCTCCGGCTCCTCTGCTTTTTACTGAAAAACGGCTCCTTGAGGAAAATGTTTGACAGGGCTCATCTGGAGGAGCCAGAGAGGAGCCAGAGAGGAGCCCTACCAAACAAGCCCTAAGTAGTTGTGCGACAACTACTGTAACACCTCTGGTGTTACGAGCCGCTTAGCACATCGCTTAACACCTAAGAGAAATTATCACAAGTTCTCAAGTGTCAAATTTTACCTCACATGAAATGATAAACGAATAATGTAAGTTAGTTTGTTTCATGTGAAACCATGGTAATGAGATCTAAGTTGTTTGAATTAATCAACATGAAAAACAATTTGTATAGACAAAGGTGTACTATAGTTATGATTAAAAAGTGCTACTTTTGGGTAATTATGTTGTGCAAAATAATTAAACAATGCCTACATATTTTGCTTCTATGAGTTAGTATAAAGTATGGATTTTTGCATGAGTTATGGATCAGTTGAGATTAACAAGGTGAAGACCATCAAGAAAATAGAGCAAAGGTGCTTAGGGGTAATAGTTACAACTGATTTTTCGAATTCTCCCAAGTCTAGAAACATGGCAGACAGCGCCATTTTGGCATTCAAGTCCTAACGAAAATGCTTAGGCACTAACAACATGTTTTTGCGTAGTTGGTTGCTCCTCACCTGGCACTCGAGCATTGTGTAGGCCGTGGTGGTGTTGGAGATCGACTTGCTCTCGCAAAAATTACTCAAACTTAGTTGGAACGCGTTGTGAGCTCTCGTTTGATGCTCTACTCATGAACTGACATTCCAGTGATGAACGTACCTTGGCATTACCGTATCTCCCTCTCTGGTCTCTCTTTAGTCATGACGATTACTCCGATGGGTAGCTGGTGTAGTCGACTTCATGCTTTAAAATGCGTGTACGGCCTTAGTTCGGTCATTTGGGCTCAAGGCCGCAGTCACCGCGTCTTCGACGTTGCGCTGCCACGCTCTGGCGTGTCGTGCGCGCCTCCGCCTTGCTGCACCGCTGCCACCGGGCTGAACCAGCCAGTCCCTCCCCGCTGTGCCATGTGCCGCTGCCCTCTGAACTTGCCCCCGACACGGCTGCACCCCATCACTTGTCTTGTGTGTCGCCCTACCCTGCGTCTTCCGCTAGCCGCCAGCGGAGGGCACTGCTCGGGGTTGACCGCGTCATTTCGTGCACGTCGCGCTAGGTTCTCCGGTCCCCTCGTCTTTACTCGGCTGCCCATGCTGCTGCTATCGGTCGGCTCTCGCCCGTCTTAACCGCTCACCGCTCGTGCGCTCCCCCCCCCCCCCCCGCGGTTTGGCCACAGTCGGAGTTCCACTCTCCGCCCAGTTAGCACAGCACGGGGGGTCCACCGTCCGATTCCCCGCTTCGGTGCGTAGCTGAGGGAGTCGGCTATGCGCCTCGCCCGCACCCAGCCTCAGTTGTGCGCTGTCGACCGCCAATTGGCGTTTTTCGCGGCCGCCGGTTACCTCGCCGCCATAGCAGAGCACGTATTGGGGGTAAGGTCTAAATTCGGTGGAAGTCCAATTCCGGGTACCCCTGAGCTCGCCTCGGCTTCCTCTATCTGGTGCTCACCTCGTTTTGGCCAGGGAGCTCGCCGACGGAGTGGTGACGCGCCGGCGTCCGTCTCGGTGCGCCGCTGCCCCTTTACCGCGCGCGTGGCCAGGCTCGCCTGAGCCGCCTCCGGCTCAACCACTCCCTCGGCCGTGTTCCTGGTAAGCTTCTATTGCTCTACCGTCCTTCGGGTTAGGCGATAGGTGCTCTAGCACGCCGGAACGGGAGCATCGCCATGGCGGATGGTCAGCCAGCGTGGGCAGGGTACTAGGGGGCACCGTATGCCGTTCAACTGCCGCTTTGGGTTTCGGTTTGGCCCCGCGGTGCTCATCGGCCTACCCGTCGGACCGGTGTTTCGCTCGGCAGGCCGGCATGGCCGTGCAGTGCCGACCGGAGCCGCACCGGCGTGCGCAGGGATATCGGGGACCGGCTCGTTGCGAAGACAGATTAGTTTAGGGTGTTTTGTGCAATGTAAGTCTCTAGTACAATAGTGCGTAGTTGTGGCACGTGATAACCTGAAGTGCTGGGGACTCTTTTGCGATTGTGCAGAGTGCGTGTGGAATTTTCGCCGCCTTGGGCCGTTGCTGGGCTGGCCTGCTGTGCGCTCCGCGCCTGCGCTTGGCCGGTTGGGCCGAATGGTGGCCGCCAGCCCTTTTCCCTTTTCCAAATGATTTGCTAATATAGTTTCTAGCTTAAATTGTAGATTCAATATGTAAATGGGTAGAAGTCCAAAAATTGTGAAACCAAGTTTGTTCATTTCCTAAAATCATGGTCTACCTGCTGGTATAGGTTGTTCACATAGTTCCATAATATTTTCAAGAGTTCCATAGTTAATTAGAGATGTTTGACATTATTGGGATAAAGCTTGTAGGAATTTTTGGAGCTAGATGATAATGGGGCCAACTTTGAAAATCTTACCATGGCTTCATAGTATTATTAGCTGCTCACTGTAATTTTGGTAGCCGCTGAATAATTCAATTGCTAGGGTAGCTAATAGGTCCTAGTTGGAATATATATTAAATCAATGAAATGGATAAAGCAACATCCTGGATTTTCATAACTAAAATGCTTGTTAGGGAATAGCGCGTTGCTGATGGCGAGATATGCGGCTTAGTACGTTAGTCGCTACGCTAGTCGTTAGTGTGAGAGACGAGATCGTATTTTTAAGTTGCGATGGTCGTTGTTTATTTACGTCTCTACATTGCATCCACATATATCACAATAGGAACGATGATGGATCACGAAGTTGTCTAGAGCAGCCGAAAGGATGGTGTCCGAAGGATCGTGCCGCCTTGACAAAATGCTAACTTGGTTATATTTTACCCAGGCAAGACCCGGTGCATAACCCCTATTATTCTGCACTTTATTTTATGCTTGTGCATTAAGTTTAAAGGAGTTGTATGAAACCCACTTGCATATATATATCCTTTCCTATGAGTCTTACTAGTATGATAGGATCGTGTAGCGTGCTATGCTATAGGATTCTGGTAGAAGTCGAGTGATTACCGGTCACTCGCGAGAGATAGGAAAAATATTATTGTTACTATTATCATGTTACTATCACATAGAATATAAATATATATGGATAATTGGAGACCAGGCAGAACGGGTGGGATGTACTTGGACTTGGTTGGGCAATAGAGCGGGGCTCTGATTGCATTTGTTCCGCCTGTATCGATTAAGGACCGTTCGTTGTATTGGATTCCATAGTCAGGTCACAGACCTACTTGTCCCGATCATATACTTGCTTATGGAAACGGGAAGACTTGTTTCTCTCTTGTCATGGGTTCCGGCTCGTTTCGAACCGGCTTTTTGGGTGGTTTTATATATTGGGTTGAGGAGGTCTAAGCACCATACTGAGACCGGGCCTGCAGTGTTGGGGGCTTGGAGTCCGAGCTTGGACAGGGACCTGGACCCCTTGACAGGAGAGGAACGGATTGGTCTTGCTTGTGCCCGGGGTACAAACAAGGCGTGTGTTTTCGGGGCACCCAGCTAGGCACATTGATTCGTGAATCACCGTCAACTTGACGGTACGGCATGACTATAATCTGGCACCATAGTAAGAACTATGGAAGATGGTGAAATGGTCCTGATTGCTTACCACCTGCTTGAAAGTAGCGTTGGTGCTTACATAGAATGGTCAGTTAATGAACTAATGATGACTGCTAATAAAAAGGAATATAAGGATGCACATTTAGCGATATTTCTTGCAGATGCAATAAACTCACAAGCCAAAAAGCCTTGCATAATCCTTAGAGTTTTGTTTCTTTCCTCCTGACGGGTAAGTCTTGCGGAGTACAATTGACTACTCAGGGTTTGATCTACCCTGTTGCAGGTGACAGGTGCTGATAAGCGGACACTTGTGTGTGAAAACCTCCTGGTGGGCTCAGCGAGGATTTCCTTAACGTACGAACATAGAGTTAATTAAAACTTCCACCAAGAATGTTTTTCAAAAGAAAGACTCATAACCTGTTCTCATTTCATGCATGCTAATGTTCTTCATGATAATGTTTAACTTGGCATTAATGATTTCCAGTCCGCTAAAACTATAATAACATTTTATATTCCGTTGTTATAATTAAATAATGAGTTACTCTGATGTTGTATTAAAAGTGATGTAAGAAACGACAAGGATGTTGTAAGCTTTACTCTCTCATTTATGATCCTGATGTAAAAATGTGGATTTTCGAGTTCTCCCTTGTGGTGCTCGACGGAATTGCACAGTTTAGTGCTCTCTCTCGGGTACTTAGTATCTAGTGGAAGACAAGTACCCTTGGGAGGGCATTAGATTAGGTGGTTCTGCCACAACTACAAAGTAGGAATTTGATAAAAAAAATAGAATGTTTGGTTGCCAACTTTCTTAGTTTTCTTGTACTCCCCAGTTCTCAAAATAGAAGGCGCGATTTGACTTAGTGCAGTCTTCAAGATCATACTATAACCGTTAATTTATACTATTATGTATAATTTATGGCAACAACAAAATATCATTAGAAAGTATTTGTAAACACAAATCTATTGTTACCACTATTGTACTATAAAATTTTTATATTAATAGGCTAATTATTGGTTAAAGATAACGAAGTTTGAATTTTGAAATATGTGCATGCCTTATATTCTGAGCTGGAGAGTAACACATAGTTACAAAGGCATGCATGTCATTGATTTCAGCTACTAATTATAGGAGTCATTTTGCGAAAGATGGTGTTTAAAAGACAAGCGTACTTGGGTAGATTTAGTTTAAAAGACAGGCACGTATGGATTAGGTTGAGAGTGATCTTGAATACCTTATAATTAAGAATAACTATTCAACCTTCAATATCTTATATTTTAAGATGGAGGGAGTACTACTAATATGTTATAATGCATGTGTTGGTCGGTGCACGAATGATCATGGTGTTCCTTTTGTGGATTGCCATATATTCTTGGAATGGAGTAGCATAAACGAAAGGCGTCATCAGGAAAGGAAGCTTTGATATCCAACTCACAGCTCTCAAACTGTCGCTGCGAGTGTTCTTTCGCTTTGAAGTCAGGAATGTCCTGAACATCTAAATAAATCTTATAATTCTTCTAACTCAAATAATTAAGACATCTTTCCAAAGTAGAATAGGCTGAACTAGCCTATGCCTATTGCTTCTGGTTAGAAAGTTAGAGTCAGATTCCTCTCGTACATTATATTATTTGTGCTCGGACTGAATAATGGAAGGTACAAGAAAAGGAGGTGTTTGGGGATTAGTTGGAAATAAGAGCTTCAAGAAAGAGATCAATTTCTGTGAACACAAGATATTTGGATAATTTTTTTTTCTAAAAGGACGACAAGCTTTGTCATAAATTATATCAGATGGGGTGAAAGAAAAAAAAGAATGCAACGGAATCAAGATCATTCTCACATTTTTTAACAAGGACTTAGACTTATCCAACGATATGGTTCAGCTTCTGGAAAGTGCTTCTACTGCCAAAAAGCTGAACACCAACCAAACGGGTAGAACAAGCAGCTGCTTTTTCAGAAGCAACTGATTTTGCGTAGTATCATTTTCGTAGCACCTTGAACCTTACTTTTGGCTTTCAGCTTTCTGCTTTTTCAATTGGGTAGGAATAGAGAGACGTTTTAAAGCTGTTTCAAATGAGATAAAGAGAGGATATAGGTTTCATAATTGTTTTAACCAAACAACTTATAACTTTTTCATAACACATAGCTCATATAAGCTTTTCTAAAGCTCATAGTTGAACCAAACAGACCCTAAGTCAAGGTTAGGATCTAGCTGATCGATTTTCCACCATACCACCCACCCAAACGGTGCACGGCTACTTCTTATTAGTAGTGTGATTGGTGTGGCCAACTGTCGCAGGTTCGATTCCGCGGCGGTAATTAGTGATCCAACAGTAGGTCGATGCATGTGACTTTGGTGGTTTAGCACTCAAGGCACAAAGGGTCTATCTTGGTTCAGGCGTCTAAGCTCTATGTCCAACACTGGTTTCTTCATGTTAGAATACTCAATTGAGTTCTTACAATGGTAGAGAGAGCGAGGTGGTAAGAGAGTGCTAAGCTAGTGATCTAGGGTTTCTCAAGTCTATTGATCAATTGCTCGATCGAGGGTTTAATCCCCTCTACAGGAGCCCCTGCCCAGCCTTATATACTAGAGGGCCAGGGGAGTACAAGGAGATATGGTTTTTTGGTGAGATCCTAGGGATTTGCATCCTAGTCTTCGGTGTTGTTGTTGTGCCTTAGCTGGATTTCACTTCCTCTTAGCATTCATCACGTTCCAAGGATGTGGATGCATGACCCCTTGCCGGGAGTGGCCGACACAACCTTGTAGGGCGCGAAGAAGAGCCACGGTAGGGCCTGGCATCCTACGGCTTTGCCCATGTGTTAGGTTTAGGGCATCTGTCATATAGGAAGATTCCTCACATTAGTTAGGATGGGAAGCTGGATCGTGTAGTGTGATGGCCCTTGTCGCCTCCCTTGGTCGGTTGCTGCCTTCCAAGGTCGGGAGCCTTTTGGACTAGGCCAAGCAACGTCTGGGCGTGGGTGGTTTGGGCATGGTCCTTGTTCCCAGGCCTATGTCTGGAGGTTAGGGCCTTCCTCTGAAGCGGGCCATCTTGGGCCCAACAGGCCTTTACATAAGTCCATAGTGCACGTGCGAGCGCACATGACGGGTGTAGCCCTGAGCCATCCCAACACACATGGATTGCGATAGATATATGAGCATCCAAACAAGGGCGTTACTAGCACCTGGACGTCTGGACGGACACCCACGGCTGCTTGTTTCCTACGCGTAGTGAGCGAACGCGCGCGAACCTCAGCTTGCTCCGGGGCCACTATGCGAGTATTGTGCCGCCGTCGGCCCACCCGGGGCCACCACCTCTGCGGGCATTTGTGTGTTCATCGGGTAGGGTTTCCCGCCGAGCTCGAACTACCGTGGCGAGATGGAGGAAATGAAAGGGATGGGAGGGAGAGGAGAGGGCGAGGCATGCCACGCGAGGAAGGCGCGAGGTAGGAGCCAAAGCCCCGTGGTAGGGCGTTGTCTGCCAGCGAGCGGTGTCATTGCAACATGTGCAACACCCGATCTGCTTTTGAAACATCCAGATGAAACATTTGCAACATACGTCTGAAGACAGAGGAAACATTTGAAACATTCGTCTGAAACTCTTGCAAAAAAACACGAAACACTTGAAAACCTTTGCAACACGTACGCAACATCCCAATAAAAAAATTGCAACATATGCGTGAAACATATGCAACTTCTAAATAAATACACTTGTAACATACTTCTGAAAAAACAGATGAAACATTGGGGACAGACGTTTGCAATATAAGTGTACAACCATTGCAACATATGCAACATCCCGATCTACCTTTACAACATCCATACGAAACCTTTGCGACATACCTCTAAAGCAACTGAAACACTCGAGACATACGCTTGCAACACGTGGTGCTTTCAGTGCAATGTCACCTTGCTGCTCGGACGAATGGAGCTCGTCCTTGTGGAGCTCGACGCTGGCGTGGATTTTGATGCCACGGAGTGCTCGGAGGTCGCCGGTGTGGAGCTCGTCGGTGGCACGGACCCCGGCAGGCGGATGGAGCGCGGCCGCGACGGGAGGCGCGAGCCCGAACGGCGGGCAGGCAGGGGCGGCGCAGGCAGAGTCCATCCCGCGAGCGGGGGCGGCGCGGGCGAGCGGAGTCTGTCCCGCAATGTCGGGCGGCACTGGCGACCGGCGTAGGCGGAGTCCGTCTTTCGAGGGCAGCGCGGGCGAGTAGAGTCGTCCCACGAGCAGGGGCTTGCAGTGCAGAGCGGGTGTGCGACGCGGGCTGGGTCCGTGAATGAGTAAATAAGGATAGGTCCGTGAATGAGTGGATGAGGCTCGTCCGGACGGGAGTTATGGGACAGATGCACGGATACAAAGCATTACCGTCCAAACAAGGCCTAAGTAGTTTTTTCATTGGTATCGCCCTTAGTTTGTGGTACACAAATAGTGTTAATAGTGTTCATACTTTATAACTTTGATTGATCACATAACACGGTACATCGGCAGTGGGCGGGAAAGCACATGCAAACGCCTCCTCCGTTTCCCACTCGTGAATCTCTTGGGCACTCTAACAACTCTCGTACAGACGGCATATATAGCCGGATTCCTGATATCTCACCTACTAATTAAACTAGGACACCTCATCAATCCAATAATGTATAACACAGATACGGTACATACCAAATTAATGAAAAAACAATGACCCCGAATAGTTGATGTCCTGATCGAGCAAATCAATTAATACTGGATAATGGAGCGGTAGTAGGTGTTGGGCACCCAGTTCTCCGGGATGACCTGATTGGCCACCAGCGTCCTGCCGGACTCGTTTGTGATGCGCAGCGAGAAGGGCGCCTGCAGCCGGTGGTTGGAGTCGAGCCTCCAGATGGATCCCCAGGACTCGCGCATCGGCGTCCAGTAGCCGGAGTTGGCCTCCATCAGGTCCACCTGCACCACGTCGCCGTCGCCATCTTCAAACTCGACGAGCACCGCGAGGTACACGGAGTTGGACCCCTCCTCGACGTGGAAAGTCACCTTCTGCCCAGGGTAATTGCAGGGCACTCTGCAGGAATTAAAGCCATGTGATATGTTGGATTTGGCTTCAGCTTCAGATAATAGAACACAGGTGTAGTATGCGCAAGCCAAGTTGTGAAGTACGTCGAAGTATATAGTACTAAGATCTGTGCGAATCTACTTGGGACCGCCCAATAATGGATAATCGATCATTGTCGTTAGAGTTAGCTGAGCAAAGTACAGGGGCTCGCACCACAGCACCAGTAAATAGACGGTCGAAATATGATTGTGTTCAGGCAGTAGGGTCTATTGCAGGTTGTTGCATTGTCTGTTTGGCTCTTTCTCTGCAACAAGCAATGCATGTTACTCACCTCTTGAACTGGATGTCGATGATGCCGGCGTGGCGGAGCTCATCGCTGCGGCCAGGCTTAGCCATGGAGCCGAACGCCGTGCCGCTGAGGTCGAAGTGGTACTTGGCGACCGGATAGTAGTTCATGTCGGTGATGATCACCGTCTCCGGGTTGCCGGAGCATGCAGCGTGGTTTTGGCATCGGATCTGCCAAAAAAAAAGGGCAGTAAAACTACTGAGTGTGCGTGATGTGAGTCAAAATCCAAAACTGTGCATGAGCTTTCCCTTTGCTTGCATTAGGCCGGGTAGGCACCAATGTTAGGTTCATCTGACCATTTTATCTAGTACTTTGATCGTCGTACCTGGTAGCATGAGCCGCAGCCCTTGCCGTCCTTGAACAGTGGCTCGTTGCCACAGGACGTCATGGCTGAGAACGGAGGCAGGTTCACGTTCTTGAACCCGCAGGCACCACCTGCATGCACACAAATGGATGCCGTGCGCGCACGCAAAGTTTATTTACAGTACAGGCCGGTAACGGTAATAACTAACACCAAGCGTACGTGTGCGTACCGTCGTCGTCAGGACCGGCGCCAGTAGGTGCCCCATACCAGGTGGCCCTGGCGGCCTCCCAGTTAGGGTCGGCGGTGAAGTCGGAGGCGTTAAAACTTGCAGGCCGAGCGCAGGAGCCATACGTGACTAGGAGGGAGAAGAGCACTGCAAATGCAGCAGCCTTGGAAGACAATAAGGTCGTTGCCATCTTGGCTTAGTGCAGCAAAGACGATCCTATCTACTCCAAGCTTAAGAAGGTGGCTAGTAGTGACGAGATTGTGCGTTTGGATGGCCGGGGAAGAGCACCTTTGCGAGGGGCATTTATAGGCAGGAAAAGTATCGTTAGAACGCGCGATCACCATCAGAGGTCGTTGCACCCGACGCTCTTTGGTAGGGGTCACATGGCTCTGGAGCAAATCATGCGAGGAACGGAGACTTCGGGTCATGCGTGCACCTATAAAAAAGTAACGGCTCCTTGGCAGTTATATATGCAAAATATTCAGTGCAAACCAGATGCTGTGTATTGCTCAACAGTGTCTTTGCTAGCTACCTGCGCACTGATTGTTTCTCGAGACACATTTTTAACGTTCTTCATCGATCAGAAATGCACAGCCAATCCGGCCTCTGTGATGATGCGTTAGGAACGGGAGATTCGCGTACAGCCAGATACAGAAGGAAAGGCATCAGGTTTACACAATCAGAACACAGACATCATTATTGGTACTGATCTGATGCATTGTAACGATTCTGTGCACCAAATACCTTATCATTTGTGTTGGAAGAGAGACACCTAACCGTTTTCAGTTTCATGCAGGAAAAGAGAGATGCCATACCGACACCACGATAGCTTAATAGCTACTAGTAGTACACTACAATGATACGGTGAACGCCGTGTTGTGTATTATAAAACTGCATCGGGCCATATATGGTGGTTCCAATATAAGATAGCCTGCGAGATGTTAATTAATTGATTGATAATCTGCTCTCACATTGTACACTGGACATGTCAAAACACGCAAGTGTTCAATTTCTTTACTACTTGACTAATAACCTATCAACTTGTGCTCAATTAGGGATTAATCCAAGGAATATCTTTTCACTCTTCTCACTTTCGCACAGGTAACCGTCCACATTGTCACTGTATTACACACTGTTCATTGGGAACGCAACATACATCATTTGCATCAACTCACTGTCTCTAGTTCTCTGCTTTCTGACACGTTATCACGCACACGCTCTCCACTGTCACTGAGTAGCCCAGAGGACTCGCCGGAGAATTCGTCGGCGTTGGTGCAGAAGAGAAGGAAACAGCCTCCACTGCAAGCCACGCTATTCTCCGCTGGGAAACGAGTTCGCACGGAAGAGAAGTTGAGGTCGAAAACACTTCACCGTAGACAAGTTCGCCGGTGCAGTTGCTGTGAAGGAAGAACGAGACATCGGCCTCCATTGCTAGAACCGGCCTGCACCCTCGATTGAGTTTCCAAAAGGATAGAAGCATGGCGATAAGAACAACGATGTTCAAATCTGCGTTGGTGAAGACATAGATGTGGGGAATTCGGGAAGGAATCACTGGATCGAGGTAACTGCCACGATTAGTACCTTCATAATCATCAATTTCTTCCTACCATCTTCGTTAGGATCATGGTCACGGAGTTCGTTGTCTCCACACTACCACCGATGCCGAGCACTAGAGGCCGGATGCGGCCTCACACCCGTGGCGAGCGGCTCTGGCTGGGCACGCACGTGCTCCTGAGCGCGCGGCCGGCGCCCTCCACGCCTGCAGTGGCGGCGGCCTCGCGCCTGCGGCCCGTGGCTGGCTGCCCTGGCGGCCAGTGCCCGTGGCCAGTTGCCACCCGCGGCCAGGCCCGCGACGGCTGGCGGTTGATGTCTGACTGCGGCCACGACCGCAGCGGCTGGTGGCCCCTCCCGCGCCCTCGGAGGCGGCCCTGCGCCTGCGCGGCTGCGCCTCGCGCGCGGCGGACGGCAGCTCCTGCGCCTGCGGCTGGCGCCCCTGCACGTCGTCCTCGGCCCGGCGCTCATGGCCCTCACGCGGCTGCACGCCCCACCACGGCAGTCGGTAGCGTTTGCCAACAGGCCGGCGGCGGCATCTACGCCCGTGAGGCCAAACGACGCGATTTTGGAAACCGTCCGTGCGTTTGTGGCTGTGGGGGCCTATCGGAAGGATAAAGGTTGTGCAGATTTGCACATAAACGGATAAACCCATAGAGCATCTCCGAGAGATTAGCCAATAAAATTAGCCAAATTTATTGATTTAGCTATTCTTTAAAATAGATTTGACAAAGATATACTAGAGTACTCCAACAAACTGTGTAAACCAAGAGGCTAGATGGCTAATAAGGTCGCTATCTAAAAATAGAGAGCGAATGAGATGGGATGGAGGGCTACTAAGTTCGGAGAGTCATTTACGGAGTCTATTGGAGACGTTTTTCTTTTAATAATAGCCAAATTTACCTTTAGAAAAGAATTTGACTAATCTCTTAGAGATGCTCTTATACTTTATGTGACAACATAATAATAATTCTAATAGATTATTAGTGTATACTTGTTTCAAGTTTGGATCTCGTATACATTTCTGCAATATAAATGCTCAATTTAGACCTTTGGTTTAAACAAATTATGATCCACGGTATTTACCTTGTATAAATAACCATTTTTTTGAGACGTGTTCTTAGAAATTGCATCATAATATAATATATTGTAGTTATTTACTATGTTAATGTTGAGAAATATTTTCCGTGTTCTATGGCCCTCTGTTTTAGTCATGAACTCTAATAGTATCGGTATGGTAGAGTTTTTACTCCTATACATTGTTTTGTTTTTAGACCAGAAAATTATATATGTCGAAGCCTACATAGTTTGTCGATTTTGTTGTTTGGCAATCAACTTTGGTTGCAACAAAATCGGATCCTTTTAATTAATTGATAATTAAGGATAGATGATCTAGGCTCATATGTGCCTAATTTGAAAAAGCAAAATGGCAGCCAAACCATTTTTGCTAGTGAGGCTAACATAGGAAGGAGATTTTTGCTTTGATCCTATAGGATTTTGCATAGTTATGCCACTAGCCCACTATACCACTATGTGCTTAGTAAGTTTTCTTGTTTTTAACAGTATCAGTATAGTAGAGTGTTTATTCTTATACTTTGTTGACCTTGTTAATTTAGCAAATTTTCCATAAATTGCATTTTAACAACGGTAGATCCTCTTAATTAAGTGTTTCTTAATTAATGTTGGATTACGCAAAATTATTATATTCATATCTTGCATACATATGGGATCATAATACAAGTAACGGAGTCCTAGGCATAGGCCGCGTTTAATTCATCTTGAATTTTTTAGCCCAGAGACCGTGCCTACGGCAGCGATTATTTGCCCATTATTGAGAGGTCTACATCATGTTTATTTTAAACTTGATGATTACCTACATTGTGTTGTCCCAAATAAATGTTTTGGAAATATGAGAATGGTACATTTTTATGGTGACTACCATCATTCATTATTAAAGGCTATACACAAGTGGTAGAGTCTTAGGCATTGGCTACGGTATATTCCTACGAATATATCAGCCTAGAGACTGTGCTTATAGCAGCAATTTATTTGCCTACTACTGAGCGATCTACTCTATGTTTCAAACATAGAGATTATCTACAATGAGTGTGCCAACGTTAATAATGATTGTTCGTGAGGTCTACATATCTTGTGATTACCTCTAATTGTTGGAAAGTTTACAGTTTTGTTAACTATCTCCAACAATCCAAAACAAAGTGACAAGATATGGAACCCTTAAATTTTTGCATTGGAGATTACATCACCATAGTGATTTTTAATTTATCTTAGGTGTAAATTAATTAAATCAATGATTCGTCACATGTTGTGAATATTGACTTCAGAGGAGTTTGATGAACTTGCTCTATATGGCATCACTATCCCACATGGACAATGGACATTAATATTGGTTTTATCCCATGGACTAATAGAACAATTTAATGAACCTCAATTATGAGTTGTTTATTATATATCAAAGGAAATTATATTGTGTCTTACTGTAGTTAAGGTACTACGTCCATAAAGATCATCGATAAGATTATCTTATAGAAAGAAATGCACATTCTTCGTGGCTCACTCTTTAGAAGTTTTATGAACAAGAAATAAACTCATATAGCTTGAGGCTAATCATGAGTGGATCATGTCTCTAGTTTTTAAACTATTGAAGACTATGATCATATTGTTCATACAATTTGCTTCCACTGATAAAAGCAAAAGACCTAATGTGCAATATGAGTGATAACAATGTGAACCCAAGAATGACAAAAAGTAATGTCATATATGTGGTTGTGTTTAGCATAGCGTTAAACAATGCCGTATTCTTAAATTTGTAGTTGATCTATATCAACATTCTATAAGGGATGAAATATGAGCTATAGAAATAAGATATGAAGGGTGCTTCCATTTTAAAATCTGAAGCTACATAGGAGGTTGGTTGTTTATGCTGGATCTTATGGGATCACATAACAATACTTCTTCTTTTCTCGTAAAGAGAACATCATATAGATGGACAACATGATCATCGAATATGCTTTGAATGATTTATTTTGAGATTAGGATAATCTCATGGTTCGTTGATAATATATGATAATGTCCATCAAAGATGTTGTAATACTTGTGTTGTCAACGCATAACTATTGTGGGTATCATATCGATATATTTGATACTCGACAATATTTATGGATTTCTACTTATTAGACGAGAATCTCATTAATCTCTTGTCATATATAGATTGTACGGGACTCGTTCCAATGTGGAATGATATATGCCTAGTGGACATTTGTACCATAGACTCTATAATTAGGGAAGCAAAATGTTTTTGGTTCTTATGACAAGAAGAGGGAATAATTTTGGCCATCACTGATGTGATGCAATGATAGTTTGGCCTATTTTGCCACCATCATTTTTCTTATGGATACTAAGTTTGTGATTGAGGATATTTCTTATGTCCTAATTTACTTATATCTTACTAAATTATAGAGATATCCAAATGTGTTTTCGTATGGAAACACAAAAAGACAACATTGGATGTCATATAAGTAATGAGATAAGTCTCATTTTGGTTGTATTATGCACACAACCATCCCCATACAACATGTTGCGTATAAGATAATTTTTCACACTATTGATGCATTCTAGATTTGGAATGATCAACTTGGCCATCCAAAGGGATGGGTGAAAAATTATTGGCAATTCTTTTGGTTATGATTTTCTCAAAGTATGGAATAAGTGCCACAGGGAAACAGATTTTAAGACCCTCTTATCTTAAAATCAGATTGAATATCTTAGATTCCTTGATCATATTCAAGAGAATATATGCGGGTTCGATACAAAGATTGTATGGACAGTTCAGACATTTCATAGTTGTAAAGATATATCTATAAGATGATCTAGAACGTGTGAAATATCCACACTCAGCCATGCATTTGGTAAATAATGGCTCTTGTTGTGAGCTCATTATCCTGAACACTACTAAACTTTTGTGCCTACAATGACGATTGTTTGGTGTATCAAAAGTTTAGTTACATATCAAAAGGACAAATGGGATCTATGAGTATGACATCAAGGCCATAGCAGGACCATTGTTAGTGAATTGCTATTTGCCAACTTTGTGTTGGGGTCAGGCAGATTTAGACACTCCTGACTTGTGATTAACTACATATCCCCAATATGCATTTAGTACGTGGGAATTCATGAAGATTTCCTATTTACATAAGATTGGGTTATGTTGTATACGTACCAATCGTCTCACCACCGCAGCGTACATTCATGGGCACACACAAGAAATTGGGGATCAATGTGAGATTTCAATCTCCGTCGATTGTTAAGTATCTAGGACCTCTTCTGGAGGATCTATTTACGGCCTCATACGCTGGTTGTAGTTGGATAATGAGCATTTCCAGGCATTAGGAGGAGATTTGATGTACCATATATAATGCCAGGAAATTATTTGGAATGCATAAGACATTTCAAGCTCAGGATCACGTACTAAATGAACTAAATTTTGTGTTCAAAGAATTGTTGATTTGCATAATATTGCAAATAAACTACCAAATGCTTTTACTTATTACTAAGGTGTCTTTTAAACTTGTTAATCCGTTGCAAGTATGTGCCAGAAAGAGTAGTGGTACCAAGTAAAACCACTCATCTCCCAAATGTAAATAAGAGGGGGAGAAGTATGGCCATAAAGCAGATTATTCATGCTAGCAATAGAAGGTTTTCCTTCTAAGATAGTAAATGCATATCAAGTTATAGTTGGGGACACCTTGTGGGTAAATAATAGTTATTACCCAGTGGATGGATGTCATCCACAAACCTAGATCAGAGGTGCACCCAAATGCTGATGCTAGGATATCGGAAAGCCCTAACTCTCGTTTCGGTAAGTCACGATAAGTCATTCAGGGTACTTTGAGTTTTGATAACCGAAGCATTATATCATAGAAAGGCTACATGTGTCGACACGTACTTCTCTGAATAAACTATATACAACATTCCAAGTCATCCAGTCAATAAGACCAAGGCAGAGTGCTTGCTCACTCTTACTGGAACTTGTTGAGTGATGTAATACATGCATAGATAGTCTTGCTCACCAAAACAAAGGTGATTTGGGATGTGATGCCAATACCTCATGGTACCTTTACTGTGGGCACAAAAGTGTTTTTATCCTAGAATGGATTGAGAACAATGTGGTGGTGAGATCAAAGCAAGACTAGTAGCACAAGGCGTTTACGCAAAGCCCAGACATTGATTTTCAATGCAAATTATTCTCCATAGTAAGTTAAAAATTTCCGATACTATCTTTTGATTGGCAGTACAAAAGCAACTATCATTGCAGCTGATAGTTGATAGATGTAGTGATTGCATATATTTATATGATCACTTGATTTGGTGTATTTGTGAAGCTTCTAGGAAGGAGTTCACATACCCAACCCTCATACATAAAATCGCAACAGATTATGTATTGCTTAAGTCAATATATGGCTTAAAACAGTTAAGTCGAATTTGGTACAATCGACTTTGTGTGTATTCCCTAAACTGAAGGGATACAAGATTGATTACATGTGGTGTTCATTTTGAAGTCCTTGATTGGATTTTATAGTGTTATATGATAGTCAATAATCTTGACATCATTAGTGATGAAAACATGTTAATAGCATGTTGTAATTTAAAGACGGAGTTTGAGATTGAAGATACAGACTAAACCAAAATTTCATTTTGTGTTTATGATCCAAGCATCTTCTCTCAGAATTTTATACAAAAGCTATCTATATCCAGATCATATTGAGTGATTCAATACGAAGGTATCCTATGGTTGTTCTACCTCATGATAGAGGAAGATTGTTTTATGCCATAGTGACTGAGATGAGATATTAGGACATGTGGTCCATTATCTCTGTGCTATTTATGCGCTAATAAACTTGCAAAAGTTACCGGCTTGATATTATTTTTGCAATGATTTGTTATCTAGTAGCAGCGCTACTACCAAATATTGGTGGATTGAAGTTATCTTTTGATATCTTAAATAGCACATGTGGTCTTGGTGTAATCCATGATCCGATTATGTGGATATAATGATTCTGGTTATCTATAAGATCCCCAAAGATCATTGAAATGGGCTTTACATGAATATGGAAAGACCATTTTGTGATGGTCTTTAAATAGACATTTAATGGTCAATTCCATTAATCATTCTGACATTGTATTGTATAAGGCTTCACATGAATGTGTATAGCTTGACAGAATGATATATCACATACTAAAGTTATGTGGTGTTGATTCTATTGAATCAATGGTCATTATCTATAAAGATAATGCAACTTGTGTTGTGTAGATGGAGACAAGTTATACTTGATGCAATATTTTTGCACTAAGATGATTTTGTTCCATAGGTAATATGGGTATATGAACATTTGCAAACTAAGTCTTGTGATAATCTTGCATAGATATTCATAAAGTCTACCATACTCCACATTTCGTATGTGTTGAGTACATTGGTATGAATTTACTTTGAGATTTGCAAGTATCAGGGGGAGCGTCTCTCTGATAAATAACTTGTTGCAAACATCACATTGCACTCTTTTCTTTGTGTGAGTTTTCCCTTGTGGTTTCTCATAAAAAGTTTTTAATGAGGCAATATCAACATAAAGTTATGTCGTATCATTCATTTTCCCCACAAGGGTTTTTGGTGGACGATATTGCGACATAAGATGCATTGTACTCTTTTCTTTATGTGAGTTTTACATTTATGGTATCTCATATAAAGTTTTTAATGAGGCAATGTCAACACAAAGGTATATGCTATATCATCTATTTTTCTCCACCGGGGTTTTTGGAAGATGATATTTGAAGCATATTGACCCTATGGTCAAGGTGTTTTTAGACTAAGACTTTGTGTTTATCTCAAAGAGTCTAATAACATTGGTGATTGTATATCATGGTGTTTCTCCTTATTTTTCCCACTGGGTTTTAAAGAGTTTTGCCTGGTATACCGATATTACTTTGGTTTTTTCCTAGTTTTCCAAAGATTCATAATGATGCATAATAGATGAACAGTAAAGACTACAGGGAGCTGATTGATCAAGGGGAAGTGTTGAGAATTATTATTTAGTGCTCAATTAAGGATTAATTCAAGGGGTGTCTTTTCACCATTCTCTCTCTTTCACACTTGTAACCACCCACATGGGCCTGTAAATATATACACATTGTTCATTGAGAATACAACAGAGATCATTTGCATCAACTCGTTGTCTCTAGTTCTCTACTTTCTAACAGTATTTTGGTTGAACTTCGTGGGTTTTTAGAATGTATTTTGGTTGAACTTTAGTTTAAGTCATATCCACTCTTTTGCGTTTTTTATATCACAAATCTTTGGCTTACAATTTTGATTTTATAAGATTTTGTAATTTTTTATACAAAGTTTGATTTTATATTTTATCCAAAAATTTTATTTTATATTTTACAGAAAATGATTAGAGATCCTAGACTCCACATTTAGTTACAATATTGATATAAACAATTAATTCAGCCAACATCACAGCAGTCAAGATATTTAATTACATCTATCAAATAATTATGTGTGTAGTAGTGCTATTATGAAATAAATAATTAAATATTCTATGCTTATAATTAAGCTACCAACATCGATATGTCATATTGTTTAGTGAAAATGTATAAACTTATCCAAAGTAACCACTTACAAGATTTTAATGTCATAGAGTTTTAATATAATTTAAAATAAATTGTCAGTGCCATTGTTATATGGTTTGTTAAGGGGATTTTTTTCACAGTCAACAAACTATAAAAATATATATGTATCACTAATATATACATGTACGATTTGTATACAGAGTGATGCATAGTATTTATGTTTACTTTGATTTTATTTTAATAGTTCTAGAAATGGGTATTTTGAAAGATATATGGTACACTTAATACTTATTTAATTTTCCACAATAACTCATATTTGTAATTTAAATGAAGATTTGACAGATATTTTAGTTTACATTTATAATGTCAGGTGAGTAATTTAGATGCAATTAAGTGGTTGCTTTATATTATGTTCCGTAATGGCTGAGGTGGGTAATGTATGCAATTTAGTGGGTTACTTAAAATTTATATTTCATGATGGTAGAGGCAGGGGCGGAGCCAAAAATAGAAGATAGGGGGGCAGCTTCAATTAAGGGGGACCATATCTTCATAAATGAGCTAATAAACACTAAAAATTAAGAGCCAATGAAGGATTAATAGAGGAATTAATAGGCTGTTGGGGGTGCCAGCCCCCCCCCCCCTCCCTAGTTTAGATAGAGCATTTGGGGATTATTTATGTCCTTCATGATAGAACAAGTGGGCAATCATTCTACACAGTAGGATAGGTCCTACGTTGTTATTCTCTATGATGACTAGAGTCCGCTGAATTAACAGTTAGGGTCTCTGATTGTTGTCATAATTTCTAGAATTTATCTTTGTTTCTAATGCATCTTGTGATAATTAATGTCACTATTATTATATATGTTGTCATCCTTTGCATTGCACCTATATGCAGGTCTTCAAAAATTCATTGTTTGCCATTTGCATAAATCTAAATCCTCAATCCACCAGCTAGAAAACATAGTTCTTGTATATTTTATTGGTGTTAAATTATAATCCGGTATTGCCTAACGAGAATCAACTGTTATTAGGAAACATTACACATGTCAGTATTGCCTGTACCCAACCTACCTCTGAATTGTGCAGAGGTGTCCAACGTTGGAAGCTAAAAAAAATGAGAGTGGGTGGTGTTCGCAATGTTGGATCTCCAATCAGGGCATCGGCAATGTGTGCTGCTGGGCTCATTAGCAGCTGCTTGCCGTGTGTCGGCTGCGTCTGTGGACTGCTCGGCTGCGGGCTGCGTGGTCACTGGCTGCTACTGCACAGCCCACGACCAACCTACACTTGTGCTACTACTTGGCTGTGAGTGCAGGGACGGTGCCTAAGAGTAAACCTTTTTGAGGGCATGCCTAAGAGTAAACTTGTCGTACGATCCTCATATATTCTCTTAATTTCTCTCATATAATGTGCACACATGGATTCTATTGGTTGTTTATCAGATTAGATCAGAGAAATTATCCTTGGTTTGTAATAATAATCCTGATCTTTTTGAAGGTGCTAATCCAGATGTTAGATAATAGCATTGCCTATTATGTTTTGTACGCACATACAAGATGTATTTGGTCTCAAGCAAATTTATCCTCCCAAGGTTTATCCTCTGTTTAGGGCCTATTTAGGAGAGCTCCAGATCTAAAACATAGATCTGGAGCACCAGCTCTACCCACCGTAGAGCAACTCTATCGTGGATTTGAACTCCTACCAATTTGTTTGGGAGGGCCCCAGCTTTCATATATATTTGTAAATATAAAAAATTAAATAGGCTAAAATGGAAACAAGGCCAGGCACAACCGCATGTTTGTCTTCCTCTCATGGCCGCGAGCTCGGGTGGGGTCGGGACACGCCGGTCCTGGTGGGTGGGGAGAGGGCCTCGCGCGGCCAGAGCTTAGACGGGAGCTGGGCATGCCAGCGAGGAGGCACTGCTCGGTGATGCGCGGCCAGAGCTCAAGGCGCGGCCGGGCTCAGGTAGGGGTAGGGCGCACCTGTTGTAGGCAGGCCGAAGCTTGCGGCGGAGAGCCGGGGATGAGAATGACGGTGAGCTTTGCGAGCACATGGTCGGCGGCAGATGGAGGAGCCGAGCGACATGAACAAACACTGACAAAGAAAAAAAGAAAGAAAATGAACCGGTATCTCGTGGCAGTGATGGGTAATTTTTCCCATTTTTACATATCTCTAAGTTTGCAGAGCACTAACTGAGGTGTTTCACAAAATCCATGTGTCTGGTGGCAAATCCATGGATGCCGTGGAATTGCTCTACGTTGGATTTGTGTGGATTAAGTGTTTGACTTAAAAAGGTGAATCTGGAGCCATTTTTCGTGGATCTGGAGCTAGTAGAACTCTCCCAAATAGGACCCAGTAAATATATCCTTCCATATAGTTGGCCTAGCAGCTATTGGCTGGGCAACTTAGAGAACAAGAAACAAAACATTGTTTGATAACAAATTATTAAAAGGCTCCATCCTTTGCAATCGATGGCTTAGTGTTATCTTAAAAAAAACGCTCTTACAAAACTGTTTTTGACAGCTCCTGGAAATCATTTCCTCACTAGCATGTGCCGACGGTCTAAATTCATTTGATTGTAGTGAAATACCATATAAATTTTTTATTTGTGGTTAGATACTATATGTGTTAATTGTCTTAGTGTGGTGCTACTATATGATACAGTGAGTAGTTACAACTTCCACATGCAAATGTGAATGGAGTATCGCTGTAAACCGTGGAACATGAGAGAGACACAAATGCGCGGCTGACTTTCTCATCGATGCCTTGAACATCTAACCCTCGATTATTGTTTTGAGCATTTCAGTTTATCGGCCACCATATATTCAATGATTTGGTGGATTATAGTCTCTGGCATAAAAGCGACCACTTAAATTTATATCCAACCGTGGGAAATGCAAATGGGTCATTCGACATTTCTATTAACCAAGACTATTGGAACGTAGTCAACATTGGCGAGGGAGAGGCTAAAATTTATGAACAATGTCATTGACAGGATATGAGTCTTTTAGATGCTAGATTAGGAATAAAATTTTAGACACTAACATATAGAAAATTTTCCATTTAAATTATGTTAGCTCTTGTTGCATCATTTTTGGCATCGCGGATAAATAATTTAGCTCTGAACTTTTTATCTTAGTTGTTGTTGAATTTTTTTAGGCAAAATTTGCTATTGGACATGCCAAATGCTTCCTCTTTGCTGGCGGACACCCACTTTAGAGCCTTTTGTCAGGGGACACTCTGGTTTCTGGAAATTTGGCCAGTGGACACCGCTCCCCAGTTTCATCCGGTTTTGGAGAGAGAAAATTTCATTTTGGACACCGGGTGCCCCTGAGCTAGACTTGGGTCGACTTGGGTCCGTCCCCAACCGGTTTGGTTGGACCAGCTTATAACGCCCCGGACCCGTCGGTTAGGGTTTACGGTTTACTCACGCCACTTCCCCAATCCAGCCGCCGATGCCCACGCCCACGCGACTCCACTGCTCACCGCGACGCCGTCTACTCCACTACCTGCCGCGCCGCCGTTGACTCAAGTGCACACCGCTGCTGACACCTCGAGCCTCGGCCATCATCCGCCATGGGGGACTGAGGATCTGGAGCACCACCGCGACCCCAAGATGAAGTCCCCCAGCACGAAGAACGTGCAGTGCCCTGGGTCTCTGCTTAGGGTTCCCCAATTTAAATGGCTTAAGAGAGGGTGAGTTTTTTGAACCCGTACTCTTTGGATTTGTATACCTGCGGATGCGTTAGAAAGCTTCGGTTTGAAATCATTTAGTTTGGTTCATTTCTTTTGTGTTGATTTAGGATGGATCCGACGTCTGCGTGTAGACTGGCCATTAAAGTACCTGCGTTTATAGAGCAAAGACCAGATGGGCTCAATGATTACCATGTAACTGAAAACTACTTGTGCATGGTAGACAAGGATAAATTCAATTGGATAGGGTTTCATAAGTTGCTTAGTGAGGAGATAGTCCATGGGGTGGATCAAGAACTGCAGGTCACCTTCTTTGACAAAACCAAGGATGAGACAGTGTGCATAGACTCTGATTCTGCTCTGTTACACTTACATGCATTTGATGTGTATTGGGACAGTAGGGAGGTGCCACTGACTGTACATGTTGTTGACACTGGTCCTCGTTTGCTAAAGTCTCAGTCTGTTTGTAGCACACAGGAGAGTCAGGTTAATTATCTGCCACTAGCTATGATTTTGCCTAATGATCATGTTGTGCCTAATCCAGAGCCAAATCCAGAGCCAAATCCAGAATCTGATAGTAATTCTGAGGTTGATGTTGAAGAGGATAATGCTGAGGTTGATGGTGATGATGTTGAAGAGGATAATCCTGATCTTGCTGCTAACCCTGATGGTGCTGATGATGACTGGGGAGAGGCTGATGAAGTGGAGTATGTAGGAGTAGATGATGAGAATGAGAAGTACAAGGATGTGCTCAATGATGATGCTGAAGCTGACTGTGATTACTATCCTGACACTGACCCAGAAGATGATGACCCCCTAGTTGTGGATGATGAGAGGGACTGTGAGGGTGTGGTTCATGTCACTGACATAGATAACCCAAAGATAGCTCTGGGTGTTACTTTTGAAGATGGTTTCTGCTTTAAGAGATGTATTAGACAATATGTTGTGCTTAATGAAGCTAAACTTGCATGTCCTTATAGTGAGTCACGGCGGTACCGAGCTTACTATAAGGCCAAGAGGTGTAGGTGGAGGATTCATGCATCTCAGTTACCAGATGGCAAGACATGGCAGGTATGTGATGGTCATTTTAGGGCTTCATTTCAATTTCTTTTAGTTTTGGGTTCAGTTATCAATTTGCTTCATGCTAATTGTTTGTTGATGGGTGCAGATTAAGAAGTTACCACACAAGCATAACTGTGCCAGTACAAGCAAAGTTCAGAACAATTGTATGGCTAACAATCACGGGATCAAGGACAGGGTGATAAACTGGCTTAGGGAGGATCCAACTCTTGGAGCTAAAGTTTTGAAGGACAAGTTGGAGGAGAAGTATTGTATCCAGGTGAGCTACTATGTTGTTTAGGACAGCAAGCAAATGGCCTTAGATGAGATAATGGGTGGCTAGGAAGACAGCTTTGTACATGTGTTTTCTTGGAAGAGGGAGATTGAGAAGAGGAGTCCTGACAGTGTTGTAGAGATTGAGTGGGAGGTTGTGAATAAGAAGAGAAGATTCAGTAGGATGTTTGTAGCACTGAAGCCATGTATAGATGGCTTCCTCCAAGGTTGTAGACCTTATTTAGGCATTGATTCCATAGTTTTAACAGCAAAGTGGAAGGGACAGTTAGCATCTGCTGTAGGGGTTGATGGCCACAATTGGATGTTCCTAGTGGCCTATGGAGTATTTGGCAGTGAGACCAAGAAAAATTGGGAATGGTTCATGAAGATGTTGCACAATGCTATTGGTTCCCCACTTGCTCTTGTTATTTCAACTGATGCGGGTCTGTTTCATTCAGTGCTACATGATCTTTTTCATTCAGTGTTCCCTGACATTGTTTCCTTGCTTACCTGACATGTGTTTCCCTGCTTGCTATCTGCAGGTAAAGGAATAGACAAGGCAGTTACCAAAGTCTTCACAAATGGTGTAGAGCACAGAGAATGCATGAGGCATCTTATCAAGAATTTCAGAAGAGATTCAGGGGAGAATTGTTTGAAAGGAACTTGTGGCCTGCATCAAGGTGCTACAGACAGACCACCCATGACAGGCACTGGAATGAGATGCACAAGGCATGCCCAAAGGAAACTAGGTGGCTATTGGACAACCACAAACAGTTATGGGCAAGGTCAAAGTTCAGCACTGCCAGCAAATGTGACTATGTCACCGACAACATAGCTGAGACCTTCAATAGTTGGATCAGGGAGAAGTCCATACCTATTGTAGAGCTCATGGACAAGATAAGGCAGTTGATCATGAAGAGGTTTTGCACTAGGAGGCAGTTGATGGAGAAGTTGTCTGGGTTCAAGATTTTACCTAGTGTCATGAAAGATCTGCACAACAAAAGCAGAAATCTGAGGTACAACATTCACAGGAGTGGCCCAATGGTAGGAGAAGTAGGAGGAGTCAATAAGGACCTAGTCCCATGGAGGTTCATTGTTGACCTAGACAAGAAA